>CM034155.1:351899504-352555482 GCA_019776745.2 Taxus chinensis | reverse complement strand
TATCCAAAATTCAATGAAGGACTTAACATGATTTTCATTTGTAAGCATGTACTACAACCTTAAAAAATATGAAATCTAGTTAGTATTGCCAGTATATTGAAAGATTGTTTCAAATGGATCAGAAAAGAGTAAGAAATGTGCTTTCTTTGTTTGAAAATAACGTTTAGCATCGTTGCCCTTACAACCTATTTTAGTGGATCAACCACTCATACAGTGGGGTCTTGATTTTATTGGCATGATAAATCCACCTTCACCACAAGGACACAAGTGGATTTTGGCATCCAAAGACTACTTTACACACTAGACTGAAGCACTAGCTTTGAAAGATGCTAGGAAAATTCAATACTATCCTTTTATGAAGGTATAGTTTGCAGATTTGGTGTTCTGGAAACTATCATTTCAATAATTCCTTAATGTTTCTTGGTGTAAAGGTAACATATTGGGCTATTAAGAATGTAATTTATTTAATTACGTCATCTAATTATTACCCGTGTAAGGTAATGGGTTAGATGAAATTACTAACAAGAATCTTCTAAGGATCATCAGAAGAACACTCAAATTTAACCAGAGAACATGACATTTATTGTTAAATTCAACACTCTGGGCTCATAGAGTGACTCCTAAAATATAAGTTGGAAACTCATCATACAATCTTGTTTATGAAAGAGAGGAAAGAATTTCTATTTCAGTTGAGTTACCTAATTTAAATTTACTACATAAGATGGAACTACTTGATAATGGACCATTGCAGGTTTGCTATGCAGAATTGATGGAATTACAAGAGTTGAGAGATCTAGCTCATCTGAACATGGAAAAGAATAAGAAATAGATGAATAAAACTTTTGATAAGAAGGATAAGTTCAGAATCTTCAATGAACAAGACATTGTTTTTAAATGGTTTGTTGATTGTGTAAAGCCAAAAAACCACAAGAAGTTTGATACAATATGGAGTGGTCCTTACATGATTCCATATTGCAAAGAACACAATGCTTTTCAAATTTCAAGGATGAATGGAGAGGAAATCCCCATTCCTGTGAATGGTATGTTTCTCAAACACTATTTTTGAAAATCCCACATTGTTTAGTTAGAGTAGGATTTCCATTTCAATAAGTGCTTCATGCACATTGTAATGTTTTTTAAAATTCAATAAAGTGCATTCATGCACGTGATCTGGTTTATCATATCCTTCCAAGTTTTAGTTCATTTTGGAAAGATTGTAACTTTAGGAAGGCATATTTTGATTACATACTTTGGACTCCATTCCCAATGGACAAGAGCAAGGAATATGTCCATAAGCTAGCATGCATATTTTCCTAGAGGATTGCCAAAAATGTTGAAATTTTTTTCTCTCGTGTAAAAATGGGTAACTCAAAACTTCATTATGATGGATAGTATTTGTGACTGACCCTAAGCTAGGGGAGATATTTTCAGTTCAATATTTTTCTGCTGGATTAATTAATGACTACATGTAATTTTCCGTTGTGTGTTATTACAAAATGTTACAAATCACATAGTCTGCAATTTCATTACTATCTTTAGAAAAACAACACAAAGGCCCTAAAGGAAAGATGTGTAATCTTCATGAAGACTGAAAATATAGAATAAAAAAAGTATTAAGTTTTGGAACAACAATCATAGTTGCAGATTACAGCAGTATCAAATTTCATTACTAAGGATACAAGTATTTTAAAAATTCTTTCCTTCATGATTAAATACATTTAATTATTTTATTGAGTTGTTTAATTCATTATAAAATCCATATACAAATCTGAAATACACGAAGGAAGTACACAAATTATTTTCAGAATTTAATGTTTTATTCATAAGGAATTTGAAATGTTTCCGACATAAGTCATGAGATGTAACTCAAGTAAACATCATAACTACTTAAGTAGAAGGTGCATGTACATGAAAATAAAATCAAAATAAGATGAAGGAATCCATCATTTCATTATTTATTTTTTCCTGCTACTCCATCTCTGCTCCATCTTCATCCTTCCTATCGAACACTGCATTGTACGTGAAAATAAAATAGGAAAAGGGACCATTAGTCACAAGATTAAGATTAAATCATATTCTTATATTGTCTATCTTCATGTAAATGAATATCCTAATATTAAGAGGTATGATTCCAAAAAAGATGAATGCATAACAGACAAGTAAAACTATTCTACATTAGTACATATGATTCTCACAATCATTTCAAAGAGTAAAGACAAAGATAAAAAATAAGGAAAATAAGTGAGACCAAAAAGCATAATGTTTTCTAACTAGTTTGTCTAAATGTGCATATATAGGTAAGAAGAAGAAAATAAACACTAAATTTTGTGTTTATATATCAGAAGTATTACATTTCGTAACTTAAATCAGAAAATTACATTTATTTCAGTTCATACTAAAGGCTGAATATACAAATGTGTACATGTACTAAACCATAAAAGAAATACAGGATTAGTGCTATAGTTTCTAACAAATGGAATGAGATAAAATTGCACCTAAAATAGAATGGAAAAGAGAATCTGAGAAAATTTTGACATGGCTTCACCATGTAAAATGGACATTTTACATCTTTCCATCATGCTATTTCACAACTAATACATGCTTGAAAGTTGTAGATAAATCAAATAGAATGCAATAAAGGAGATAATACATTATATAGTTAAAGATACAAATTCAAATAAGTACATGTTACTTGATGATAAATAACATCTTTAGTTACAGTATAACTAAGGGTGCAGAGGGAGATTCATATTGAAGAAATACAGTACACAATGCAACCAACTCAATATACAGCTACACAATCAACTTCAAAGTCAAAGGTAACATTTTCCTATTCATAAATAAGGTTTTTGGATCTACTTTAGGATGTATGAGGAGTTCAGTAATAATTCAAGAAGCTACATAACTTCTACATAGTACAAGTGCAACTAAAAGTTACAAAGGATCAATCCAAAAGTGAACTAAAGGGAAATGTACATAACTAAATGTGTAGGTATAACTATTAATAGAACAAGTAAACCACCTAAGAAAAAATTTCAAGGGGTCATATCAGAAAGCTTCATGATTTACAGTTAGCCATTCTGATCAAGATGCAAGTATCTAATTGATCATTTCAGGCTATAGGCCTTCAAGAGTTTAACTCAAGCAAATGCTTCAGGTTTCAGTACACAATTGAATGGAATATCAGATCAAAAAAAATTCACAGAAGTTACAAACTGCCTTAAAGAGTATCAAGTATCACAACTAAATGAGATGAAAATCCTCAAGCTTACAAAAGAAGATATTTTATCTTTTACAAAGCCAGTTCAGGTTTCAAATCAATAAGGAAGAGAGTCATTTCAAGACAATATTCTACATCATTAAGATTATCAAAATATCAACCAAGTGTTTCAAACGGTAACAGAACTACCAGTTTGTAGAATAGACAAGCAGTAGGAACAACAACTATTTATAGAGAAGGAAAAAGCCGAGCTGTCTAACTATATGGGCAGAACTGGGGGGAGGGGAGTGAACCCCTCTCTCGCCCCTCTAGATCTAGATAGGGGGGGCCCTTTAGAACTATATGGTTTGTTGAGCTGGTTTAATATTTAGAGGAGGGAAAACATGGGTTCTATATAGGCAGCGGATTTTATTTTGGTTATATTCATACTTTAATTACAACCTACATTTCTCCCAAAATAAAATGAACATCAAATACTACATAAGATACAATTGTAAAGGAGCTTCACCAAAAATAGTGAATGAAACTTATGAAGCAAATGGTAAAACCAAAAATCTAATTCAGAGTTCCTATTGTATTATATGATGAGCATCCAATATTCATATGAAACAAAAACTACCAGTGTAATTGTTGGAGTGATCCTTTAGTTTTCTTTCATCAAACTAGGTTGTAAGAATGGACATCTATGGATTAAAAGTAAAATAGGCTCTTAACACAATGTAGCATTTGTTACATATTAATAAAAACTAGAGCTCTATCTTTTAATTAGCATCTCATATAAGAAAATCAAATATTAAGAACAAATTCATTATTAGAGCTATGAATCCCTTAATAATAGCAAGTAAGGTAGGTTTTTAAACAACAAAGAGCTCAAATAACTCTTAACAACGGTGTCTACAAGCTGAACAAAAGGCTACTGAAAATAAAGTGAGAGCTTGAGAACCCACCAAAATGGTTGAGCAAATTTGAAATGAAACGAGCTTTAGGGAATCAAAATGGTAAACCTAGAATTGTGTAGTTTCTCCTTGATCGAGGCAGATTCAAATGGAAAAAAATGAAATAGACAAAGATCGATGCAAAATCTTACCCAGAATAGAACAAGTATAAATATGTTAATATCAAGAGGGTTTTCAGTTGTAAGATTTACAAATCAGGGTTAAATAAAACACCCAAAATCTTGAACAAGATCAAGATATCAGTAATGGAATCCAAAACACATAATAAAAGCCTCCATTTGAGTAACAATATAAGGGTTTATAGCTAGGAAACTATAAAATGATGACCATTTCATAGGCAAAGTCTTGGCCACTATGCGGAATAAACACAAGATTGCAAGTTACGAGTCAAAAATCCAAACCATCACATTCAAACCCCAAAGAGAAGAACGTGGTAAATATATTGGGGTATAGAAATACACTTACCATGATCAATTACACTATCATTGAAATCACCCATGACCATGAGTGAAATATCATAATGTACAATGTCGATGATGGCTAAGCAAAATGTTAGAAAATTTAATATCTTAGGAAAATACAAGCTTCAAACCAGAGCACCAATGATGGCAGTGAAATACAAATTCATGCTCATAATTCCATAGTATACTGGGCATGATCTCGAAAATCATCAAAAATGATAACTCCAGGAAAGGAAATTTGGCTACCATAAGTGTACTGAGAAAACAAATCAATCTATATCTCCAAAATGGAATGCAAATCCTGGATAGAATTCACCAGGGCTTCACCCTTAATGCTCTAATAATGTGAATGAAACAAAAGATTAGGTTTTGAGTGTTTTTAACCCAAGCTCAACCACCGTCCAAACTGAACTCATCCAAAGGGTTAGAAAATTGACTATTGAGATGCAATGGTACAGAGATCAAGGGTATAATTTCAATCAACATTAAATGTGAAATCAAAATGCAACCACCAAGTTGAAACCCTAACCTCAGACTAGAAGATCAATGATAAGAGATGAAGAAAATACCAAAATCAACACCCAAGATTTTATTTATTGTATCAATGCAGACCCAAGGTCACATTCAGCTCAATCAGAGTTAAGGAAAACCACAGAGCAAACATTCAAGGGGGTGAGTCATCCTGGCAGAGGGGACCAAGTCCCATTAAATTATTATGCTTTTTTACTATAGTTTTCCCCATATAAAATCAAATCCATTTTAATTTCCATCAACTATGTAAAATTCGACACATCATTATAGATGTAATAATAATCCAAAAGGGGGGTCAGTAATACATTACGACGATGATGAAATCAAGAAGGGTTTTAAGGACATGTGATCTTCCACCAAAGCATATACCAACAAAAATAAGCAAAGATCACATTACCTTATAACTTCCAAAACATCCTTAATTTCTCCAAAAGGGTGGCCAATGCAACAATGATATCAGGCATGTGCAACATTTGAGTGGTCCCCATAGAGAGGGGAAATTTTACCATACATGCTTAACACAAAGATGTTATAACTGGCCCCCACTATGGGTAAATTAAATTTGAGTGGTTTTACTAAGGTATAAATTAAAATTATTATTTTGCTTACAGAGGTTGAAGTTTTGCATGGTTACCACAAAAAGAAAAATAGGTGTTAGCATTAAAACTTTCATGTGGTCCCCATCATAATGAATGCATGGATGATTTATTTTTGCAAAGTGGCAAATAAAGAAATTATTTTTACTCGTAGGGAGATTAATTTTTGCATGTACATCAAAGGGGTAGTTTAAAGTGCTATTTTTAAAATTACAATTGGATCAAATTGTAGATTCCACATCATCAGCTAGGACATAGAAATTGCATGCATTTAAGAAGACTTGCTCATCCAAAATTTTTTATTATTAGCCAATTATTCACCCAATTTTATTAAAAATAGAATAGTCAACTGCAGTTTGAATGAGTTGTATTTTGTAAACAAGGCTATTAATGCATCATTATATTAGCATGTTTATTTTTATTCCTTTATTTAATCATCCTAAAGGATAAAAATAATATGCATGCACAAGTACTATTTTAGTCTATTTTTTAGGAAGAGTGGGATGAATAGTTTTTCTATATATTGTATGCATTGGAAAATCATAGGCGGAGGAATTTTGGACATAGGCGTGCTGAAGAAGATTTTCAAGTTTTTCCCTTTAAATGAGAAGTTTATTTTGCCTTTCCAATAATTTTTAGTCTTGTGTATGTCTTATTAATCCTCATGAATGTCAAGTTCCCTAGTTAATCATCCTACCCTATGGAAAATTTAGTAATTTCTGCATGATATTAGTGCGCATGTGTATCTTAACAGTGTTGTTGTGAAATTTTCCCTCAATACATCAAGTGTTTGCCTTAATATTCTACTGAAAACTATTTTTTGTGTATTTCATAATCGATTCTCATATATTTGTGCATGTACTTAGTCAAATCCCTCAACAATTTTGTTGTGTCACCCCATTTTTTCAATTCATTTATAGTCATCTTTTTACCCTCAAAACCCAAAAAATTAGTTTAGGATACATAAAGAAGGAACCGGCCTTGATATAAGAGACTCACCTCAACAATAAGTATACTCACATACCTGAGGTATTTCCATTGTATCTACAAAAGAGAGAGACCTAGAGCAAGCTTAGAACACTTGCAGTCATTGCTTTACAGGGTGCACTTTCGAGAGATAATAGTTTCTTTTCTATTATGTCAAGCCTTGTCATCTTCACACTTTTTTATAGGATCTCCTTTGAAGACTAATTTTTTCTTGTCATCTGCTGCTCTTTAAATTTAGAAAATTTCATTGAGAACTTTAGATGTCTTCTCTATTCTTCCATACATCTTCAATCTACTTTTTGCATCTTCTAGTACAAATTTCAAGATTCTCAATTCTCTTCATTATTGAGGAAATATTATTCCTTATTTTTTAGGTCTTTTGAAACATTCTCATATATAGATTCCATCTATTTGAGGGCTTGGCCATGTTCAAATTCCATATCCATGATTCCTTTTTTCAATCCATCAATCAGGGACTCTACCATCAATAAATTCCTTCTAAAAAATCCTTCAACTATTTCAACCACGTTTATACTTCAAGGATATCCTCAAAACTCTAAAACTTGTTCCAAGAAGACATTTATCAGATACTAACTATTTGAAAACACAAACAATTAGCTGGGAGGGGTGAATTAGTGCTTTTCAAAACTATGAAAAATCTTCATAAAGTCAGTAAGATATGTAATCTATATCACCATTAACCATGAGGGAGTAATGACATTCAAACATGAGAAATTAGTATTAAAACACACATAAACACAAGGTTTAATGTGGGAAATAAATAAAGGGAGAAAACCAAATAGAAATCAATGCACTAGTTTCGTTAACTTGAAGCTACAAATCTAAAATTGAGCTAAGCTATTAATTGACCTTTTGCAAGATATTAATTTCATGGAAGCTACAACTACCACCAATTTATTCAAGCTCTAAATTGACATTATGCAAGATACAACTTACAAGGAATCTTCAACTCCATTTTTTTAAGAAACAACTTAGAATTTCTAAGGATTTTGATTACCCTCATTTAGTTGTCTAACACAAGAAATTGAGATCTCTAAATCAAATCTTTCCTCTTTACTCTTCACCTTTCATGATCACCTAAATTAACCTGTTTTCCCATTTTCTTAATTTTCTACAAACTAATGTCATAGAAGGACTATTTCACACACAAATACTTGAAAAGATTATCACCTTGGATAATACCCCAATCAGTTACTTTCTCATGCATGAATACTACTACAAACTTTGTAATCATGAATTCCTCTTATATGCTCCTTGGATTTCCTTTTTTTACATGTCGTTAAACTACTTCACAACCATGGTATTAAAAACTTATAATAATAAACTCTAAGGACCTATAATACATGAGAATTACATAAATTAACAATTGAACTTCTGAAATCATCATATTATTTTTCTTTTAGCTAGTATAAGGAGTTTAAATGATATAATCTAGAAACTACCAGAGTCATGATTACCTTTTCAGATCTGTTAGCTACAGGTGCCGACTTTTTATAGCTGGTCAAGAAACATCATACTATTATAAGGTAAAAAAACATATTCCTAAACTCGCTACCTACCTAAAGAAACTAAAAATATTCCCTTATGACACCTGTAAACTTTGATTTATAAAAGTTATATAAGTTTGTCTTCTTCTTTGGTGAGTTCCTTTTGTCATATAGCTATTATTGACCATATAAATGATGCCATTATGAGTTTTAAACATTACAAGACCCTTCCTCTAGCTCTTCAAATCCTTTACATGCTTTACAACTTCCCATTTTAGACTTAATCCTCCATTAGAACTTCTCATGTATGGTTAGGACTTCACAAACATGAACAATTCATCAACTAGTCAAAATATTTCCTCTACACACCAATGTATGATCTTCAAGTGTATTTATATCATTAGAAAATGGTTTATTTTATTTTGAGATAATCTTCAAATGTAGGTAGTAGATATATCACTTTCATTCATACAAGGAGATACTAATTTGGAAAAGGTACTAGTGAGTTTTAATGTAGAGAAAAATAGTATTCATAAGGTGAGTTAGTTCACTCACTTATCCCTTTCTTCATGACTTATATATAACATTTTTTTAAGGTTATGATCCTTGGCCAACTCAAAAAACCAATGAATTACACCATTCCAAGGTATATGACTTAAATAAGTATGCATTTCTAAGACTTCTCACACTAGTCTTTAGGAAACTAAAGCTAGTCTTGGTTTTCATGGATTCAAACACTTAAAACGTCACTTTAATGGAAACTCAATGAATGATAAATTTCAATAAGGATATCAAATTAACCTTCAAACACTTGCATGGATTGAATGTGTGTAGAAGAACACATTTTCCTCCTTCTTTCTTACACCTGCTTGATAGGCCGATAATGGAAATCTGGACCCTTTGAGCTGAGACCTAAATAAATTTCACTTGATCACTTATTGGTAGTTAAAATTTCATATAGGACTTGTATTAGCTTCCCATGATCACCTTCAACTCCATCATCAAATTTTCACATAAAATTCCTCTCAATCAAACATGACTTGTTTTGCCTTGTTTAGCCATTAAGCAGTAGTGTACCATGTCTGGCATAGTTCATCAAATTATTGCATTGAACCTACCTGAAAATTATTCTAAGAACTTAGGAAAAATCCTAAGATTGATCCTAAAAAAATATTATCACCATGAAACCTTCTCTACATGATTTTACAAGACAATTCTTACAAGAAAAAGTTATTTCAATAATGTACAATTGCACCTCAAGTATTAAAATAATGCAAACATCATCTAGGAGGATTACTTTATGATTAAACATAATTACTTCTACACTCCTATGAAATTTTAGGACCAAATACATGATATCTTACCTATCTCTCTCAAAGGTGGGTTTTGAGAGGGTTTGGAGAGACTTCACTTGTAAAGGTTTGTTCATAAATGATAAGACTTAATTATTCATCTGTCCAAATCAAAAATGCTCTAGATTAAATGTTATTAAAATTTGTGTAAATTTTTAGGTACCATGTAAAAGTTTAACATACCTTTGCACACTAAAAACATGACTCTCGAGATGAGGAAAACCATTCTGAGAAACCGATAGGACTTATATTCACCTTTCATGCATCTCCCTTGGAGTTTAGACCTGAAACTTTAATGACAAGGTTGTATTGACCTTATCCAATTTTACCAATGCGCATTTATCTCTTCACCTCCCTATAATTCATCACTCACCTTCATTTTCTCATGATTTTCTAGTTAGTCATCAAGAACATGCCTCCAAATAGCCTTAAATATGCCTCCACAGAGTTTAATTATAGCTTGAAACACGTTCCAAATGTACTCTAAAATTTTACCATAAAAAATTCATTCTTGTAATTCCATGCTTCACATTTTTTCTCCATTTTTCAACTCATGCTTATACTAAGTCTTAGAACTAGGCCTAGTTGTACTAGTTTCAATTCATACTTCATGAAATTGGCTTGTTTTCATCACAAACCAGACTTAATATGTCTTATTCATGTTCTCTATGCCCCTACGATTATTCTCTATCAGCCTCATACTGCTAAAATCCCTAGAGGTTTATCTAGATTGACATGCCTTCAATCCATCATCCTAAATCTTCATGTTTACTAGGCCTAAGGATTACGCCTACTAGACTAAGGTAGTCACACCAATTAAAATCATGCACCATTTAATTCATCATATTGACTATATTTTATCATCATAGATTTTATAAAACTTCTTTGACATCATCCGTGCATGCTCTCACATTACAATTATTCCTCTGCCAGACACTAGCTACTCAAGAAGCCGAGTTTCAAAGTGGTGTTCTCATGTAATGTCTTTTCCTTCCTTGTCATAATTAGTCAAAGCTTCTTATTTCTCTCCTTCATTCTGTTTTATAATTAATGATCCTTTTACGTCAATGAAAACTCAACATCCACATGATAATAACATTTCCCCAAAGAAATATTAATTACAGAAGGTGATAACACCCCTAAACAAATTAATAGTCCAAAAATAAAGTCCCCCAAAAATTCAATTACACCTTCTCCATTCAAGTAGTTAATTCCTCCAAAATCCTCGAGTTTTTATGACCAAGTTGATTTTTCCCAAAAAACATAAATAGATAAAATAAACAAGAATAAAATTCTATAGCCTACTATAACTTCAGATCCTACCACAATTAGGGTATTACCTACATAGGACCTAAACACATACCATGGAATATATGTATGATAATACTGGTAGGTTCATAACCTAACTTATTGGATTTAGTTTTTAACCCATCCTAAGTATGGAATTTTTCTTTTTATTCCTTTTATCATGCACAATTCTCAAGAATACAAAATCTCCTTTACTATGAATACCACATCTGGATGAAATGACATATGAAAACCAATCTAATCTTCCTCAGAAAAAAATTACATCCATTACATGTATAACAATAACAATTGAAATATCTTTCATACCTTGAGGCATTAGGTTACCTAATTGGCTTTGAAATCACATTGTCTATGATGAGTGTTACCTTATTTTCTTCCTTGATACTTTGTTCACCAAGTTCCTTGCATGAAACCAGGTCCTCTTCCTTAATTTATTTTTGTTTTAATTCAGATTTGAAGCCCAAACCAGCTCTATCACCTACAACTCTCTGATTTATCAAAAGATCACCAAGAGCCTTGGAAATTTCTTCAAATTGCTAATATGACTTTTCCTTGTTTGTTGCATCTGATAGACCCTTCTTTAGTAGAATAACTTTAAACTATTAGATTTCAAGCTAAGAGTAATAGTTGTCATTTGTAACTCTATATTTCTTACAGTTTCATCAAGTTTCTTAGTAATATTCCAATTATTCCCTTCTAGTTCTTGAAGCCTTGCTTCTTACTCATTGACCTATGATTTTAGTTTCTCATTTTATTTTTCAGCATGCTTGAAATCTAAATAAACACAAGATAATTCAGTCATAATGTCACCTTCTTCTCCTTCAAAACCTTTGCAAGAATCCAACTAAAAATCACCCATCATTATAGAATCACCATTAGTGGATCTCATAGATTATTTTATCATGAATAGAACCTAATCACCTATATTTTTATGGTTAGATTAAAATTCAGAATCAGATCCATTATCTTCACTACTTTCTTTAGAGGAAATGGCATCTTAATTGGTATAAAAAATCTTCTTACCCTTCTTCTTATAATAATTTTTTTTGAATTCCTTATTCTCTTTACCATATTTCTGATTTTTATTCTCATGATCACTTTCATGATAATCATTCCCCTTATTATCATGACTATGAGGAAACATAGTAGAAAAATGACCAAATTTACCAAAAATAAAGCATTTGACAGTAAGTTCACCCTTATACTTACTAGTTCCAATAGTCATCCTTCTAGAAACCATGGAAAATAATTCTTCATCATGTAGCTCATGAGAAACATAATTAATTTTTACATTCTTATCCTTTGTCTTCTTTTCAAGTTTGAAAGCTATTTCTTTCTTGAATAGTTTAGATTCCATCACCCTCACCTCATAAGTAGTAAAATTACCATGTAGCTCATCCAAATTCAATGTAGTAGAATTATTTGTCTCTTTAATAAAAGATAATTTAGAATAAAACCTAGGAGTTAGTGATCCCCAAACCTTTTTAACAACTACTTCTTCCTTCACATATTCTCTTATCCCTTTCATGGATTTTATAACCTTATCAACCCAAAGCAAATATGCAGCAATATAGTAATTATCATTCATCTTGAGACACTCAAAATGATTTCTAAGAGTTTAAAGCTTAGAAATTATTACCTTTGAGTCACCTTCCTAGAAGACTTGTAGTTTCTCCCATGCCCCTTTTTCTTACTTGCAGTGCATTACTTTTCCCATCTCAAATTCACCATGTCCACATATGATGGCACTAAAACCCTTTGAGTTATCACTAGATGCCTTCTTTTCTACAACATTATTTGGAGTAGTGGAAGGATGAGTATATCCATTCTCCACAGATTCTCAAACATCAAATTCTAGATACATAATATGAGACTTCATCCTCAAGGTCCTAAAAGTATAATTCACACCATTAAACAAAAGGTGCCTTGCTAGTTACAAACCCAATCTACTTGCTAGACTTTCTTTTATACTTCAAAGGATATACTTTCAAGTGATCGAACTTCTTCAAAAGGGACCTCCTTTAATACCAATTTTTGGAAGAAAAATTAAATGATATGGGGGATGAATAAGTCCTTACAAAATTAAATACAATTTCAGCTTACTTATTCGAAACACAAGACCACGTATCCAACCATTAATGTGTGCACAATATCAAATAATGTACATGGAATGAACCATGAATAATTGAATTAACATAATTACACAATATATAATTGGGAAACCCTCATGGGGAAGAAAACCCAATGAAAAATAATATTTATATTTCTATGTTTCAAATTTAGTGAGGCACCAACCCCACAAGGAGCACTTACCCATAATTTTGTGAAGCAACAACTCCAAAAGGAAGCTAAAACCCCCGAGAATAATCAAGCACCCACTAAATCACCTTATTATAATTATCAATGATATATGTTGCTACGAAAAACTATGGAGATCACAAATTCACTCCACACTTCTTCTTCAAACCCTAGGTCTTAAAACTTGCACAAACATGTACTATCTTCACATATCAATGCATCAACCCCTTTCACACAATTTTTTTTTTAATTTTCAACATGTCAAACACATTCTTAGCTCTCAAAAAATTCCTTTTAACATTAAAAAATATCACACATAGGTTGCACTGTTTGTACTCACACAACTAATTACAAATTACACCCAAAACTTAACCTTTATAGGCTCTTCTTGATTCAAATTAAAAAGAGGTGACTTTACCTCCTTTATCTTAACCATACCTAGTTTAAAAAATCCCATATTTTTCACTAAAACATTCACAATTGAAACCTGTAGGTTGGACATACTTTAAACCTCCCACCATGCACCAAAACTCCTCTAACACAAATTTGTGTTCTTAAATCTCTAAAAAACACCAAAAAAGTGTAGTAATACACAAAATCACCAAATATGGTCTCACATTTACATCATCCAATCAAATTATTTCATTTAATGGGCCCATTAGCTCATTTCCTTCTGAAAACAATTGTTTCTAACAATCAGATTCTACCTTTAAGTGTCAATATCCATCAATATAAACTCAACTATGGCACGTGACAACTAAATGTAAATACCAAGACATGTATAACACATATAAGAAATTGATAAACCATGAAACATCCATATACTCAAACCAAAGCTACTTTTTTCTTCACCAAAACGAGCTGCCCAAAAACCCATTTTGCAAACTTAAAACATTTCCACCCATTATGAAATTTTCAATACCTAAAAATGGATTAAATGGATGTAAAATTTACCCCTATTATCTTTACATGTGATATAAATAATCAACACAACCATATCATGCTCCATCAAACTCATTCTTTTAGGAAAAATAGTTTTATTCCGAAAAGTAAAAACAATTCTTTCTCACAAGATGACCTGGAAACCACATCAAAAAAAATCATCATGAGACCAAATTTATACCATTGTAAATTTATATGAATATTGTTTCCATAACATTTTCTAAATTCTTCCAACCCCAGGTGGAAGGTGTTAGCATAATTTAACATAGGCATATTTATTGCATTTTATTGCATTGTCTTTTATTTAATAATGTGCAACATGTGCACTCTAGTCTAGTGACTTGCATTCAATATTGTTATGTTGGATAACATTCAATATTGATATTAGTAGTAATTACATGTACATGTGAGATGGGTCTTATCATCTCATAGTTGGTGCCTGATAGGGTGTCATGTCTATCCATATGAGGCTGTCTAATATCTATAAATATTAAAGCTCTTGCATTGTTACATAATCTGATTTCATGATCAATAATATTTGTGAGGCTTTCATCCCTCTTTGGTCATTGCAATCTTATTCTATTCTATCATTTGGTATCAAAGCTATACCATTATAATCATTTGGTATCAAAGTTATACCATTATTATCATTTGGTATTAGAGCTATACCATTCTTATCATTTGGTATCAGAGCAAGTTATATCCAAGAAAGGTTGAAAAGAAGAAATATTGGAGAGGATCCATTGGAGAAGAAGATCTGCATCAAAGGAGAGCCATTGAAGCATCCCGCAACCTCCATTCCTTCCAAGCATCCCTCAATTAAAATTCAACCTATCCACTTATTTGGAAGGTAAATTTTTTATTTTGATTAGTCATTGGCATAGCCAATTGATCCAACATATTGGCGGAATATTTTAGATTTGGAGATCTTTTTTAAAAAAAAAGGATCTTGAAAAAAAAAAATTGTGAAAAAAAAAGAGATCTTAAAAAAAAAGGAGAAAGATCTTTAAAAAAATTACAGATCTAAAAAAAGAGTGAAAAAAAAAATCAGATCTTCAAAAAAAACAAAATCAGATCTAAAAGTGGAGGTGTGAAGAATTCGAGAGCAAAGGTTGAAGCAGTCCCGTCAACAAAATTCTAGCAGATAGCTCTTAGAAAAAAGAACGTAACTTTTTCATACAATGTCAGATTGATGTGTTGTTTTTTTTTGTTTGGAAAGATAAGGAGTCAAACAACTTTACAGTTTACATCATCTTCAGATTCGGCCTCTACATGTGACGAAAAGTCTATACAAGTCGGATCATTTTTTGTAAATAAAAATCAGATCTAGCTGGTAAATTGGTAAGATCTCAAAAACCAAAATTTTGATTTTTCTGAAATTTTACGGGTTTTAAGAAAAATATTGTATGATGCTGCTGTCAAATTTTAGAAAAAACCATATCACAGTTTGTGAGAAAAAGTGAAAACAATATTCAGATTGTTTGTTTGGATCTTGGGAACAAACAGGTCAGCGGTTCAATTCCCACTCTCTCCATATTTATTATTAAATTATTTTATTTGGAAAATTTGGAGAAATTACTAAATTTTGGGAGATTTCCAAATTTAGAATCTCACCAAACACATTTAGATCCACTGCTAAATTTAGTGGAAAAACACCTATTGGGGGGTAAAAAATATTTTTGGCCTAAATTGTGTATTTTGTGATTGTGGACCCTTTTTTATAAAGAGGGGGGACACAAAAAAAAACTTCATTTTGATGTAATTTTGGAGCATTTTTTACTAATCTTGGTGCATAAAGTGAAAAAAAAAAGTGTAAATTTTTTATTTTATGTTTGGTTCTATCACACGAGATCTTTGATCTTATAGCAACGTTCGGTATATACAGTGCCTCTAGGAAGTGCTTACGGGTGATGCCGTCGTGACTACTACTACACTTAATGCCTAACACAGCTACCTGAATTTCGTCTAGGCACCGACCCTATAAAATCGACAGGGAGTAATAAGGACACAATACACACACATTTGAGCCCTCCCATCCATTTGTGCTTGCACAAACCCCTCTCCGTACTGTCTATGTAGAACGTACTAAATTCTTTCACGTGCGTTAACACCTCTTTCTGTACTGACGGGTATATTGAAAGGGTGATCTTCTTCCATGTACCAATGGGTATTTTAGAAGGGATCGTATATAGAAAGGTTTGGTATATCAGCCTGATGGTATATTGAGAGGGCGACCATAAACCTGGAGTGATAAGAGCCTTACCCTTTGTTAGAAATTCAAAGTTTCAGAAATTCAAATTGCAAAAATGGGTGCACAAGCACAAAAGTTCTTCTTACCAGATTCACAACTGCTTAGAGGAGACAACTATGTTGTATGGAAACCGAAGATCAAGATGTTACTTGAGTTTGAAGACCTATGGACGGTTGTAGATGGAACAACAACAAGATCACTTGATGATGGAAGACAACAAGTTCAATTTGATAGGGCCAATCAAAAGGCCAAGTTGATCATCTTCTTTTGCGTAACGGACGATGTGCAACCCCACATTAGAGATGCCACATCAACCAAGGATGGATGGGATAAGTTGATCACAGTCTATGAGGCAAAGAACAAGAATGCCATCCTCAACCTACTATCACATCTACACACTCTCAAGTTCAAGTAGAATGAGAAGGTTGAAGTTTTTTTGAGATGAGTTTCTACTTTGAGGGCATCTCTATTGGCATTTGGAAAAGAGATAAGTGATGAAGACCTCGTACCAATTGTATTGCAAGCTTTTCCTCCTTCCTACAGAATCTTTGTGATAATTATTAATATGAGTGAACACACAGTCACCTTTGAGAATCTGGTCAATCTAATCCAACAAGAAGAGGCAATGAATAATAAAGATCATGAAGATGAGCAATCACTATCTTCCAATCATAAAGGAAAGGGGAAATTTTAGTCTAATCACAAGAAGCCCCAACATAATCAAAGTCAACAAAGGTACCAAAGTCAATGAGACAACACCAAGAAGTGTCCCATTTGTAATAGAGGGGGACATGACATCAAAGATTGTTGGTACAATTCCTACAAAAAGGGTTCATCAAGTAATTCAAAACCCAACAACCAACAGGGTAACAACAATTCAAATCCAGGGAAGTCTAACAACAACAACTATCAAGGGCATAAAAATGGTAATTGGAAAAGAAAACCCAAACAACAAGAGTACATTGCCGAACATGAAGATGATTCAGATGAAGGACACCACATGTATTTTTCTCAATTTGATGAAGAAACCAAGTCCACACAGGATATCTCGTATGTTGACTCGAGTGCAACTCGACACATGACTAGACACAAGGATTGGTTCTACACACTACGTGACTCACCTAACAAGAACCATGTGTCATTAGGTGATGAATCATCATACAGTGTCAAGGGGATTGGAAACATTTCACTACCTCTTGGAAAGCATGACTGTAAAATCATAGATGTATTGTATATACCTGGGTTGACCAAGAATTTGCTATCAGTTAGTCAACTCCTTGATCACAACTTGAAGTTAGATTTTGACAGTAATAATGGAGAAAAAGTGTGCTTGATAAGAGATAAGTCAAGAGGTTTCAAGATTGTAGCAAGAGCCTCCAATGTGGGATGTATGTTCCAACTTGATTTTATCCACAAGGATGATCAAGCTATAGTGGCCAAAGACACACAATCTGTAGAACTATGACATCGTAGATATGGTCACATCAATTTTGGTTATCTCCAAACACTTCAAAAGGGAAACATGGTGAAAGCATTGCCTACACTCAAGAACAACACCGACAAGTGTCACAAGTGCCTAGCTAGAAAGCAACATAGAGTACCCTTCCAGAATAACACATATAGAGCTAACGGAAAGCTTGATTTGGTGCACACTGATCTTTGCGGGCCTATGCAACCAAGTCATTTTGGATGTCAATACTTCATGCTTTGTGTTGATGACTACTCAAGAAATATGTGGATATATTTTCTAAGAAACAAGAGTCAAGCCTTTGAGACATTTCAGAAGTTCAAAGAACTTGTCGAGAATGAAGTTGGTCACAAGATCAAAACTCTCTACTCAGATCAAGGGGGGGAATCCACAAGTAATGAGTTCAAGACTTACTTGAAAGATCACAGGATTTGTCGACAAATGCCTCCTACTCACACACCACAAAAGAATGTTATAGTTGATAGAAGTAATCGTACTATCATGGAAATGGTGCGATGTATGATTGACGACTCAGGTTTAACAAAGACATTTTGGGCATAAGCTGCAAGAACTACAGTCTATTTTTTGAATAGAGTGCCCATAGTAGCTCTTGAAGGAGTGACACCTCAAGAAGCATGGTCAAATAGGAAACCATCAATTGCACACCTAAGAGTATTTGGGTGTAAAGCTAGCATGCACATACCCAAGAAGAATAGGAACAAGTTTGATATGAAAGCTGATAAACTGATATTCATTGGATACAATGAAGAAGCACTTGGGTACAGATTATGGGATCCGAAAGCAAAGAAATTATACACAAGTAGGGATGTTGAGTTCTTTGAGAAGAAACAAGCAAATGCTCTACTCAACGACTCAACAAACATGCAGAATACACCTCTTGTGAAGATAAAATTTGATGTTCCCACTGAAGATGATAGTGATGAATTGGATGATGGTGAAAACTTGGATCCACCACAAGCCAATGGAACAGTTAAGAAGTTACCTAAATGGTATACTCAATTAATAAGAGATGCAAATTTGGATGAAGCACCTAGCACATCATCCAATCCTGGACCTAGAACTCGCAGTCAAGCTCGTGAAAAGGTCAATTATGCCTTAATGAGTAGAGTTGTTGAAACAGTTTAGCCATCTACAGTTCAAGAAGCCCTACAATCAAAAGCTTGGAAAGATGACATGGATTTAGAGTATCAGTCAGTGATGAAGAACAAAACATGGCAACTTATCAACCTTCCACCAGGGAAGAAACCCATTGGATGCAGGTGGATATTCAAGACTAACGACCCACAAATCACACACGAACAACACAGTGAAGTACAGGATAACTTTTTTCTTTTGACTTGCTTGACACATAACATGACGCAACATGTCATCACCAAGGGTACAACTAACACTGTGAACAACTTGATACAAGGATGGCCATAAAGGCAGCACGGAAACATTCACATCTTTCAAGGACAATTTACTTTTCTTTTAGACATGACAACATAGAAGTCTGACCACAAAACACACTTACAGTTAGGGCAAGTCACAGTAAGATATGATTGAAGGTTATTTACTTTGATAAAACACCCTTTATCTCATGACTTATGTTTTCAGAGAGATTCAATATATGATTCACACAATTTCAACTTATAAACTGAGTTAATTCCTTATACACTGCAGAGTAGTTAACTTAAAGTCTTCCCCTACTTACTAAATCTTATTATCTTCCAAAAACTAACCATTGTTTTCCCTTAAGCTTGTTTAAGAGTTCACCCAAAAGGGGTAGTGTTCACTAGTTTAGCTAGGGATATCAATTTATAAAATTTTACTTTACAAGGATAGTTTCACCTTTGAGTACTTCAGGAAATCTTGTTCTCAAGTAAGTCATCTCTACATTAATTTATTTGACTATATATATTTTATTTAACTTCTATAAGGGTTAACCGCTCCATTTAATTTTACTTTTATCACATCATTACAAGATGTCAGAGAGTTTTGACTTAACACTTTATTCTCAAAAAAATAAGGTATTAATATATTTATGCCAAGGTAAGGATTGAATATCATTCCTCACCCAAGATAAGTAACTAGTCTAACAACAAAAGGGAAAGAACACTTCACCACGTAGTTTTCCAAACATACCAAGGCAAGAGATCTTCTAAACTCTTGCAAGCAAAGTTACAAAATTTACACCGCATTGACCTTTCTATATGAACTTCATAATTTGAACTGATGAAACTTTTACACTCTTTTCTTTAATCTACTCACATAATCCATCTGCACAAATATTATATAGAGTTAGTTCGCTAGAACTGAGCATGATAAGATATAAACCTCTCCTAATAACTTATGCCATCTAGTATTTAAATAAATGAAATTTTGCAATACTCTTTATCAAACAATTTCTAACATACATTTAAAACTTAACTGCACATCTCATGATAATGCATTTCATACTCATTAATGTTCATTTTCTTAAGATCTGCTTACATAAGAACACCATTCCAAGAGACTAGATATACAACCTTAATCATGCAATTAATCATACTTAAATTACAGTAAATAATAATGATGCTCACCTAATACCCTCGACCTACTTCACATATATAAGTGTCTAACAAGACTATCTTTCAATTAAATAAAAGCACCAACGACATTAAGTTTATATAATAAATAAAAGTATCAATCTTACATTGTTCATCGATATTACCCAAGTATCAAACCTTCATAGATAATCAGTGGTATGTAAGTATAGTTTGGATATTTATCCCGCAATTTTAAGATTATAATTATATTAACAAGGATTCCACCAATCCACAGGTTCATGTATTATTTAGGTGTCCTTTTGGTTGCTTATTCCATGTCTTTATATATTTCTTCTAGTAAAAGAGTCCAACTCATAAGAATGAGTTATGACCGACAATACTGTCATCTGTTGGTAATATGCCAAAGATACATTTGACTAGCTAAGATATGCAAGCGCAGCCCAAGCCACTATGAATGCAAGTATCAACATTATCTCAACTCCTAATAAGATGCGAGTATCAATTTTTTTGCTAAACATAATAATCATCGTAAATAACTGAAATATTCCACTCGTTAACCAAGCATTGAAATAACATATTTATCCTCACCGGTTACCTGATAACATAATATACCCTGTTATCTAATTCAACCTCCACTTGCATACCCCAATCTATGGGTATTAATAATTGTTCTATAAAAATGAAGTTAAATAATTTCAGGTGGACTTATATCCTTACTGTCATACATGGTAAGCACAGTTCCATTATGGTAGTTGTCACCTTCACTTAAGGCTATGCATGACTCCATTTTAGGGTAGTTATCTTAACTTCCCTATTCATCTGTTTTCTTACCAAAAGTCTTTCGACAAGCTTCAAGGTCAAAGTATAAGATAAATTTATAATTTTATATTTCAAGCGTTGCCTGAATTCGTATGCATGAGGGTATCACAAATCAATCAAACTTGAAGAATGTCGATGTATCCAATATTACTTTAACCGATTCAAGGATCCAAGTAGTGCCTCAAAAATTAAGCCAAATAATTATCCACAGAGGATAATGACTTGCGTGCATAGCATATTCGTAAAGGTCATAGAAAACCCATTAACGCATGCTTCAGGAGGGTTCCAATCTAATAATAAGCTCATAGTAATAGTAATAGTAGAGGTCCTGGTGAGGGGTTTTCAATAATCCCCAAGGTAAATGATAATCGAATGACTCAGATGGAGCTATCTAGAAGGCCAATTAAACTAGTATGACTCTTCCCAAATGGAAGCCCCAATCCTAGTGGGAGTTTAAATTATTATAAAACCACAGTAAAATCCAAATACATTCATATCAGAAATTCCCTTTTTCAAGCCATGTTCTACATAATATAAACAATACAACAAAAATTATAAACCTCATTCACGCTCCATACTATTTTCTACAGAAACCATCATTCAAAGGAATAATCAAGGCAAAAGAGAAACCAACATTATAAAATCAGTAGGCAAGAATCGATGTAGAGATTTCTTCTACTTCAAACAGTAAATAAGATAAATTGTAAAGGGGGAGAGATCAGTTCATGCAATTATGATTAAAAGTCATTTGGAAAACTCGTCTCTTTTTGAGCATCTCTTTCAAGAAGGAGTCAATATGTGTAAATACATGTTATATGATATCCAGAGTCCAAACGCTATCTATTTAGTAAAACAAAAACACATCCACATTCCAAAAGAAACCCACATCTACAGCATTCGAACAAAGTTGCAGATATTGATTTATCTAAATGCTAAAAGAAATAAATCATTAAGAGAGAGGGTTAGGACTTATCATGCCTATTTTAAACGCTATATCTCATGGCCACGCACGAGCAGACCCCTTCTCCTAGAGGTCCCAAAATTATTTCTCCACCAAACGCACGCTTCTCACCCACACGTTGTCCCAATACCATGCAAGAGAAACAATAACCATTCCGGTAAACTTTGCACACATATTACGTGCTATATTCCAGTTTATTTTGTCATAAGGCATTGTATAGAGATCCTTTCTTAAACACATAAAAATCTCAGTTATAGGTCCCACAAATCTCCACCCATAAAAATATGACATTGGCAAATAAACCATTCGACAGTGACACCACATCCTCCCTGGATGGATGGGAAGAAAATATGGAAGAAGCCAAATCTCTGGAGGCAATGGATTGTTTCCAGACCAATCAAATACTCCAAGCACCGAAAGCCACATTTTTCCCCATGAAGGTATAGCAGTAGCACTGCCATGGTCCAAAATCCATACACGACCTTTTTCCATTGCTTCTTTATCTCCTCCATCAGACCCTTGGCCAAGAAGTCTCAAAGTTACATAGTTTAGTACTGTCCCAAACATTGTGCTGTGACCTTCAATGTGTAACCCCCATCCACTGTCTTCATTATGCCTGATGATTGTACAAGTAATGACACATTTCTTTTTGATGCGCTTCCGCTAAAACAACATTTAGTGCTCCTGTTACATACAAGACAATAACCAAACCTGGCATAAGGAACATAGGGCCACCATAATCACCAGGCCAGTGCCCATCATGTGCTTGAATGTTTGCATAAAACCGTATGGCTCGAATCAGTGCAGTCTTTACTGCCTCCTTGGTGATGTCATTGGCACTTTCTATTTTCACTTGAGGTGGGAGAGGGGGGGGAGCGGATTCTCTCTGGTAAACTGTAATCGCATGAGAAGACCTGCACTGTGACGCTGAGAGAATCTATTTTTGTAAAAATGTGCACGGGCATTTTCTACGTCAAGGTGGCCCTCGGGTGTTCCCGCATTTTGATCAAACTCCCACACTTGTCTTCCCACGTAATTATTCAGGGTAGTCAGCCAAGGACTTTCCCCCTCCGCGACCTTCAGCTTCCACATTCTACACCCTGCACTTGAATGAATGCTGAAATAATGAGCTAAAATATGGCCCGCTGGTCTGGAATTTTTTAACATTGAAAGTGCCGACCATGTGTAAATCTGTGGTCGCATGCAACCAGAACATCAGGATCAACACCAACGGTGCCTTGGGATCACCCTGCAGCAGCTGTCGCACTTAACTCTCTCTGGAGGCCACTGATTTTCTGGGATAAGTTTACTTCTCTGCCCTGTAGCTGCTGCAAATAGCCAGATACTTCCTCACGGCCCTCCCAGGAGAAGATCAGTTCTGCGCTCCACTGAAGCTGCCTGCACAGCATGAATTTGAGAATCCACACCCATTTCTCCATCTTCAACTCCCGCGCACAGGAAGGAAGGCAAGGAAGACGCCATGACCGAGAGGTTTGTGTAGCAGGAACAGGAACAGAACTGCGAAAAAGGGACAAGAGACACTCAAACACGTTTTTCTCCTTCCATCAATGCCCGCAGCTCCAGAAAAATGTGCCTCCCAACCATGTGCATTGAATACAGGATCCAAAAGATATCTAGGTGAGGAAAAATTGGACTCCACCGACTCCCATCTCCCTCACGCAAGGACAAAAACCATAAATTATCACCCACTGCCAGCTACAACCTATTTGACTGCATTTTTACTTCAACTTCCATCCTGATATGCCACGCAATGCTTATGTTTTCATTGAGAGAAAGATACTATTATCTAATTCAGGCCAATCACCCTTGCGGTCAATTAGGGAAATGGTCCTACTTTGACAATTCAAGTATATCTTGTCTTTTAGGAAGATAGCTACAAAGCCAACCCCATGACTTGAAGATCGGACACAAGGCATAATGATTACCTCACGCTCCTGGCTCTGAAAGGCATCTACCGAATGATATAAAAAAAAATTTTCCTTCATCAGATTTGAGGACAGCATCAAACTCTCGGTGCAAACATTTCAGCTGTAGCTTGAAAGGTGTGATAATTCCAACAGAAAACTTTATGCCGGCCAACTTAGTGACTCGTTGAAGAAGCTCATATAATTGCAAAGCTAGGCAAGGGAAAAAAAAATATAAAGGCGCATAGGCTAGGAGAAGAGCAAGATAAATGTTTTCTTCATTCAGTTGGGTGGAACGCATTAACTACACAAGACTAGCCACAATGACCTCCTCCTTCCAATATCATGCAAAAGGACAAGGACGTAACCGTGAGAGTCGATGTCGAATGAGGAATTACATTCTCCTCCCCTTAAGAAAAGCATCGTCCTCGATGTGACATAACACAGCAGAAAAAAAGAAATGGTTCGCAATCAAGAACAGGGAAAGGGGAAAGTACACCCTATGGTTTAAAATTTTAGTTGATTAAAATACGGTCACAAGGTAGCCTTAGGAACATTTGGTAGAATTTTTAACTTTCAATGTTCTGTGAAGATTGGTAGTTATTTTTTGTTCATCATTTCATGAGTCTCTTTCCATTAGCATTATTCTTAGTTTAATTTCTTTTAAAACTTCATCATTGAAGAGTTTTGGTTTATTCCTTATTGTGGGTGCCCAACATGAACTGCTAACACAACACCCTAATGGTTCACAAGACACTACAGATTCACAAGCACGCAAGTATATACTTCAGGATTGGATTACACCACAAAAAGGTTACTCAAATACGGAATAGAATAGGCACAGTCCACATAACATAGTACTTGTCACACATCAATGACTGACATACAAAATACTCAACCAAAAGAGTACTACAATCCACCAGACATTTCCTCAATTTGCATCAATGAAAACTCACATAACACCAAACCATGCTACAGGTACATAGTGTCCACTAGGGAATCAATGACATATCCACAACATCACAACACATATCCATCTGACATGAGTAACACATACATCAAAAGACCACTACCAAAACATCACAATAACTCAACATATATCCCGAAACATCAACATACAGACAAATATCATAAGCCTCCCTCAAACTCTTATGCCTCCCTCAAGTTTCTTATGCCTCCCTCATAATTTTATGCCTCCCTGAAGTCTCTTATGCCTCCCTCATACTCTTATGCCTCCCTCAAGTCTCTTATGCCTCCCTCATACTCTTATGCCTCCCCCAAACTCTTATGCCTCCCTCATACTCTTATGCCTCCCTCAAACTCTTATGCCTCCCTCAAGGAGGCCGGTTGACCCTATGGTCCAAGACACATAGAGTTCGAACACTCCTAACCCAAGTGACATAATAACGCGTGGTTCAACAACCCGCTAGTTATATGTACTCCTTGGGGCGTACCCCCATACAACGAAGCGGCTCCATAGGTCCAACCAATCCATGGTGCATCCCATGACCCTATTCCACACATCACGACATTAGAACCAGCACAACAATCCAGTCAAAGTGCCAAGTGGCAAAGTACAAGCCTTGGGCAAGGCGGTAAGAATTCCAAATTTAAAAGAAGACCCCAAATCAAGCTAAAATAAATGGCCAAATAGCCAAAGTTAGTATCAAAATCCCCATGTTAGTGCCACAAACCAAGGAAATGCCCAAAATTTTAAAGCATTGCAATCAAGAAAAGTTGTTGGTCCTTACAAAATAAGGTAAAAAAACTCAATTTACGAATAAAATCAACTTATAATAATGTCACATTATGATAACTATGTGGCCTTATCTAGCCACTAAAGGGGTACTAAACGAGTTGCTAGCACTCAGAACATCGAGCCTTAGCTCGTAAAATACATATCAATAATACAACTATCATCACCTCTATCTAAATCATCCCGCCACCACTTCAACAAGGCTAAACATAGTCATAGATACACTAAGGTTGCATACATACAACCACATATGGAGAGAGGAAAGAATCACATGTTATCTACTAAACCGAGTTTTAGCTCAAGTCATTGACCCATGGTACACCATTCCTCACTCTCAACATACACTTCTACCGATTTCCCTCAGGATCGGTTAGCGTAGGGTTCACAACATAACATACAACAACATCACTAACATAATGGTGGCACACACATAACTACCATAACGTCTCACGTATGGTATGTATACAGGGTAGATCACAATCATACATCCACAGGGCGTAATGCATCACTTTACCACATTCTACACCCAAAGTGCAATCACCATACGATAGGGTTCATACACTCACCGTATGACCCCAAATCACAACATGAAGCATTACATATTTGCATAGTCATACACACGATGAACATAGTACATCACAACATAACATCTATTGCTACATAACAAGGTGGTACACCCACATTGCTTCAAAACATGGTAAAAACATCATGATACAACTCATCTTTTTTTTTTAACATCAATCTAGTCATACAACACATTGATACACCCACATATCACAATATGCCAAAATGCTCCAACACTACGTCATTCACTTTATAATTCTTTTCACACATCACAAACAGTAATTCACACGTGAACTCTTCATAGAATCCACAAGAAGGAGAGAGAATACTCCCATCCCCATCATATCAACATGATTACAAACATGCATAAGGTGACATACACATCATATGCGTTCACAATATCACAATTACGACAATAATCACATCACGCTTGAAGCACATTACTCTTTCCAATATCTACCGCCATCATGCAACATCATCAGCATCATGCAGTATCATCATGTAATGCCACCACCACCATGTAGCATCATCATACAACACCAATTTGGCCCATATGTTTGAGAGCATGAACCTATGCTCTGATACCAAGCGTAACGACCCAAATAATCACACATGAACAACACAGTGAAGTACAGGATAAAAAAATTTTTTGACTTGCTTGACACATAACATGACGCAACATGTCGTCACCAAGGGTACAACTAACACTGTGAACAACTTGATACAAGGATGGCCATAAAGGCAGCACGGAAACATTCACATCTTTCAAGGACAATTTACTTTTGTTTTAGACATGACAACATAGAAGTCCAACCACAAAACACGCTTACAGTTAGGGCAAGTCAGAGTAAGATATGATTGAAGGTTATTTAATTTGATAAAACACCCTTTATCTCATGACTTATGTTTTCAAAGAGATTCAATATATGATTCACACAATTTCATCTTATAAACTGAGTTAATTCCTTATACACTGCAGAGTATTTCACTTAAAGTCTTCCCCTACTTACTAAATCTTATTATCTTCCAAAAACTAACCATTGTTTTCCCTTAAGCTTGTTTAAGAGTTCACCCAAAAGGGGTAGTGTTCACTAGTTTAGCTAGGGATATCAATTTATAAAATTTTACTTTACAAGGATAGTTTCACCTTTGAGTACTTCAGGAAATCTTGTTCTCAAGTAAGTCATCTCTACATTAATTTATTTGAATATATATATTTTATTTAACTTCTATAAGGGTTAACCACTCCATTTAATTTTACTTATATCACATCATTACAAGATGTCAGAGAGTTTTGACTTAACACTTTATTCTCAAAAAAAACAAGGTATTACAATATTTATGCCAAGGTAAGGATTGAATATCATTCCTCACCCAAGATAAGTAACTAGTCTAACAACAAAAGGGAAATAACACTTCACCACGTAGTTTTCCAAACATACCAAGGCAAGAGATCTTCTAAACTCTTGCAAGCAAAGTTACAAAATTTACACCGCATTGAACTTTCTACAAGAACTTCATAATTTGAACTGATGAAACTTTTACACTCTTTTCTTTAATCTACTCGCATAATCCATCTGCACAAATATTATCTAGAGTCAGTTCGCTAGAACTGAGCATGATAAGATATAAACCTCTCCTAATAACTTATGCCATCTAGTATTTAAATAAATGAAAGTTTGCAATACTCTTTATCAAACAATTTCTAACATACATTTAAAACTTAACTGCACATCTCATGATAATGCATTTCATACTCATTAATGTTCACTTTCTTAAGATCTGCTTACATAAGAACACCATTCCAAGAGACTAGATATACAACCTTAAACATGCAATTAATCATACTTAAATTACAGTAAATAATAATGATGCTCACCTAATACCCTCGACCTACTTCACATATATAAGTGTCTAACAAGACTATCTTTCAATTAAATAAAAGCACCAATGACATTAAGTTTATATAATAATAAAAGTATCAATCTTAAATTGTTTATCGATATTACCCAAGTATCAAACCTTCATAGATAATCAGTTGTATGTAAGTATAGTTTGGATATTTATCCCGCAATTTTAAGATTATAATTATATTAACAAGGATTCCACCAATCCACATGTTCATGTATTATTTAGGTGTCCTTTTGGTTGCTTATTCCATGTCTTTATATATTTCTTCTAGTAAAAGAGTCCAACTCATAAGAATGAGTTATGACCGACAATACTGTCATCTGTTGGTAATATGCCATAGATACATTTGACTAGCTAAGATATGCAAGCGCAGCCCAAGCCACTATGAATGCAAGTATCAACATTATCTCAACTCCTAATAAGATGCGAGTATCAATTTTTTTTCTAAACATAATAATCATCGTAAATAACTGACATATTCCACTCGTTAACCAAGCATTGAAATAACATATTTATCCTCACCGGTTACCTGATAACATAATATACCATGTTATCTAATTCAAACTCCACTTGCATACCCCAATCTATGGGTATTAATAATTGTTCTATAAAAGTGAAGTTAAATAATTTCAGGTGGACTTATATACTTACTGTCATACATGGTAAGCATAGTTCCATTATGGTAGTTGTCACCTTCACTTAAGGCTATGCATGACTCCATTTTAGGGTAGTTATCTTAACTTCCCTATTCATCTGTTTTCTTACCAAAAGTCTTTCGACAAGCTTCAAGGTCAAAGTATAAGATAAATTTATAATTTTATATTTCAAGCGTTGCCTGAATTCGTATGCATGAGGGTATCACAAATCAATCAAACTTGAAGAATGTCGATGTATCCAATATTACTTTAACCGATTCAAGGATCCAAGTAGTGCCTCAAAAATTAAGCCAAATAATTATCCACAGAGGATAATGACTTGCGTGCATAGCATATTCGTAAAGGTCATAGAAAACCCATTAACGCATGCTTCAGGAGGGTTCCAATCTAATAATAAGCTCATAGTAATAGTAATAGTAGAGGTCCTGGTGAGGGGTTTTCAATAATCCCCAAGGTAAATGATAATCGAATGACTCAGAGGGACGATCTAGTCATTATAGGTAGTTCTGTGAAGATGATCGATGCAACAAAGAAGGATTTTAATCGATCATTCGACGTGACAGATCTCGGGCTCATACACTATTTTCTTGGGCTGGAAGTATGGAAAAAAGAGAATCATATCTTTGTGTTGTAGTTGAAATACACTAAGACAACGCTTGAAAAATTCAGAATGATGGACTGCACTTCTATTGCTACACCTATGGAAGCGAGACTTCAGTTATCTCATTCTGATCCATCACCACCAGTGAATGCAACTCTCTATCAGCAGTTGATCAGGATTCTCATTTAATTGACATATACTAGACCAGATATCAGCTTTGTAGTCAGCTATTTATCACGCTTCATGCAAGAACTAAAAATATGTCATTGGAAAGCAGCAAAGATAATACTGAGATATCTAAAGGGTACAGTTGACCTTGGTCTAGAGTACAAGAAGAATGACAACTTCTTATTGAAAGGATATTTAGATTTAGATCATACAGGAAACATGGATGAAAGGAAGTCAACATCAGGCTTCATCTTCTTTATGGGATCTGGACCGATATCATGGGAAAGAAAGAAACATAACTTTGTTTCTCACTCTTCTACAGAAGTAGAGTATTGAGCTATAGGTGAAGCTGTTTGTGAAGCAATATGGCTACGCCAAATAATGGAAGGAATTGGTCTACCACAACAGAAATTTACTCTAGTATATGTTGATAATGAAGGAGTTATGAAGCTTGTTCGCAATCCATTATTTTGTGAGAGAACCAAGCATATTGAATTACAGGTTCATTTCATATGCGAGCATGTCTTGAAGCACAACATAAAGCTCTAGTTTTGTCCTAAAGCTAAACAGAAGGTAGATGTTTTCACTAAGTCACTTGCACATGACAAATTCACACTGTTCAGAGAGTTCCTCTCCATTTCATTAGAAACTATGCAAAATTAAGGGGGGGAATGTTAGCATAATTTAGCATAGGCATATTTATTGCATTTTATTGCATTGTCTTTTATTTAATAATGTGCAACATGTGCACTCTAGTCTAGTGACTTGCATTCAATATTGTTATGTTGGATAACATTCAATATTGGTATTAGTAGTAATTACATGTGCATGTGAGATGGGTCTTATCATCTCATAGTTGGTGCTTGATAGGGTGTCATGTCTATCCATATGAGGCTATCTAATATCTATAAATATTACAGCTCTTGCATTGTTATGTAATCTGATTTCATGATCAATAATATTTGTGAGGCTTATGTCCCTCTTTGGTCATTGCAATGTTATTCTATTCTATCATCTGGTATCAAATCTATACCATTATTATCATTTGGTATCAAAGTTATACCATTATTATCATAAGGCTTTCAACCAAGGTTATCTCTAGAAACTACCCCATAACTAGCCTTTAACCCATCAACACAAATTAATCATACTTGACCATTTAAATACATTGCAAGGACTAACATACATCATTGAAATCAAGAAAAAATATCATACTCTCCATAATTATCATTTAGTTTTCAATGCCTTTGGACAACCTTGTCCCAAACTGAACTTCTTTAGAAATGGGCCTATTTGAGTGGGGTCCTCTTATCACCAAAATCTATATCATACCATTTTGCAAACCTATATGAGTACTATACATGATCCAATAATCATCCATTTACTATAAATAAATTATGGCCAATGAGGATAAATTTCTCTCATACAACTTTTGAGCTAGGGTTTCAAACACATAAAGAGTTGTTTACTTTCTTACCATTTTCTCATAAAAAATGACAATGAAATGACCTAATTATTTTTTTGAAACATTATATATTCAATATATAAAAAACAATTAAATACACAAGGTCCGATAAAGAGCACACAATTTAGGGTGAGCAAATTCGAGCTGGAAATGACCTTCTTCTTGACCATGTTTTGCAAAAAATGACATAACATGAAAAATACTGATCAGGAAAACCTTAAATTTTTCCAACAACATTATGAAACACACTAATCACATATAAAATAATCAACATGTCACAAATATCTCTCAATATATCTTATCTATCTCATTTTCATAGCTAGCCCTTAGGGTTTTGCATTGTCAAGGCTAGGGTAAGCTAAAACACCATCATAACTCATCAAAAAAACTATCCTAAAGGACCTAAAATACCTGTAACATCAAGTATAAACTACTTACATTAATAAATGATCCCATGTGGCTTAAAAACTCATCCTCATGGATTTTAACAACCATACCTTCTTAAATTAACCACCTAAAACTTGGTCACCAGTTTGTATCTGTACCCTAAAACTCATGGGTTCCTAAAAAATATCCAACCATGCTATCCATCATTCTAAAATTCTTCTCAAGTAACCAAACATATTCAACCACCATGCACAATCACCTAAGCTAGCTAGGTCACATGGGTAGGCTTGTAAGAACAATCGATTCTCACTAAATCAACATATGCAACCAAGAACATACCTTAATATACATGTCATCATAACTTTGAGTATCATATGAATCCATGCCATCATCCAATTTTTCATCAATGGGGGTTTACATCAATGAAAAAACCTAAACCGCAACATACCAACATTGCGAGCTTCCAATAACTTAGCCCATTTTTCTATTTGAGGTGAAATATCAACCATAAAATATAGCTTTTGTTGAGGGTTAACCTATTTTTCAATAGCGCCAACCAATGGATAAGGGACTCTAAAACTAAATTTCCATACCTTTATTTGGCATGTAGCCCATATGTGTACCATGTTTTCCTCCATCTATTGAATCTTTTGTAGGAAATAAAAATTTGTCATTTCATTACAACAATCATTTGCATATCCTTGTTCCTTCCAAATGTCATGGTAAAAAAGGATAATCATATGTGTCAATTAGAGTTGTGTCATATGCATATTCATCATTACAGGGCTCAGAGAACTAACTTTCCAAAATATTTTGAAAATATGGAGATCGAGGAGACTAACATTGCTCTTGCAAATGAGTGTTCCAATGAACGGATGAATTCAATATTGCACAAATTAATAAGAGAGGGAAATGGAAGAATGGAAGAGAGGGAATGGTCTGTGAATGATAAAATGGGTTGTTTGGATAAGTGGAGTCACCATATGTGTTGAAATTTTCTTCCAAAGGATGAATCTCACCAAGAACACATCAATAATAGATAAACGAAGTTATAAATATCTTGTGTTTTTTCCACTAAGCATGAAAAATCTGTTGGAGCTCAAAATTACACCCTGACCTAAATAAAGAAGATTCAATAATTTGAACAAACATGGGACTTTCTCCAAGTTTTGGACTTGCGGCTTGAGATAGACATTCGTAGAAGGTTTGATTCCTCGCTACATGGGTTTCAGAAAACCTAAATAACACAACCTACTTCTACTTCTATTACTACTCCGAATCTAAAAACTATTCTAACAATTCAAAGAGACCAGTGAGAGAGATATATAAGAAAGGTAAATCCTAAGCTAAGGGGTGGCTATAACACTAGAAATAAAGGGTCAATCACTCTCCATAAGGTTAAGGAAAGGGAAGAAATACAAGAAGAAACTATAGACAAACATGCCACAAGATAAACCCATTTAAACCCACCCTTCTCATACATCCATAACACATAACAATGGAAACCTATAAGTATGAAATGTTCATATTACACCAAAAGATGAAAAAAAAAGGCAATAACACATAATCTTCCATTTCTATTAGTTGTAGTGTTGATGGAGGACTATATGTGTCGATAGGAATTAAAGGTATACAATTCCATTCATTAACCCACTCTTTGAATCACGATAATTCCAACAGTATTTCATGCATGATGGAAAACTTATAATTTTCCTCATATAAATTGTTCAGAAATATGCATTAGAGCTACGATATGAGTGAAAATATCTTAAACATATTACTGTGTAACAATCTTTTCATAGCTTGCAAAGTTTTCTTCTTACGTCAACCAGAAAAATATATCAATAATAGATTTTTGTTTATATCCATGAGAAATTATATTGGTGTACCACACAACAATTATTATTGCATCTTTTAAATCCACACCATCTATATGTTTTAACTTCTATCTTGGAAGGGATATTTTCACAAATGCTCCTACACTACCATGTTCCACTTTCCATGGCATGCCATACTAAAACTATATATGTTGTAAACCAATATGAAAATGTATCCTTCTCAACTAGTAGAACATACATGTATTATTAAATTGTGATTTACAATTATCTAACTGTATATAATATTAAGTGCAACTAATATTTCTTTCACTCAAATTAGCATAAAATATCTAAAATGACCCTTGTACATATCTCAATAATGTAATTGATTATGAATTATATGCAAAATATACTCCATCAATACATATTTAACTTCTAATGTATTTTCCGGTGCATGTATTAATTTTATATGCACAAAAATGATAACCTGTAAGTTGAGTTATAATAGTGTGACCGAACCTCATTTTATGGTTTCATATTTTAATTCTCTGAAACTTTGAGTAGTACAAGAATTGTTAATTGGAAATGTGTTTTTTTTCTTAATTCAAACTATTCATCTTACCATTGAGCCTTGTGTGTGTTTTTCATCATCATACAAAAGTTTTTATCTAAATATGAAATATGAAACATGAAACACGTGTTTTTAAGTAAATAACTCGAATAATTTTTACTCCTTTCAATATATAACATGATATTCCATATATTTATATTTTAAGGTTAACTAAATATTTTCCAATGTCACGTGAATCCTCCTCAAGAAGAGAAATTTTCAATTTTGACATTCCACCATAAGTGTTGCATGTACCATCTAGACATGTTTTATTATAAAAAAAATTCCATGTACATGACGTCAAAAATAGTGGCAATAAATTTCATTGATAATATTGGTCAAACATGCAATCCACACTCTCACAATCAAATGTCACTATACAAAGCAAAAATATATAGTGAAAGAAATCGTAATGCATTGAAAATTCTATATGCATTTGACAACAAGTAGTTCCCGTGAGATTTATGTTAATGCAGAAACTTTTTTCCATCTCAAAATATCTATGAAAAATATTAATAATGGATAGTTCTGTCAAAACTGTTATAAAGTTATGTTTAAGTCATATTTAATCAATGTTTCAAATTTTCCTGATGGCCATTGCATCTCGTTCTTATTCTAAGTACATAACTTTGATTACGTGATATAATGTGTTTTCTTCCCTGAATTGTTGGACTAAATATTTAAATGCATTAGCTGACACTTTAAGTTTCCATCAGAAACTATGAAAGATTTCCCACATGTCATTGTTATTGTGATCATTATTTTTTCACATCTTACAATTTCTTTCATTAGTATTTTTCTGATTATTTTAATTGTTCTACTTTTTTCACTTAACAAACACTTTTTGTTTTTTTTGTTTACGAATTTCATTGTCATTATGTTTCATACACTATTACCATATTTTGTTTGTCTCCTCATATCTAAATATTGCATCTTACAAATTCCTTATTATATCATTGCTTTAACCATCAACAGAAAAACATCCTTAGACCATGTGTGTTCATAGTAGGTCTCATTTTCCACAATTTCATTACAATAAAAAATAATTCAAATTTTTTAGTGTCATTTAATTCAGGAAATATATTCCATATTTCATTATCTTTTTTTCTCAAATTTTGTCTAGATATTTTATCAATTAATGGTGGATAAATGTTTTCATAAATTTATATTAAAACATGGGTTTGCTACGCATAATCCTAGGAGTTATTTTTTTTGGTAAAAATTGTAATTTTTTTGATTTATTATTATTTTCACCATTTGGTGTTTCATTTAAATGTATTCATTATTAGTTTATTTGTTTGATCGTTATTTTTCATGATCTTCATTGTTATTTTCTTCATTTAATATTTACATTGAATTTTATTAACAATCATATTGCTCATTATGTGTTTTAGGGGATGAATAAATTGTATATTTTACACAATATCACAATTAAAAACATCAAAGTTTTAATATGGACTTACAACATAATTTTGTGTGACTTTTTTAATAGAATTTGGACTTAAAAATATAGGATAACCTTCAATGACATTAATCAGTACTTGTACCGATGTAGAGCTGATTTTAGAATGATTATTAAGGATAGGTGACATACCTGTAGTTATGCAAACTCTATACTTTTGAATTTTTGTTTTTGTTTTAACACTTGATTATGTTCAAATATTTTCGTCTTCAATTTCATTCTCCTACTCTACAAAACCCACTACCCATGATCTTTAATTGAAAAATAGTCAAATCCAAAAATTTATGTATAATATACAATAAATTAGACAAAAATAGAAGGAGAATTAATTATAATAGAACAAAAATGCTAGAGAAAAAACAAAAGAAAAGTAATAAAAATTGGAGAAAATATTTTGAGACAAAAATTGGTGGAAAATCTGGAGACAAAAAAAAAATTATGTTATTAAACATAAAAGAACATATTGAAGTATTTATTCATGTTGTATATAATTTTAGAAAAATAGAGTGGAGTCAGAATCTTCATATCTATTGAAAAGATTCATTGGAATTTCATGTTATATTGGATGCAAAATTTGTACACGTCATAACATGTACATGATTTATAATACATACCTTCTTTATAGCGTCTACATGACACAATTCTTATGCATTTTTTTTAATCACTTCCCCAAAGCATCCCTCTAGGATTATAAATGGTTTGAGTTTCCTAGCCAAAGGTTTGTACATAAAATTTTCTTCTATGAAATTATTTCCACATCAAAATTCAACTTTGATAATGGAATATGTTATGGATTTCATACACAAATTTCATGAAATCATGACTACGAGAAAGAGAAAAATTTCCTCTTTATGATAATACATTTTTTTGATTTTTTAATACCGATAAGGATACTAACGTTAAATATTTGTAAATATGTCTTCCTATGAAATTATATTGAAATAATATCCATGTCTAAATTTATGTACATGTAACTATTGATTTATGCATCCAAATAGAAAAAATTATACCATCACATACTAGAACTAATTGTATGCATTTTTTTTTCTCAATTTCAGTTAATTTTGAGGTGGTTATGTGAGCAGAATGCTCAAATATTAAAGTTTAATAAAAAGGAGGATTTTTTTATTGATTAAATTCTTTAAAAAATATTTATAATCATTTTTATAAAAAAATCTATAACATAGTACATAACCTTATCTAACCTTCCACAAAAAAATTTCAAGAAATACTCAACGATGATAAAAAACAAAGGGGCTAACAATCAGCTATAAACTTTGTTTTATGTAAAAAAAAAAGGATTACTTATTTGAAATTTTTAAGTTTCCACTATGCTTAGTTCATCATTTCCAAAATAAATTGGTGATTTGAAAAGTAGATTTGAAATGTGACAATTCAAGTGTTTATACCTTGTTAAATTTTTTATTTTTTTATAAAAGCTTGGAGAATGTCAGGTAAAAGGGTAAGCCTTTGATTACCTTCCTTGATTGCTTTGATTTTGGTGAGAGTTTGATTAGATTTAAGAGAAGAAAAAAACTCCGTAGAGAATCTATCACCAATTCTGAGCCAGTGAAGTCTTGCATGAACTTGAGCTCCTCTAGCCTTATAGTGCTCCTCAATCTGAAGTTTATGCTTCTAATGAGCAGCTTGCACTTGAATATGAGTGTTAAAGGGAGACAGATTAAGCTCTTGAATACCTCTCAAGTATTCAATATGAGAGGCTTCATGAGCATTTTTTTAGAAAAAAGTAGCCTGCTTCCCATAAAGCTGAAGAAAAGTAGTGGTGCGAGTGATGGCATGAGACCACCAATCAATCTGGCCAATCCCATCAACAAGTCTTGGGTCAAGATTCGAAATACATCTGATGTAATCCAAAGTCTTAGGATGAGAAAGATGAGACGTATTCAAGAAGAACTGAGTGGATTTGGGATTAGGACACTGAAAGTTCCATTGGAGTCCAAAGAAAATAGGCTTATGGTAAGATACCAAAGCAGTATCCACAACCAAGACCGGGAGGCTTTGTGAAGCATCAAAACAAAACCATTGTTGTTCTGAAATCAGAGCTCTGTCAAGGTGTTTATACACTCTGTCATCGCCAGCTCAAAAGTTAGACCATGTGAACCATGGGGAGGCAGAATTTGAGTGCTTGCGGTGGTTGGGATCAAACAAACAGATCTTATTGCATAAGTAAAACTAGGCTTCACACTCCCCAGCACACCAACACATAGGATGCTAGCCCAATTTGTCTTCGGGAGATTCCACCATGTTGAAATCACCACAGAGAAGCCAGGGTAGTAGAAGGCAATTGATCACCTAACCACCACAAAAAAGAAGAGCACTCTGAAGCATCATTGGAAGCATAAATGTTTGCCAGCCCAAGAATATGACCGTCAAAATAAAAAATGGTCCACACCACCTGATGGGTGGGGTCAGAGCCCCATGATATGATATTGGAGGTGAGGTCAGGACTTAAAAGACTAACAACATCACCTTGACCATTATCATGTGCTGACATCTGGTATAGAGATCCAGGCCAGATGGTATGCATAGCAGCAGAAAGCTAGAAGCCAGTGATTTTGACTTCTTATAAACACAAAACCTGAAACTTTGTAAAATACTTGCAACTGTCTCTGACAAGATATCTGCGAGTCAGATTAGTGATCCCCCTAACATTCAATGAGTAAACTATCATGAAGAACTATCAAGGTGCATGGTTTCCTCCTCGAGACTTGATAACACTCCAAAATGGTTAGAAAATGTGAATTGCAATGCATTCCCATGCAAATAGTCTCCAAGATCAAACTGTTAGTGAGGTCTTTGTGGAAAATCCTCATCAAAAGGAGGGGAGGGACTTCTTGAATGGGGTAAGGCATGATTTTCTACTCTGTCCTAGAATCCGAGCCATCGGTACGTGTTATCCAAAAAGCTTGAGATCTTGGGAAATGAGGGGTGTGAAAGAGTAGGATCTGAGGGGTGAGAGCTGATGACAATTGTAGCTTGTGTAGTCCGAGAGATGGTGGGCGGGGGCTTGGAAAGGGTTACAGCAGACGGCTTCAAAGGAGCAGTAGCGAAGGCAATTCACCAGTTTGTAAGTAGCCTTGGGATTTATTTCGGGTGAGGCCGAGGGTTTTTTTCCATTAACAGTGGTCCATCTAGGAGAGGAGGGAGGTGTTGGATTTAGGGTCTGCCAGGGTTTTCTTCAACAACAGCCGATGAGCTTGGAGTCATGAGAGGACAATCCTTGATCATATGGTCAATAGATTAGCATTGAAAACAAGTGTTGGGAAGATTGATGTATAGAACTTTTTGCGCAAAGCGTGTGTTTCCAAGTTGGATATCAAGGGTATCTTTGAGGTCTTTTGAAAGATCAATTTCAACATAGAACCGTTTCTAGGGTTGAGACGAGTAGAACTTATGTTGCTCATGGATGATGAGGCGATCCAAGGGTTTGATAAGTTGATCAACGAATCCCCACTGAGGTAAAGGAAGGCCTTGAAATTCGACCCAAACATGAATTTTGAGTTTGGCTTTCTCAGAGACTTGAAAATCTCGAGTCTACTGGGAGAAAACCATAAGAGTATTGTGAATAAACCAAGGCCCGTGGTTAACAATGGCTTTGCAATGTTCAACATTAGTAAAGCGAAACAGAAAGAAACCCTTGGTCATGTTTTGGACTCCCTCTACCTTGAATCCATGGGGTTGCCAATGATAATGGATCCATTGGCAGAGGATACCTTCAGGGGGAACTTGGCCCACAAAATAAGCAACAAGAGAAAATGATTCAAACTAGTTGCAAGCTTTGTCAAAAGTTGGTAAATCAAGAACAATATCCAGGGAAGGAGTATCAGTATCCTTACCTCGTCGAATACATTTGGGACGAAATTCCTCGCTCGTTTCGGTGCCATTGTCCAGGGCTCCTGCGATAAGACCAACATCAATAGATGCATGGCCCGAGGAGGTGGTCATTTTATAAGCCACCGCCCAAGGGGCGAACTGACAATCTATACAAAATTAATGCAGATATTCCCGCCTGGATTTGTAGATCGGCGGTGTGATGCAATGGCAGCGTACGACAAGGATGAGTATTCACTGCGAAAATAACTCGCTGAGCCTAAACCCTAGCAAAGCAAAAAAAAATTCCAAGACGGCTACGTTATTCTGCTTTTAATAGTTTAATTCTGATATACTATTTTATTTGTTGGAATTACTCATTGCATTACGATGGTCTTTCTACCTATTTCGAGGGAATTCTACATGAATTTGCAAACTGTAATATGCTGTTAGCATTGTAATTAGATTGTGTTTTTTGAAATCTTCATTATAATAATATTCACAAAACTGTAAATTTAATAGCGTAAACATATGACTAAAAAGAGGGGGAAAAACACAAATACTCATCAGATGTGCTATTCATGCTATGTTTATCGTATTTTAAAATTATGTATTTAAAACTTTCTTTTGTTGAATGTTTTTCTCCTTTTAAAATTCTTTATTTAATTTAAAAAAAAAAAAAACCAAATGCAATTCATGTTATGTTTTGTTATCTAATAATATCATATATTCATGCTACGCGTGAATGATGGATAAATTTAATCTCAAAAAAATGGAGAGACATCATGTTATTATAAGATGTTTGTCCTTATATCACAAACTTAAATCTGAAGGTGTAAGCGACTAGCAAGTTTAAATATTACCTACTAAATATAAATTTTAAAGTATGGTTATGTACCCTTGAGTTGACCTAATGGTGAAGAACACATGTTCTTAAGATAAAGGTCACAAGTTCAAATCCTGCAGGGGTAGGGTATATACGCCTCATTTGTAGCAAAGTTAATTCTCTCCGGCATGAGAGTCAGGTTTATTCGTTTGTTATAATTATACTAAAACGTTATGAGCTACGCTTTCATATTTCTCTTTTGTTAATCAGTAGCTTCCCAGTTGAAACGCCCATTAAATCTATCAAACGCAGACAGGAAACCTGCTTTTAATGGCATATATTCTTGCTGTGTAAAATTCCCATAATTCTTCAGATTCCCCAACATTGATAATGATGAGCTATTTGTACTGCGAATTTGAGTGCTTGCGGTGGTTGGGACCTCAAACAAACAGATCTTATTGCATAAGTAAAACTAGGCTTCACACTCCCCAGCACACCAACACATAGGATGCTAGCCCAATTTGTCTTTGGGAGATTCCACCATGTTGAAATCACCACAGAGAAGCCAGGTAGTAGAAGGCAATTGATCACCTAACCACCACAAAAAAGAAGAGCACTCTGAAGCATCATTGGAAGCATAAATGTTTGCCAGCCCAAGAATATGACCGTCAAAATAAAAAATGGTCCACACCACCTGATGGGTGGGGTCAGAGCCCCATGATATGATATTGGAGGTGAGGTCAGGACTTAAAAGACTAACAACATCACCTTGACCATTATCATGTGCTGACATCTGGTATAGAGATCCAGGCCAGATGGTATGCATAGCAGCAGAAAGCTAGAAGCCAGTGATTTTGACTTCTTATAAACACAAAACCTGAAACTTTGTAAAATACTTGCAACTGTCTCTGACAAGATATCTGCGAGTCAGATTAGTGATCCCCCTAACATTCAATGAGTAAACTATCATGAAGAACTATCAAGGTGCATGGTTTCCTCCTCGAGACTTGATAACACTCCAAAATGGTTAGAAAATGTGAATTGCAATGCATTCCCATGCAAATAGTCTCCAAGATCAAACTGTTAGTGAGGTCTTTGTGGAAAATCCTCATCAGAAGGAGGGGAGGGACTTCTTGAATGGGGTAAGGCTGATTTTCTCTCTATCCTAGAATCCGAGCCGTCAACAGTGTTATCCATGATGCTTAAGGGTTCGGGAAGCGAGGGGTGTGAAAAAATAGGCACCAATGGGTGGGAACTGATGACAATAGTAGCTTGCAGAGTCTAGGAGATGGCAAATGAGGGCTTGGGAAGGGACGAAGTAGACGGCTTCACAGGAGCAGAAGTGGAGGAATTCACCAGTTTATAAGTGGCAGCTTGGGATTTATTGTGAGCCGAAGGTTTACAGCTAGTGACGGTGGTCCATCCATCAGAAGGGGGGGGTGTTGGATTTAGGGTCGGTCAGGGGCTTCTCAACAACAGCGGATGAGCTTTGTGTCATGAGGGGACAATCCTTGATCATATGATCGGTGGATTTGCACCAGAAACAAGTGTTGGGTAGGTTAATATAAAGCACCTTCTGTACAAAGTGTGTGTCCCCCACATAGATTTCGAGGGTATCCTTAAGGTCCTTTGAGAGATCAATTTCCACACATACCTGTTTCTGGGGTCGGGCTGAGTAAAATTTGGGTTGTTCATGGCAGATGAGACAACCCAAGGGTTTGATAAGATGGTCAATAAAACACGATAGAGGCAATGGCAGACCTGCAAATTCAATCCAAACAGGAATCTTGAGTTTGGCTTGCTCAGAGACTTGAAAGTCCCAAGTCCAGTGGGAAAACACCACAAGGGTATTACGAATAAACCAAAGACCATGGTTGAAAACAACTTTGCAATGCTCAGCATTAGCAAAGCGAAACAGAAAAAAACACTTGGTCATGTTCTGAACTCCCTCAACTTTGATGCCATGGGGTTTCCAATGGTTATGAATCCATTGACGGAGGATGCCTTCCGGGGAAACTCGGCCCACAAAGTAAGCAACAAGAGAAAAAGATTCAAACTAGTTGCATGCTTTATCAAATGCAGGTAATTCAAGCACAATATCAGGGGAAGGAATATCAAAATCCTTACCTTGTTTAATACCTTCAGAACAAATTTCCTCACTCTTTTTGGTGCCATTGTTGTCCAGAGCTCCTGCGATAAGACCAACATCAATAGATGCATGGCTCAAGGAGGTGGTCATTATATAAGTCACCCAAGGGGCCGGGAGGTGATCAATACAAAATTAACGTAGATATTCCCGCCTGGATTAGAAGATTGGCGGTGTGACGCTATGGTGGCATACGGCAAGCCGAGCATTCACTGTGCAAAAATCAAAGAGCCTAAAAACCTATCTCTGGATGTCACAAATTATTGGGGTTGTTATACCTTGTTAAAATTTTAATTGTAATGTCCTCAAGTTTATCAATTTTCAATAAAATATGTTGACATAAGACCACCTTTTTGTAACTCATATGCATGCATGTACCTGATTCTATCTATTTTCATACAATTACATGAGATTACAACTGAAAAAGCAGTCTATAAAGTGTTACAAGATGAAATCATTTCATTTGGGTTTGGAACCGAGGACATTTCATTGATTTCCCATTTCTTTATGTTGTTCACTTTGTGAGATTAAGATGATAAAATTTAGCAAACATAGCAAATAGGTTTTGGGTAGGAACAATATAATCCGTGGAATAGGGGTGGGACATGCAAGTATTTAATTCCCACTTTTTAAAAACTTACCATTCATGTCTACGTATTGTTTATAAAATTACATGTCATCAAAGCTTAAACTTTAATTCGATGAAATTAAAAATAAAAAAAACGTGAATAGTAGATAAAAGATGCATATCAATCATATGACCAACCGCTTGCTGAGATAAATTATCAATAATTGTTTACACCAAAAATATTTTCCAATAATTACATTATCTTACAACAAGAAAGGGGTGTTACAATTCTCTATGAGAAGCAAGCATTCTTTTTGGGTTTTGAATATGGTGACTTTTGGAGTTTCCCAATTTTTATTTTTTCCTCTTTGCACGTTTGAGATGATAAAGTGGAGCATGTATAAAAGATATTGTTTGTGTAGGAAAAATATGATCTATGTAATGTGTATTGGAAATGTAGGTATTTAATTCCCGCTTTTTTTATTATTGGTAAAAGAAGGGATTTTCCAGGGTCCCTACCTTGTTACCAACGTGAATCTACAATCTAGATAAAACCATGAAAAATAAAAGGAGACAAAAAACAAACACCAGCAAGTGTAAAACAACCAATCCAAAACAAAACAAAGAAACATTCCAGGTGCGACCGAAAACCATAGAGAAACCATTCAAAATTCAAGACTGTAATAGAAGCATGAAATAAATAGAGGAAGTAGTTCCCTAACAAAGGAACACTCCATCTGACTTCCTAGATTTAAATTTTCTGCTATGGAAAAGATACCGTCCATCATTATCACCCTGAGTACCACGGTCCTCCTGCACACAAAAAGTCATGTGTTGTAGTCATTGTAATAGGGGCCTTCCAAAAATTGTAAAATTTTGACAGAATCATGATCAATCAGGGTAGGAGACATCTCGTTGGGCTTCATAGTGGACTTCATGGAAGCTTTATCATGAAATAAAACCAATTTCAATTTACAAACTTTTTTTCAACCATTGCATGTTGCAAGCACAAATCTTTGTCTAGTTCGAAAAATGGGGGTGGTTCAATGGAATTTTGATTCAAGGCTTACAATACCGAGGCTTGAGACAAGGAAGTTGGAAAGGGAGCCATGTGATAAATATGTTCCTCCACCTAGGCCGCAACTGATACACCCAAAGGACTCTCTCCTTCCTAATGTCATGCCTTTGACTCCAAAATTTTCGTGTCCTCACTGTCAATACCCGTTCAACCTAAGTCTCATGTACGTTGGGAAGTCAAAGATAAATTTAACGTTTCCCAAATCCAATGGTAAATTGGGCTGCGGCATAGTGGTGGCCCCAAAAATTAGTGGGAAACAAGTCGCGGGTTTCATTTTTACTAGGACCACGTGAACCTGCATGATACATAGGCCCAGCCGTCTATACCTGTCAAATATTTTTCACTTTCCTTCAACGTGGAACTCTTCAAACAAGAGGGCTTAACCATAAAGTCAATGGGAGCACCACTAATCGGTGTGCAGCATAACCCACCACCAAGGGACAATTCATAAATATTCTTCACAAAAATAGGGCATACACTTGGCTCAAACATTGGAAACAACAAGGAGCCGCTCAAGTCAGTATCCATCTGTTGCGTAGCACATGATTTACAAACCCTGATCAATGAGCCATATCCATCAACAATCAAGGAGAACTCAGGACAAGAGCTCACCCCATGCTCAACATGCTTGCACTTATTATAAAATACACGTGATTTTTCATACTTTAATACCTGATCGATTGTTCCCTGAGATGAAATGATGTGAATGGTGGAAGAAGATACTTACCGGGGGTCACATTGACACATATCTTGGCTGCTAACATTCTAGTCAGAGTGAGGGTGCTCGGATCTATTGAAAGCAGATCTAGTACCAAAGCCTTAGCACTCCCCACAAGAACACATTTTCCCTAGAACTCAAGAGCTAGAGTAGGGAGTCAGATCCACAAAGGGTATGCACCAGGTTCAAATTTTTCAAAGTCCAAACCTAGTCTCCATTTGGAAAGATGCATCATAGTTTTTACGAAGAACAAAGGGTCACCATTAAAGGCTCTAAGGAAATCATAGTTTTCTCTAAACTGAAAAAGGAAAGATTTATTAGAGATAGCAATCACCTCTGTACCCCTAAGAGGAGACCATTTTATTTTTTCCACGTCTCTAACATAGTCAAGATTGGTTCTGATTCTTGTAAAGTTCCCAATAAGTGCAAGTCCATATCAACTTTTGGCCTTATTCACCACTGTGTCTGGGATAACAAGCGATCATCCATTTTTTTCCTAAATTGGGTTCAACGTGCAAAGAGAGGATATGGCTGGAGCTCTACTCCAAACCCTGTCTTCCCAGAAACCCGCAGACAACCCCTCCTCTGTGCCAAAATCAACCATCATTTTTTCCAGCCCAGCGGGATTTTGAAAACCATCCGTCTCTGTCTCCATCCGCCAACTTTTTATATCCTACTTACCATTCTATATGCCTACATTTTCTCTAAAAAAAATTTGATATTTTTTAGTCAAAATCCTTCTTTCTATGAAATTTAAAAATAGAAAATCATGATTGGAAGATAAAATCTACCTATCACTGATATGACCAACTGTATGAGGGTGTCAATTATTAATGATTGTTCGCACATCACCTATTTTTCTACAATCACTTAAGCTTACAACTAGAAAGGGAGGGTACAAATTACTATAAGAAACTCATCTGGGTTGGGTTTTGAACTTAGAACATTTTAGAATTCGGCCTCTTTAAGGCCAAATTACACTCATATAGAAAATGCGAGCGATATCAAGATGATAAAGTGGAGCAAATATAGATGAGATTATTTGATTAGGAAAAATATAGGCCATGGAATTGGTGTGTGACATACAAGTATTTAATTCCCACACTTTTATTTCAATATTTGAATTCATGTCTTCGACTTATCAAACAAATTACATGTCATCAAAGTGTCATCGTTGACACCATAAAAACATAGAATTAAGGAATAACATAACTTGATATCTAGATTATTACACCGAGGGGCGTTCTATAATGGTATGTAAGTTCGCAATGGAGTGTGTGGCTAAATTTTATTTTCGAAATTAATTTTGACATTCATTTGACCATCATGTGACAGTTCATTTATAAATTTGACTTCTATTGGACTATCACTTAAATAATTTAATTTATTTTTTATTGGAGAAGTCAATCAAAAATAGTAATATCTTGATCATGTAGTAATGTTTGGGTCTTTTTTGGTTGAATATATATTCTTGAGATCGATATAATCACAGAGCAAAATGATTCAATTCAACAAAAATCAATGAAAATTTGATAATGAAATTAATGAAGTTGTTGATTAAAGAGGTATGTAAAACCTCAAACCTAAGAACCTTGAAATTGATATCTATTGATGTATTTCATATAGATGCATTTATCATAATATACTCATTATATTATATTTATTTTTAACCATTACTTTTGTGGTATAATCATACTACACTTGCATAATTAGCTAGGAGCTTCATCCTTCATATCTCTCAACATATTTTAGATATATATATATATTGGTCATTAATATGAAAAAATATTGGAGGGGATATGAGTTTACTATACTTACATGATCTTCAAACAAAAAATGGGGATAAAAACTTATACATGAAGTAAGCAGTGTGGTTAGGTTTCTAACATACAACCTTTGAATTTTTTCCATTTTTTATTTTGGCCCCTTTATGCTAAAATTACACTCACATGCTTAATGCAAGCAACATTGAGATAATAAAGTGGAGAACATATAGAAGATATTATTTTGATAGGAATAATTTGATCAATGCAATAAGTATGTGACATTTAGGTATTTAATTCCCACATTTTTATTTCCAACTCTCCATTCATGCCTTTGTCTTATATATAAAAAGAAAAAATTCATACAAGAGAAAGCCTTCATGCCATAAAAAATAAATAAACAAGTCTCCAAATTTTATTGGACGATAAAACCTAGCTATTTCTCATATTACCAGTTGTTATAGGGGATCAATTATTAATGATTATTAATAAATCCCCCTTTTCCTTTGACAACTCAATTTGGTCATTCGTGATTGTGTAATTTCGTTCATCTTTCATAATGGATGTGAGAACACGATATGACGAAGTTTTAATTCTTCATTCTCTTTCAAAATGAATAAGGTATTTTGACTCCATGGAAATTTTTTGTTGGATACGATAATATTTTTGCATGTTTGATAAAATAGATATTCTTTTTACATCTAAAATATACTACTTGCTCATATGACCAACCGTTGGAGGGGTATAATTATCAAGAATTACTCACACATCATCTACTTTCATATATTTACTTGATCATAGAATTGAAGAAGGGGGCTACAAAGTGCTACAAGGACCAATTATTCTAGTTGAGTTTCAAACCTGGATTTTCCTCATTTTTATTTTGGCCTATTTAAGTGCAAATTGCACTCATGTTATTAATGTGGGAGAGATTGGGACCAATCAAACATGTTAATGGTGTAAAAAATAAAATTAAATATATAACAAACCCATTTTTATGTCAGTTCCCATTAACAGAGTATGTTATTAGGATTAGGGCTGAATTAAAAGTCGGGAGTGCCCTAGGGAATAGTTTGAGAGGTTGCCCTCTTCACAAATTTAGTTATTTTTTTTTTCCATAAAGTAAATAAATAAAAAATGTCTATATTCTTGTATTTCTTAATTTACATCATGCTCAAAATAAAAAATACTAAAAATATATTATTAAATTATCACAGAGTGATGAAAAATATTTCATCTATGGAAAACATTAATCGGAGGAGATGTTTAGAATGAAAATAATACAATGTTTTATGCAAGGTTTCTTACAAATCTGATTCAGTCATATCAAGTAGGTGACAAGATTTCTATCCTAAAATAAAGCACCATTATTTTACAAATAAATAAAATCATTTATGTAGCTCCCATGATTTGTGAAGAGTTTTATTTTGACTAGGCCTAATGATTCCTCTATAGTAAAATAATAGAAATTTTCCCAAGAAAATTAAGAATAGAAAATCAACTACCTTTTTTTTCAGTTATACTCACCTCTTCTAAATACACCAACGACATTATAAAAAATGCATTAACCTTTATCTAGAACAAATTACACACCTACATAATTTAGAGCTACATCAGAGAATGTGTAAAAATACCAAAAAAACATATGTGCTTGTAAATATGTAATATTTACTTTTTCTTGCAAAAATATTACAAAACATTTTTATGTGTATGTGTGATATTTATGTTACTATACAATAATATCTATAAATGGGTTGATTAATATTAAATCTTCATATAAATTATTTTAAAATTAACCAACAAAAAGAAAAAATTTAGATTCAGGCGCCCCCTAACTAGTAGCACCCTAGGCAACTGTCTTGTTTGTCTAAGGCTTAATCCCCCTCTAATTAGGATCGTTGATAAAAGAAACCCTAATCACTACCTTGACAACTAGAGATAAAACCTAATCAATAATGTGCATGCAATCACCCCCCTAGGATGCCAATTCCACTCCACATATCCCTATCTCTAAAGTTTCTCATATCTCACAAAAATGAATTTCTCTTACATTGATGCATGTTCTAACTACCCAAAATAATACAAGCACAGACATTTCACACAACAACAATTTACATGGTAAACAATAATTGAGCGTTCCTTAAATTTTGAATTAGACACTACAATAACTTCATCCTTCAAATAATTGAGAAACCCTGAACGTAATCGTTAGCCTTCTACTGTCTCAAATTCCTTCTTCACCACCTCCCGCAACATTTATCTCTTTCAAATTTAACTTCTACAATTCACCACTTTAAACATTTCAATTACACAATTTCAATGTAATTACTAGTTTTTTATATATGTGTGTGTGTGTGTGTGTGTAACATACCATATACATTTACATTAAAAAATAAGAAAAAGATATACTTCCCCTCGATTATGATATGTGAACCCTCAAATGTTGAAAACACTAATCTACTATCCAAAATGAATTCGAATGAATACGAGGGTATATCACTTGGACGGTTTCAATGAAGATGGAGTGCATATGATAACATAAAATAGCATATTGATTGCAATTTAACTGTACGTACAGCTCGCTTTAAACAATCTAGTTATGTTCTCTAGGTTAAAAAGTTTGGGTTTGTTTTAATATAGTTTAATAAGAAATTTATTATGCGAATGTGACGAAAATGTGACCAGATTAGGTGATTGTAAAATGAAAGAGGTAGCAGTAATTAGAAAACGCTCACAAATTAAGGAGATCTAACTCATAGGAATAAAGCATTATGCATTGTCAAAAGTGAAGAGAAACACAATGAAGCGTGTCTTCAAGTGGAATATAATTACAATGTCTTATGGTTATTTATGGTGCATTTGTTAATGCAAATTAGCTTTTTAAATTTAGACATACACAATTATGCCGATACGCATGATTTAAAGGGAGTAAGGTTTCCTATATTTGATAGGGGAGACATCAACAATGCTTGTAGAGGGATTAAATGCTTTTGATGATGCACGGTGTAAAGAAAGTTGCCTACATAGTGTAGAGTAATTTTTATTGTGAAAGACATGTTCGCGTTTGGTTTGCATATTTTTTATATTAATTTTCTTCTACAGCTTTGCAGATAACAGTTAATATTACTTTATCAAGAGAATCTTCAATAGCTCATTTTAAATACAGGATGATTCCTTTCTTATAATCTTACTTGATACTTATAGTCTTGTATTAGTTGATCTCATAGAAAAGTAGATACTATGTCAGTCTTGACATTTCATAATCATTTCATGCTTGCGTAATGTTGTACAATATCTGTAATGACCACATTTTACACCTACAAATACAACAGTGAAAATGCTAGACTAATTTTTTTATTTTTTATTTTGACTCGCATTGCTCACTAGACAACACCACAAGGGTTCTAAGAAGACAAACTCAACAACGCACACGACACTTACATAATTCATCGACTCACATAGACACACAACAACACCATATACATGTTGATGTCACACTTTCCCCAATGAACAAATGCGAGCAATGACCCAACCACAAGGAAAGGACTTAAGGATTTGCAAACCCAAAACACATCATTACCCTCATTACATCTTAGTTATGATTAACATTCTAAGAACATTATTCAGCAAGGATAATTTTATCATTTTTCCTCTTACAAATTCTTTAATTCATTTCATATTCAACTTACAGTTCAACCTTTGAAGTTACCTCTTTATCTCTTACAAAAATCTCCATAACTTACATAATTATTTGGCATATTTCAAATTGCATACAAAGTTCTTAATTCGTTTGTTCATAGGTTAAGATTATATTTCTCAAATATTTATTCAATGCTTAAATTTTACCCTTACTACAATATTGAATCTGACTTGATGTCAAGACAGAAAACTAGGGAGTTGATGTAGATTCAGATTCAAGATACATTCTAACAAAACATTTTTTTGATGATGGTATCTTTATTTCCCTACCATACTTAATGTAGTTCGATAAATTTTTGAATCCATTCAACATTTCCAAGTCAATAAAATTTATTTAGATTTATAAATATCTTTTGTTTTCTCGAAGTTGATCTCACCAAGGAAATTCATATTCTTTTTAACACAAGGAAATGCCTAATTGAGTTATAAGGACTCCCAGAGTGACATTATTCTTAACCTCAAATCTCGTTTCACTCTTGTATGCTTTACTCTGACATCGCTTTATGGTCTCATTATTAGCATTGTTTGATAACAAAATGAGTTACATAAGTATTTGTCTAACATCTTGCAGAAGTACATGATTCGAAGCATTATAAATTACACATGACCCGTAAGTGATTTGTGTTCAAGGTAAGATCCCATGTTTCTGCATTTCACGATTCCGTATGTGAAATTTCTTTCACCCTTATTTTCATAAAAGGGCATAAGAAGGGATTACATGACCAAGTTTTTAGTTTCTTGGTTTCTCTTAAGTCAACATCTTTCGAATCAATCTCATTTGCAAAGAGTTACTTTCTATTTTCCACCCACCAGTTATCCTCCAAATCAACTATGGTTTAGTTTAAGTCTGATTTACACTCAGGGATGTGCTCCTTATAAAAGACCAGATTAAGGTGTAAAACATATTTACCTTATAAAGCCTCTTCAAAGGGCTCAGACACTATACTTCCACTAGCCAAGGTAACACATGTAGCTGACAGGGTCTAAAAAAATAATAAACAAGAGTACAAGTCATAACAAAACTATTTCGCTAGCTCCATTTGTGTCATCTAGATCCCACAAGGAATTCAATCGATGATGAAGATTAATTCTAAATATAACTTTGTAGGACAACGTAGTCCACTAGGATACTATGGAAGTGTTAGTTCTATTTGCTCCAGATAAAGTTTTACCATGTTGCTAAACATACATGTTATGACGACGACTCAAAAATTAGGGCTCTTATTTACTCAGGACAAAACGTGTCACTGAGTGTAGAGATTGAATTTTATCCTAAGGTTTTAGTTTCCTACACTAAAATAATTCATGCAAGAAGGGTGGTTATACAAGAGTCTTAAACTAGGGTTGAGTGTTTCGTTTAGATCTCTTTATTACATTTACAAGGTAATAATACAACACACTAATTAATTAATCATCTATTGAACACCAAAAATGCACTACAAGATTTTAAATTAATATTCATTTAGCATACATATCTAACTTTTACAATACAATATTTGAGGATCAAGATAACACCCATGTGTAGAGGAACATTTCTCTTAAACCCTAACATGTAACATATTACATAACTTCAATTATAAACCTGTTCATACTTCGCAAATGTGGAAATCTTCTCTACAATTTCATTTCACACACACACACAAATATATATATATATATATATATATATATATATCCAACCCTTTTTTTCCCATATGTAAATATAAATCAAAAGAACACCTTTAGTTACATGCAGATTTCCCAAAGCACCCCTACAACTAGCATCTCATTCATATTTCAAAATTTCAATAAATAATTTTACAGTAAAATAAAAATACATAAAAATTTCCTTCTATTTTTTTTTTTTATTATTGGCAATTTTTTGTTTGAAAGGGACTATACCCTTGTACACCAAGGCAGAATTGAAATTTAAAGCACATGAGATGGATCAAAATCCAGATAGAACAATTAAGCCCGACTGCAGAAAACAAACTGCAAAGCAAAAACCAACTACCGATAAAACAACAGCAAGAAAACCACTGATGTACAACAATCAAACAACAATGGCATATCAACACCATTGGAAACAATCTGCTATCCGGCTAAGAAAAATAAGACCAATACAACCTAGCTAGCCAATAGCAGATATGAGAATCATCAAGGCGAAGTGTTACCCTTTAGAGTGGTAGATTTTTTCTTTTTTTTAACTGTAACCCACCCTGATGGAGCCTTCGTGGTTGGAGAAGAAGCCAAAGGAGGAGTATTTTCCTTAGTCGCATTTGTCCCATTTGGAACAACCACGGTGTTATCCAGAGAGAGATATTTATCATTTTCCATGTTGCCCTCAATAGCTTGTGTATTTTTCATGTTGCTAACAACCTGAGTTTTGGATAAAGGGGTTTTTGTTGACTCTAGTTCATCTACTACTTTAGATTCAAGATCCTTTCTATCCAAAAAAATCAGGTGCTCCAGGAGTGCGTCTTTCCACCAGTTTTTCTTCTCATGTTGACGTTTTTCCATCCCACAAGTAGTAGAGGTGTGTCCTAATCCAAAACACCTTCTACATCGGAAAGGTAGACCTTCATAATCAAGAGTTTGTGACCAAGTTCTATTTTACACTCTAAGTTTCTATGGTAGCATGAATATTTTTATCAGTGTCAAGTTCCACCAGGATCCGAGCATAGGTAGTATGGGTGTAATTAGTTGTTTTAGAATCTATGTGGACTTTAATACCCAAGGTATTTCCAATGGTTGTCAGACATTCATGACTCCAAAATTACAGAGGTAAATGGGCCAGTCTAATCCAAACAGGTTTCCATGAGAATGACTCTGTGTGCGGGTTAAAGGATGGGAACCAAGGTTTCATGATCAAATATTTTGACTCACAGGTCCAGAGCTTGGAAGCAATGATGTCTTTATCATCTATTGAAGAGAAAACCATAATGAAAATGCCTTTAGCACATGGATATAAGTCTATCTTACTAGTTAAAGATGGAGTCCAATGCTTGGAGATCCATGTGTGAAGAACAAGAAGGCTGGGCCATAAACCCCCGAATCTACAAATCAGAGCATGCTCTTTATAGTAGATCTCAGATGAAATGACATCTTCCCCAAATGCAATACATGGGGTGATGTTTGCAGGTTTCATGGAGGATTCCTTGCTTTTTAAGACATCTTTGAAGGAGGTTTCAAGAGACCTAATCGTGCCTAATCTCTTTATCCAGCAATGGACTAACAGGTAGATCTCCTTTTTTCAGCTCACCACAAACCTCACCTTTCCCAGGAACACCCCTAGATGGTTATTGAAAATTTCCTTCTATTAACATTCATAAATTTTAACAATATACAATGCATCACAACCATGTTGTTTCGCCATCTTACCTACATCCTGTTAAAACAAGTGAGCATGAAATCAACAATAAATCATTGGCATGACATCCACCCAAATCTAGATTAGTTAACATTATTAGTTTTCCATTTACATAATAACATTAATATTTTACATTCAAATGGAGAAGGTTAGAGACGCATATTTAATTCATTTCAATTCACTTCCTTTCTTAACCAAGGAGAGAGAGAGAGAATTAGGGAAGAGAGAGAAACACTATTTTTCCAAAAGTTCAATTTCACACAACAAGTCACACAGTAGTGTTTCAAGCAGTTATTTCTAAGTGTTAAAAATTTTCCATGATGGTTTGGCAAGCCGAAAGGGGTCCTACAAATTTCTTTTTTACATTGTCCTGCTAGTTGCAAAAAACGTTCAATTTAGGCTCGGAGGTTAAGAAACCAGTTTCAAATGTTGTCCTCTTATGAGCACACACACCACTAGTAAGTTTTAATGTGTCCTCTTATCCACTAAGAATTCACAGGAACTACTGAAATTCATAACTAGTGAACGATTTACGATTGACGGATAATTTTCTGAGGCCATTGGTCGTAACTGGCCTAGTTGCAAATGATCAAAAGTTATCTCAAGGGCTCAAGAAACCATGTCTAAAATTGATGTTGGATGGATGAATGCGCAATGAGAAAATTCCTACAAGTTCACCTATTTATGGAGGATTCACCAGAGTCTATGGGACTTAGAACTAGAAAACGGTTATCAAATGACAACATGTTTTTTGGATCCACCGGTCATAATTTTCCCAGTTAGACCTAGACAAACTACAACCAGAGGCCTGCAAAATTCCTTTTCCAAACTGTCAAGAAGATTATTTTTACCCAAATTGAAGGTTCTAGGAAATTGTCTAGTAAAATACTAGAGGTTTGTGAAGACATATATGCATTTCATTCTCCATGATTCAAAAAGCGAGCCAATACAAAACTTGACTTTTTGAATTTAGCAGCTTCCTACAGCTCCAAAATGATGTAAGAGGGCTCCTAGAAAGGCATCAAAAAGATCAGAGATGATCAATCGAGGCCGATTCAAGGATTTAAGTGACTCCTCACATGACAATGTACACATAGGAAACTTAACATCTCCTTTCTGGAGTTATGAATATTATTTTGAAATTCTCCAAAAATCATGATTTATCAGTTTTAACAAGGGAGCGATCAACATATTTACAAGGTCTCAACTTCAACTTTTCATTAAAAAGGAGTACTCAAGCAATCTGGTTTAGTCAAGAAGTTTTCTAGATTAATTCAAATGAGGGTTAGATTTCATGGTATCCCCACCAAGGAATATTTAGATTGTGTAAGTTACGATATGACGTCTTAATATTTTTTAAAAAATGATTATTTAAACAATCAAATCTATGATAATTCCTACAGTTTAAAATTTTATCTTATTGCAAATGAAGAAACAAATACACAAGAATTATAAAAGATAAGGAGATATGAACCTTAACAGGAACACATCAACCTTCTAATATGAATTGGTAATGTGCTTCAGACCTGTCCCACCAGGCATGCCAAAACTATTAGTGTGGTCGCATGGTGGTTTAAGATTCACTGTTTATAATTAGACATCTTGGAAAGATGAGAAAATCTATCCTCAGTGTCCCATTGGGCATGCAAAAACTATTAGTGCAGAATCACAGCACCCTCAAATGGTCTAGGTGTGAAGTGAGGAATTCAACGTGATTGCACAACATGGCACCATCTCTCAAGATGTTTGACTTGCAAAAATTGAGATGGACCTCCGAAGAAAGCCGGTTCTTTCTTCCTAATTTCCCTACCACAAGCTACTCTAGTGTAGGAAGAACATATTCTATCCTAATCTAATCATTCCAAGGGGAAATAGAGACAGAGGAAGAGCCTACACTAAGCAGTGATACACCAGAAAAGGAAGTGGTTGATCACAAATCCAACTTCCTTAAGTGGAGAGAAGTGAGCAGAGGAGAGGGTGAAAAAGATGCACCACAGACTAGTGATAGTTTTCACATAGAACACCACTTCAAAATCCATTGAGAACAGATCCCAAAACATAAAAAAAACATTAGAGTATGCACAATATACCCTGCAATGATGAGAGGTAAGAAGAGACAACAAAATAAGCCAAGGATGGACAGATGCATCACGAAACAGATTTTATTGCTCCAAAATGTTACATGGTACATAATAAGTGGGCAAGAGGCATAAAAATGCCATTCTATATCCATGGGAGGATGCTTAGACTCCACATTCTATCATAAGGAAGAAAAATAGAGGGGACAGAGGAGAAAGAATGACCAACCACTTGAATATGCCCCTTCATTAAAATAGATAGGAAGAATGACAGAGAGAAGGGAAGAATTTGAATCCTGATTCAACCACCTTGAGATATGCATTGAATCCTACTCTAAAATCTTAACCACCGTCAATCAATTACCCCTTCAAATCCTCCTACAATATGTCGATTCTTGATCCCTATGTCTACTTGGCATGTTAAAGAAGATGAATGATGGATAAAATAAAATCTAATTTGGTTGTTGAAGCAATCAGATTCTGCGTTAATGGCCGGAGAGAATTTTTCCTAATTTTCACTAAACCTTGCTAAAAATAGTATTTTATGCTTTCATGGCATAGAGGGTGTTGAGACATTTCCAAAAAGTCTTCTCCCACCCAAATCTTAGTTTCGAGTCGAAATATATGGTTTTTTGAAGTTCCTCGGGTTAGGCGCTTAATTTTCAAAAGAGTCTGTCCACACAGGGTCTACGTGGCAGCCTCACACATCTTGGAGACATGGATCCTTCCTTATGATTTTGAAATTATGATGGATTGACAAGTGGTGGTTTATGTGAGCTCCTTGGGTTCCCTTATAATTTTTCCTAAGTCTCCTTAATTGGCGAGGGAAAAAAATTTTACTCAGGAAATGTGGAGGCTTCGCACTCATGTTGAAATTACCCCTTGGTTTTTCTTTTGAAGTTAAATGGTCGAGAGATGTGATGTTTTCTACGTGCTCTTGGACTTTATAATGGCCAATCTTAATTTTTTAGGCCCTGAACACGTGGTGATATGGCGATCATTTGGGGGTTTCCTTCTGGAACGTGCCTTTGAAATTTTGTCGATGTAACACGTGGCACCATCCACTGGTTCTTTATACTTGGTCAATTTTGAGCCCACTTTGTCTCTTTCTGTTACTCTATTGGACCCTAGACACGTGGAGAGTTGGCACTCATTTGAGTCTCAGCACTTTAGACCCAACTTTGGTGTTGCATCGATATGATGCGTGGAGGCTTCCGATGGCCAGTCCCAAGCTTGGACTTTTCAATGACCGGCTATGTTTCCCTTTCGGTCCTGGGATACGTGTAGGCTCCACGCTCGTCTAGGGACCACCTTTGGTCTCGAATCTTGGTGGTGCACCATTTGGACATATGGAGTCTTCCCCTAGTCCTCTATACTTAGTTATTTTGGGCCCACTTTGTCCCTTTGTTGACTCAAGGACATGTGGAAACTTGGCTCTTGTTTGGGGTCTCCTCTTTGGACTTAACCTTTGGATAAGCATCGATGGGGCACATGGAAACTTCCACTGATTTTTCCATACTTAACCAATTTAGGCTCGCTCTGGATTTATTTGTAAATCCTGAAGACCTTAAACCTTTCTTCGTTTCTAACTTCTGAGCCCCCTGGTTTCCTTGACACTATTTACTTCCTTGTAGACCCTGCTCCTCCATTTTTTAGACTTCCTAAAACCTAACTATCGGTATTTGGAACGTAGGTTGTTCAATTGAAATGACCTTTTGATTTCTTCCTAGGGTCATGTTTTCCTCCTTCAAGCCTCTAGTTTCTTTTATGTTGTTCAGCCTCATTTTGACCCTACGCTCCTTGAGTCAAGCTTGCATGTCCCTTTATTTTTCATTTTGGAAAGTGAGCTTGCAGGTTTGAATCGTTTGCTTTAGATTTTATTTTTGTGCGAGGTCTTATTTGATCAAATTTTCTGGGGCTGAATTTGGGATAGCAATTTGGTGAATCACTAGGACATCTTCCTACTAGATGAAGAGACCAGTAGCCTTGAAACATCCATTGGGCATGGAGTTAGAATGATAGCTTGATACTAATCATGTATCTGATTTGTGAGCCCAAACGTTTGCACTTGGTGACCTTGAGCCTGCCCGCGCGTCTGCACTCTCAATTTTCATAAGAAATCTTAGAACAATGTTTTTGAGAGTAGAAAATTGTTTGACTTGGGGCTTTCACCTATCCCCAAATGAACTATAAGCATACCACACTGCATGGTGATTCAACCTCAAAGGAAAAAAACACAACAACACACACCATGTATAAAGGATCAAATCATACATGCCTCAAATGAGACATATAGAGTGTGCACAAGCAATTCTTTTGCTGAAAAAAAGTGTATTCCTACTTCTATACTAACCAGAGAGAAAAGTGACTCAAAAAAATCCGACAAATGGCAGGGAGAAGTAGATTCCCTTCTTCAAGAGGGGCAGCCATGCAAATGATTTGACACTGAATATGGCTGCTTGCATGAGTGAAAAAATGACTATAAGCTGGTCCTCCACCTAAATCATCAAGGTATCTACATCAACAAACAATACCTCCTCAAGATAATTGGTATTGGAATCCTGGAGGTGCTGATGGTGACCCTTGTTGCTTTGAAGCTCATCCTGAAGCCCTAAAGTGGGCATGACTGGTCCTGGCTTCTCTCTTGGCTCCAATGAAGCCAAGTACCTGATTGGGAAAGGTTTGATCCTTTGAATGTGCCCTTTGCTCTTAAATTTAACTCAAAAAATGGAGTCTTTTGGAAGATTTTATTGGATGGATGGTGTGAGAGGCATGATGGCATCCTCTTGCTCTTTCTCTTCCTTCTCCTATGAAGAACATGGAAGACTCATATCTTCCAACCTTGGTGTCAGAGGGATGTTGTGAGACATAGGATGATGTTCTTGAATTCCCTCCTTTATGGTAGCAAGCTCATATGCTTAGAAGCTGGGTGATAGAGGAGTAAATGATGTTTTTCCTCGGGATCCTCTCTATCAAATTAATCCTCCAAGTCAGACAGATAATATATCTCCTTGTTTTCCTGTTGCATGTGCTCGACCTCCTCCATGGTATCCTCAAGATATATAGCTTGCTCATCATGGATCCCTTCATCCTCCAACATGAATTTTGAAAGTAAAAACTCCTCTTCAACATTACATATTGAAGGGCATGAAGTGGGAGGAAGAACTAAAGGTTATTCTGTAGCCTTCTCCACACTTGGAGCCTCTGGAACTGTATGGTCCTCGTTCGTAACTTGTTAAGTAGATTGGATTAGATAAGCATTCTATTTAGATAAAAATGACTGCTAATCTTATTCTCCTTGTTTTTTTTCCTTCTCTGTTGCAAACTCACCCTCAGCAACCACTGGCTCTTCAACCTTGACCTCATCTATTGGCTTCACCATCAAGGGGATATTTGTAAACCCAAATCTAGCAACCCAAATTTTCAGACCTTCTATCATTTCTTCTCTGTTGGGTTCCTCCTCTTGTTGTTCTCCTTGACTAGTCTTTGGAATCTCTTCCCCATATGGAATTGGGAAGGCAAGAGAAGTGGTAGGTTGGGGTTCAACTAGCTTTGCAATTGTTTATGGTGGGGAGGGAGGTGGAACTTCTTGTTTGTTTGGAGGGGATGACTGTTTGGAAGGGAAAAGGGTAGATGAACTGAGGTGGGATGGGAGATCAGGACATGGAGAAAATAAATTAACACTTGGGGAAGTAGATGAGGGGCTTGAATCTTGATCATGTTGAAATGATAAAGTGTGAGAAATAGAAAATGAAGAGCTAGGAGGTGGTGGAATTACCCATTGACAAGGTTGTCTTGTGTCCAACTCATAAGCCTCAATATCTTAAATCCATTTTGCAAGTTGAGGAAACATTTCAACCATGAAGTCAATATTTTCTTGAGCGCTATAATTTCTTGGAAAAGGGCCTCCCCATGGACAAGGTGCCCTGAAACCAATCCCGAATGCCTTCATATGTGTTGTACCCCTAGATTACACCACGCTATCATCCATTCTTTGAATCTTCTCCAAGAAACCTTCATACTTCACATATATGTCACCATTTTATGCATCCTCTTGTTCTTGATAAGCTCCATGGACGAACTAACTTTGAAATAGCTCATATGGGTAAGCATAATGGTTTTGGATCTGATCATAGTGTTGATTTGGAGGAATTAGAAAATGCATTGGCGGTGAACTGCATTGTTGTAGGTGTGAATTCCATCAAGGTAATGAAGTCATGATTGCACAACTTAGTAAAATGGAAAAAAAAAATGGGAGATATGGAAGAAAAGTGAATGAAGATGGGTGGAAATGGATGGAAAAGGTCTGAAACTTCAGAGATAGGGTTGTTGACCATATGGATTCGCCAGATGTTCTTGCATGTGCCTAAAAAGGTTGAACCTTAATAAGAACACATCATCCTTCTAAGATGAAGTGGTAAGGTACTTCAGACATGTCCCACCAGGCGTGCCAAAACTATTAGTGTGGTCACATGGTGGTTTAAGATTCACTGTTGATAATGAGATACCTTGGAAAGATGAGAAAATCTAACCTCAGTGTCCCACTGGGCATGCCAAAAATGTTAATGCAGAATCACTTGTAAAACTTAAGAGGGACCTTCAGAGAAAGTCAATTCTTTCTTCCTGATCTACCTACCATAAGCTACTTCAGTGCAAGAAGAACCTATTCTATCATAATATAACCATTGCAAGGGGACTGAGAGAGAGAGAGAAGAAGAAGATCCTACAATAAGTGGTGATACACCAGGAAAGGAAGTGGTTGATCACAAATCCAACTTCCTTAAGTGGAGAGAGGTGAGTAGAGGAGAGGGTGGACAAGATGAACCACAGACTAGAGATAGTTTTCACATAGAACACCACTTCAAAATCCATTAAGCACAACTCCCAAAACTTACAACAAACATCAGAGTATGCACAGTATACCCTGCAATGATGAGAGGTAAGAAGAGACAACAAAATAGACCAAGGATGGATAGATGCATCACGAAGCAGATTTTATTGCTCCAAAATGATACAAAATACATCAAAAGTGGGAAAGAGGTAGGAAAAAAACATTATGCAGCCATGGGACAAGCATTAGACTCCACACTCTACCTTAAGGAAGAAAGAGGGAGGGGGGCAGAGGACAAACAATGACCAACCACTTGAATATGCCCCTTCATTTTAATACATAGGAAGAACGAGAGAGAGGAGGGAAGAATTCGAATCTTGATTCAACCACCTTGAGATATGCATTGAATCCTGCTTTGAAAGCTCAACCACCGTCAATCAAAGCCCCTTTCAAATCTGCATATAATATGTCAATTCTGGTTCCCTATGTCTTCTTAGCATGTTCCAGGCAAGATGAATGATGGATAAAATAAAATCTAATATTGTGGTTGAAGCAATCAGATTCTACATTAATGGTTGGAGAGAAGTTTTCCTAATTTTCACCCACCAAACCTTGCTAAAAATAGTATCTTATGCTTTCATTTTGTAGAGGGTGTAGAGACGTTTCCAAAAGGTCTTTTCCCCCCCAAATTTGAGTTTCCAATCGAAGGATATGGTTGTCTGAAGTTCTTTAGGTTAGGCGCTTATTTTTTAAAAGAGTTAGTCCACACAAGGTCTATGTGGCAGCCTATTGCATCTTAGAGATATGGCTCCTTCCTTATTCTTTTTAAATTGTACTGGATTGACACGTGGCCATTTTTGTGATCTCTTTGGGTTCCCTTGTAATTTTTCCTAAGTCTCCTTGCTTCGCGGGGGCTAAAATTTTGACCCTGAACACGTGGAGGCTTCACACTCATTTGAAAATTGCCCCCCGATTTTTATTTTGAAGTTGTATGGTCGAGAGACGTGGAGGCTTCTGCATGCTCTTGGAATTTTCAAGGGCTGCTCTTACTATTTTGGGCCCTGAAAACGTGGCAAGCTGGTGCTCATTTGGGGGTTACCTTTTGGGCCACACCTTTAAAATTGCATCGATGAAACATGTGGCGCCATCTGCTGGTTCTCTATACTTAGTCATTTTGGACCCACTCTGTCTCCCTATGTTGACTCTATTGAACCCTAGACATGTGGAGAGTTTGCACTCATTTGAGTCTCTACACTTTGGACCCAACTTTGGTGTTGCACTGAGATGACACGTGGAGGCTTCTGCTAGCTTGTCCTGAGCTTGGAATTTTCAATGACCGGCTCTATTTCCCTTTCAGACCTAGGACACGAGGAGGCTCCGCACTCGTCTATGGATCACCTTTTTCTTCAACTCTTGGAGGTGTTCCATTTGGACACATGAAGGCTTCCATTTGTCCCCTATACTTAGTCATTTTGGGCCCGCTTTGTCCCTTTGTTGACTTTAGGACATGTAGAAGCTTGGCACTCTATTGGGGTCTCCTCTTTGGACATAACCTTTGGATAAGCGCTGATGGGGCACGTGGAAGCTTCCGCTAATTCTTCCATAATTAACTAATTTGGGCTCGATCTAGATTTATTTGTAAATCTCAAAGACGTTCAACCTTTCTTTATTTGTCACTTTTGAGCCCCCTAGTTTCCTTAACACTTGTTAGCTCCTTGTCGACCCTACTCCTTCATTTTTGAGCCCGCATGTAACCTGAATGTCAGTATTTGGTACGTAGGTTGTTCGACTAAAACGACCTTTCAATTTCTTCTTGTGTAGGGTCATGTTTGCCTCTTTTAGGCCTCTAGTTTCTTTTATGTTGTTCAACCTCATTTTGAGCCTAAGCTCCTTGATTCAAGCTTTCCTTTCACTTTACTTGTCATTCTAGAATGTGATCTCATGGATCTGAATCGTCCCCTTAAAATTTTCTTTATGTGTGGGGTGTTGTTTGATCAAATTTGTCAGGGGAAAATTTATGATAACAATATCTACAGCCACGTCTACCTAGACATTTACGAGTACAACATCTAATGAAATTACTTTCCCTCCTTCATTATCCTAAGATGGATGTCTATTCACTATTCTAAATCCTCCATTTTGGCAAAGGGTGGAGCATGTTCGTAAAGGATGTGAAGCCTAGATTTTCATTGCTCAAAAATTTCCATGACCCTTTTAACAAACACATATTTTACATATTCTTCCATCATTAGAGTCCATCACGCCATGTTTCAGGAATATATTCAAACAATTCACATGATAAGGTCATGATTCCACAGTTGCATACATATATACAACAACACTTGTAACTACAAAATATGATAAATCCTTTATCTTTTTGCTTTCACACAGATCTAGTAAAATATCCCTCCAAGGTGATTTATATATGTTCCATGTCTAATTAAATTCCGTAAAGTTTGGAAGAAGCATGTAGGACATGGAGACAGTTATGGAGTCTGGCTTAACAGATGTCATTTTCTTGGATGTTCTCCCCTTATTCCTTCATGGTGGCCACCCAGCACTAAAAATCCCAATCTAAAAGAAAACCAAAAGAAATAGAATATTATTTTTCCCTATTAGAGACAACTCACCCTGCTTCAGAAAAAATATAGATCTAGACAAATGAATTCATATATAGAAGAATGATGAGATAATATATTTGGCTTGTGTAGGTCATGTCTAACCCACAATGGTCTAATTTTGGGTGGCTAAAAGCGAGAGATACATTTGGCATAGTTCTATGAACCCTTATGTTTATTTACTTAAATTTTTAGTCACTGCAACTATGTAACTAATGCTAAATTTACAATGTGAAGATGGACTCCAACATAGTTTATGTCTCTAGATCTCAATTAAAGTGCATGTACCATTATGCAAAGAAAATAACAGGTTTGAATAATTGCCCATACCTTTCTAGAACTCCTTCCACATGGCATTTCCAGCACACACCACTCCCTATTACAGCACTGCATTTAATTTACATTAATTAATATTTTTTTTTATGTGGCACTATGTAGTACCCACTTCCGTTTGACACCTTTTGATACTGATCATGACACTGTTGACTATTTTGGACATTATTATAGTTTTGATTTACTATGATGTTAGATATTTGATCATGTATTATTGTGGACTTTGATTTTTATATGATGCATGACGATTATTAGAGACGCGTTTTTTTATACTGATGTTGTTATAATGTTTGACATGGTTATATTATGGATGTCATTCGAACTTGTAATAGTTGGATATTTTGATTAGACCTAGAAAATGAAAATAATATTAAATTGATGATGATATAGTTGTTCATGAAATTATGAGTGATATTGTTGATTGTCGTGAAAATTGTTGTGATTCACATATATATTGATGATCTTGAAATTATATTTATATTCATTTGGATGTTTTCATATCGCCAAGAGGCCGAAGGATGTATTTGTATTTTTACAGGTTAAAATATCACAACAAACATCGGGGGATTGGAGAACAACCACTTTAGAATTCTAGATGAATTCAACAAGGTCACCATGACAACTGAATTTCTTTGTGTGCAGTTGATTGTGTTAGGGATTCCCATGGGGGGATCACCTTTGAATGTGACCAAGGGATTTTATGTTTTTCTTTTATTTGGTCCCTTTTTGTTTAATTTTTGCATGTGTTTTATGCGGTGTACTTACCCCTTTCATTATTTATTTAATGTGGTGTTCATATTGTGCGTAAACCATGTTGTTAAGATAATTAATTAAAATATATCATGAGAATGTAAGTAATATGGTTGTTGGTTATGATTTAAAGTGTTGTAAGAATGAGTAAGTAATGTGTAAGTAATATGTAAGGGATGTGTGAGTTAAATTTTGAGTGCGAAACACTCCACGTTCTTGAAATTTTGAATTTGTCCTTGGAGGATGATTTTGGAGGCTTGTGAGAAAAGTTAAACTTATCCCATGCCTCTTAAATTTACATACCAACCTTGCCTATTGTTAGAGGGTTAACTTTTGACATTTTTTATGCATTTTTACAAGTCAAGTTGGATGTTGTAATTGCACTTTCCTTACATAATTTAAGTTTGGTCCTTTTGGGGTGTGGGCTTGTTTGAGTGTGTAAGTAAATCTGTCATATTATTGACCCACCTATTGATTATGCATTGGAGAATGAAGTTGACTTTTGTGTTGGGGTTTAGGATGTGTGATGTGGCATCCTACATGGATCCACCTCATCCTCTTCTCTTCCCTATTCTATTTATTGGAATTACTTAGCTTGTTTTTTATTTGCTTCACTTTTATCAATTCTTTTTCGAGAGATCTTACTTTTGGAGAACATTGGAGATGGTTGCATGCTTGTAGATTGTTGACCTATTGGACAATTTTGCATTGCAAAGGTTGTTGTTTTATAACCTTGGAACAAACTCCATTATGGAGAGGTAGGAGCTTGGCTCTTGAAATGCTCTTCTTTTCTTTTTATGCATATCTAAATGGTTGAATGTGTTGTTTTATTTGTTGGCTAGTTGGGTAGATTGCTTAGGAAAGGTGTAGGAGAAGACTATGGGCTACTCTTGAGGGAGGCATAAGTGTTTTAAGGAGGTATAAGTGTGGAGGGAGTTGGGATTTGGGTTCCACATTGTAAAAAGAAATAGCTTACATTTCTTTACTCATTATGTGGTGCCATAAGAGGTTGGGGAGGCATAAGGAAATGTCAGGAATAAGGGGTACTTGAGGGAGGCATAAGGGTATGTCAGGGATTTGAAATGATATGTATTTTGGCGGGTTGTTTTCAGGTGGTGATGCCCATTTCCCCTTTGGGAGGCATAAGTAGCATCCCCCATAGATTCTTTCTCCTTTGGCTTGCATGATGAAGCCTAAGTATTGTTTTTTATGCTTTAATGTGGTTGCAAACTGCATTCTATTTTGGACTGTGTTTTTTTAATGTGAGATCGCTTGTGTGTTTTTGGAAGCCTATTTTTGCCATGAGTTGAAACACATCTTCTATTTCATTGTGGTTGGGGCTCGAGGGCCAATGAAGAAGGATGACTTCTCCTTTCATTGGATGTCTTGGTTGGGTGGAGAGCATTTCCTTTCCCCTACGTTTGTTGTGATCAAAATTGGGGTATGATGGATTTGCATGTTTTTGTTATGGAACAGAGGAAAAGAAAACCGTATGACAATCACTTGTTGAGATAAATCTTATCATAACCTTTCCCACTTGAAGTGGATGAACTCGTATATTGTGTAATGGAAAAATGGTTTATATTGATTATGAAAGTTGTAAATTGAAATGTGAAAGAGATATACACTATTTTTGGTTTTTGAAGGAAAGACATGTATTTTGTATGTTTTAGTTTGAAAGTATATGGAAAAGGGGTTATAGAACATTCATTAAATTAACGAAAGTTGTCTTACCTTGTTCAACATGGCTTTATTATATTTTTAAACCATGTATTTGATATCCATGTTTGGAAAATTGGAAGAAAGAAATGTGTATGAAGAAAATGTATTAATCCGTTTTGAGAAATGAATAATTGGAAAATTGGAATCTACACTTTGGCTTTTTGCACAACTTTATGTGAAAAAAACTTAAAATTATAGATTAGAGTTGGAAATGAATTCATAGTCTTAAATTTTGGTAAATGGAAATACATCTGGTTGTGTGCAAGTATAGATCTTATTTTGTTTCACTGTAAACTCAATAGATTTTTTTATTTCAAAAATATACATAATGGACCTCTGCAATAATAAACATTAAAATTAAACATTAATTTGAACATAGTATGACCAAAAATGACCCCCAAGTAAACTAAAAAATTTAAAAAATCTTTTAAGAAACCTTTCAAATCAAAGAAATGCAATTTTGTAATCTTTTTTATGTCAAATGTTGGAAATTTTGAATTGATCCTCAATCAAACAAATTAACCCTTGAAATATATCGTAAATCCATATAATAACAATCCTCTAGGTCTAGTTAACAAGTTGAGAGAGGAAGAAGATCAATTAATTAAAATTTCAAAAGTTAAAATTTAAGATACTGGCTCTTTTTAAAGACCCTGTAGACCGTTTTCTCAAAATTTAACCTATAAAACTTTATCCAAACTAAATTCTTAAGTTTTTTGTGTAAAGAGGACGTTGAGAAATTTCTAAACAGTCCTCTGTTTTCCAAAATCTGAGCTCCCTAACAAAATTTATGGCCTTCTAAAGATTCACAGAAAAGACAGAATTTCATGCGCTCACACGCCCTTGCACGCATTTGCATTCCCAGCACCTCGTTGCACGCGTGCCCATGTGCACTTTTGCACACCCTTGCATGCTCAGCACCTGTGCCCTTCCATGCACCCCTTACATGCCCCTTGCATGCCCAACTCCTCTTGTGCTTTTCCTTGCATTCCCCAGAGCCTCGTGCACACCTGCCTTGCGTGCCCATGAGAGAACGAGTCCCTTGCGGGCCTGGCTTTCCCGCCGAGGTCCTGTATTGCATGCCTTGAATATAATGAGTCTCTTCCACACCAATCTTGCACGACTGAGACAGATTGAGTCTTTTCCTTTCCTGCCTTATGTGCCCTGGGAAAAAAGATTTTCTCCCACACTTCTCTTATAATTCCAAGTTTTATTCTTTTGCGCGTGCCCTACAAGAAGTTCATCTATCTGCGCTAAGGATGAGTTTCTCTCTCTTAGTATTTTGTAGGATGATTTTGATATCTGTTGTACTAGAATCTGGAATTTTGTTGGGAACACTTTACACAAAAAAAATTTATTCCTTATCTTTTCCTAACTAAACCTCGGTTTTTATTGGTCTCTAGTGGGGAGAATTTTTGCTGGCGTTACACTTGGTATAAGAGTCATGGGTTCAAAACCTTGGACCGTTGGGCACACTAGAAAACTTGAGACATGAACATTTAAAACTACTATAATATTAAACCTAGCACACTTTCAAATGTAGAGAACAAATTTGTTTGAAATTGCATAATTAGTGAACATGGAAAACTAAATAAAACCTACAAAATGAACTAACTCTTGCCTTGGTTTGTGCAGGAGGCACAGATAAGACGAGGGGTCTTTTCACATAGACCTAGACTTACAACCAACATATCATGTTGTAGCAGCTATCCTACCACAATATTTTATAGACACTTCAGGATGTTAATGCAACTCTATGCAGAGGGACCGTAGGAATCACGTCCAGTCAGACACGATAGGGTGACATTCATTTAGGCTCGTACAACTCCTCAACATAATGAGGAGCATATAGGAGAGAAATCTCACGTGGAGTAACGGTTAGAGAAAATTCACCGTAGAGGCGACATAGGAGACCGAGTTTCTAGGACACTGAGATAAATTTCAGAGCCCTAGGCTTAGAGATGAGCATGCAGGGAGACTTATGGGTCGTCAAACTACAGATTTAGACCACATCAGGGAGATACTAATGATACAACCATCACATTGTTCAGGTGACGTACGTGGATTTTAGGCCGAGGCCTAGTTGGTGAGCTTGAGAAAATGCTTCAAGCTCTGTCCCTTGTTCTAACAACATGAAAGCTCATGTTACGATCCACCTATTAAGAGATGGAGTAGGAATTTGGTGGAGGACAAGAGGAGTCAGAAACTCTATGTTGATTCTGAGATAGTTACCTGGGAGCTCTTTGAGGAGCGGTTCAAGAGTAGATATATATCATGGAGTTTCATATAGCAGAGGATTGATGATTTTCATGACCTCTGACAGGAATCCCTTACAGTGACTGAGTATGAGAGTAGATTTCTGTATCTACTCTAGTATGTTGATTACATGCAGGATGAACAGGTACAAAATCCCATAGGCTCATCTCAGGGTCTGAATCTGGACATTTGAGGTGCAGTATGGATTCATTTTCCACATAGATATGAGCTTGAGGCCATTAAGAAGGCCTATATAGCAGAGGAGACGTGGGGGAAGACCCAACAGGCTAGAGTTCAAGTTCGAAGTCATGTATACCAGATGTAGGACATCAGATCGAGGGGGTTAATACCTTCCCCTCATGGTGGACATGGTTCAACATAGTCAATTTTTAGACCACAACAGCAGTCCTACCCATCTTATAAACCTCCACATAGATTTAATGCACACAGAGGTCAGAGTATGGGGCCTCCTCCTATGGGTCCCATCAGGATACATGGTTCCCAGCGGGCTCATTCAGTAGAAGCTCACCATTAGAGACCTTAGTAGTCTGTAGCCAGATCATAAGGATCCACACCACATACCTCTAGAGAACCCGCCGAACTTGTTACACATGGGAGAGGATCAGTTAGTTGTTTTGGTTGCGGTATTGATGGACATTTTTGGAGAGATTTCCCTTAGAACCCTCTTAACAAGGGTAAGACACAGATCTCAGAGCCTACCATTGGTGAGAAGCGATGTAGTCATTAGATCTATGTAGCGGTTAGTAATTTCTAGGCTAATCATTAGAGTACATTCATTGAGACCACATGTAGCATTGGTGGTATTTCTACCTCTATTTTGTTTGATTCTGGTTCTTTAGATTCTTTTATTGCACCATCTTTAGTAGAGTGATGTAGGTTGGTGCCAGTTAGGTAAGGTCATTGTTGGGATGTTGAGATGGCTTCAGGATCCAAGATCTCAGTGGACTCATTAGTTAAGGAGTGTGTAGTGGATTTGGGACCTTTCACCACTACCTCGGCTCTTTATATCCATCCTTTAGGCTCGTATGGAGTCATCTTGGGTATGGATTGGTTGTCTACACATAGGGCTAGGATGGATTGTTACCATAAAACTATATCTTGTACAAATGATCTAGGAGTTGAGTTTATGATCTCAGGGGTTAGGAGACCTGTTTACATTCACACCATCTCTGCTATGCAGCTTAAGTAGTTTGTGCGATGGGGTTGTTAGATGTTTTCTATCAACGTCAATGACCAATTAGAGGATGGGTCTAGTGGACCATCGTTAGATGACCATCTCATTTTGAGAGAGTTTTTAGATATCTTTCTAGGGGAGCTACCAGGGTTACCACCCCCATGTGAGATCGATTTTTATATAGAACTAGTTCTGGGAGCAGATCCTATCTCACGAGAACCTTATTGGATGACTAACCCAAAGCTCTGTGAGCTCAAGTTGCAGCTTGAGGGCCTTGTTGAGAAAGTCCTAATCCATCCTAGTGTATTCCCTTGGGGTGCACCAGTGATTTTTGTGAAGAAGGATGGATCCTTGCGGTTGTGTATTGATTACTGCCAAATGAACAAGGTAATTATCAAGAATCATTATCCCCTTTTGTGCATAGATGATTTGTTTGATCAAATTAAGGGATCCAATGTTTTCTCTAAGACAGATCATATGTCAGGCTATCATAATCTGAGGATTACAGAGGTGGATATTCATAAGAATGCCTTTCGTACAAGATATGGGCACTATGAGTTCACAATGGTTCCTTTTGGTTTGACGAATGTGCCCACAACATTTATGAGTTTGATGAATGGGGTATTCAGGAATTTTTTAGATCGCTTCATGCTTATATTTATTGATGACATTTTTATTTTCTCATGCACATGTGACGATCACAGAGGGCACCTTCACTACATTCTTCAGTGTCTTCGTGAGTAGTAGGTTTACAGGAACTTGGAGAAGTGTGTTTTCTTTCAGATAGAGGTACAATATTTAGGTCATATCATTTTTGGGGAAGGTATCATAGTCGATCCTTCCAAGATTTGATCCATTAGGGGATTGGTGACCACCCACTATTGTGATAGAGGTGCGCAACTTCATGAGGTTAGCAGGTTATTATAGGAGATTTGTTCAAGACTTCTCCCAGATTGTGCACCCCATCATTTCGCTTTAGTGGAAAGGGAAGAATTTTGTTTCGTCATATAGATGTGAGAAGACCTCGAGGACACTGAAGGAGTGTCTCACGATAGCACCCCATTTCTTATAGTGTCAGATCCACAGGGTGAAGTTTTCATATGCATGGATGCTTCTTTGGTAGGACTTGGAGGTGTGTTGATGTAGGAGGGCAGAGTGGTGGATTTTGAGTCTCACAAACTCAACGATTATGAGCTCAATTATCTGACTCATGACCTTGAGCTTTCGGTTGTTGTGCATGCCTTTATTTGATGGAGACACTTTCTTCTTGGTCAGAGATTCACACTCAGGACAGATCACTTGAGTCTTCACCATCTCTTCACACAACCCAATCTCAACGCTCGTTAGCAGAATTGGATGGAGTTGTTTTGTGAGTATGATATGGAGATAGAGCATGTGAAGGGAAAGGAGAATGTGGTTGGAGATGCTCTCAGTAAAATAATTATTCACAAAAAAATATAATTAATACAAGTTTTTATTGAATATTTTAATGTCCCGTAAAGGAAGAAATGGAATATACACTAGAATATGCTAAAAACTCAGCTGAAATAGAACCCCAAAACTAAAATATATGTTGTAGAAATAATTCTCCCAGAAAATGTGATTTACACAAGAGAGTTTAAATAGCATAACAATGTTAAAAGAGTTATTTTTGTGTGGATTTTCAATAGAAAATGATTAATAGAGAAAAATATAATAAATAGATACAAAAATGGGAGCTTTAGTACTCGATTTCATTAACAAAATATTACAGATCTGACCTGTGTATTACGACAGTAGAATAAGGGTTTGAAACCCCACAACAATGCCCAGAAAGTGTTGGGTAAATTCTGAGAAATACACTCCACAAAGAAAATATAAAATCTGTTATTGTTAGATCCCTTAAACCATGTAAAATATCCCCAAACTGGGTCTCTCTAGATGAGAATCATTGATTCTAAAAATCTGATTTTCACTCTAAATCTTTCACCAAGAAAATGACAAAGATAACGAATATTTTTCATTCCTCTTTCACCTTTTTCTGAGGGTTTTCCATCCTCATAAAAATAAATCTTAAGCTCATTGACAAATATGGAAAATATGGAATGGGATAAAGATCCTCCAAGTGAATCGACTTTTCCCTAAATGGAGAGATGTTACCCTTAAAAAACCTCCACCATCTGCCAATCAGCTTGCAAATAATTTTAATCTATGTTTCCCCTTTTGCCCATCCTACACTAACTTAGAATTTATTGTGGGGAGACATAAGAAATATAAACGTCCTTTTATTAACTCAAAATTCCCCCTCACTAAGTGAGCCAAGTCAAATTTTCCCTCTAGGACCAATCTAAAATGTGATTGCACCTTTTAATAACTTAGAAATGACATAATATTAAGTTACTTCAATTATTATAAGTGCTTAAATTATTTTCTTTTGCTAATGGAACTTTATAATAATTATAAATAACTTAATTCACACTTATGTTACCCCTTTGGCCTTCAGGTAGACAAAATATGCAAAGGGTCTTCGCTAATATCATTTTAGAAATAGGGACATTTCAGTCCTCCCTTGTTCAAACTTCCTTCCCACAAGATATTTAAAATTTTGATGCTCTAAAATCTCAACACCCTCACATGTTGCATCTTCAAGAGGTAGCCCCTTCCATGGGATTAAGTATTCTCTTATAATTTTGTTTCTGAACCTCTTTTCATGAACCTCCATTATCACTTCCGGCTCCAAGACAAACTTTCCCTCATCATCAAAAGGGGGAAGCTCCATGGAAGGAGAAATATGCTTCCCCAATTTCTTCTTTAGGCATGAAACATGAAACACATTATGGATTTTTCCTTGAGCGGGAAGTTCAAGATCAGAGGAAACCTTCCCAAGCTTCCTTAGTATCTTGTAAGGTCCATAAAACCTTGGCCTCAATTTCTTCGATCCTTTCCCTTTAAGGAAATATTGTCTATATGGTTGTAGTCTGAACAAAACCATGTCCCCTACCTCAAATTACCTCTCTATCCTTCACTTCTCCGCATATAATTTCTAATAATTGATTGCATGTGAGAGGTTATCTTTGAGTGCTTTTAATATATCATGGCTCTGTTGCACCAAGTCCTGAGCTCATGACACTCTACTATCAGCTATAAAAACATCCACAAAGGAAAATGCATCATTAACATATAACATTTTGAAGGGATACATACCAATATACATGTGGTAGGTTGTGTTGTGACAAAACTCACCCAAATATATAATCATTTTATCCATATGGTGTGCATCCATGTAACATAGCTCCTTGGGTACGCCTCTATCCATTTATTAATAATATCAGTTTGCCCATCCATTTGGGGATGGTAGCTAGTTCTAGCGGTAAATTAGGTACCTACAAGATGCAAGATTTCTTGCTAAAAAGAACTCATAAATCTGTAATTCCTATCACTCACAATATTTTTGGGCAGCCTGGGAAGTTTGAAAACTTACCTTTAAAAACATTTCAGCCACAAAGGGTCCATCATATTTAATTGGTGATTGGAAAAAATGTGCATATTTTCTTAATCTGTCCACTAAAACATAAATAACTCATTTTCCTTACACCAGAATAAGTCATGTAATGAAGCTCATGGAAAAATCTCCTATTTTTGAGTCGGAATAGGTAGGGGATGCAAAATACCTGCTGGGTATTCATGCTCCACCTTACATTTTTGTCATGTGATAAACTCCATTATATGTTGGAGCACATCCCCCTTGAGATATTTCCATAAAAAACTTTTCTCTGATTCATTTTTATGTTTTGAAGTAACCTTGATGACCGCAAAAGGGTGATTCATGCATAGCTTTTAATATTTTACGCTTCACCTTGGATTCCAAAACTAAAAATACATTATCCTTATATAGTACTAAGCCAGTCACTACCTTGTGCTTCTCATCTTCAATTCCACCTTCTATAATATTGCAAGAAAACTAAATTTTTGTATATTCAACTATAATAAAATCTATCAAATCCACTGCAATTTCTAATATAGAGAAATAATATAGATTCCTAGATAAAGCATCCACTAGAATATTAGTTTTTCATTTTACAAATTATATTTCAAACTCAAAGGACTGAATATTTCTCACCTTTTTTTTTTTCCCATTCAAATAAGGTTGGATGAGAAAATACCTTAGGCTATAGTGATATTTTTCCACCTCAAAATTTCAAAAATTAAGATATCGTTGGAACTTAACCAAAGCATTCATGATTGCTAGCATTTCCTTGTCATATATGGAGTGCTTATTTTTTGTATCTTTTAGTTTCTTGATCTCAAAAGAAATGGGATGTTTTTTTTGCATTAAAACCACCCCAATACTTTTAGTGGATGCATCACATTCCATTGTGAAGGGGATATTCAAATATATTACAGTGAGTATGGGGCATGTACTGATTAGAGGAATCTAGTTTCTAAAATACTTTTTTTAAAGCATTTCAAATGCCTGCTAGAATTTCCTTGTCATATATGGAGTACTTAGCTGAAAGTATCCCTTTTAGTTTGTTGAAATCAGTCAAAGAAATGGGATGTTTTTTCTGCATTAAAACCACCCCGACCTACTATTAGTAAAAAATTATAAAATGATATTTATCCTCTTCTATTCATACTTTTAGTGGATGCATCACATTCCATTGTGAAGGGGATATAGAAATATTTAACAATGAGTACGGGGCATGTACTGATTACTTTTTTTAAGTTTTCAAATGCCTCTAGGGTTGTCCTAAACTAGCTGAAAGATCCCTTATTTGTTAAATCAGTCAAAGGCATTGCAAGTTGAGAGAAACTTTTAGAAAACCTCTTGTAATAACTGCATAGTCCATTAAATCCCCTCAAGTGTGTCATGGTTGCGCGTGGAGGCCAATCCAAGATGGCCATGATCTTTTGTTGGTCCACATGAACACCTTGGGAATTGATAACATGTCCCAAGTAAAAAATTTCAATCACACCAAGTTCACATTTCTATTCTTTGGCATAGAGTGATTGCTGTCCCAAAATTCCCAACACAATATCCAAGTGTTGAAGGTGTTCATCCCATGATTTAATTTATACCAAGATATCATCAGAGAAAAATAATATGATCTTCCTCAAGTGTTCTCTAAATACATGATTCATGTAATATTAAAACATATCTGGAGCATTAGTCAATCGTAGAGGCATTATAAGAAACTGATAGTTGTAAAAATGATACCTAAATGTAGTCTTGTAGACATCCTCTTTCCTTACCCTGATTTGATAGTACTGAAATCTCAAGTTTATCTTGGAAAATTAGATAGCTCCACGTATCTCTTCGATTAACTCATCAATTCTAGGTATGGGGTACCTTTTTTTATGGTCCTTTTATTGAAGAAGTGGTAATCAATTCACATTCTCATGGCCCCATATTTATTTATCATAAGAACCACTAAAGATGCAAAGAGGCTTGAACAAGGCCTAATGTGCCCCATTTCAAAAAAAATCATACTGGCCTTTTCAATTTCCTCTTTGTATGCTCTAGGATGGCGGTAAGGATTGGTAATAACACACTTAACTTACCTGGTTCTAGTTTAACGATATTCTCAAACCCTCTATTTGTAGCAAACCCATGAGGAAGGTTGTCAAATACCTTGGCATACTTGTCATAGATAAATTGAATGTCCTTGTGATACTGTTGTTTCTCAAAAATATGATCTACAGATGTAATAAGACACTCTGGTGCCCAAGAAACCTACCCTCTATCAAAGGCTCTTTCCATCCTCTTATCATTCACTACCATAGGAGAACCATTTTCCATGCCATGTAGCACCATTTCTTGCCTCGCTGTTCTAAATTTCAGCTCCATTGGCTGGTAGTTTTGAGTGAATTCCCCAAAATAATATAAAGACTACACATCCAAGACTACATCCATTTCACTAATACCCACCACATAGAAGTCATTCATGACCATGTGCTTACCAAAAAAGAAAATCAGCTTTGATATATTTTTAGTGCAAGGGATAGTGAATCCATCTGCCGCTGTAATATTAAACTACTCGAAATACTCTAATTGCAGCCCCATTTTTGTAACTAAATCAACATTAATAAAATTATGAGTTGCACCACTATTGATCTGAATAGTGATCCTTTTACCTTTTAGTTCCCCTCTAACTCAAAAATGGTGCTACCACAAAGCCCCAAATAGTGTGGCAAGAGTACTATCAAATTTAATGTCTTACTATTTTCGTTCTTTCTATTCATCCTCATGTTCCTCTTCCTTCTCTATTTCTTCTTCCTCTCCATTAAAAATAGCTTCAATAATGCACTTTTCCATTTCCTAAGAAATGGTGACTTAAAGCCCATGGGTCTTTTCAATGCAAGAAAAGATTATTTATTCTCTACTCATTCATCGAATTTTCAGCATATTTTATCCTAGGAATATATCTCTGGGAGTTTTTACTCTGCTAAAATGGCTTCCTCACTTGATCATGGGTTTTTCCATGACTTCCCTTGAAATGTGTCCCTTGGCTTCCACAAATAATTATGTTAGGACTGTCCAAGGAACTCATTTTTACCTCTAATTGTTGTAGATTCAAGATTTAAATATCATTTTATTGCATCTTAGAGAGAAGCGGGTTAAAAAAACTTTACCAACCCCTTAAGAGGTTTAGTTAAACCTTCCATGAATAGAACTACAAGTCTTCTTTCACTTACATTGGAAACCATGACTGCCAACTTGTGAAAATCAACCACACATTTCGCTATTATAGTCTCTTGTTTCAGTTGAGGTAGCTCCATGAAATGCACCTCTATATCTTTCCTATCAAATATTTTACTTAACCTTTGACTAAAATCTTCAAGTGTTGTGATAGAGTCATACCCTTGAGAAACAATACCATGGTACCAAATTCATGCACTATACCCTCCAAGTGAAGGATGAAAAACTTGAGAGATTATTCTTCATTCATAGGATTTAATGAAATATAGGTGTCCAATTTGTGTAGCCACACCCTTGCATAACACTTATTGGTTCCATTATAAGTAGGTAGAGTGATTTTTCCCAATTGGTGTAGGATGTCTTTCCTTGGTTATGGTTGTTGATTCACTCGCTTATTTGGTTTTTCATTCCTTCTCTGTTGGAAAAATTCTCTAAATGAAATAATTTATCTAGTGTGGGGATTCAAGGATGCATAATCATCCTCGTACACATTAATTTATTTTGCAAACCCAAGAAGATGTGGCTTATCTATCTTCTTTTGGTTCCTCTCCTTGAAGGAAACTTGCACGAAAGAACATGGAAGAGTTTTTTTTTTAATCTCTATCTGCTTGTAATGTAGAACAGCTTTCTGCACCTTTGTTTCCATGACCCCCTTGAGGGTTTTTCTTATAAAAATTTGTCCCATGTAGATCTCTTCCCAAATATGCAAGAGCTTCTATGAGTGAGTCCCTAAGATCCCTGTGTGATTCCATGAGATAGTTTTGTAGTTCTCTGTTTCCCATGGTAAATATCTCATTCATGTAACTTAGCTAATAATTTGAAGGTGGTCTTTCTTCATCCTCCATCCTTCATATTCCTAGATTTCTACTTTGATAATGTCTCCTAAAATGGTCTTCACCCCTATCAATACAAATCTAAAATCTGAAATCTTAATGAAATATACAAGCAGGGAGAAAAAATTTCTTTGATACCACTGTAATGTCCTCTAAAGGACCAAATGGAATATACAATGGACTATGCTAATAACTCAGCTGAAATGGAACCCCAAAAATTAAATAGATGATACAGATATAATTTTCCCAGAAAATGTTATTTGCACTAGAGAGTTTAAATACTATAACAATGTAAAATTAATTCTTTTTTTGGATATTTCAATAGAAATTTATTTTTAGAGAACAATGGAATAATAGATACCAAAATGGGAGCTCCATTACTTTATTTCATTACTAAAATATTACATATCTAACATGCATATTACAGCAGTAGAAAAAGGGTTTGAAACCCCACAAAAATGCCCAAAAAGTGGTGGATAAATTCCTTGATATGCACTCCACAAATAAATTATAAAATTTCATATTTTTGGCTCCCTTAAAACCTACAAAATATCCCAAAACTAGGTCCCTCCAGCTGAGAGTGACTAGTTCAAAAAATATGATTTTTGGTCTGAATCTTTCACCTATAAAATGAAAAATCTAAGGAAGAGTTTTCATTCCTCTTGGCATATGACATTGCGGTGGTTAATCATCCTAATGGGTCTCTTGAGCTTCCCTCTCCACATTTTTTCATTGGGATTCCATCCCTTCTTCTACATGTATATATTCTATTGTAATACCTTTTTAGAGTATCCAATGCAATATAATATTTGTTATTTTCAAACAGTTCCTCCTTAACCATTGTATGAGGATTTTCATTCTCAAAAAATTGCAGTAAAAGATCTTAAGCCCATACACAAATATGGAAAATATGGAATGGTAGAATAAGCCTCCAAACAAGTCGACTTTTCCCTACATGGAAAGAGGTGACCCTAAAATCACCACCATCCTGAAATCATATTGCAAATAAATTTTGATCTCTTTTACCCCTTTGTCCCATCCTAGAAAAAATCCCAATTTATCATGGGGAGAGAAAAAAAATACAAAGTCCCTTTTAATAACTCAAAAGGCCCCCTTACTAAGTGAGCCAAGTGGCATTTTCCCTCTAGCACAAATATAAAATGTGATTGCACCTTTCTATAACATAGACATGACATTTAATATTAAGATACTTAAATTATTATAAGTGCTTACATAATTTTATTTTTCTATTGGCACTTTAAAATAATTATAAATAACTTAAGCCACCTTTAAGTTCCCTCTTTGGCCATCAGGTAGACAAAATAGGGCAATTGTCTTTGCTAATGTCATTTTAGAAAGAGGGACATTTCAAATATATTTATAATTTATATTTGGATTAACTTGTTTAAGTTATATATATTTTATTTTCTAACATTTTTTGGATAATTTGTCTTTCATAGGGTTATTATGATATCAATAATTGTCATTGTTGTAAAATTTTCTGTGAATTGCTAAATAATAATATATTTTATAAATATATATCTTACAGTAAATTTTTTTATATATTTATCGTATTTTTCCGATAGAATGTTTTATTTCCATATTTTAATTCCACTGTATTATATACTTCATACGAAAGTTGATATCTTGTTTATCGTCATATATTGGTACAATTTATCATTATGATGTCATTACGTATGGATCATATACATGTATCCTATTTGACACTCAATGTCTCCTTCTTTCTCTATCATGTCATTACAATTGTCTCACATGCATGTCCCTTGCTTGATACGCAATGCCTCCTCTTATTAACCTTTCATTATGTGATCCTTATTCAGCACACTTAGAACAAGAGGATAGATTGTAATATAATGGGAAAAAGACTCCATGCATAATACAAAAGGATGAAGATGAAAATAGGAAGAAATTTAATAAAATTAATTAGTTCCATAAATTCATGACCTAGATATAAGAGGTTGAATTAACTGAGTAGCTCGTGTGAAGAATAAGAATGTGAAAGTTTGACTAGAATGGCTTAAAGTTTGAATGGAAAGGATATAAATCACCAAAGAAGTAATCATCCAGCACATTGTGTAGGAGAAATCAAGTGTTTAATGGCAGACATAAATGCAAGAAAACCACACTGAAATTATAGTGAAAAGACGAGGCATTGAGTTTCAAACACCTACAAAACAAGATGTCCATATTCAATACAAAACTAATAAGGTCTACGTTGTCTCCCAATCACAAAATCAACATAAACTAGTATTAAACACTATAATATTTATAATTGATTAAAAAATATGGATTCAAATGAGGATCCCTCATTCTATCATGACCACATTATGTACCACCCCCCAAAAAAATATTTTTGAAGCTTCAAGTGATAGGTAAAATTACAGACATAAATCCTCCAAACCGTCTACCATTATGGTGGATCCTTAAAAATATCTGCACATGTATAGAGTGGTTTTGTTGCAATTATTGAGAGGATTTATATATGTGAATATAGTCTTGTGAAGATAAACACAGAACAATTGAAGGTATGGTTGGAATCTGATAACAACACAAGTCCATTTGCTATGGTAATTTTTCACTACCTTGTATGGTATGATTACAATCTGATAACCAATGGTTTAATTAGAATTAAAGGAATTTCTCATTCTTAACTTTGATGTAATTGGAATTGCATGAATTTTCTCTTTCTTAACTTTGGTTAACCTGAAAATCACTCTTAAGGGTAATATTCTCTGAATGGTATTTTTTAATCAAAAAGTGAACTTTTATATTAATAGAAAGATATATACAACGCCATTGGTATAAAAACTAGGGTGAAAATTCACAACCCAGAATTGCAAAATTCACTTCGAGATAAAACAAGCCTCAATAGAGGAAAAGAAGATCACGGAAACCACTACATAAATAGTGAGAATTTTAACCAAAAAAAGAGAACAAAATTAAGCAGCAGCTGCAATCATGGAAGAAGGTGACAAGAGGGAAGTGGACTATAAGGATTTTCACCCTATCCCAAACTAGAAGGTTGAACGACATCAAAAATGGGATCCCACTCATCCAAACCGTTATCTTGTTTATCACCATAATTATCATCAGGAAGAGTGGGGGAAATGACCAATGATAACTAAGGGAAATTTATGTGAGAAGGATTGAACCAACTAGAACCACCAACTGGAGGAAGCATAAGCGATGGTAACCAAGATTGGGGAGGTCACCACCGAGGATAAAGGCTCTGTGAATGGTGATGATCATGCCCCCCTCCATGACCAGGAGGCATAGACAGGGAATGATGATGTGGAGGCGATGAACGGTGGTGCAGGGGCGCATCTGGAGAAACTTTACTATTAGCACAAGGGGCCAAACCCTAGTGGTTGAGGAGGCATTGAAGATGCTCCACCTTGATTCAAACCTTCTCGACCTAATTTTGTATATGAAGAATGACATTAGAGATCACAAACACTTTATTAGTAACAAATAAATCATCATCAAGAATAGCACTATTAAAAATTGTATTATTTTTATCTTTCCAGAGATTGAATAAAATATCAGTTCTAAAGATGTGCCAAATTTTGGTGTAAATTTTAGGTAACATGGCCTAGTCCCTTAAATGAGCCATTTTTTAGGAGAAAAAATCAAAGTAAACTAGTTGGAAGAGAGTTTGAATCCATCTCCAAGTCATTTGAAAACAATGGAAAAACCAAATAATGTGTTTAATAATTTCCGACTACTAAAAACATAAGTAAAGTGGATGAAACCCTAGATGAAGGAGCCAGGAGCTCCAGCCGGAAGGCCTTGATGAAGGATACACTAAAGAAAATGGGCTTTTTGAGGCTCAACAAGAGCATACTAGACCCTCTAAAAACAAAGAGACCAAACAAAGGCCGATGAGGAAATGCACCAGTGATAATTAAGGTTAACAAAATAAACCATTTTAGGAGCCTACAATGAATATATGAGGGAGAATTTTAGAGGAAAGAAAGGTTTAATAGTAAGCCAGTTCTAGTCATGCCACCAAGGAACACCAAAGATAACCCCAATTTTATGCAAATATTCATTAGGAATAGATTCAATCAATTATCAAATAGGTTCTGCATTAGGAGGGAGAAGCCAAAATCTAAAATAAATAGAATCCCAAGAAGCCCAATCTTGGTAATGTTTGCTAAATAAATCTTAAATGAACTTAATTCCCTTTTTAAAAAATCAAAGAGCTTTACACCACAGGGATAAAGCATAGGGTTTGTCTTGAAAAAAAACACTGGGGACCACTAAAGAGATAAGGATTTAATATTGAGACCAGACCTTAAACCATCACCTACCCAAACCAAATTAGGTTTGAGCATCTCTAAGGCCTTCAAGATACTCTACAGAATAAATTAACCTTAAACCTTAGCAAAAACTGGAAAAAGAAACAAAGATTAGAAATTAAGGCCTTTCTTAGAAAGTCATCCTAAGGGGACCCCCTTACAAATGCCATGATAGATAAGAAACTTCCAAGCTTCATTTCCCTCTAAACTACATAAAATCCATTTAATACAAATAGATTTTCTTTATAGTTTGATGTCAATAAGAGCTAAGCCCCAGGCCTCTTTAGGAATACAACAAGTGTCTCATGCTATCTTATGGAAACGCTTGTGCCCTCCTGTGTTGGCCCATAAAAATTCCCACAAAAGCTTCTCAAGTTTGGCATAAGAAGCATTAGAAGGATTCCAAAGAGAATAATAATAGACATGTGTTACAATAAAGCACTTTGTGGCAGATTTGAAACTTACCTGCTAAAGAGAGGCTTAGAGATCCAATAAGAAATTTTGCATTCAAAACTTTGAATGACATATGCCCGAAGCTGAGAAGAAGTGGCTTGAAAGGAAAAATGGATCCCAAGATATTTAAACTACACACAAAGTTGAATCCATCTCCATTTGATGACTACAAGACAATTACGAATGGGAAGTTTAGAATATCTGTAGCACTGAGCTTTTCTGCACTGAAAAGTGGATCCTTAAGAAAGATAAAAAGTGTCTAAACAATCCAGTGCCTAAAACAAAAATTATTCTTCCTCCAAGAGAGTGAGAAATGAATCATCAACAAAATGACCATTGATAAGATGGTGAGAGGTAAAAGGAATGAGATACCTTTAACAAGTCCTTGAGAACCTCTATGGGCAAGAAGATAATTCAAACCTTTAGCTTCCAACACATATAGGGAGGGAGCTAAACAACATCCTTGGTGAATAGACATGAAAAGACCAAACCTCAAAAATTACACCCATTTATAGTGATAAAATCTCTGACATTCTGAAAAAGCATTTGAACAGACTGCACAAACCTGGTACCAAATCCTATATCTTAGAGCATTGCTAAAATGAAAGACCACTCAATCCTGTCATAAGCTTTAGCAAAATAAATTTTAAGAAAGATATCCTACTGAGATGATTAATGAGTGCATTCCATTCCTTCCTAAACAACAATAATATTATCAAGAATGAATTTAATCTTAACAAAACCATTTTTATACTTATAACAATTAAGGGAAAGAGATTAACAATCATGTTGGCTAAATATTTAGCAACGATCTTATAATAAACATTAAGCAGAGTGATGGGCCTTTAGTTGGTGATAAGTTTAGGATCCCCTACTTTGAGAATGAACTTGATGCTACCCTGATTAATGAGGTTCCTCAGGTAATTAGAAGCAATGGGTTGTAATTAAATATGGTGGAGGTCTAGACCAACTGTGTCCCAAATGGTTTGATAAAAATCCAATGGAAAACCATAAACTCCAGGAACCTTGTCAATTGTCATTTGAAAAGTAATTTCCTTTAGATCAGAGAGAGAAATAAGGTTATCACATGCAGTCCACTGAGGGTGTGAGAATTTGCAAGGAACCAACTAAATACATTGCAAACAAGATTCCTTATGAGAAGTAGTGTGAAGATGAGTTGCAAAAATTCCATGATAGTGCTAGAAAAAACTTGAAGGATGTCACGTAAAGAATTTAATTTTATATTACTATGCAAAATGGATTTTATCTTATCATTATTCGAACACAACATAGTGAACAAATATTTAGAATATCGATCACTAATCTTCAACCAATGCAAGAAATATCAGAGCTGAGGTCCCCGAGTATTGTAAGCTTCATGAACCTTCACAAAATGTCACCAAATAAAATCCTGAGAATATAAATTTTTGTTTAAAGGAGAAGCCTCAATCTCATGTCAAATTATTTCAAACTCTTGATAGGAAGTTACATGATAAATTTTATTGAAATGGAATCCTACTTACCATAAATACATAAAAATATACTAGTGATTTTGATGGCATCATTCAACCACTAACACCAATGAGAGGAATCTGAGGGTAGATTGACTAGATTCCAAATGTGTTGTATGTGAGACATAGTTTGAGCATGTTGTAGATGAGCATTATTGAGATAAAAGTAAGAAATTCCCTTCAATTTATTAACAAGATGATTCCAAGAAATATTGTATAAGATGGGCGAATGGTCTAAAAGAAAAGTAGTGGTGGTGAAAACCACAGGCCAATTAGAGATAAGAGTAAAGAAGAAATAGTCATGAGAGGGCATTAGAGATTGTCCCTCATTCTTTTCCCTCTCGGAGGTTGGACTAGATAAACCAAGGAGCTAAACAATGATGTTAGTAAGCGAGATTAGGATCAAAAAGGCCTAGTTTATGCCTAAAGTAAAACCAGGATTATCGCTCTCCTGGACACCACCACATTGGCAATATACTCCGCTTGTCTTAGGGGTTTTCAATGATGTTGAAGTCACCACATACCACCTAAAAGAAGCCGGGAGAGAATTTGCAAGCCAATTGTAAAAAACAACGATTTCCCCCATATAATTAAAGGCATAGATATTAGTAAGAGCAAAAATACGACCTTAACAATCAAATAGAGCCTACACCACATGATGGGTAGGGTCTGAACCCCAAAAGATGACATGTTGGGAAATGTAAGGAGAAATCAAAGGTATAACCACATCGTTAACCTTCTCATGACTCAAGGTGTGACAAATGGATTGTGGAAAAATAGTACGAGTTATAGAATTTTAAAAAAAGACAGAAAGCTTAACTTCTTACAAACACAAAATTTACATATGATGAAAGTGTTGACAACTATCCCTGACCAGATAACACTGGGTCAGTTCAATAAGCCCACAAATATTCCAAGCATATATTATCATTGAGAAATATCTAAGTTCATATTTCTCTCACTGCCCAATGTAGAAAGGACTTCATATTGATTGGGAGAAAAAGAGGATTGGTTGAGAACCGAGCTAAAATGCTCTCCAAAGGTCCCAGTCGATATTTGTCTAGCACATTCTCAAAATCCTCCATGAGAGAAGGGTTACTAGAACACATTTTTATATTTATGCGAGGGGGTCTAGAAACTCCAACAAAAGAGTTATCTGGAAGAACAACTGGAGAATTAATAGTCATGACAACAGTAGTGTATGAGATAGGCAGGATAGGCTTAATAGATTCTAGTTGTCTAGTTAGAGGAGCTATAGAGGCAGTAGCACCATTGTTGGAAACCAGAGAATAAACAGAAGATTGTGGTTTTGTAGGGCCCTTTAAGTAACCCCTTTTAATATTCACAGTTTTCCTATTGTTTGACAAATTTTTAGGGTTTGACTATGGTTTTTTTGTAAGAACAGGACATGAGTCGTTCATGACAGGAAATTCAAGAATCATGTTCTCAGAATATTGAAAATGAAATTAACTGTTTAGAAGATTTATATAGAGAACCCTTTGAGTGAAACAGGTTTCTCCTACCTGGATATCAATTGATTCCTTAAGATCTTTGGAAATGTCCACCTCAACACACACACAACATTGAGGGTGAGCATTAAAAAAATGTGTTTATCATTACAAATTAATTATCCCAAAGGTTTGAAAAGATCCCTTATAAAATACAAACAATGGGAAAGGTAACCCAAGAAACTAAATCCAGATAGGGTTCTTGAGCTTCTCCTATTCTGAGACTTGAATATCACCAGTATAGTGGGAGAAAACAACCAAAGAGTTATAGGTAAACCAGGGGCCATGGTTAACAATTTATTTTCAATTTTTAGGGTTCGAAAAGTGAAACATGAAAAATCCCTTGCTAAGGTTTTGGACACTTTCAAGCTTCAAACCACGGCTATTTTAATGATTATGAAACCAATTTTTCAACAGACTCTTGGGGGGACTCAGCTAGAATAATATGCCACCAAAGTGTAGTTTTCACACCAAATACATGCATTATCAAAACTAGGTAAATCAAGAAAAACATTAGGCAAAATAGTATTAGACTCATTACCTCATCGAAAACCTTGGGAATGAACTTCCAAGATTTCTTCAGAGCCATGGTTTATATCCACACTGTTATCGATCACTACATCAATAGATGAGGGTGTCAACATGGAGGCCAATAAATGGGGCCAAACGATGCCATAGGGGAGGAGTAAAGTCGCATGAAACAAATTAATGAACTGAAAAACATAAAATATTGTAGATTTCCCTAAGGGACTGTGGTGTGATGGCTACATACAGGGTATTGACGGACATGAACAGACCACCACAACCTAAACCGTCGCAGAGCCGCTGATTTTTTAATAACTTGAGGAAACAATTCTCATAATATAATTTTATATTAAAGTGTCAAATAAATATATACATTTGCGAATCTTATAAATCACAAATTTCTTCATTTGTTTAGAAATTAATGCTCCTCTGCATCATGTTTTTCCTTTTCTTTATTTTGGAGTTTAGTTTTGATAAGGGGGTTTTAATTTGATCACAATTTTTATTTTCGTGGCTCTAAAATACATGGAAAGTTTTAATAACATCGCCGCATTGAACTTATTAAAATAATTATGCTCTATTTAAATAATATTTATATACTTAATACATATAAAAAATATTGATATACATAAATGCAAACTTTTTAACTTTCACTGAGGGTTGAAAAAAATCATTATGGTGCACAAATAATCAACATTGCGTTCAAATTTATCTATAAATCGAACCTCACATAAATTATACTTATGCATTGGTGGATCGTGAGGAAAAATACTTTATAGTGGATCAAATATATTGTTGGATTGCAAGCTATTTTGATAAATACTAACTTTTTATTTATTTTTACCAATTTTATAATAAAAATATATAAATACACAATATTCAAATGGCAATATTTTACAATTGTTGTCACTAATAGACTATATGAAATTTGATTCCTTTTTTAGAATTAACACTAGTGAAGGTGATCCATCTATGCAAAGGAGTGTGAATAAATCATTGAGATTCAAATAAGGAGGAATTGATAATGGTGAGCCACCACTTTCAACCTCTTCTTTACTAGTAGATTGGCTATGTCAATTGAATGTGATAACCTTATAAAAATGAATATTATTCAAACCAGACATGTGCTATAATTTTAGTAATACACACACACCTATAGAATAAAATAAAATATCAGTAAATCAATTCAAACTAGAGAGGTGCTATCAAATTCTAGAACATCACATTCATTCAGTACTACAAAATGTTAAAATAACACAATAATTTGGGTCATTTTTGCATCAAAATTAACCTTTTTGGGAATTTTATGATGTGTTTCTTGGTGAATTCGTGTCGATTTTTATATCACAAAATCAATGAGATTCGACAATTTTAGTTATATTAATTTTGCGTTGCATTTGCATGTACTTTTCCACATACAAAAGCAATTCAAGATTTACAATATTAACAACATACGGTGGTGCAAGGATGACGCAAAACAAGTTATATAAATTTAAAAAATAGATATTATTAATTATAATTACAAATGGTATAATAGCAATAATAATATGAAGATAAAATCAATATTCTTGAGGAAAAGAAGAATAAAAAAGATGATGATGAACTCAAAGAACTTGAATGACAAGTGGATTTGATCTCAACATCTCTCAAAGACAAAGAGGAAGAGTAACTAAAATTCAATACAAATATGAAATCTAATGTTGATAAAGTGAAAAATTACCTTAATGAAAAGGAATGCACTTACATGAGATATGAAGAGGAACTGATATCCTTGAGAGATGAACTAGAAGAAGTAAACAAAATATTAAATATTTATGAAAAGATGGAAAATAAATGTCAAGCCTTGAATGAAATGTTGCATAGACAAAAATTAACAGATGATAAGATAGGTAGAGGCTTCACATAAGAAGCTCTAAGGAGGTGTGAAGATAACAAGGTTGGTCCAAGAAAACAACCAAACATGAAGATGACCATCAAGACAAATTTGAGAATTCATAAATCAAATAGGTAACCAAATGCATTTAAGTATTAAATAAACTTTAATGGTTATTATTTTTATTTTAACAATTTTGGGCACAAAGCTAAGGAATGTATGAAGTGTGTCATGAATTACCATCCTTGAAGGGATAATAGAGATGAGAGAAATAAAAATAGAGTCTACTACAACTATAAAAAGAAAGGCCACACAACTAAATATTTCCTTTAAGAACCAGAAAATAAGGTTTAGAGAACAAAAGACTCAAGAGGTATGAATAAGATATTTTTTTATAATTTTCATAGGATTGGACATGTTTTTGGTAATTTTTATGGTTGTGAGAGTGCTAGGTATGGTTGTAGTATCAGTTTATAACCATATAGAAGAAAAAATCAAGTTGTGTGTTTCAGTTGTCATAAAATTGGACACTTTACAAATAACTATTATAAAAATAAACTTCTTAGGGATAAATCATAAATACAATAGTAAAGGGGAATGTTAAGAAGGTATAAAAAGTAAAAACAAACCATAAGAGTGAGTCAAACAATGTCATCGGAGAGACCAACTCAAGAAATATATTTTAAATTGGTGGTCTAATAGAGATAGATGAGAGCAAGCCAAGTGTCGGTCATGAATAACATCCATTCATATTTCATAGAAAATAATGGAATTAAGCCCATCATACATGCTTGACAAGTATTCAATCATGTGATGAAGACCTAGGAGATGGAATCAACACATCTAGTATTACATACAAGAAGATGGACAAGGCATCAATGGAAGGAAAAGTGAGTATAAAGTCTCATGTTTCTTTGAATACTACATACTATTTTTAGATGATCTATAAGAATGGTGTGCCTTATCTAGAATTATAGAATGTATATAGTATCTGGAAGAATAATTGGTGTGGTTGGTGTAGAGTCATCATGAGTAGAAAGTTACCTTATCTTTTAAGAAGTTGAAAGCATGAAAAGAGTGAAAAGGTATGTTTGTTACAACTCTTGCTTAATTTATAAATTAAATTTCAGACGTTTAATATTTTTATAGGTTACGATTTTCCATGCTCCATTATATAACTTATCAAGCTCTGTAATGATGTTTTGGAAGTCTTGTTTGTTTGAACAAGAAAATGAAAGAGTATATTATTTTTCACTAGGTTTGCATTTTCAAGGATACATCTCTCATCGCATGGATAAAGGTTCTCAAGAAACAACACTAAAGGTGTGTGTAGTATTAAAAATAGTGGAATATTGTAAATAATTTTTCCTAACCTAATGTCATTGTAAAATCTATCAGGCATGTACTCAATCAGATCATCTAACCTTGGTAAACTATGTAAAAATTTTAGAGTTTTTCAAGGTTTTCAAGTGAGTCAAGTATGTCAAGTCTATCAAGGTTCTCAAGTACGTCAAGATTTTCATGTTCTTGTTGTTTGATTGACTGAAATTAGTGTAAAATTGCATACCATTAGAAAAGTATGAGAATAAGTTTCAGAGGTTCTAAACTTATCAATGGATCTAAAAAACTTGAATACAAACAACATCAAGAAAGATAACTTGAAGGCTAAATCCAATAATTAGGTAGTCCTAAAATCTCTAGGATGTAAATCCAAAGGATAATTGGTTGATGAAGACACTAAATATTCTATAGAATAGCTACATTCTATGTAAGAATGAGATCACTAAGAGTGAATTCATCAAAATCTCGGTGCAATAAAGGTAAAATAAGTAATAAGGTTCTAGGAGAGGCTTAATTATAGACTCACGAAGTCATAAAGTGTTGCAATATGCTTAATAATTTTGTATATGGAATATTGAAATCATCAAGATCTGTGAGCTCGTTGATATCATCTCAGAAGATACTTGGTGAAAAAGAAAGCCGTAAGAATGAAATTGATAATTTATTCTTAGGTATTTATGTTACACATAAGTCATTAAGTAATTTTAACTAAATCCTTCACATGTTAAAAACAAAGGAAATCTCCAAGAGGTGTAGGAAGAAGGCATCTTAATTGCAAAAGGAGTAATTATCCTCTTTAATGCCATTGTTTCACTAGGCATGTAAGTATCTTCTAATGGTGGAGGAAGACCTATAAAAGTAATTAAATCCTTTGCATAAGAGAGGTATCATCTAGAGATCAACTTAAACAAATTAAAGAACTTTAAACATCCTATGAAGATGTATTCTCTTAAGAATAATGTTACAGAAAGAGAAACCCTTGTTTCTCATGAAGAACAATGAATCTTTTTTATCAAACCTAGAATGTGGAATTCATCTTTACCTACTAGTAATAAATACATGTGGATAAGGTCATAAAATACCTTAGGTACAATTTTTGGAGATTGAAATGAATTCATGTTCATTTTATGGTAATTTTTCTTCTCTCTAGTTCACTCAAAGACCCTCTTATGGTTTGACACTTTGGGGCTTCAATGATGGAATTTGTAGATGAAATTTCATAAAAATGATCTTGGACCATACCTTGGAAATAATTTTGTTGTTTTAATACTAAAAATATATATATATATATATATATATATTCCTCCTAGTTCATGAAAGTCACCCAAAATGATAGTAGGTTCATGAAAGAGACCCAATTATAAATCTATAACAGTGAAATTTGACCATAATCACCAAAGAAACCTATATTGAAATTTTGCATAGTTAATATTTTCCTAAATGGGTATCTCAAAAATTGACTTGTTTACTGAATAAACTATCCATTCAAAAATTATGCCAAATTTTCTATCTGGACAAGGCTAGTTACGTAAATTTAAACAAGAGAAGAAAATAGGTGATTGAAATAGAAGGTGAAGGATTCAGGAAATGAAAAAAATAATACATCTTGGGGCTATAAATTAGTATTGAAGATGTATGTACATGCTTTTTGGAATACATAGGTTGCTCCATTCATGAAACCAACAAGAGGAAATCATTGTAAAATGGAAATTTTGTTATTAAGAGTTAAAGGAGTGAATAGAACTTCTTAATATATGTACCTTGTTGATTAACGACATAAATGACACGAACATTATAAAAATAGGGAATGGTAGTGATCAATAAATTACGGTGAAAAAGGTAAAACCTACAGAGTTCATGATTGATTGATATATCCATAATCTTATTCATGTCAAATCAGGGTAGAGCTAGAACTGATGGTATGAATGAGAATTGCAAAAGTGGTTAAAATCATATAAGAATTAATTAATGAGGAACCATTTTGGAGTACTGATAAACCTAGTAGGTTTCGAAGGTTTTAACAAAGGTGGTAGGTTTTCCAAGTTGATATATTATCTTAAGATGGTCTAAAAAGAATAATTTCTAGGTGATAGCGTGTGCATTGCTCTTTATTTCAAGAAGATGAGAAATCATACATGAATCAATGTAAAATACCCTATAAGGTCTCCCATCCATCATTAAGATGCTATAAACAGCATGATGCATAAGGAGGGTAATACCAAGTAACTCCATGTTTAACAAACTATGAAGCCTATACAAACCTATCACAATGACGGTATAACAAATGTCATTCATTTTTTATAGAAATAACAGTAGTTAAATGGTAGAAAATTTATTGTTACACTGTTTGGATAAGGATTCATGGTAGTATGAGGTTACAAAAATCATATATGCTCACAAGTATGTGAGAAGAAAATACAATGGTGTTGATTGTGATTGGAGCTTAAAATTTAAATATTTCAAACTTGAAATAAAGACCTACATGTCTAAGAATATCATATCAAACAAGGAAGTTTTCTATAATATCATATAGATGGTAAAAAATCTTAATGGAGCACTTTGAGATGATAAAAAATTCATTAAGCTTAGAGATGGTGATAGAGAGTAGGTATGAAATATGAAATTATTGAGAATGACTGATTAAATTCCTAACAAAGATCTGAGACAATGAACTACATTTGAGAAAATCCTATTTGGAGAAAAGTAAATATATAGTCACCCAATACTCATTGATCTATAGTTCAACAAAGTTAGTTAGGAAAAGTAGATGATGACTGCAAGAATTATGATGGTCAATAAACTTTCATTTCTTAAAAATGCAAGAATGTTTCAATATTAAAAAACTGATCTACATGGTTGAATAAATATTTAGAGGCAAAGGAGTTTTTAGATTGAACATTGGTTAAATGTTCTACTTGAGATAAATCATGTTGGCAAGTATCTTTACAGGGGTAGTAACTGAATGACCAAGTGAGTTATTCTTCAAATAAAAGTAGGTTAATGAACACTAAAAGTATTTTTTTGGATATTAATTGAAATCTTGACACACCCATATGACTTGAGATCAAGTTTTGAGGCATTTTTTTGCAAAATTAATTAAGTATAGATGGTATAACTTTAGGGAGGGATGAAAATAAAATTTCATGAGACAAATGAGATGCTACAACAGGTTAAAAATTGCCAAAAAATGCTATGAAATTTCACTTTAGGGACCCAAGACCTAAACCTTGCTTACAAGTAACATAGAGAAGAATTAAGATTAGAATTGAGTCTTATGAGCTGAGTTAGACATATTTATGTGTTAGGAGGATGTTTTCATTTAAATGTCAAATTGTTTGCACATGAAAATTTTAAGAAGGCATCTTCTCAAGGGGAGATATAGAATTAAATACATGACGGAGGCCATTAAGAGAGTAAAATAAAGGATACACAAGAGAGAAAGATTTAATAATGAATTTATTTGCTGATAAAAATCAAAATGAAGGCCCACCTAAGATGATGTTGTAGACGACCATGAAATATAGACATGCACTTATCACTAATGGAAAAACGAGAGTGAAGAATTAGGAATTTTTCCTTCAATGAAAAAGGGGGGATTTTTGGCATATGGATATTGAGTTATCATTGATTTCAATGGAATATTAATGATAAAGAAGAATGTAGGAGAGGTAGAAGGATATTTGAATGAGGTTGACAAAGAAGGACATGTCAAAGGCTTGAGAACACGTAAGTAAGCAATAAATTCTTGAGTAACTAGTGATAGTTACATGAAGGATGTCGATTTTATAACACACTAGTATATTGGGTGTTACATAGTATTGTATTTATATTATGTGGAAACAAGGCCCATATGATGAATACAAGGGCACATGAGTTGAATTTGTTTGACTAGTTTAGTTTAGGATTCTTAATCTCCTAGGCCTAGATACAAAAGTTACTTGGAAAGGTAGATTAGAGGCATGAGGTATCTATATAATCATGGTAAAATAATATAACACATGATATATCATGTTTAAGGGGCCACATGGTGAAGAACAATTCACATGTTGTAAGGTGCAGTGTAAACTATCTCAAATAGGCTTAGCTGAAGGACCCATCATGAGAATATGGAGAAAAACAAGATATATAAAGATAATTAAGGTATTATAAGTGTTTAGTGACATGTTCAAGAGTCCTCATATTAAGCTACAAGTCATAATTCAACATCTGAAGGCATGTTTAAGATCATTGATATGACTGCACTCTAAGACGAATAAGATTATCATGCCAGAATGAGATCGTATTGGATGTTTTAGAGTAAACCATGAAAAATTATCAATATTACATCATGGAGGAATTATTAAAGAAGTTGTGGACCAAATTTTATGACTTGAGGATGAATTTTGTGCAATCAATTACAATTTTACTAAAACGAGGTTACATAAGGTATGCTAAAATAGTTCCCTAACTTCTTAGCATTCAATAAAAATTGTATAAGCTCATTCAAATAAATCATAAAATAAAATTTTTAATATCATATAAATAAAAATATGTTTCAAAAATTATAAGGCCAAAACAATAAGAAAAGATAAATTTCTATTCATTTTTGTGGAGCTGACTTAAACCCTCCTAAACTCTTGTTCAGAGTGTTATGAAGAAATTTGTTTGGTTAAGCCTCAAAATGTATTTGTTTTAAAAGTTTACTTGATCTCGTATATAATTCCTTAGATCATATTTCAATGGTGATTTGTGCTCTTGAAACATGGTCTTCCCCTCAAGAAATTAGTTGTTTCGGGAAGAATTCAACTTATAGGATAAACTTGCAAAGTAACCCACACTCAAATATTTTGTGAAGGATAATGGAGACATATGGTTTATGTTCATGAAGTAATATATAAAACTCCTTTAGATATATTTTACGGTATAGGTGTTTTTTTTTCTCTATTGCTTGGGATTCTGTGAATAAAAACCAGTCATGAAGGTATGAAGGTTTTCATGATAAATTACATAATAATGTTGTTGTTTTTGGTTCTCGATAGAAAAGTGACATGGAAAGGATGAATGAATGAATGAAGTAGCTATTAAATCCTAGTAAATTCATAAAAAACGTGATAGGAAAATTTTAAGGGGTCACATGGTGAAGAATAGTTCAGATGTGGTAAGTTGGAGTATAATATAGCTTAAATTGGCCTAGTTTAAGGACCCAACATGAGGAAATGAAGTAAAATAAAATATATCAAGATAATTCAAGAATAATAAGTGTATAGGGACATTTTAAATATTACTAAAATGAAGCTAGAAGTCATAGATCAACATTTGAATGCATGTTTAGGGTCATTGATATTACTTCCCTTCATGATAAGGAGGTTTAAGTTTCACAAATGAGATGGCATTGCAAGTTTAAGAGTAAACCATAACAAAGTAGAAATTAGATATAGTTGAGGAAGTATTCACCAATGTTTTGAAGAAAAATTAGGATTGGAGGAGGAGATTGTGTAGGAAATTACAATTTTACCAAAACCAACTTAAGTAAGGTATTCTAAAATAGTGCCCTGACTTCTGAGCATTTAATATAAATTGTAGAGCCTCTTTCAGATGAATCATAAGATAAATTTCTTAATATCTTAAAGATAAAAATGTTTTTCAAAAATTCTAATGCCAAAAGCATAAGAAAGAAAGAAATTCTATTCATTTTTGTGGAGATGACTTAAAACCTCCTAAACATCAAATTAGAGCAATATGAAGTATTTTGTTTGGTTAAGCCTCAAAATGGAAATTTATTTTTGGAAAATGACTTGAGCTTGTAGATAATTCCTCAAAGCATATTTCCATGGTGATTTCATCTCTTGACACATGGTCGAAACCTCAATAAATTAGTTATTTTGTGAATAATATAGTGTATAGGATAAACTTGAAAAGTAATCCATGCTCAAATATTTTGTGAAGGATACTCGAGATATTTTCTTAATGTTAATGAAATTATATATACCAATCGTTTAAAGAAATTTTATGGTACAATTGTGTTTTATGTCTACTACTTGAGATTTCTATCAAGAAAATATAGTCATGAAGGTATGAAGAAGCTCATTATAAATTGCATAATAATCTTGATATTTTTTGTTCTAGACAGATTAATGGATACCATTATGAGGTTGGAGTTTGATTTTTTTTGGTAAGGTAATCTCATGGTCAAAAATTCAATTTTTGTAACTTCCCTTTATTCCTATTTAAGAAGGTGTAGAAATAAAGATGTTTGTGTGAATTTTTGTTAACAACCTCTACATAAAGTTTTTTAGAGATGGAGTAGGGGTCCAATTTGATATTTTTGTGGTTTTGTTTGGTCCTAAAAGTAAAGTTACGTAATTTAAGATTCTCCAAGTTAAGACTAGTTTTTTAATATCTTGAGAACCAACACATAAAGTCCCATAATTGAGTGAATCTCATGGGCATATACCTTGAATTGATGTTTTATCCTCCTATGATAAGTTGTACTAGCATAGGATATTTCTTGAAAAGTGATTTATAAGTCATCAACAGATATTTACACAACTGAACCAACTCATGTTTGAATACTGTCTTTTACCATCCATGACTGTGAATGTCTAGATGAGATAAAAAATTAAATTAAGGTATTCTTCTATTATTTGATGAAGTGCATGCATGTGGTGATTAATTATACTGCTTGTAGTGTCCTACATGAATATTTGAAGCTTGATAATACCTTAAAATGTTGTAGTTTCTCCTAAAATGAAGAATGGTTTCCAAAGGATTGAAACAATCTATGCATAGAAGTTGTTGTAGAAGTTAAAGGATAAATGATGAGTTAGGAAGCATGCCAAGAATTTGTAATGTCAAGGAAGGAATATTGTAACACCCATACATGTTTTAAACACTTATCTTAATTCAAATAGATTTGAATTGAAACATAACTCGCCAAAAAGAAAGAAGACAAAAACTTACAGGGCAATTACAAAGAGATATCAGAAGTCAAATATAAGATTTAAGAGGAATATATTTAGTTTTTAAATGACTTTCGGAGTTATTTAGTGATCTAAATTAAGGTTACAACTTCCATGATAGGGGGGGTAAGTTGTGATCATGTAAATGAAATGTAATCACATGTAATCATTGCATGAAATAAATTTGAGATGATGTCATCTTCCTCTTCCCAATTAAATTTGTAGTGTAAATTGAACAGTTCCTTGGTGTAAGGTGAAGTTCAAGAGACCTTAAAGAGGTATGATTTGATGTTTTAAAATATTATATGTTGTCTATGAAGCTTTTATTCATGCATATGTTATTGACGGCACACTTTGGGCACGAAACTAAAAGCATGTATCTAATGTATCGAGGATTGACATCTTTTAACATTTGTAGATGTGAGCATGAATATGTTTGAGGGGTACTTGTAGTAGATGAAGGCAAGTAAGAAGAGAATAATTTGAGTTGAAGAAGTGATCATAGTTAGTTCTGGATTACAAAATAATAAAATTCATTAAAATAGTGTGAATAATTCTAAGTGGATGCGTAAAAATCAAGGAGTTGAATCTTCCTTGTAAGTGGTAGCTTATCGAAGATAAAGTTGAAGCTTGGTTAAAGTGTTGAGAGTGTTAAATAAATATAATACATCCTATCCTACGCTGCATACGGTTACTCCTTAACCGTCCCTGCCTTGTGTAATTGTTCCCAGTGCTTTATATTCTTCTTGTCTAATGTTTTATTTACACATTGAATAATCATTATTTGATCTCCTGCTATCATTGGTATCAGAGCTTTAAGAAACTCATGGCCTATGCACAGTAGTTAGAATATTTTTCTCCTGACATTTTGTTGATCGTATTTTGGCATTGAGTGACCTGCAATAACTTGGAGTTTTTTCGCAGCAATCAAAGAAAGATAAGGCGTATCACAGTGACCTATCTCAACCTTTGTTTTTGAAAGCCTTGGTGTGTAGGAGAATTCTAAGAATCTCTCTCTCGCTTGTAGACGTGGACATTTCAATGACCAAGTGAAAATGAAAATCTACTATTTTGATTTGATTCTTGCCCTAGGCAGGCAACACCTGCAACACCGCGTGGGAAACATGATAATTTTCATTCGTAAAAAATAGTTAATCAAAGTGAATTGATAGAAGAAGTGTGCATGGAAACCTCCAAGCCTACACACCTGTTACAAAGCAAGGGTGACCATAGCCTGTAAAACCAACATTGCATGGAAGCAACAAGGAGGATGGAGACCATTTGAAACCTACAGCGTGAAGAGCTTGGCGAGAGAGGCTAATCCAGATAACCTCTCCACATACATGTCACACATTTCTGATGCTAAGAGTGTTACGAAACACCCTTCTATTGGGTCACCTCTGAGAACCTAAGAGGACACCACCGATATCTATTTTTCCTTGCTCATTGAATTGCTAAATACCGACAACATATTATTTGATGATTTGGTGTGTCAAGGATTGTTTGACTATTTTTGGTTCGACATGTGTTGTTAAGCGTGCCGAATCTGCAAAGAATTGGAGTGTGGCTATGATGCAGATGATGAACGTGAAGTACAATTCCCATAGGAGCATCCACTTCTCATTGCAAGAGCTTAGAGAGCCCATCTTCGTGATAGGTTCCATCAGTAAGCATTTGTAACCGTTTTCAAACAATCAATAAATAAAATACAATTTTGAGTTTTTGGAAATGTCTGTACCTTGCATTTTGTTGTTAGATGACCAGTTGCTAAAAGGGCCAAATTTCGCCACATGGAAAACCAAGATGCGGACGATTCTTTAGTTTGAAGATATTTGGGGGATCATTTCTGGCACGAACGCACCTCCCACAAACGCTGATTTGTTGGCTAAGTGTGAAAAGGCTAATGGAAAATCATTAATGCTTATCACTCTGAGCCTTTCTGATGAGGTTCAACCTCACATTTGGGAAGCAACCACTTTCTCTATGGCATGGGCTGTGTTGTGTACCATTTATGAAGCCAAGAATCTAACAACAATGCTACATCTTTAGACAAAGCTTCACACAATGAGTATGCATGATGGAAAATCAGTCGAAGCCTTCTTGTGGCATGTGGCCAAGTTATACATAGAACTTTCTACTCTCAGTAAACTAGTGGACAACAAGTTGTTAGTCCCACTCACCTTGTGATCTCTTCCTTCGCGGTTTCAGACACTAATCACCACGTTGACCATCACTTAACAGGAGGTGATTTTTGTCAAACTAGTGAATTATCTCTAGTAGGAAGAAGACATTTAGAATGTTCAAGAAGCTTTCGAAGACAAGGCTCTCATCATGAGGAAAAACCATAGCAACAAGCCTCGAAAATGGAAGTCATCCCCCAGAATCGAAGCAGCATCCACTGCAACAACCTTCTTAGCAACCACCACAGTGGCCACCCTAGAAGCAAAAAAACAACAAGGTGGATCGATGGTGCCACATTTTCTCCACGAATACGCACATGACTGCGAACTGTTATTACAATGGTCGCAAGCATAGCAACTCTGGTGAAGAAAGCACTTCTGGCAAAGCATATTCCAAGAAATCCCAATGACATGCTCATAATTAGAGGCAGAAGGGTCATATTACTGCTCAGTAGGATGCCTCCTCTGATGAATAGGTTCCAGATGCAACCCATCTGGACATTGTCCTAGTCTCACAGAACTCGCAGCCATCAGGAAGTGTCTAGTTGATTGATTTGGGCGCAAGAAAACACATGAATGGGAATAAGAATTTGTTCCATACCCTGAGTGACCGGCCCACTGGAGACTGGATCACCATCATAGATAATTAGGAGTATATTGTGGCAGGGATTGGTGATGTCATCATTTCTCTTGGGACACAAAGATGTACACTCATGAAGATTCTATATGTTCTAGGTTTGACCTCAAATCTCTTGTCTAGAAGTCATCTTCTTAATCATCGAATGTGGATCGAGTTCTTTGTTCAAGAAGGGGTCAATTCCTACATTCTCAGGGAGAATTAGTTATTTCTTGAGCATTTATGAAGGGCCGTCTATTTGCACTGGACACGAACACTTCATCTAACATTGCTCTCTCTGCTTCAATGGTGGAGTCCACTACACTATGGAATTTTTGATATGCTCATCTTTCTACCAAGGCTTTGCATCAGCTCAACACCAAGGAAATGGTAAGAGGGCTTCCTGCACTAACCCATTCCTTACCTATTTGCTCAGGATGTCTTGTAGGAAAAAAACAAAGAGGTCCATTCAAACAGAGCTCTTATCATTCTACGGAGCATCTTCAGGTTGTACACATTGATCTATGCAGACCCCTGCCAGCTAGCTTCCAAGGTTTTGAATACTTCTAGCTCATCATTGATGATTACTCATGGAAAATGTGGGTATATTTCCTTTGAAAGAAGAGTGAGGAGTTTGACAATTTCCAAACCTTTTACCAGCAATCCACCAGGCAGTCTAGGAAGCCTCTCCTTCTCCTCCACTCAGATCGAGCGGGGGAATTTGTATCCAAGAATTTCTTAGCATACCTGAAGTAGCATGGCATTTAGCAACATCTGACTGCACCCTACACGCCCCAACAGAATGGGATTTCTAAGTGACACAATAGGACTTTCATGGAGATGGCTCGTTGTATGCTCTCTACCGTAAAGTTTGAGGATCGGTTTTGGGTAGAAGCAGTCCAGAAAACACTGTATCTACTCAACCAAGAACCCACAAAAATCTTGCTGAACAAGACACCAGAAGAGGCATGGAAAATTCGTAAACCTTGTATCTATCTTTTTAGAGTTTTTGGTTGTACTGCATATATGCATGTTCAAGATAAGAAATGGAAGAAGATCGATCCAAAGACACTGCCATGTCTTTTCTTAGGGTATAGTACTGCCTCAAAGGCATATCGTCTCATGGATCCTGAGACGAAGAAAATCTATGAGAGTCGAGTTGTGGTGTGTGATGAGTCATCCTTTGACTCCCTGCCACATAATGGAGATCCAATACCAACCTCGTCACATAGATTGCTTACACATCCAAATGATGGGCAAGATGATTCTTCTCAGAGAGAAGAAGATCTGAGTGGAGACTTATTCGTTGATCTAGGCACACTAGAAAACACATCTTCACATCAGCTGCAGCAACACCAACATATGAAATGGGTCCATAATACTATTGGGAATGCACACCTGAACTTACTTCCAAGTATTTCTACGAGAGTCATAACATGAACTCAAGCCAGGTATGAGGTAAATTTTGCACTCATGAGTTTGGATTTTGATAGCACCAAAACTGACACTGTTCGTGAGGCATTAGGCTAACAATAGTGGAAACATGCTATGAATGTTGAATATGATTCTCTACTTTAGAATCAGACGTGGGAACTTTTCGATCTACCTCTAGGTAAGAAATCCTTTGGTTGTAAATGGATTTTCAAAACAAAATATAAGGCAGATGGTTCAATTGACAAACACAAAGCATGATTTGTTGCAAAGGGTTATGCTCAACGAGAAGGAATTGAATATGATGAGACCTTTACACCCACTATGAAGATCAAAACCATTAGAGTTGTTTGTGCACTAGCAGCACAAAATGGATGGAAACTTCAGCAGATGGATGTCAAGAGTGATTTTCTGAATGGTGATCTCAAAGAAGAAGTATACATGGCCCAACCTGAAGGGTTTGTAGACAAGCATCAACCACAAAAGGTATGTCGTCTGAAAAAGTCACTTTATGGATTCAAACAAGCACCTAGGGAATGGTATATAAAAATTGATTATCACCTATTACAGCATGGATTCACTCGTAGCCCCTCATATACAAATTTTTATATCAAGAAGGTAGGAACAAAGATTATTATTTTGGTTCTGTACGTAGATGATCTTAAGATCACAGGAAGTTCTGAAAATCTTGTGGATGATGTAAAGAATGATCTAAAGAAATCCTTCGACATGACCGATTTGGGGCTACTTCACTACTGTCTTGGCTTAGAGATATGGCAAAAGAAGAATCATATCTTTGTCTCCCAGATGAAATATGCCAAGACACTCCTAGAGAAGTATGGAATGTCAGATTGTAAACCAATGTCCACACCTATGGAAAAAGGTTTACAGGTATCTAGATTCTACGATTCACCATAGGTAGATGGCACTCACTACAGGCAACTTGTCAGGAGTCTCATTTACTTGACTTATACGAGGCCAAATATTTGCTTTGGAGTGAGCTATCTCACCAGATTTATGTAGGAGGTGAAGAAATGTCATTGGATAGTAGCAAAGAATGTGTTGAGATACGTCTGAGGTATAGTTGAATTTGGTCTAGAGTATCAGAAAAACACTCAATTCTTGTTACAGGGATATACAGACTCGTACTATGCAAGATCCATTGATGACAGGAAATCCACTTTAGGGTATGTTTTTCATTTCAGATATGGACCTATCTTGTGGATTAGAAGAAACAAACTGTTGTTTCTCTCTCATCCATTGAGCCTAAATACCGCGCTGCACGAGGAGCTATGTGCGAAGAGATTTGGTTACATTGAATTTTTGCAGACATAGGGATTCCTGAAGAGAAACCTCCCATCATTCACTGCGAAAATCAAGGTGTGTTGAAGCTTGTGAAGAATCTTGTTTTTCATGAACAAACAAAGCATATTGAGGTCAAATGTCACTACATTCGTGAACAGGTCTTGAACCAGAAAATTCAGCTCCAGTACTGCCCTACTGATTTTTAGGTTGCAGATATCCTCACCAAGCCTCTTGGTAAGGTGAATTTTTATTTGTTTAGGGGATACATATGTAGGAACAATGTATTAAGGGGGGGAATGTTAGCTTAATTTAATACATCCTATCCTATGTTGCATACGGTTACTCCTTAACTGTCCCTACCTTGTGTAACTATTCCTGATGCTTTATATTCTTCTTGTCCGATGGTTTATTTACACATTAAATAATCATTATTTGATCTCCTACTATCAGAGAGTTGAATCTTCCATGAAATTTGAAGCTTGCTAAAGGTCGGGTGGAAAGTTGACTAAATTATTAGATTTTATGCTCCCAGTTGAGTGGATACTCACTATTAAATGATTGTAACATTTACAAGACATTTGTTTCAAAGCTAGTTCTTTTGTTTCAGTTTGTTTTTATCTCTTGAAGTGTTTCCCAAATTAAATCTCATCTCTTTTGTGTGCTCTCTTTTTAATAGAATGTGAATTATTTTTTTGTTTCATCATAACTAAATTGAGGAAATTGAAATGTATGTCAAAATACTGATGATTGAAAAACAGGGACGGAAGCCTGACCACTTTTATTAAACTCAATCAATCAACCATTACAGATAATGGGCTGCAATATTTATAGATATTGCACAGCCAAATACACACAGGAGAATAAGTTGCACAGGTGCAACCAAATGCCAAAATATACAGGCTTCCAATAACATCCGGGAAGCAGGAAATGAATAGATACAAATATATTGTTTACAACAATATAACAGTATGAAATAAAAGACAAATATGGTTGATTAACCATATAACCAAATAAAAATTATTATTTAATTAATAAAATTAAATAATTTAAACTATGCATAATTAATATTAGGATAATAATATTTAATCCTAACATTCCCCCCCTTAATTGTGCATTGTTTGAAGAGATGAGGAGAGGAACTCTCTGAACAACTAGAACTTGTCACGTGCAAGTGACTTTGTGAAAATATCTACTCGTTGTTCAGCCGTTTGACAAAATTGAAGTTGGATGTTGTGCTTCAACACATGTTCACGTATGAAATGAACCTGAACTTCAATGTGCTTTGTTCTCTCGTGAGAAACTGGATTGAGAACAAGTTTGAGAACACCTTCATTGTTAACATACATGGTGGTCGGTTTGTCCTGTGGTATTCCAAGTCCTTCCAGTATGCGACGTAGCCAAATCGCTTCACAGACATCTTCTCCTGCAGAACGATACTCTGCTTATGTGGAAGAGCGAGAAACAAAGTGTTGTTTCTTACTTTCCCATGATATTGGTCCAGATCCCATAAAGAATACAAATCCAGAAGTGGATTTTCTATCATCAATGTTACCTGCATGATCTGAATCCGAATATCCAGTCAAGAAGAAGTTTTCATTCTTCTTGTATTCTAGACCAAGATCCACTGATCCTTTGAGATATCTCAAAATGTGATTTGCTGCTTTCCAATGACAAATTTTGGGTTCCTGCATGAACCTGGATAGATAGCTCACTGCAAAGCTGATATCTGGTCTAGTGTAGGTCAGGTAAATGAGACTCCCAATCAGCTACCGATAGAGAGTGGCACTTACCTCAGGAGATGGATTTGAACGAGATAACAATAATCTGTTCTCCATAGGTGTAGCAATTGGTGTGCAATCCATCATCCTAAACTTCTCAAGCGTTGTCTTGGTATATTTCATCTGAGAAACAAAGATGTGATTCTCTTTCTGCCATACTTCTATTCCAAGACAGTAGTGCATAAGCCCGAGATCTGTCATGTCGAATGATCGCTTAAGATCTTTCTTCGTTTCATCAATCATCTTCACTGAACTGCCAGTGATGACTAGATCATCGACATAAACTACAACAATCACCATCTCCCCCCCTTGCTTTTTGAGGTAGAGATTGGGATCGTATGGATTTCTGATGAATCCATGTTGTACGAGATGCTCATCAATCTTGATGTACCATGCCCGGGGTGCCTGTTTGAGCCCATACAGAGATTTCCTGAGTCTGCATACCTTTTCTTCTTGACCAGGTACAATATATCCTTTAGGTTGAGTCATGTAGACTTCTTCTTGTAAATCTCCATTCAGGAAGGCACTTTTTACGTCCATTTGGTGAACTTTCCATCCAAACTGTGCAACTAGAGCAAAGATCATCCTGATCGTTTTGATCTTAGCTGTGGGAGAAAATGTCTCCTCATAGTCAATGCCTTCTTTTTGTGTGTACCCCTTTGCTACAAGTCGTGCTTTACACTTGTCCACAGTCCCATTTGCTTTGTACTTAGTTTTGAATATCCATCTGCATCCAATGGGTTTCTTCCCTGGTGGAAGATCAACAAGCTGCCAAGTGTTATTCTTCATCACTGATTGATATTCAGAATCCATGGCATCTTTCTAAGCTTTTGACTGTAGGGCTTCTTGGACTGTAGAGGGCTCGTCTGATTCAATAACTCTACTCATCAAAGCAAAGTTAACTTCTTCTCTTGCTTTACTACGAGTCCGTGGTCCAGGGGTGGATGTATTCGGTGGAGCATCCAATCTTGCATCTCGTAATGTACTTGTACACCATTTAGGCATACGTTGAACTATTCCCATGGATTGTGGTTCTATCTGATCAACACCATCATCCCCATCATCACTTTCATATTTTGAGGGAACATTAGCTTCAATTTTTACAACTGGTGAAAAATCTACATCTTGCGAGTCCGGAGGAAGAGTCTTTGCTTCCTTCTTCTCGAAAAACTCGACATATCTGCTTGTGTAGACTTTTCTGGTTTTAGGATCCATCAATCTATACCTAAGAGTCTCTTCACTGTATCCAATGAAGATGAGATTTTGTGACTTCATGTCCAATTTCTTTCTGTTCTGTTTGGGTATGTGCATGTTGGCTTTGCACCCGAATACTCTGAGGTGTGTAATGGATGGTTTCCTTTTTGACCATGCTTCTTGTGGTGTAATTCCATCAAGAGCAGTTATGGGCGCTCTGTTTAACAAATACACTGTTGTTTTTGCTGCTTCTGCCCAAAATGTCTTTGCAAGTCCGGAATCATCGATCATGCATCGCACCATTTCCATGATAGTACGATTTCTTCTCTCGACAACACCATTTTGCTGCGGTGTGTGTGGAGGAGGCATTTGTCGACGAATCCCGTGAGTTTGTAGGTAGTCTCTGAACTCATCACTGGTGAATTCCGCCCCTCGATCTGAGCGAAGAGTTCTGATGTGATGACCAGTTTCTTTCTCAACTGCAACTTTGAACTTTTTGAATATTTCAAAGGCTTCACTTTTCTTGCGAAGAAAAAAAATCCACATTTTTCGTGAATAGTCATCAACACAAAGCATGAAGTACTGGAACCCAGAATGACTTGGCTGCATCGGACCGCAAAGATCGGTATGAACCAGGTCAAGTTTACCATGAGCTCGAAAAGTACTCTTTTGGAATGAAACTCTGTGTTGTTTTCCTGCTAAGAAGTGAGGACACTTGTCTGTATCCTTTTGAAGAGATGGTAGCCCATGTACCATATTACACCGGCGAAGTGTTTCGAGATATTTGAAACTTACATGACCAAATCTCTGATGCCACAACTGGGCTAAGGTGGAGTTTTTAGCCACAAGTGCTTGATCATTTTTGTGAATGAAATCAAGTTGAAACATTCGTCCCACATTTGAGGCTTTTACAATTATTTTCGAGCCTCTGGTTTTATCTCGAATCAAACACATTTTCTTGCCGGATTGACTATCAAAGTCAATTTTCAGGTTGTGATCTAGGAGTTGACTGACCGATAGAAGATTTTTTTTCAACCCAAGGACATATAGAACATCTGATAGTCTGCATTTGCGTGAACCAAGGGGTAGAGAAATGTTTCCAATGCCCTAAACTGTATATGAAGAATCATCTCCCAACGAAACATGATTTTTCAATGGCGTGTCCCTCATTGAAATAAACCAGTCTCTGTGGCCAGTCATGTGTTGAGTGGCTCCTGAATCAACATACCAGACGTCACTAGATGACGTGGATGGTTCACTTGATCGAGCAGTGAACAAGAAGTCTTCATTGTCTGATTGTTCTTGTTGCTCAGCAATATTGCCTTGCTGGTGGGGTCTTCTTTTCCAGTTCCCCTTTTTCTACCCGTGATAGTTGTTTGAATGTCACTTGTAAGATTGTTGTTGTTGTGGTCCAGAATTGCTTGATGAACCTTTCTTATAAGTGTTAAACCAACATTCTTGCAAGTCATGTCCTCTTTTGCAAATTGGGCATCGCTTCTTCTGTTGATTGTCCCCATAATACTAATTCTGATGTGGGGACTTCTAATAGGATTTAGGTTTTCCTTTACCTTTTCCTTTCCATTTTTGATGTGAAGACAGTGCCTGCTCCTCTTCATCATCCTTGTTGTGCATTGCTTCCTCTTGTTACAGTAGGTTTACTAGCTTGTCAAAACTAATTGTCGTATCTAACAAGTTTAGAGTTGTGACAAAAATGTGGTAAGAAGAAGGGAGGGCTCTCAGAACAATGGGAATGAGAGATTCATCTTTGACCTCTTCTCCTAGGGGTAGAAGTGAAGCCCTCAACTCTGCAACTCTTCTTAGGAAAGCTTCAATTTTCTCATTCTGCTTGAACTTCAATGTATGTAACTGACTCTGCAAATTTAGTATGACATTCTTGTTCTTGGCCTCATATATTATGCTCAGCTTATCTCACGCTTCTTTTGCTGTTGTGGCATCTCGAATGTGGGCTTGCACATCGTCAGACACTCCAAACAAGATGATGAGTTTTGCTTTCTGATCTGCTCTATCAAACTGTCATTGTTGTGTTGCATCAATTGGTGATCTGGTTAGAGTACCAATCACAACAGGCCAGATTTCTTCAAACTCAAGTTGTGTCTTTAGTTTTGTGTTCCATGTAGCATAGTTTCTTCCTCTGAGAAATTGTGAATCTGGAAGAAAAAATTTGGGGGCATTGGTGCCCGTTTTGCAGAGATTACTGATAGGGTTTGGCTCTTATCACTCCAGGTATTAGGTCTCCCAATCTATATACCGTCAGTCCAATATACCGAACCTTTCTATATACGCGCCCTTCCGATATACCCATCGGTATGTGGAAGAAGCTCTCCCTTTCTATATACCCGGCGGTACGTGAAAGAGGCATTAACGTACGTGACAGAATTCAATACGTGGTACCAAGACAATACTTATGGGGTCTGTGTGATTATTGACACCGGCTCAAAGAAATATCCTCATATGCGCGCGTAACTTCGCTATATACTCGGATAGTTTCTCAGTCTGGATTTATGTCTTGCAATCATTCACAGACGGATGGGATGGTTCATAGTGTGTGCACTGTGACCTTATTACTCCCCGTCAATTTATAGGGACGATGCCTAGACGACGTTGTTGCAGCTATATTAGGCGTTAAGTGCAGTAGTAGTCGTGATGGCTTTACCCGTAACTGCTTCCCAGAGGTACTGTATATACCGAACGCTGCAAATGAGATCTAGGATCTCGTGAGTGTTACAGAACCAATTTTACTATTTTTTTATTACAATTCTGCCAGTTTCTAAGCAGTTACAAAGTTTTGCAGTTGACTATGGCAACCTGCAAATTAGTAAAATATGCAGCAGTATACAATTTACATCCAAAAAACTGTACAATTTGAATGACAGGCAAAAAATTTCAGTTTCGGGGTCCTGGTGGCCTCCTGAGCCCAATACGACCCAAAATGCTAAAAATTGCAAAAAAATAGCTGAAAATGCAATTTTTAGATGGGTCTCCTTTTGTAAAAAAATGTCCAAAATGAAAAACCAAGCCGAATGGGAGAAATTTTTTTTTACCCTAAATTAGGGATTTCTCCGCTAAATTTAGTTAGTTATAACTAAATTCAAAAATCTGCTAAATTTAGCAGTTCCGCCAAAAATTCTGCCAAATGTAAAATGTGAAGTTGGGGGTGGGATTTGAACCACGCACCTCCCACTTCTAAGGCTTTCCCTCTATCCAACTTGGCCACTTAAGGGCGCTTGATGTACAAATGAGCAAACTTGTATTTAAAGTATATCAAAAAATGACATACCTTAGAAAATGTGACCTAGATGAAGGATCCACGTGGATGCAGCTGGTGAGAGGCGTTTTTAGGTTATTTTTTAGCTATAAATCCGGATCTGAAGCATCTACAGCACTTTATCTCCTTTGGCCGCCACTTTTACCTTATTTCTCACCATTTTTTTCATGTTTTTGCTTGCTTGGTCGCTGTTTTCTTGTGCAAGTCACTTGGATGGAGGATTTGGCATTGGCACTGCTGTTTTTCTTTGTTTGGGCCGCTGGTTCCTTGCTTTGGGCGCCTATTTTGATTGTTGTTGTATTCTTTGCTTTTCTTTTGTATTCTTTGCTTTTGTATTGATTTGATTTGCTTTCCTTTTGCAGGCTTTGGCGTGGAGGACTGGCTGAAGGAGCCTTTTTCTTTGTTTTCTTTGATTCTTGATTGATATGCTTTGCTTTGCTGATTTCTATGTGTGCAGGTCCAGCATGAGGAGGATTTGGGCGCCTCTTTTTTCTATTCTTTGCTTTGTTTTGATTTGCTCCTTTCTTGTGTGCGCAGGTAGCTCTTTTCCTCAGGCTTCACAAATCCATATACATACACACAGATTTGGATGTCCAGTGGACTACTAACAATAACAGGAGCTATATTTCTTCTCTAATTCAGAGATAAAACCCGTAATGGGGTAAAAAAAATACCAATTTTTTTTTAAAAAAATATTTTGAATACCTGCTACAAATTTTGCCTGGTGCTGAGTGCACCAGTGCAAAAAAAATTTGCGTTCCAAACACGTGGAACTGAACCGGAGGTTATGGGTTTGCAGGGGGTTCTAGGAAGCTGTAGGAGGCAGCACTAGCTCTCCTTCTGGTGCAGATTTCTTCTCCACGAATTCTCCTTCTTCTGCAACCTTCTCCAACCTTGCCAGGAGCTTCAATTTTCTCTGGTACCAAATGATGATTGAAAAATAGGGACGGAATCCTGACCACTTTTATTAAACTCAATCAATCAACCATTACAGAGAATGGGCTGTAATATTTATAGATATTGTACAGCCAAATACACATAGGAGAATAAGTTGCACAGGTGCAACCAAATGCCAGAATAAACAAGCTTCCAATAACATCCAGGAAGCAGGAAATGAATAGATACAAATATATTGTTTACAACAATATAACAATATGAAATAAAAGATAAATATGGTTGATTAACCATATAACCAAATAACAATTATTATTTAATTAATAAAATTAAATAATTTAAACTATGCATAATTAATATTAGGATAATAATATTTAATCCTAACAAATACGAATAAACACTAATTCAAACCCCCCTTTAAGTGCCTAGAATTAGCAGCAATGTTTTCTTCCTAGTTTCCACTCTTCATTTTTGCATCATTCTATTCTTCAGGTGTCCACTCTGCACATTATTTTCCACACACTCTACATGATTAGCAGGTATAAATATCTTATCTAATTTACGTTATCTAGTATTCACTGAAAAACATAATGTGGGAGAAAATTTAGACACTAAATGTTGCACTTGGGTACATTTCTATGTCCTAAACGCATACTAGAATTCATATGATTCCTAAGAAAGAAAGCTAGTAGTTAACGACTATATTTGGGATCTTTTCTTCATTTCTTTCTTTCTATTTGGTCTTATAGCCTAGATCCCAGTCGGTATTTTACTTTTATGGCTCCATACACCAGTACCTAGCTAATATAGCACCGCACATCACCCGTGTCACCTCTGGGCACCCCTAACCCTTTTTCATCTTATTCTCTTATTTTGGGTCACTTTTATATTTTAGGAATCTTTTTCACTTATTGCTCAGCCTCTTAGTTTTCAATTACAAAATTCAAACAAGGGAATCATATAAATAGATAGTTATGTGTTCAAAATAGATGCCAAGGAACTAAGTATTACTACTATCACCTAATATTGCATCAAAAAGGAACCTAAATCTTTCCAAAGGAATTTATCTAACAATTCACTCAAGGGGAAAGGGTTGTAACTCTTCATACACAACATAGGAAGGGGAAGTTCATTTTTCCATCCACACATTCTATTGCATTACTACATCTAGCTACAACCCACTATCAAGTGTGCTTGCACAAGAGAATCATAGGGCATGATTCTTACAGACACTCACCAAAACTACACAGAGTTTGATATGTAGTGAAATGATTAGTTGTAAGTTCACTCTCGAGGTGACCACAAAGATTTTTCTAACTCCCCATTCTACATATTTCTTTATTTGGATTTTAGGTTGTTTTTCAGATTTTTCAAGTGACATCTATTTTATAGGATATAATTATGCTTGACGATCAAAGAGCAACACACAGGTGATCAATAGGGAATATTTAAAACACTTGTGTGACACAGTAAATATCACGTTTTGACCCTTTTTACAATCACATGATCCCAAAATAGGTCTCCAGCGCCAATACACCACTTTCCAGATGTGGGCGCTCATGTTCATCCTTGTTCCTACATTTCATAATTTATCTTGAGCATTATCAACACTCTTCACTCCTTGTTTAACAGTTTTTATATTCTAAAGCATTTCCAGATCAAGGATAAAATCAGTGAAGTCCTTATTTCTATGAATCTTTATTAGGGTTTTGTATTTACTTTCTTATTTTCCTATGTCATATTATACTTAGCACATGTATATCATAGTTTACATTAGTTACTCTACAATTTGGGTTTAAAAAAAGTTTTATTTTTGTTAAATTAGAAGGAATAGAACCAAGAAAAAATATTCATATCATAATGAACCAATCATTATTTTATTAAGAGGTCCACTTCCATTGTTGCATTTCCCCCACTATCAGAAGGATAATGGTATATTAGGGTTTATACGTTAATGTAAAGTAATCACCACAAAATAATATGTGGGTGTTTTATTAATGGATGAGGTTTTTACATTTGTAGAAAAAATCTCAAAATGCACTAAATAAGCATTTCACTTTGAATAGTTTAATTTATATACATAAATGCATGAAAATAATGGGGTTTTAAGGATTATGAGGCAAATGAAGGCCAATAAGTAAAATGTGCTCACTTAACTTTATAAATAAATGTTATTATATATGGGTGTACACCACAAATCCCAAAAAAATAATTAGTATCACAAAATTACATATGTTAGATAAAATCAATAAAAAATAATTAATACATAAATAATAATGTAGCTACCAACAAAATTTACAAGAGAGAAAAAATAGAAATGATTAGTTTAAAACTAAGAATGGAGTTTACTTATCTTAGTACATAAGAAAATGTAAAAATTTAGAATTGCAGACTGACCTTTACAAACAACCTCAAAGTGGTTCCTCTATGGAATTGAGATTGAAAATATATGTATTTTACAACCATATGGCATATCCTAAAGCATAGTACAATCTAGTGTTGAATTATATATATTGGTTTTCTATACCATATGATGGTCATTGTTGGTATGGAAATGTAAGTTTCTATCTATGTTAGGGTTTGTAATTGTTTGAAGAGTATTTCAACCATAGAATTGAAAGATTGACTATAAATATGTCTTGGCCACATACATTCTTAGGGTTTAAAATATTACTTAGAATAACAACGATTAATTGTTTGATGTTATTAAAATCCCTCAAAATAATGGATCTCAAAGGATTTTTTCAATTCCCTATTGCCATTGGAACAAGATATGTATTCCAAAACCCAAATAATTCTTTTTACAAATATCAAATTATTGTAAAAAACATACTCCTCCCAAAAAACCATAATCTGTAAAACACAAAAATTCTTGAACCAACAAAACTTTAACTTCATTGATTAAAACTTGTGTATACTAACACCCCTAAAACCATCTCTAGATGTAAATTTCGCCACTATATCAATACAAATAATAAGAAAACACTACAGCTTCTAGGGTTCATTATTATAAAGTGAAAAAACCTACAAAAAAGAACTAGGAGGACGTCTATACTTTACTTTTGAGGGAACATGTGCTTTACTGTATAGAAATAATAAGTAAATGTTACAATTATAAAAATAATCTGTAAAAAAACAGTCCATATAAAATACAAATGGAGAACTATAAAATGCAAAATGTATTATAATAGCTACAAATGCAATGATTAAAATTCATGCACGCAATTACCATCATTTTATAGAAGCTGCCTTAACATTCCCAAAAACATTAGTAGGCACTAAGTTTGTGAAGTACTTACAATGTCATTGGACATTTTCTGCACCAATAGATGAAAAATTTTAATCATTTGTAAATGGTAGAGAAATACATTATTGAAATGTCATGCATATGGACAAAGAAATTAAAACACGGAAAACAAATTGAAAAAGAAAACAATAAACTAGAAAATAACAATATTTTCCTTGTTTGTTATCAAAATCCTATCTCGAGATTATTTTCATCTGTCGACATTAGCTTTAGCCTCTTGAAAGTGATTAACCACCTGTTTAACATTTTTATCTTGCTCCACTAGAAAAGCATGGAAGTAACACTTGCATGTGAGATACACGAGCTGCATAACCTTTAAATGCTTTCCCCGTTGCTGCATAACGCTTACGGTCCATCTACTCAACTGACATTACGTCAGGGATAACCATATTTATGTCAATGTTAAAATAAGTTAATATATAGACTTCATGAACTAAAAGAGAATAAGGTTAAAGCTTAGGATAATAGATATTTGTACTTTAAAGAAACAAAAACTAATTATTTCCTCTTTACTAATATATCACACGCTCTTTCAATACCAAAATGGATATCGTTTCAATGCTATTATTTTGTCCCTTTACTGCAACGCATTTAATTGGATGGAATTGTTAGCAATTGGTGGTGGTCTTTATTGTAGTCATGTAATTATTTCCATTGCTGTGAAAATATTTTGGTTTAATATTTGCTTTTTTAAAAGGATTTCTCATTTTTCATCAAACAAGTTTTTTTTTATAAAATGTATAAATGTATGTATGTATGTATGTATGTATGTATGTATGTATGTATGTATGTATGTATGTTTTTTTTGACATTTGGATATTATGATTGATATGAATTTCAAATATAGATATTTTTAAAATTTAAATTGTAAATAGGAGTTTGATTTTTTTGTTGCAATTTTTTGTGCCACTTGATGTTAATTTTTTTGTTACTTGAATATCTAAATATCTGAAAACTACACAAATCCTCTTGTTTTTTCTATCACAACCACATCACCTGGAATATGGCACATAAAAATGCTAAAGTGTGATAAATGAAAAATTCTCAAACATAATGTCTCAATAAAATATTTTTACTATGTTTGTTTTCCCTAAATAACAACACAAAACACAATTAGTTTATTGAGAACAATTCACTAAAACATGCACATTGTTAGGAATATTAATATTTACAAGGTTGTGGGATTTACCATAGTTGGTAAATATTTTGGTTATATTGTCATAATATATGGTTTTAACAACAATATATTTGTCGTTACACTCGGTTTATTTGTTTGTATCACTTCGTATTTTATTGGATGTTGTTTTCCAATTAATATGGCTATATAATAGCCTCTGTAATATTTTATATATCATCCTGCATATAATAAAATTATTATTTGGTTGTGCCAAACTCCGACCAAATTTTCATTTGGTATCAGAGCCATGTTGTTTTCTGTGCCTATCATGCAGAAATAGATTTCTAAGGGGCAGTTTTGTAAATATTCTTACCCGTGGTAATGACAGTTCATGTACGAGCATTGCAAAAGTTCATGTATAGTTTTTCAGATTTGTTGAAGGCTCATTTGGAGTAGAGTTGAAATTCTATTTTTCTTTCAAATCGTTTGAAAATATTGTAGTGGATGTGGAGTTTTGTTTTTTATAACATAGTCATACAAAATTTCGGAGTTAAAACTGTTAAGCGCATGTATTTTGGATCTGGTGATATGCATTTGGAAATCTGTGTCAGATGGGTTTTCAAGGCAAGGTAGCGACAGGATCTAGCACCTATCATCCAAAAAAATCCCCAATACCCGTGACTTTATTGTGGCGAATGCACTTGATATTCAAATCGATTTGCGCATCCAAGAAATTAGATCCTTCATCAACATTGAAAATTGTGATTGTTTTAGATGAAACAATGAATTTATTTGAATCTCTGCATTGACGTTTGGCATCGAATTACGACTGTAGATAGAGTGCTCAAATTTGTTATCTAGTGTTCAACGCATCCTCTTCCTAGTACTTCTGTGCAAAATGTTGGGGGTCACAATGCAGATATTTAAAATCATCAAATGCAGAGGTTAAAAAACATATGAATATGTTTACAACTACATGTTTGAGTAATTTGATAGCTAGATCAATTTTATTGAATAAGTTATTTGGCTTTAAGTAGTCAAGAGGGAGATTTTATTCCTGTATAGTGACATATACGAGATCCTTTGAATCATACCTATAGATCTATGCATTTGAATGTTTTGAAGGATATCAATGTTATTCAAAGTGTGGAAACTGTGTAATCACCCAACAAGTGTTGAATAGTTGTTTGATTCGTACCAAAGCCAAACACAAAGGTGGAGGTGATTTACACTATAAAAGGAGGTTGTGGCTGCAATTTGAATGTTTGATTGACAGCCTTCCACTCAATGCCTATCACATGTGCCAAGGAAAAATAGGGTTATTGGTGTTTGGATGTTGGTCATGATAAATTTGTTTTGTCCTCCATATTCTACAAATAAAATCCTAATAGAAAAGGAAAGAAGATTCAATTCATCAGTTCGTTCTGTGTCACCATATGAGTGGTTAGTAAATAAGTTTATTAGTTTTATTTTAGAATGTCTTTTATTCTCTTTTTTAAGTTGTCAACAAAATATATTATATACATTTTTTTGATAGTCGATCTTGTCATTGTTAAAATTGTCTAGTCATATAGTATCATCATCGTCAAAATGTTAAAATAGTCTCATTGTTAATGTTAGAGTCTTCGTTGTCATCATCGTTATACTTTATGTGTCATTATCAAAATTGTATATTTTTCGATGTTTGTCAAAAGTGTTATTTAGGTGATTATTAGGTTTATCAAAAAAAAATTTAAAAAATTACCTCACGGACACATTTTCGGTGTTACCCAATGTTCATAAATAATTTATTTCACATTGCGAGATGGAAGAAAATAATAAGTTTAATGTGGAAATTGTTGAGCTTCATATCCAAATCAAGCTGAGGTAGTAACACATAAATTGGAGGATGGAGAAACCAGAGGCTAGATGACAACCAGTGACCTCTCGTCAGTTTCCAACGACGAGGCCGCTTCACTGATTCAGTGGCACATATGTGAGTGGTGTGCCTTATTTTAGCATGCAGTGTGTTTGATTTAACATTTTCAGTTGTGTGCTTCAGGTTCATAGTACATGTTTTGCGGTAGATTCATGTTTCAAGTTTCGAGTTTACAATTTTCATCTTGTTAGTGTGGATTGAAAAAAAAGAATAGAGGTTCATTCCTGTTCACTTGTGTATGTGACTTTTCCTACACAGTTCCCTGATGTAATAACATAGTGAATAATAGATAGCACAATGAAATGCAACATCAGGAGTCTTGATGAGGTTGAACAGTTAGATGTGTTCATGTTCATACCTAGGATTTTTGTTAGCCTCACGAAAATATTTGAAGGTTGCTCAAATGTGTTCCTGCTTGAGTTCCAACACTGCTAGGTTAGATATGTTCCCTGCGGTGACTAGTTGACAAGTAGACGATTCTTGAGTGTGTTCCCATCATTGTTGGTTAGATGTGTTCTTGATAGTGCATGGTTGATAAGAATTTGATGTGTCCCTTCTTCTACCTTTGGTTCAAGTGTGTGCCAAGATCATGAACAAGCATGGGCGGCAGGCTGCAGAGGAACTATGAAAGTTATTTTTCTACCATTTAAACTTTAAAGGGGGGAATGCTAGGAATATTAATATTTACATGGTCGTGGGATTTACCATAGTTAATAAATGTTTTTGTTATAGTTTTATAATATATTGTTTTAACAACAATATATTCATAGAGTTTTGCTACACTTGTAAAACCTTTAATGGGTTATTTGTCTGTATCACTTCCTATTTTATAGGAATTTGTTTTCCTATTGATACGGTTATATAATAGCCTCTGTAATGTTCTCTATATCATCTTGAATATAATAATATTATTATTTGGCTGTGCAAAACTCAGAATAAATTGTTACACACATTAGTCGAAAGCACATGACATTCAAAATATACCAACATCATTTTCACAAGCATTGACACACCCAAGGGCATGCTCTTTTATTTTACCATGATTGTAAATGTAACATAGTAAAAATTCATTGTCGTTAAATATCCTAATATAATTTGTGTTATATCTATGGTCCTGTTATTTTATTTAAAGTAATTTTTATGTTAAAAATATATATTTGCAGTGTGTTAAATACTATATTTTTAATTTTTGTGATATTGTAATTTTGTATAATGGTGATACAAACACAAATTTTTTTATTTTCTAGATGATATCTTGGTATATAGTTGTAAATACCTTTAATTAAGAATGTATAATATGTGAGGTGGGGTAGGGTTGCAGGAGTGGTGTTATACTGAGAAAAATTGGTTTAATTATGGTGGGATTATTAATTTGCTTATGTATGATGTTTCCATGTCAAATAAACAAAATCATGAGATTATACTATTGTTTTATGTATTATTTGCAAAAAATAATAATAATACAATTTCATAAGAGCATTTTAAATTTATTTACTATTTATATTAGATTTTAGAAGAATTTAATTCCTATATTTACCATTCCATTTGGATCAAAACTTTATATGGTTAATTGATAATAAATTACATAGTATTTCAATTGAAATGTTAAACACCTAATCACCTGTTAATTTTGTTTTAATATATATTCAAATAATATATCATTTGTTTTGCATTAACAACTCCAATGAAAACACAAATTATTCATTTGTTTGGAGCTCAACACAAAAACCTTTATTTTAATTAGAAGAGAATTTTTCATAGATGTTAATATGATACATAGAAACCAACGATCATATTCTCCTAAATTTACTTCAAACTGATTTAACTATGTCTAGGTTCTAATATCTCTATATTCAACAACATGAGCTCTTTTTTTTCGGTTACGATTAATTATAACTTTTACTTGTACAATGAAACGATGTTATAAAGATGTAATATTACCCAAAAAAAAGTAACTTATTAATTAATTTTATTTTATACATTATTAAATATATTCACTGGAAGCCATATAATTTAGTTAACACTAGGCCTAGGATATATCCTATTGAAAGATATATATTGTTCAAATTCCTATACATTTTATCTTGTATCTTTTGAAACAAAATAAATATAAACTAAATTAAATTTGATTGTGGAGTAACTATTGTACTCTTGTTGACAATTTTTACCTCGAGAAAAATTGGTCAACCCGGGCCCATATCAATTCCGGACGAGAAAAATAGGTAAACATATGGCGATCCTAAAACATTCCCCGTACTCAGTTTGTATCAGGATCTCAGATCAAAAAAATGTGAAAAAATTGCTAAAGTGGGTCTTGGGAATCAACGTTTTCGTTTTGTGCCTCTTAAGTGGGAACTGAGTTAAAAAAGAGCTCGTCGAGCTACTAGGCGAGTAGCTCGGCGAGCTGGAAGTTACGTTGATTGGGGGGCGGCCTCATTTTTTCCAATCAGGGTTTCATGCAATGGAGAGCTCGGACAACGAGCTATGGAATTCGGCTAATAAGTGGCAAATGGCATGCGAGGCAGATCCGAGCTAGCTCGATAGACAATGAGAGGAGTTCTAACTCACTTCGGTGGCAAATATCCAATAAGATTCTTTTAAAAACGTTGACCACGACTTCCATGGCGGGAGACGCTCGCACCAATGAAAGATGAAGGGTTTAGAATAGCTCACTCGAGCTCGACGGTTAAAACAAGGGGCATTCTAACTCGACCCCGAGCTCAAATAAATATGTGTCAAGGAGTGTGATAGGAGGCCCGTAATGGGCGAAGTCAGTTGCAGAACGACAAGGGCCAAGCTTCCCGAGCTTGGCCGGAAAATGCATCACGTTGGGTGATGTTATGCCATTAGTCTTGCAGAGGAAATAGGCAACTCGATACAGCGAGTCATCGGGATCAAACCAGGGCCAACTTGGCCATCAACCAACAGCTCACGGGATGGGCTCATGCATCACATGGGGATCTCTGTACAAAGAAGGGAGATGGAGGTTCGGGAGTCGATCTAAACAAGAAACTGGACATCCCGAAATTCATGTATTTTCAGATTTTGGGGGTATGTCATTTCAGAGGTAGGGAGTAATGTGATTCGGATTTGGGACGACCAATTTTCTCAAGTCAATAGACTCCGAAGCCCGAAACTGAAGAGATGCCATGGCATGGTGACAGGTTGGGGTCAATTTGGGATCTCCGTCGAAACGGCATCGAATTTTGGACAAGATGCGGTTCGGAGGTTTTGTTCAGGGGTGAAGCAGAGAGAATCCCAAAACGGTGAGCTCGCAGGTTCCGAAATATTAAAAATCCCGAACTCCGAAGAGTGCGCGACGCGGCATGACCAGTTGAGTTTGGTGGGCAACCCCTTTTGGGGTCAATGAATTCAGGGAATGCTTTCAGGGTTAGAACGATGCAAAACCCAAAACAAACGGCTCGCCATTTCCGAAATGAAAAGGGGCAAAAGCCTGAAAACTAACAAGTTCCCACCCAAGCAAATCAAGTTACACCAAGTCAACACATGGGTTGCGGAGCCGGTGGAGGTATAAGGAGCTGAGTAGGTAAGGTATATTGGGGGGGGAGCTAGATTGTGTAAAATGCCAAGTTGGCATGTGCGAAAGGCAACATGGCATTGAATGAGAGCCAACTCGGTGGTAGGAGAAACATATTGATAGGTAGGAGAATAGCTCGGTGGAGCTTAGAAAACCCTATATCATGCCCAACTTCAAACTGACATAAATTTCACAACTTTCAACCACTTTTGCCAAAACTCTACGTTCTGAAAAGGAGTTTTAGTGAAGATTTTAGTGATGGTGACTAAAAGTAGTTTTCACAGAGGTAGATATGGTGAATACCTAGTCAAGCAGCGAGAACAAAAATAACAATATCTTCCATTGTACTCATTTATTTGTTATGAAATTATAGTCATTGGAAAGGTAATTTTGGGATCCTCAGTATGGAATCATCAAATTTTTGATTTCGGGGGATATGGACCTCTGAAAATTACAAGCAATGAAGTAGTAGGTAAGAGTCATTAATGAAGGTAGGTGGAAAAGTAGAGCTCATCATGAAACCTACAAGGGTTAGGAGCTACATCCAAGAGAAAAAAACAAGCTAGTTTCTTCAAGCATAACGAAACACCATTAATGAAGCTCGATTTTGCAGATCTCCAAGCACTCATTGCAGGGATTAAACAATGATTTTAGAGGTATTTTGGGGAAAATTTGGGATTCTGTTCTCTCTCCTTAGCAAAATTCTACTATAAATTGTAAGGAGGGGCATTGTTCTAAAGTTTAGATTTTAGCCTTCTACCCCTCCCTTATTTTCTTGTCTAGGAGAAAATCTGTGGAGCTCATGCAATTTTATGCCTCTTGTCCTTTTGTAATGCATTGTATCAACTTGTGAAGCAGTAGAACACACCTCTGGATTGCTCTAAACCCTCTTTTGTGTTATTGTCTTTTACCTAATCTCTAATTACTTTTCAGGCTATTTGTGCATGTTCAAGTGTTATTACACATTTTAATGGATTGTTTTTACTCCTAAACATATTTGTAATAAGTAATTGATCTATGTTGTGTATTCATCGTCCTCAATATTGTCAGTTTTCATTTCCATGCAAGGGTAGAAATGCAACATTCCTTATTGGCGCATCACCTCTCGTTAAATTAGTTTACTTTTCTTGCAATCCTTCTTCCATTTCTCCTTAGCGATTTAGGGTAGGATTTAGATTAGTTATCTTCAATTTGGGTGGGTACTGATAGATATAGGAATAGGAAGCTAACATTTCTTCGAAGAGATTTTCCAATTGCAAAGTCCCATACTTTGGGAAAAGCTCCATGTTGTACAATCAAACTGACTGTCTCGATCCTTCGAATTGCAAACAATCAAGGGTGTTATAATTCTACATCAATAACTGTGTGATATAAAAATGCTAACATATAGTAAAGACACGAGAAAAGAAGCATGTAAAAATGTAAAATCCTAAGAAAATGTAAGAGAGGAGGAGACTTAACTGATTTAAGAGGATCTGAATGTGATCTAGGGTATGTGACTACTGGATATGGTTGAAAGGAGTGTCATACAATCTCAGTGATCGTTATGGGATTTGGATTCAATGTCTGATGTACAAATGTATCTGTAACCTATAACAAAGAAGCTCACGTACATACTACACATACCCATAACCCGCATGAAACCTAAAAAGTAAAATGTAGAATGGGGGGTAATAGTAAACCCAACGGTCACCTGAAGAGTGAAATATCGATCAAGCATTTCACTACATCTCATAATACATGTAGTTTTACATGAGAGTGTGTTTAATGATTCCCTAGGATGCCCTTATGGAAGTTGTACCAATGATAGAGGGCTTGAACTAGAATGTAGCAGATGTCTAGAATGTGTGTGATGAAATAGAATAAAATTCCTCTCCTATGTTATGTATGCAGAAGAATGCATCCCTATCCCTTGAATGAGTGTGCTATATGGATGCTTTGAAGTGATTTTGTGCCTTTGGATACAAGATTAGTTGATAGTATGTAATGTTAAGTGCTTGGTCCATTATTTTAAAACATAAATGTGTATTTAAATGATTCCCTTATTTGAATTTTATAATTGAAAACTTAAAGGCCGACCCAAAGTAGAAAAAATTAATTAAGAAACGAAAGGTTTTAAAAATGATAAGAAAAAGGTAAAGAACACCTAGGAGGATAGGAGTGCCTATCACTAGTGTACAAATTGGGTGTTGGTGTCTGAGGTTGTAGAAAGATAAAATTGTCAAATGCCATAAAGAGTGCAATATGTATAAATCCAATAAAATTTATGAAGGTAAAACAAAAATAGAAAGGCATTTTTCAATTACTAGTTATATTTTTTAGGAATAATGTAAATTCTAGCATGACTTTAGGACCTGGAAATTTACCCAAGTGCATAGATTTCATGTCTACATTTCCCCCACTTTATGTTGTTGATTGGATACTCAAAAAAATAAATTAAATAAAACATGTGTACCTTATGATCCTGTAGAGGAGAGTGCTTTCGATAGCTTTCAGAGTGGACAAGTGAAGCATGAAGTGGTTGCAAAGTTAATTGTGAAGACTAGGAAAGTGACCTAGACCCTAAGCGTTAAACGTATGTGCAGTAGTATGTTGTGCTTACTATAGTGAGCTACTCCTTGTTTCTTACTAAGGAGAAATCTACAAAAGAAGAGTGAGAGAGTAGTCAAAGTTCCATATCTAAAATCAAAGTAACATGTGTATAAGTAAAAGTGTGAAAGTATGTACAAGGAAAGTGTGTACCTGATATGGAAGGGAGTATCTAACAAAAAGTTTTCCTTATTTGTATGGAATTACTAAATTTGTTGCGGAATGATGAGTTTTTAGGGTGACCGCTTGCCAAGAGATATTTTTTTGGGTGATCTGACGTAGAGAGTGCGTTTTTTGGACAATCTAATGCCAAGTGTGAGTTTTTTTGGAATGTCTCATGAAGATAAGAGTGTTTGGGATGATAAAATAAATATATGTTTTATAAATACATAAATATAATGCAATGTAGAAGTAAATAAATAATCGATTAAGTACATAATAAACCCAAACAAATTAGTAATTAATATTTAAAACCCTAAGTTAAAATGAAGAGATAGAAAGAATTAGATGATTCTTAATTGTTTCCAGACTATACTGAAGTGCCGAATTAATGAACAGAGAATGGAGAACATTGCACTGAACCTAATAAAAATATAGGGGTTCCCAAATATGCTATACTGGGGTGTTTATGGAGGGTCAGGGCCTCCTGGGGTGCTCTAGACCTATTCTAGGTTCCTATGACTGGTCAGGAGCTTAGAAAACCAACTTCAATGGATTACGATATGTTCATTTTCCTTTGGTTTTTGTTCGCTAGTATGTCACATCAAGCTCAAAGATGTCACTCATAACTTGTAATAAATAAATGATTTGTAAATAATGAAACTGATGGTTTGGACATTCCTCATCTTTAAAATGATTTATATTATGACTGAGCGATGTAACAATTTACAGACCCAATGTAGTTCTACGTATGTGTGTGTGAAATAATGCCCTAGGTGGCTCCTTTACGTTTCACACTTTATACCGATAAATTAGCTAGATGTAAGAAATGTAAATAGATGTGTGCATGAAAGAATGAACTTCCCCTCCTATGAAGTGTATGCATAAGTATCAGTCCCTTGTCCTTGTGTGTGGATGTTAGATGGTTGTTTGAATGTAACATTATTTGGTGATAGATAATGAATAGACTGAGTAAATTGAAGTAGTAGTTCCTAAATGAATTCAATTAGAACAAAACACTTAAAGGAAATTTTTCAAAACTTAGCCAAATCGGGCTCAACCGTTTTACAGTCGTTTTGCTGTCAAAATGGTAAAATTTCAAATTAGAATTCAATCAAACCTATCTACCTCACAAAATTGTCCTAATTCCTTATAAGAATAACTCTCCATGTCTATTTTACATGTTGAGAGAGGAAGAAGATCAAATTGAATAAATCTCACAAGTTAAAATTTACTTGTTCACAATATTAAATCCTGTAGGATGTTTTCTTAAAATTGACCCCTTAAACTTTATCAAAATCAAACATTAATGATCCTTGTGTAAACAGGACATCGAGAGATTTCTAGAAAGTCTTTGTTTTCCCAAAACCAATCTCTCTATCAAAAGTTATGGCCCTCTAAAGTTTTCCCTTCACTTGGTGTAAAAAAATAAAGTTTGGGAAAACTTTCCTTGGCAGGCCCGTGGCCCGAAATTTTACTTAACACTTAGGAGAATTTTTGGGAATTTTTTTCTATTTTTTTCCACCACCCCACCGACCCATAGCCAATCAGAGGCTGCCACATAGCACCATGAGGTGTCAGTGGTGGGACGGATCTTCTTTTAACTTAGCGCTCCTAAAAAATTTTGGGAAAATTTTCTAAATTTTCCCCACCGGCCTGCAACCAATTAGATGATGCCAGATGGCATCACGAGGTGGTGGTGGTGGAGTGAGTCCCTTTTTCCTTTTTGTGTTTTGAAAAATTTTGGAAAATTTTTCCATGTTTTCCCCTTCGTCCTACTTTCCCGCAGTTATTCAAGAGCTGGCACGTGGCATGAGGAGTCGGCGAAGGAACGGGTCAATGTTACCCTCTTAGCCCTTTGGGGCATTAAACAAAATTTCTCCCCGCCGCCCTACTTTCTCCGCATTGGCTTGGGTAATTCCACATGTCCCTTGTTGATTACAGATTTACGGGTGCAATGTTGGCTTTTCATCCCGCGTGGGAAATTTTCCCAAACATCTCCCACCACCCCGCTCTCCCCACATTGGCTTAGGAGGCGCCATGCGTCCCTTGTGGAATTTTGGACCCGTGGGTGCACGGGAGTGAAGTTAACTTTTCCCCCCATGCAGGAAAATTTCCAAAAGTATCCCCATAGCCCGCCAACCTGCCCTTTCGGAAAATTTTCACCCTTAAGACCGCAAGCCCGCTCTTGGGGAAAATTTTCACCCCAAGGCCTGTTTGCCCATAACTTGAAAAATATGAAGAGTTATGAGGACATCCTTATATAAATGGAAAGGTGACAAAATTTCCTATCCAATGGGAATGATTTAGGCATATTTTGAATATGCTAAGTGTGAGAAAAATCAATTTGAATCTTTTAATCCTATTAGAGAGTGGGTATGGTGAGTAATTACCCTCTAAACCTAGTTGAGCCTTCTAACCCTAAATTTTCAACCTTATAACCTCTAATAATTGTTAATAAAAGACAATTATTTTTTAGTGGATTAGAATTGTTCTAGAACTTGTTAGTGATAGTTTTTGCCTTGTAACCTGGTTGTAGACTGTTGTAAACAAAAAACATATATTCCATAATTTTCCTAACTATTCCTAGGTTATTTCTTAGGTCTCAAGTGGGTTGTTTTTTAGTAGGCGTTACACTTGGTATCAGAGAAGTGGTTCAAAAGCTTGGGCCATTGGGCACACAAGAAAACTTGAGACATTAATCGTAAACCTAGCAAACCTTTAAATCTAGAAAACAACTTAGTTTAGAAAATACATATTTTAGTAAACATGGAAACTGAATAAAACTTAGAAAGGTGAACTAACTCTCGCCTTGGTCTATGCATAAGGCATAGATGGGATGAGGGGGATTTCCACATAGACCTAGACTTACCACCACCATATCATGTTGTAGTTTCCATCCTACCCCAGATTTTGTAAACTCTTTAGGATGTTAATGCTGCTCTACACAGAGGATTAGTAGGAGGACATCTAGCCAGACATTATAGAATACCATCCATTGAGGGTCAGGTATCCCCTCAACCCAGTGAGGAGCATGGAGGAGAGAAATCCCATGTAGAGTTAGCCAGAGCAGAGTCAGCACATAGGGGACAAGGTGATCGGGATTTAGGACATAGAGAAAGGTCTTGGAGTCCTAGGCTTAGGGATGAGTATGTAGAGAGACCTAGAGGTCGTAAGCCCACAGCTGTAGATCACATCACAGAGATCCTGAAGCTTAAACCATCACATTATTCTGGTGACACGGGTGGATTTTTAGAAGAGTCCTAGTTGGTGAGCTTGAGTGGATGCTTCAAGCTCTATCCTTGTTCTAGAAACATGAAAGCACGTGTTGTGATACCTCTACTGAGGGATGGAGTAGGTGTATAGTGGAGGATAGAGGAGAAGAAGTTCCATGTTGATTCTGAGACAGTTACCTGGGAGCTCTTTGAGGAGTGTTTCTAGAACAAATATTTGTCATGGAGGTTCATACAGCAGTAGATAGATGAGTTCCATGACCTCCGACAGGCATCTCTTACAGTGACGGAGTATGAGAGTAGATTTCAGGATCTACTCCACTATGTCATTTACATGCAGAATGAGCAGGTGAGGATTCACAAGTTCATCTGAGGGATGAATCTAGACATTGGAGGTGCAGTGTGAATCCATTGTCCATAGACATTAGCTGAGGCTGTTGAGAATGCCTATATAGCAAAGGAGACTTAGGGAAATACCCAACAGACTAGAGACCAAGTCTGAAGCAGCATACAACAGATGTAGGACAATAGATCAAGGGGGTCAGTACCTCTTCCTCGTCGTGGATAGGGTTCAACACATTCATCTATTAGACCATAGTAGCAACAGTAGTCTCGCCCACATTATAGACCTCCAAATAGATTTGATGTAGAGAGAGGTCGGAGTATGTGTCCTCCTCCTAGGGGTCCCATCAGGACACAGGGTGCCCAAAGAGCTCACTTAGTAAGAGCTCACCATCAAAGACCTCAGTAGGCCACAACCAGATGATCAAGATCCACACCATAGATTTATAGATTACTGATTGGACCTTCTATACAGGGGAGATGATCAGGAAGTTGTTTTAGTTGTGGTGTTACTGGAGATTTTTTTAGAGACTGCCCAAAAAACTGTAATAACAAGGGTAAGACACAGATCTTAGAACCTACTGTTGGTGATATAGGGCGTAGTCATAGGATGTATGTAGTGGTTGAGAACCACCAGGTAGAACATCAGAGTACAGTTATTGAGACTACAGGTAACATTGGTGGTATTCCTACCTCCATCTTGTTTTATTCTGGTTCTTCTGATTCTTTCATTGCACCATCTTTAGTAGATCAATGCAGGCTGGTGGCAGTTAGGGAGGGTCATAGTTGGGATGTCTAAATGGCTTCTAGAACCAACATCTCGGTAGACTCCTTAGCTAAGGAGTGTGTGGTGGATTTGGGACCTTTCACCACTACCTTGGATCTTCGTATCCTTCTTTTGGGCTCATATGGAGTCATCTTGGGTATGGATTGGTTGTCTACACACAAGGCTAGAGTGGATTGTTACCAAAAGATTATATCATTTACAAATAATTTACAAGTTAAGTCAGTGATTTCAGGGGTCAGGAGACCCGTTTCTATTCGCACCATCTCCACTATGTAGCTTAAGCGGTGTGTGTGAAATTATTGCCAAATGTATGATGTTACAGTCAGTTTCATATCAGACGATCGGCCTAGTGGACCATCGCTAGATGATCACCCATTTTCGTGAGATTTCACAGATGTATTTCTACAGGATCTATTGGGGTTACCACCCCCACATGAGATTTATTTTCATATAGACCTGGTTCCAGGAGCAGATCCTATCTCACAAGCGCCTTATCGGATCACCACACCAGAGCTCTATGATCTCAAGTTGTAGCTTGAGTTCCTTTTGGAGAAAGACCTTATCCATCCTAGTGTATCCCCTTGGGGTACACTGGTTATTTTTGTGAAGAAGAAGAATGGATCCTGTTATCACCGAATCACAGCACCCCTGGATGTTGATCAGATTTCTAGTTTGATCACTCTAAGCATCCAGTGTGATTGGATAACATGGGTACTATCTCCAAGTTGTGGGACTTGCTACTTGAGATAGACCTCCAGAGAAAGCTGGTTCTTGCTCCTAAACTACCTGCCACAATCTACTCTAATGCAGGAGAAACTAGCTATTCTAACCTAAAATTCCAAGGGACCAGAGAGAGAGAATGCATAAAATGAAAGCCTACACTAAAGCGGTGATACACCAGAAAAGGAGGATGGGAGAGTAATCTCCAAATGTGTGAAATACAGAGGCAAAGTGCACACTAGAAGAGGTGATGACAGTTCACCATAATCCAGCAAAATGCATTCACAGCAATATTCCAAGCACACACAATGATAATGAATTCCTGCAAGAACATAATAAATAGACACAATATACTTGTAGAAAGATTAAAGGGGCAAGAAGAATGCAAGGAAACACAGCAGGGGATGATATATCCACAAACTGATATTTTATTGCTTCATGATATGCACAGTTCAATCTATTACAAGATAAGGGCCTGGATCACCATGCAAGGAGTCCACTACAAGGGCCTGCAACACACTAGCTTCACAAAGCAATTTTGACAGAGCTTTGTTACCCAAAAACTCTCCCCTTTACAATGAGCCCAACACTCCAATTTATAGAAAAATGAGAAGGAAAAGAGAAGGGAAAATGGAAATCCCGAAATCTGTCCTTCAACCACCTGTAAGAGGCATTAAATTGAATGGGATGGGTATACATTACTTGCAAAATGCTCCCCATACTGTCCCATATGCTACAACAGATAAGGAATGATGACCATACCTCTTAATTGCACTCCCAACTACCAAATAAAACACTGTTCTGAACCCGGCCACGTTTCCTTAAAAAACTCAATCAATTTCTGATCAAATATGGAATTTCTTGATTTTTGTGCATTGGACTCGGAACCACGATTCCAACGGTACCAATTTTGTGTGATTTCGTTGAGAAATGCAAAAGTTATGGCCTTCTGAGTGCGGGCAGCTCTTTTGGGCCTGGCAGGCGTTTTCTGTCATTTGACGGGAATGAGCATTAACTGACTGGAGCCGAATATGTTTCTTTTATTTAAATATATCTACCCTCATTAAAATTAAGAAAGTCCAATTTTATGAAAATCGGAGCTCAGAGTCAAAAGTTATGGCCGTTTGAAGTTTCCGGACCAAACGTTGACTTTTCTTCCCTGCCTTCGGCCATTTCGGCTTTTTGCGTCCCGCGCATCCCTTTGTCCCATTTAGCATAGTGCTCCTCGTGTTGATTTCGGGCGAACCGGCCGGTTCGCGTCCATTTGTCCCAAATGTCCCAGTTGTTTCGGACTGCTTGTTCCTATTTCGCCCGGTTCGGCCGGTTCGCGTACTCACAGCCCATATGTCCCATTTGCTTTCGGACCGTCTGGGACAAATTTTCCTGGTTCGACCGGTTCGCGCCCTTTTGTCCCAACTGTTCCGGGACAAAAGTTCTCATTTCGGCCGGTTCGCGCCTTTTTGTCCCACTTGTCCCAAAGGCGACCCTCTCAGCAGTTAGTCGAATTTTTTCCTCTGTCGAACAGGCATTTCGCGCCCGCCGCGTACTTTTGTCCCATTTGTCCCTGCTGCGTTTCGGACTGTTTGTGCTGATTTCACCCGGTTCGGCCGGTTCGCGCTTTTCTGTCCCACACGTCCCAGAGGCGACCTTGAGCAGGACTTAGCCAATTTTCACGATTTTTCCTGGATCAACCTATTTTCCTTCTGCAACCCCTTTTTCACATTTTCTCAGGACTTACTCTCTTCCTCTTGGACAGGGGATTTAGACAAATATGAGGGGACCCTAGAAACATGACTTTTCACCCTGAATCAATATAACTACTTGTATGTTATCAAAATTACCTTGAGGGGTGAATTTTGGATAACAGATCCTTACGGTTGTGTATTGATTACTACCAGCTGAATAAGGTAACGATTAAGATTTTTTATCCTCTTCCACAGATTGATAATTTTTTTGATCAAATGAAGGGAGCCACGGTTTTCTCTAAGATTGATCTTAAGTCAGGCTACCATCAGCTAAGGATTTCAGAGGTGGACATTCATAATACCACCTTCCGTACGAGATATGGCCACTATGAGTTCACAGTGGTGCCTTTTGGTTTGACTAATGCCCCCGCAGTGTTTATGAGTTTGATGAACGGGGTATTTAGGACCTTCTTAGATCACTTCGTTCTCATATTCATTGATGACATTTTCATTTACTCACATACACATGAGGAGTAGGAGGGGCACCTTCTCCAGGTTCTTTAGTGTCTTTGGGAGCAACAGGTTTTTGGGAACTTGGAGAAGTGTGCATTAATTAAGACAGAGGTTCAGTATTTGGGCCATATCATTTCTGGGGAAGGTATCACCGTCGATCCTTCCAAGATTAGAGCTATTATGGATTATTCAGCACCCACTACTCTGAATGAGGTGCGCAGCTTCATGGGTTACTGGGATTAGTAGGTTACTACCATAGATTTGTTAAGGACTTCTCTCGGATTGCACACCCTGTCACTTACCTTCAGAGGAAAGGGAAGAATTTTTTTTGGTCAGACAGGTGTGAGTAGGAATTCAGTACACTGAATGAATGCCTCACTACAAAACCTATTCTTGCAGTGCAAGATCCATAGGGTGATTTTTTTGTTTGCATGGATGCTTCTTTAGTAGGGCTTATAGGTGTTTTGATGAAGGAGGGTAGAGTAGTCAATTTTGAGTCTCGCAAACTCAAATATTATGAGCTTAATTATCTGACTCATGATCTTGAGCTTGTGGTGGTTATGCAAACTTTGGTTTGATGGAGACATTTTCTACTTGGTTGGAGATTCACACTCAGGAAAGATCACCTGAGTCTTCATCACCTCTTCATGTAGCCCAATCTCAACGCTCATCAGTAGCATTGGATGGAGTTGCTTTGTGAGTATGATATGGAGATAGAGCATGTGAAAGGGAAGGAGAATGTTGTGGCAGATGCTCTCAGTAGATGGAGACATGTGACTATGGCCACCTCAATGAGCACAGATTTGCAGAGCAGGATCCTTCAACAACTTAATCTTGACAACTTCTAAATTACAATTCGAGCAGAGATCGAGTCTCAGAGACCGCTTGAGGGGAAGTTTGATGGTTTTTCTTTAGAGGCATATTGTCTTCTCAGGCATAGAGGTCAGATTTATGTTCCCAATGATGGAGGTTTAATGCAGGACATCTTGTTAGAGGCACATTGTGCACCCTATTCAACCCATCCCGGGGTGAAGAAGATGCACACCACCTTGAGATAGTTGTATCACTAGAGATGACTTCATAGAGACGTGGCCCAGTTCATGTCATGATGTTTTGAGTGCCAGAAAGTGAAGGCCGAGCATCACCATCTAGATGGCCTTCTTTTCCCGCATGCTATACTAGAGTGGAAATGGGACACCATTTCCATGGACTTCATTATTAGACTACCAATGTCGAGATATCACCATGATGCCATCATGGTCACAGTTGATAAATTGACAAAATTGGATCACTTTTATCTATTGAAGACCACTTATACAACTAGTGTAGTGGCACGGGTATATTTAGATTAGATTTTCAGGTTGTACGGGATTCTACGGAAGATCATTAGTGACTACGGTCCTTTGTACACTTCCCATTTTTTGGACTACCATGTATCATGCCATTGGGACAAAGATTAATTTCAGCACAGCATATCACCCTGAGATAGATGGACAGACTGAGTGGGTAAATCAGATTTTAGAGGACATTCTCAGGATGTATGTGATGGATCAGCAGTCTAGATGGAAGGAGTACCTATACTTAGTGGATTTTTCCTACAATAATATTTTTCAGATTTCTATAGGCATGGATCATTTTCAGGCTTTGTATGGTACGGAGTGCAGGACACGTCTTAGCTAGGATAGGCCAGAGGACAAGGTTTCTCTTAGACCAGCTTTGTTGCATGACATGGAGCAGCAGATGATTTTCATCAGACAAAGACTACAAGAGGTATAGGATAGCCAGAAGAAGTATGCAGATCAGCATAGGATCGGTCGTAGTTTTGATGTGGGCATGAAGGTGTTCCTTCGTGTCAGGCCATGTAAGAGCCCTATCCATTATGGAAAAGGTTCTAAGTTAGCTCCTAGATTCGTGGGTCCTTTTAAGATGTTGGAGCGTGTCGGCCCTTTGGCCTGCTGTCTATGTTTTTCTTTTATGTTTCCTTTTATTTGGTCCATTTTGTTTAATTTTTGCATATGTTTTATGTGGTGCACTTACTCTTTCATTATTTATTTAATGTGTTTTTAATATTGCGAGTAATCATATTATTTAGTTAGTTAATTAAAAGATGGCTTGTTTACTGATTTGGGTTCCACCTTACAAAGAAATAGCTTGCATTTATTTAATCTATATGGGGTGCCTGTTATCAGAAGTTCACCCCCAAGGTAATTTTGATAACATGCATCAAATTCTTTAGTCCCAAGCAATTATATTGATTCAAGGCAAAAAATCGTGTCTCTGGGGTCCCCTTGGTTTCTTTCTAACTCTCCTGTCCAAGAGGAAAACCCAGCAAGTTTTAAAAATGTGAAAAATTTGCAGAAAACAAGCTTGGGCCAGAAAAAATCACAAAAAATGGCTAAGTCCTAGTCCAGGCGGTCCTTGTGACAGTTGGGACGTCAGGGCGTGAACCGGCCGAAAGGCCGCTAGGCGGTCTGCGCAGCATTTGGGACAGTTGGGACGTCAGGACGCGTGGGACGCGGAAATCCGAACTGGCTGAAAAGTTGAAAAAATTGACTAACTGTTGAAGCATGAAGTCTGGGACATCTGGGAAGTTAGTACGCGGAGGACGTGAGTCAGCTGAAAATACTTAAGGCAGCCCGGGATAGTTGGGACAAAAGTACGTGAACCGACCAAACCGGGCGAATCGGAAGAATTTGTCCCAAGCAGTTCAGGACAAGCGGGACAAGAGTACGCGGCGGACGCAAACCAGCCGGTTCAGCCGAAACAGAGGAGTTTCGTACTGGGACATCCGGGCCAAAGGGACATGTGGGACGCGGAAAGCCGAAGCGGCCGACAGCAAGGAAGAAAAGTCAACGTTTGGTCCGGAAACTTCAAACGGCCATAACTTTTGACTCTGAGCTCCGATTTCCATAAAATTGGACTTTCTGGAACGAGCACGACGTCCTCTATGCCAAACAAAACTGGATTTCTTAATTTTGATAAGCATAGATATGTTTAAATGAAGGAAACATTTTCGGCTCTAGTCAGTTAATGCTCATTCCCGTCAAATGACAGAAAACACCTGCCAGACCCCAAATAGCTGCCCGCACTTAGAAGGCCATAAATTTTGCATTTCTCTACGAAATCGCACAAAGTTGGACCGTTGGAATCATGGCTCAAAGCCCGACGCACAACAATCAAGAAAATTCCAGATTTGATGAGAGATTGATCAAGATTTTTAACAAAACGTGGCCGGGTTCAGAACAGTGTTTTATTTGGTAGCTGGGAGTGTAAATAAGAGGCATGGTCATCATTCTTTCTCTGCTACAGCACATGGGACAATATGGGGAGCCTTTTGCAAGTAATATATAATCATTTCACTCAATTTAATGCCTCTTACAAGTGGTTGAAGGACAAATTTCGGGATTTCCATTTTCCCTTCTCTTTTCCTTCTCATTTTTCTATAAATTGGAGTGTTGGGCTCATTATAAAGGTAGAGTTTTTGGGTAGCAAAGCTCTGCCAAAATTGCTTTGTGAAGCCAGTGTGTTGCAGGCCCTTATAGTGGACTCCTTGCATGGTGATCCAGGCCTGTATCTTGTAATAGACTGAATTGTGCATATCATGAAGCAATAAAATATTAGTTTCTGGATGTATCTTCCCCTGTTGTGTTTTCTTGCATTCTTCTTGCCCCTTTAATCTTTCTACAAGAATATTGTGTTTATTATTATGTTCTTGCAGGGATCCATTATCATTGTGTATACTTGGAATATTGTTGTGAATGCATTTTGCTAGATTATGGAGAACCGTCAACACCTCTTCTAGTGTGTACTTTGCTTCTGTATTTCACACATTTGGAGACTACTCTCACACCCTCCTTTTCTGGTGTATCACCGCTTTAGTGTAGGATTTCATTTTATGCATTCTCTCTCCCTGGTCCCTTGGAAATTTAGATTAGAATAGTTATTTTCCCCTGCATTAGAGTAGATTGTGGCAGGTAGTTTAGGAGCAAGAACCAACTGTCTTTGGAGGTCTATCTCAAGTAGCAAGTCCCACAACTTGGAGATAGTACCCATGTTATCCAATCAAACCGTGAGTTCAAGTATATGCACTTGTATAAACATAAGGGTGCTGTGATTCGGTGATAACAGTGCCATTAGAGGTTGGGGAGACATAAGAAAATATGAGGAATAAGGAGTACTTGGGAGAAGCATAAGGAATGTTGGAGTTTTGATATACTAATTTTGGTGGTTTGTAACTCAAGTGGTAATACCCATTTTCCCCTTTTGGGAGGCATAAGTAGCATCCCCTGTAGCTTCTTGCTCATTTGGCTTGCTTGATGAAGCCTTTGTATTGTTTGTCATGTTTTAATGTAGTTGTAAACTACATTTTGTTTTGGACTATGTTTTATTGAGAAAATGTTGCTTGTGTGCTTGTGGAAGCCTGTTGTTTCCATGAGTTGGATCACATATTTTATTACATTTTGGTTGGGGCTCGGGGGCCAATGAAAAAGGATGGCTTCTCCTCTTCATTGGATGTCTCGGTTGGGTGGAGTGTGTTGCCTTTCCCCAACTCTTGTTGTGATCAAATTGGATGAATGAGGAGTATGCATGTTGTGGTTCTGGAACGGAGAAAAGATTGTTTGATATTCCTTTGTGAAATAACATCTCATTGTAACCTTTCCCACTTGAAGTGGATGAAATTGTAAATGCTTGTAATGGAAATATGGTTACTTATTGCAAGTTGTATATTGAAATGTAAACGAGTCGTAGTCTGTAAACTGTTTTGGAAAAAAGGGGTATTATTATGTTCTGTATATAATATATGATTTTGAAGGAATAAAAGAAGAAATTTTGTAATGTTGCATTTTGGAATCAATAAAGTATTGCAATAATTTTCTCAAATTGCATTGTTGTATTGAATCTGATCATTTCAATGTATTGAAATCTCTGTTTGAAAGGAAGAAATGCGTGTGAGAAAAATACAGTATTTTGTCTTTTTGGAATGTGAAAATTTTGAAACAAGAAATGCATTTTGGTCTTAAATTGTTTGATTAAATCAACTAATGTGTTAGATTGGAATTGGATAATATTTTAATTACTTGGAAGAAGAAAGTAGCAATTAGACCCTTCAAAATTTGATCCTTGATTTTTTTTGTAATTTCAAACTGACAATTATCTAAACCAAAAATGCACAGTTCAAACCTGCAACAATAAAATAGCAAATTAAATGATTAAATTGAAGTAGTATGCCCTAAATGAATTTCATTAGACAAAAACACTTAAAGAAATATTTTCAAAAATTAGCCAAATCGGGCTCAACCGTTTTACAGTCATATTGTTGTCAAAATGGTAAAATTTCGAATTAGAAATAAATCAAATAGATCTACCTCACAAACTTGTCCTAATTACTCCTAAGAAAAAATCTCCATGTCTATTTCACATGTTGAGAGAGAAAGAAGATTGAATAAATCTCACATGTTAAAATTTACCAGTTCGCACTGTAAAAGCCTGCAGGCCATTTTCTTAAAATTAACCCGTTAAACTTTATCAAAATAAAAAATTAATTAGGCCTGTGTAAAGAGGATGTCAAGAGATTTCCATAAATTCCTCATTTTCCCACAACAAATCTCTCTATCAAAATTTATGGCCCTCATAAGTTTTTCCTTCACTTGGCGAAAAAAAATAAAATTTGGAAAAACTTTCCTTGGCGGCACCGCAACCCGAATTTTTCCTTAGCACTTAGGAAAAATTTTGGGATTCTTTTTTTGGTTTTCTCTGCTACCCCATTGACCCAGATCAAATCAGAGGCTGCCATGTGGCATCATGAGGTGTCAGCAGTGGGACGGATCTCCTTTTAAGTTAGCGCTCCTAGAAAATTTTGGGAAAAATTTCTAAATTTTCCCTGTAATCCCACAACCAATCAGACGATGCCGCATGGCATCATGAGGCAGCGGCAATGGAGCGAGTCCCTTTTTTCCTTTTTTAGTTTCAAAAAATTTTTGGAAAAATTTCCATGCTTTCCCCGTCGTCCCGCTTCCCCGCAGCTATTCAAGAGCTGCCATGTGTCATGAGGAGTCGGCGGAGGCGCGGATCAATGTTACCCTCTTTGCCCTTTGGGGAGTTAAAAAAAATTTCTCCCCACCACTCTGCTTTCCCCACATTGGCTTGGGTAATGCCACATGTCCCTTGTGGCTTGCGGACTCGCAGGCACAATGTTGGCTTTTCACCCCGCGCGAGAAATTTTCCCGAACGTCTCCCGCCGCACCGTTCTCCTCGCGCTAGCTTGGGAGGCGCCACGTGTCCCTTGTGGACTTGCGGACCCACGGGTGTGCTGGCACAAATTTTAGTTTTTTTCCCTAACGGGAAATTTTCAAAAATTCTTCCTGCAGCCCGCCAAACTGCGCTTTGGGCAAATTTTCACCCTTGGGCCCGCAGGCCCGTTCTTGGGGAAAATTTTCACCCCAAGGCCCGCCAGTCCATAACTTACGAAATATGAGGAGTTAGGAGGACTTTTGTATATCAATGGAAAGGTGAGGAAATTTCCTATCCAATGGGAATGATTTAGGGAATTTTTTAATGCATTAAGCTTGACAAAAATCAAGTTGAATATTTAATCCTCTTAGTGAGTGGGTATGGTTAGGAATTACCCTCTGAACCTAGTTGAACCTTCTAACCCTAAATTTTGAACCTTCTGACCTATAATAATTGTTAATAAAATAAAAGTATTTTCTAGTGGATTAGAATTGTTCTGGAACTTGTTAGTGACAATTATTGCCTTGTAACCTGGTTATAGACTCTTGTAAAAAATAAAATAAAATTATTCCATAATTTTCCTAACTACTCCTAGGTTGTTGCTTAGGTCTCAAGTGGGTTGTTTTTAGCAGGTGTTACACATGGTATTAGGAACACTAGAAAACTTTAGACATTAACCATAAACCTAGCACACCTTTAAATCTATATAGTAAACATGGAAACTGAATGAAACTTAGAAAGGTGAACTAACTCTCACCTTGGTCTATGTAGGAGGCGCAGACATGACGAGGGGGATTTTCACATAGACCTAGAATTACCACCACCAGATCATGTTGTAGTAGCCATCCTATCCCATATTTTATAGACTCTTCAGGATATAAATGCCACTCTATGTAGAGGATTAGTACGAGGACATGCAACCAAACATGATAGAATCCCTTCCATTGAGGGTCAGGTATCCCCTCGACTTAGCGAGGAGTATGAAGGAGAGAAATCCTATGTAGAGTCAGCCAAAATAGAGTCACCATAGAGGGGATAGGGTGACTAGGTTTCAGGACATAGAGAGAGGTCTCGCAGTCCTAGGCTTAAGGATGAGCATGTAGAGAGACCTAGAGGCCGTCAGCCCATAGTTGCATATCACATCAGGGAGATCCTGAATCTTTGACCATCACATTAGTCTAGTGACATAGGTGGATTTCAGGTAGAGGCCTATTTGGTGAGCTTGAGCGGATGTTTCAAGTTCTGTACTTGTTCTAGCAATACGAAATCTTGTGTTGCGATCCATCTACTAAGGGATGGAGCTGGTGTCTGGTGGAGGATAGAGGAGCAGAAGCTTTATGTTGATTCTGAGATAGTTACCTGAGAGCTCTTTGAGGAGCATTTTTGAAATATATATTTGTCATATACATTCATATAGAAGCGGATAAATGAGTTCGACAACCTCCGACATGCATATCTTATAGTAGCTGAGTATGAGAGTAGATATCTTGATCTACTCTAGTATGTTGATTACATGCAGAATGAGCAGGTGTGGATTCACAGGTTCATCAAGGGCCTGAATGTAGACATTGGAGGTGCAGTTTGGATCCATTATCGATAGACATTAGTTGAGGCCATTGAGAAGGCCTATATAGTAGAGGAGACTCGGGGAAAGACCCAGCAGGCTAGAGATTGAGTCTAGAGCCGCATACAGCAGATGCAGGACAACAGATCGAGGGGGTCAGTACCTCTTCCTCATGGTGGATAGGGTTCAACACAGTCATATTTTAGACCACAGTAGTAGCAGTAGTCTTGCCCACCTTATAGACCTCCAAAGAGATTTGATGCACAGAGAGGTCGAAGTATGGGTCCTCCTCCTAGGGGTCCCATTAGGACACAGGGTGCCCAAAGAGCTCACTTAGTAGGAGCTCACCATCAGAGACTTTAGCAAGCTGTAGTCAGATCATCAGGATCCACAGCACAGATTTCTAGAGTAATGATTGGACCTTCTATATAGGGGAGATGATAAGGAAGTTGTTTTGGTTGTGGTGTTACTGGAAATTTTTGTAGAGACTGCCCACATAACCCTAATAACAAGAGTAAGACAAAAATCTTAGAGCTTCCTCAGGTGATATGGGGCATAGTCATAGGATGTATATAGTGGTCGAGAACTACTAGGAAGAACATCAGAGTAAAGTTATTGAGACTGCAGGTAGCATTGGTGGTATTCCTACCTGCATCTTGTTTAATTCTATTTCTTTTGATTCTTTCATTACACCATCTTTAGTAGAGCGATGCAGGCTGATGGCAGTTAGGCAGGGTCATATTTGGGATGTTGAGATACCTTCTGGAGCCAAGATCATGGTAGACTCCTTAGTTAAAGAGTGTGTGGTGGATTTGGGACCTTACACCACTAGCCTAGATCTCCGCATCCTTCTTTTGGGATCATATGGAGTCATCTTTGGTATGGATTGGTTGTATGCACACAAGGCTAGAATGGATTGTTACCATAAGATTATATGTTGTGTAGATGATTTGGGAATTGAGTCGATGATTTCAGGGGTTAGGAGACCCGTTTCTATTCGCATCATCTCCGCTATGCAGATCAAGTGGTGTGTGATAGGGTTGTCAGATGTATGTTGTTACCATCAATGACAGATCACATGATGGCTCTAGTGGACCATCGCTAGATGATCACCCCATTTTGAGAAAGTTTGTAGATGTATTTCTGTGGGAGCTACCGGGGTTACCACCCCTACATGAGATTGATTTTCATATATACTTGGTTCCAGGAACAGAGTCTATCTCACGAGTGCCTTATCAGATCACCACACCAGAGCTCTATGAGCTCAAGTTGCAGCTTGAGGGCCTTTTGGATAAAGGCCTTATCCATCCTAGTGTATCTCCTTGGGGTCCATTCGTTATTTTTTTGAAGAAGAAGGATGGATCCTTGCGGTTGTGTATTGATTACCGCCAGCTGAATAAGGTAATGATTAAGAATCGTTATCCCCTTCCACGCATTGATGATTTGTTTGATCAGATGAAGGGAGCCACGGTTTTCTCTAAGATTGATCTAAATTCAGGATACCATCAGCTGAGGATTTTGAAGGTGGACATTCACAAGACTTCCTTCCGTACAAGATATGGCCACTCTTAGTTCACAGTGGTTCCTTTTGGTTTGACTAATGCCCCCGCAATGTTTATGAGTTTGATGAACGAGGTATTTAGGACCTTTTTAGATCACTTCATTCTCATCTTCCTTGATGAAATTTTCATTTAATCATGTACGCATGAGGAGTATGAGGGGCACCTTCGCCAGGTTCTTTAGTGTCTTCGGGAGCAGCAGTTTTTTGGCAACTTAGAGAAGTGTGCATTCTTTCAAACGGAGGTTCAGTATTTGGGCCATATCATTTTTGGGGAAGGTATCACCATCGATCCTTCCAATATTAGAGATATTATGTATTGGCCAGCACCCACTACTATGACTGAGGTGTAGCTTCATGGGATTAGCAGGTTACTACCAGAGATTTGTTCAGGAATTCTCTCAGATTAAACACCCCATCACTTCCCTTCAGAGGAAAGGGAAGATGTTTCTTTGGTCAAACAGGTGTGAGCAGGCCTTCAGTACATTGAATGAATGCCTCACTACAACACTTATTCTTACATTTCTAGATCCACAGGGTGATTTTTTTGTTTGCACAGATGTTTCTTTAGCAGCACTTGGAGGTGTGTTGATGTAGGAAGGAAGAGTAGTGGATTTTGAGTCTCGCAAACTAAAATATTATGAGCTTAATTACCCGACTCATGATCTTGAGCTTGCGGTAGTTATGCATGCTTTTGTTTGATGGAGACATTTTTTGCTTGGTCAGAGATTCACACTTTGGATAGATCACCTGAGTCTTCGTCACCTCTTTATGCAACCCAATCTCAATGCTTGTCAGCGGCATTGGATGGAGTTTTTTTGTGAGTATGATATGTAGAGAGAGCATGTGAAAGGGAAGGAGAATGTGGTGGCAGATTCTCTCAGTAGACAGAGACATGTGACTATGGCCACCTCAATGAGCACAAATTTATAGAGTAGGATCCTTCAGCAGCCTCCTCTTGACAGCTTCTACATTACATTTCGAGAAGAGATCGAGTCTCAGAGACCCCTCGAGGGTAAGTTTGATGCTTTTTCTTTAGAGCCAGATGGTCTTCTCAGGCACAGAGGCCGGATTTATGTTCTCAAAGATGGAGGCACATCGTGCATCCTATTTAGCCCATCCCAGGGTGAAGAAGATGCACGCTACCTTGAGATAGATGTTTCATTGGAGAGGACTTCATAGATACATGGCCCAATTCATGTCACGATGTTTAGAGTGCCAAAAAGTGAAGGCCAAGCATCAACATCCAGCTGGCCTTCTTTTCCCGCATGCTATACCAGAGTGGAAATGAGACACCATTTCTATGGACTTCATTGTTGGACTACTGATGTCGAGATATCACTACGAAGCCATCATGGTCATGATTGATAAATTGAAAAAATTGGATCACTTTTCTTCGGTGAAGACCACTTATACATCTAGTGCAGTGGCACAGGATATTTGGATGAGATTGTCAGGTTGCATGGGATTCTTTGGAAGATCATTAGTGACTGCGATCCTTTGTACACTTCCCATTTTTGGACTACCATACAGCATGCCCTCGGCACAAAGATTAATTTCAACGTAGCATATCACCCTGAGATAGATGGAGAGACTGAGTGGGTAAATCAGATTTTAGAGGACATTCTTAGGATGTATGTGGTGGATCAACAGTCTAGATGGGAGGAGTACCTCTACTTAGTGGATTTTACCTACAATAATAGTTTTCAAAGTTCTATAGACATGGCTCCTTTTCAGGATTTGTATGATAGGGAGTGCAGGACACCTCTTAGCTAGGACAGGCTAGAGGAAAAGGTTTCTATTGGACTAGCTTTGTTGTAGGACATGGAGCAGAAGGTGATTTTGATCAGATAAAGAATGCAGGATGCATATGATAGGCAGAAAAAGTATGCAGATCAACATAGGACTGACCGTAGTTTTCATGTGGGCATGAAGTTGTTCCTTCATGTTCGGTAACATAAGAGCCATATCCATTATGGAAAAGACTCTAAGTTAGCTCCTAGATTCATGGGTCCTTTTAAGATCTTTGAGCGTATCGGCCCTTTGGCCTACCGTCTAGCATTGCCACCTAGCTTGTCTCGTGTACATTATATGTTTCATGTTTTATTTCTCATGAGATATGTTACATATCCTTCTCATGTGTTATATTGGACATCATTCCAAGTGCAAGATAAGGGACAGGTGATGGTGGAGCCCATTCGCATCCTAGATCGTAGGACCCTGGGCCTTTGAGGTAGAGAGATTGATCAGGTTCAGGTGCAGTAGGACAGATATGAAGAGACTATAGCTACATGGGAGGATGCTACTTTGCTATGAGTTTAGTTTCCACATTGTTCTAGTGACTTCCAGGAGGAATTCGAGTCTAAGGGGAGGACGATGTAGTTCCCACTTCCCTTTAACACATTTTGATAGATCATGACACTATTGACTATATTATGAACATTATTATAGTTTTGATTTAGTATGATGTTAGATATTTGATTATGGATTATTGTTGACTTTGATTCTTATATGATGCATGGTGATTATTAGAGACACTTTATATATCAATGTCGATATACTATTTGACATGGTTATATTATGGATGTTGTGTGGACTTGTGATATTTGGATATTGTGAGTAGACCTAGAAATGGAAAATTATTGGATGATGATATAGTTGTTGATAAAACTATAAATGATATTGTTAGATTACTTTGATGTTGTTGTGATTCATATATCTAGATGATTTTGGGATTTATATTTATATTCATTTGGAGGTTTTGATATGGCCACGAGGCCAAAGTAGATATTTATGTGTTATAGGTTAAAATATCACAACAAACATTGGGGGATTGGGTGGGGATTGGAGACCAAATACATTGGAATTCTAGATGAATTCAACAAGGTCACCATGGCAACTAGTATTTGTTGTGTGTGTTTGTATTTTTGTTAGGGATTCCCATGGGGGGGGGAATCACCTTAAAATGTGACCAAGGGATTTTATGTTTTTCTTTTATTTGGTCCATTTTTTTTAATTTTTGCATATGTTTAATGTGGTGCACTTACCCTTTCATTATTTATTTAATGTTTTGTTAATATTGTCAGTAATCATATTATTTAGTTAGTTAATTAAAAGATGTCATAAGAAGGTAATTAATACAATTGTCGGCCACATGTTAAAGTCTTGTAAGTAATGTGTATGTCAACTTGTAAGTGATGTGTAAGTTAACTTTTGAGTGTGAAACACTCCACCTTCTTGAAAATTCAAATTTGTCCTTGGAGGCTGATTTTTAAGGCTTGTGGGACAAGTCAAACTTGTCTCATGCCTCTTAAATTTACATACCACCCTTGCCTATGGTTTGAGGGTTTGATTTAGAATTTTTTATGCATTTTTACAAGTCAAGTTTAATGTTGTAATTTCACTTCTCTTAATTTAATTTCAGTCCTTATGGGGTATGGGCTTGTTTGAGTGTGTAAATGAACTGTCACATTATTCACCCACTTACTTATTATGCTTTGGGAAATGAAGTTGACTTATGTGTTGGAGTTGAGGATGTGTGAAGTGGCATCCTACATGGATCCACCTCACCCTGTTCTCTTCCCTCTTCTATAAAATTTGAATTGCTTGCCTTGTTTTGGGTTGCTTTATTTTTTGAGACTTCATTTTGGGGTGAATTTTCTTACTGTTTTGGGAGTTCTTGCTTAGAAAAGTTTTTGGAAGATTGTTGCATGCTTGTTCTTGGTTGTTTTTGATTTCTTGCATCGGGATAAAACTTGTTTTTGGAACTTGGAACAACTCCATCATGGAGAGCTAAGAGCTTGGCTCTTGAAATGTTTCTCTCTGGTTTATGAAAGTGTTAATGTGTGAACATTTTGGCTGTTTTATGGATTATTGGGTAGATGGCCTAGGAATGGTGTAGGAGAAGACTATGGGGTTATTTTGTGGGAGGCGCAAGTTTGTTTTAGGGAGGTATAAAGATGGAGGGAGTTGGGATTTGGGTTCCACCTTACATAGAAATAGCTTGCATTTTTTTACTCATTATGGGGTGTCATAAGAGGTTGGGGAGAATAAGAAAATGTGAGGAATAAGGGGTACTTGGGGAGGCATAAGGAATTTCAGGGTTTTGATATACTACTTTTGGCGGTTTGTAACTCAAGTGGTGATACCCATTTCCCCCTTTTTGGAGGCATAAGCAGCATCCCCCATAGCTTCTTGCACCTTTTCCTTGCTTGATGAAGCCTTTGTATTGATTTTCATGTTTTAATGTAGTTGTAAACTACATTTTGTTTTAGACTCTTGTTTATTGAGAAAATGTTGCGTGTGTGTTTGTGGAAGCCTGTTGTTGCCATGAGTTGGATCACATATTTTATTACATTTTTCATTGGTTCTTGGGGGCCAGTGAAGAAGGATGGCTTCTCCTCTTAATTGTATGTCTTAGTTGGTTGGAGAGCATTGTCTTTCCCCTACTCCTATTGTGATCAAATTGGAAGAAAGAGGAGTATGCATGTTGTTGTTTTAGAGCTGAGAAAAGACAGTTTGACACTCTCTTCTGAAATAAAATCTCATTGTAACCTTTCCCACTTTAAGTGGATGAACATGTAAATTCTTGTAATGGAAAGATGTTTACTGATTGCAAGTTGTATATTGAAATGTAAAGGAGTCATACTCTGTAATCTATTTTGGTAAAAAAGGGTATTATTTTATTTTGTATATAATATATGTTTTGGAAGGAATAAAAGAAGAAAGGTTGTATGGTTGCATTTTGGAATCAATAAAGGATTGCAATACTTTTCTCAAATTACATTTTTGTATTTAATCTGATTATTTCAATTTATTGAAATCTCTGTTTGAAAGGAATAAATGCGTGTGAGAAAAATACAGTATTTTGTCTTTTTGGAATGTGAAATTTTTGAAACCAGAAATGCATTTTGGTCTTAAATCATTTGATTAAATCAACTATTGTGTTAGATTGGAATTGGAATGTATTTTAATTACTTGGAAGAAGAAAGTGGCAATTAGACCCTTTAAAATTTGAACCCTGTTTTTTTTTGTAATTTCAAATTGGCAATTATCTAAACCAAAAATACACAGTTTGAACCTGCAGCAAAAAAATAAAAAAGTAAATGAGTAAATTGAAGTAGTAGGTCCTAAAGGAATTCAATTAGATAAAAACACTTAAAGGAAGTTTTTCAAAACTTAGCCAAATCGGGCTCAACTGTTTTACAGTCATTTTGTTGTCAAAATGGTAAAATTTTGAATTGGAATTTAATCAAACAGATCTACCTCACAAAATTTTCCTAATTCCTCCTAAGAACAACTCTACATGTCTATTTGACATGTTGAGAGACGAAGAAGATCAAATTGAATAAATCTCACAAGTTAAAATGTACCAGTTCACACTGTAAAAGCCTACATGCCATTTTCTTAAAATTGACCCCTTATAACAAAATAAAAAATTAATGATTCTCATGTAAAGAGGACGTCCGGATCTTTCTAGAAAGTCCTCATTTGCCCAAAACCCAGCTCTCTATCAAAAGTTATGGCCCTGTGAAGTTTTTCCGTCACTTGGCGTAAAAAAATAAAATTTGGGAAAAATTTCTTTGGCGGGCCCGTAGCCCGAATTTTTCCTTAGCACTTAGGAAAATTTTGGGAAAAAAATTTTAGTTTTCTCTGGCGCCCTGCCAACCCGTAGCCAATCAGAGGCTGCCACGTGGCACCATGAGGTGTCAACGGTGGGACGGATCTCCTTTTAACTTAGCAGTCCCGAAAATTTTTGGGAAAATTTTTTAAATTTTCCCCGCTGGCTTACAACCAATCAGATGATGCCTTTTGGTGTCAGGAGGTGGTGGCGGTGGAGCGAGTGCCTTTTTCCTTTTTGTGTTTCGGAAAATTTTGGCAAAAATTTTCATGTTTTCCCCATCATCCCGCTTCCTCGCAGCTATTCAGGAGCTGCCACGTGGCACAAGGAGTTAGCGGAGGCGCGGGTCAATGTTACCCTCTTAGCCCTTCGGGGCATTACAAAAAAATTCTCCCCACCACCCCGCTTTCCCCGCATTGGCTTGGGTAATTTCCAATGTCCCTTGCAACTTGTAGACTTGCGGGCACAATGTTGGCTTTTCACCCCTCGCGGGAAATTTTCTAAAACGTCTCCGGCCGCCCTGCTCTCCCTGCGCTGGCTTGGGAGGTGCCACGTGTCCCTTGTAGACTTGTGGACCCGCGAGTGTGCAAATTTTCACCACTGGGCCTGTAGGCCCACTCTTGGGGAAAATTTTCACCCCAAGGCCCGTCGGCCCATAACTTGCGAAATATGAGGAGTTAGGAGGACTTCTTTATATCAATGGAAAGAAGAGGAAATTTCCTATCCAATGGGAATGATTTAGGAAATTTTGGAATGTGTTAAGTGTGAGAAAAATCAAGCTGAATCTTTAATCCTGTTAGAGAGTGGGTATGGTGAGGAATTACCATCTGAACTTAGTTGAACCTTCTAACCCTAAATTTTGTACCTTATGACCTCTAATAATTGTTAATAGAAGAAAAGTATTTTCTAGTGGATTAGAATTGTTCTGGAACATGTTAGTGACAGCTATTGCCTTGTAACATGGTTGTAGACTCTTGTAAACCAAAATAAATAAATCCATAATTTTCCTAAGTACTCCTAGATTGTTTCTTAGGTCTCAAGTGGGTTGTTTTTAACAGGCGTTACACGAGACTCATTGTGTGACATTGGTTAAATAAACTTACTAAACTATATTTAACGGTTCCCTTGTTTGAGTATTTTATTTTGTTCGAAAATGCTACTAATATTATTAAGAAACACAAGAATCAAAATACTAAATAAGTACAAGATAACAGGGACCCCTACGGCAAATAGGCCTACTGAAAACTAGTCTCTCACATGATATGAAACAACCCTTAAAACAAGGGCAAGAAACTAAACTATGTATTAATAAATCTGATGCAGGACTCAATGCAATGACACCAACCTTGATGTGCAACAACTCAGCACAATGTGGAGTCTTTGACAATGCAACAACTCGATCATTCAAACTAGACAAGAGACTAACTTGAATGTAAATGTCTGGACAAATCCACTTTCATGGATTACATCACCCTTGTATACCCGTTTCAATAGCAAACAACTCACTCTCCAATTCACAACTCTGTTTATCATGATTACTTCATTAACCCATCTCAAGACAATACAAGACAACTAGGTCTTTCTTTTGATTTTCATGCTCTTTTAGGATTCGGGATTTCAGATGTTCCCATCTGCTTGGTATTTGGTGAAACAGTAGTTGCTAAATCATTAAGATTGAATGAAAGGCTTCCCTGAAGCTGTGTATAGCAATCTGCTGTATCACTGCAACCAGCGCAAATTTTGCTTGAACTTGTACTGCTCTTTCTCCTATTAACTTTTGTCCTCTTTTCGGATTAATAAATATCAGTCATTGATGGTTGCCTGAGTTAGAGCCTGCACAGGAAATCCTAAGCTGGTAACTACCTGAATAAGGGGTTAGGAGTTGGTAAGAAGATATATCATGAGATTGCATGGGGGTAATGCCTCTTCATACTCACATGAAGAAATTCCTCTTCATGCTCACATGAAGAAATACCCTGATTTGGTGAACCATTTTCACACCTTTTCTGTAACACTGGTTTGACTATTTGGTTCAAATGATGCGCTACGGCTTGGCTACCTCCATTGAGGTCAGAATTATGGGATTAGCTCTCCAAAGCTAAATAAGTTTATTTTATAAAAATTGAAGTAATTTGTTCTGCAAGAAATGAAGAAAAAGTTTTCTGCAAAAAGTAGTACACCAGATGTCACCTGGTAAGGATTCAATACATTCATTCCTACAGTCTGTGTATAATTTTTATCTAGTTGTTTCAAAGGGATGCATGTGAAGAGCTACAATAACTCGTACATCCATTATTTTTCCGTTTAAACGAGCTATAATAGAAAGCATATGTTATAAATTTTTCAATGTCCGTCTATATATGTATATAAAATTTCTAATCATGCACAAAGTACTAACTACTTGACATAATGACTTGGGGGAGATAGAGTCTCATGGAATGCATTTCTTGAAATCTATTCCCACGTAGTTGGCAATTGCTAGTATTTACAAAATACATATGGTAGATTATTAGAATAAAACACACCTTCGAAGTAAATAAGCTTAGTAGCTTTTGCGATCGGCTTTTATTATATTTTAGAATTGCAGACTGGTGAAATCAATATTTCATTTCATGAAGTCAGACGTACGGCGGTGAAGTTCAACAGCGCTTTTGCCCTCTACATCCAAATAATTGAAGCCGTGGTCTTCATCGTCGAACAAAAGCACCTCAACTTCCTTTCCAGAGTTTTTAAGAAACTCACAGTACTGCAATTGTTTGTCTCTTGTTGTATCACGCCCTGGAACCACAAAAAGTATGGGCGGAAGGGAAAGTTTAGAAATTGAATCCTCAGTCCCTTCCCCTACGGGATTACAAAAAGGATGGTCCCTGTTGCTTCCCAAGGGCAGTGCCAGTCTCCAATAGGCGTCTGAATGCTCCACCTTAAGTATGGAGAGACTTCCTTCTTGTGACGGCATCCGATCTTCACACCCGAAAAAGGGGTACAACAAAATCATCCCCTTGATTTTAATTTCCATTGCATTTTCGGCCTCTCCGGATGCCTTTGCAGCCCACACGCCCAGATGATGTGCAATGTTCCCTCCTGCGCTATCGCCAATCACAAATATCTTGGAAAGGTCGGCGTGAGATTGTAACCACGGATCTGCGACGGCGTCGTCTTTTTTCATCGCCTCCAGCCACCTGAGCGCTACGATGGAATCCTGGTAGGCAGCAGGAAGACGATGCTCAGGTGCTAACCTGTACTTGACAGATATGATAATCACACCTAGTTTGGCTGCCCACAGCTTGCACATGCTGTGGACATGGGGAGATGCAGGGCTCGACAAGATAAATCCGCTTCCGTGAAAGTATAAAAGCACAGGCACCCTGGAGTTGGAGTTGGTCTTCATTAGGGGTGGCAGGTAGAGGCGTGCCCACAGCTCAGCTTCCTCATCAAACACAACGTCTTTGTATAACACATCATCTCTCTCAGAAATGGCTGAAAGGAAAGATGGTTCGTCTTCCCGTACAACTGATCCATCGCTGTAGACTTTGAAATATCCAGGAATTTCCTCCACTACCAGAGGCTCGCACTCAAAATTATTCGGCATTTTTGCTCGGCTTTACAAATTTGGGAAACAGTGGGGATAAATGAATGGCTAGCGTGCATCAAATAAATGTAGGTGAAGTTGCGTAAGAGTATTGAGTTAAGTAGTGGTAGTCTTGTTTGACCACTCGGTAGAGGCCACTGATCAAAGTCGGTAACTTTTCCATTACTGCCATACCACTGTAAGCAATTATGTTTTTAAATTACTTGACAGTGGTGGCAGTGCCTCGGGAAATGTATGTGGAATGGTCCTCACACACTTCGTGCATGCACGTGGTACCTGTTCATGTTGAGGAGTAGGAATATCATATGACTTGTGAACCACACAAAGTGCAGAATCCTTACCCATCTCTTCAACTTTCAACTTTCTGTAAGTTTCGCCCATATAATATGAGAAATCGTATGCAGCTAGTGCAATGGCAATACTAAAAGGGGTAGGATATGTAAATGAGAATAAAGTATGTGGAAAGAAAGAAATTATATATGTATAATTAAATATTGAGGAAGATATGTATAAACAATGGACAAAAGAAGAGAGGATTGGTAGAATGGAAGGGTGGGCAAGGGAAATGTATAGGTGATTAGAATGATAGGAAAAAGGTTTAATGAATCTAAGCATTATTTCTCATTCATTTGAGGTCGAAGTAGAAGGGACCTTGAGATTAAATTAAAAGGTAGTAAGACAACTAGTTTTACAGTACGAATAAATAAAAAACATATAAATTTACGAATTTGGGTACACCCTAAAAAAACATGGAGTTAACTAAAAGAAAGGTTCATATCTAAATAGAGAAGCATAAAGCAAGAACAATAAAATGGGGGCAAGGAATTACAAAGTTTGATTTGATTTACTTTTTTTTTTTTTTTTATCACAATATAAACATGGATTTACAAAAATAAATGTGATGTTCTATAACTTTTTCAATATATAAGGACAACAATTTTGTTAATCAATAATATTTTGTTTTCAATTTTTCAAAGTAAGAAGCGTGAAACTGTATATGACAAAATTTTTACAATTTTTCAAAATACAAGTCGCATAATCCATTTTAGAAAACAACATAAACATTTACTTTGCACATAAGTCGAGGACCTTATTTGGTATAAAAATTTGTCAACAAGTTTTTTGAACCTGTATACTTTACACCAATTGTATCACTATAGTTTTTTTATGTGAAACCACAAGTAAAGAGACCATTACAATTTTTACTTTTTCAAATTTAGCAATTTAAAACAATAACAAAAATATGAACATAGAGAACCATTAGGTTTTTAAAATTAATCTGTACTTGTTAGCATTAAAATTAATCTGTACTTGTTAGCATAACATAACAAATATCATCCACGTGTGTGATGGCCTTTCCAATGGGAGATGCACGGTTACCATAGTAAAATGTGTTTTACGTTTTTTAGTTTTTTATTTTACACCGTCAAGGTTTTTTATTGGATGACATTTAATTTGTTAGATAAGATCATGACATGAATGGAAGGGTGGGAATCAAGTACCGACATAAACATATGTAACATCTCTTATTATTCTAACCAGAATTATATTTTTTATATGCGCTCCACTTTATCATCTCAATCTTGTTCACATTATTCGTGTGAGTTCCCTTTATAGTTATAGTAGATAAAATAAAAAGAAGGAAAATCCTGTAGACTCTAGGTTTGAAACCCAACTATAATTCTTGGTTATTATACCACTCTGTAGCCCAACATTGTACTTTGAATATTGATTAATTACAAAAAAATAGGCGATGCGCAAATAATCATCGGTAGTTGAGACCCTTGGTTGGTCATATGAACATATGGTATATTTTATCTACCAATCTATTTTTTTGGCATGAGACACCATACATTTTTTAGATTGTCGACTGCACATTGCTCTTTGATTTACAAAGACTTTTTTCCCAAATCAAGACAACTGGGAAGCTTCCCTAGATAAAAACATAAAACTTCATCATCACCCACCCTCGGCGTAATATTTGGTTCATAATTACATAAAAAACACTCTTCATAATATTCGGTAATAATATTCAATACATACGCTAAAAAAAATGAAAACGTAATGTATGTTAGAAGCAATTTTTGTTAAACCACAAGGGCGACCCATCAATTTCTAATACAAGCGCTATAGTTAATGAATCCAATGGAGGTGATTAGTCTATGTCATGAATACCATAGGGAGCACTGACAATTTGGCAAACAAACTCCCCCCAAATTACATGAAGGATTTGAACATGTGACCTTTTGCTTTGATACCAACTATTGCAAGTGATTTCTGTTAAAACAAAAGGTTGACCCATCAATTTCCAATACAAACGCTAGAGTTAATGAATCCATGGGAGGCGTTAGTCCATGTCAGGAATCCCACAATGAGCATTGAAATTTTTTCCAACAATGTAATTGTAATGCCCCACATGGGACACTGGAAACCACACCAAAATTCAACTAGAAACTTTTTGGGTAAATTGTTTTTTTAAACAGATTAATTAATATTAGTCCTTTTGAACTATTTCCCACTAATAATTTAGTTTATACAACTTCAGTTTACCCAAAAAAAATTAATTATTTCTTTCTAATTAGCTTACTAAGGTCCCCAAAATAAATCCACACACCTTTTTAAATTAATTAGTTTCCCCCCCCTTTGCTTAATAGTTTACACAGTCATCCCCTATAATTTTATTTCTCAATCCACAAAAATGCCAATGATTTAAAGTATATAGGGTTGATTTTGGGCCCTTGGATCAAATCTAATCTTGACCACAAATTTCAAATTTTACCCTAAAGTTTCCCAAAACATCTCTATGTTTTTCTTTTGCTTTTTATTCTTCTTCTCATTTTATTTTTTCTTGTGTGCAGGTTAAGGAGCTATGGGAAGAAGAATTCATGGAATACATGGAGAAAATAAATACCATTATCACCCATTGTCGAATATTATTATGTTGTTTTTTTTGTAGATATTTCTACCAGATGCATTCTCTAGTTGGGTATGATGAAATACCCAATTTTTTTATGTAAAGTAGTCTATATAACGCGTGTGTATATATATAGTTTAGATTAAAAGATTGAAGTTTTATAGATCCCGTTTTAAGAAATCCACAGAGTTTATTTGGCTTAGGGCAGCGAAGTCAAAATATTGGCCACAAATTTGAATGGATGGGACGGGATCGAATAGGAGGGGAGTTTGGGGTTACGACGGTGGTGAGCGTGTAGGGGTCTATGGAGTGGGAAGGTTTATGGCACAGAGTGTGTGGGATGATGTGGGGTGAATGCGCAAGGAGTTGGGGAACGGTGGAGGAATGGACAGTGTGGGCTGCGCGGGTGTGGTGGGTGGTCGGGTCTACACATAGGGTTAGGGAGTGGCGCAGATTTTGGGGAGGGCTCGGCCCCTCCCCCAATCTGTTTCTTTTGCTAAACCAAAATAAATCCCACTATATTTATTTTAATTTCAATCCCCTTTTTTGTTTAGTTTTATAATTGTTAACAAAATTTAAAAGGTTATTACTGATAGCAGACAAAGAATAATGTATTCAATGTGTCAAAAAAAAGAGAAGAGCCCTAAATATAAAGCCCGCGGGAGGAAAGAGGACAGTTATAACTGTCCATCAACAAATAACAACAATGTATTAAACTAAGATAATGCTAACATTCCCCCCTTAGTACAATGATCTTAAAAAAGTACCCCCTATACAAATCAAACTTCACGCTGCTGAGAGGTTTGGTTAGAATATCTGTAACTTGAAAATCAGTAGGGCAGTATTGGAGCTGAATTTGGTGGTTCAAGACTTGTTCATGAATGTAGTGACATTCGACCTCAATATTCTTTGTTCGTTCATGAAAAACATGATTCTTCATAAGCTTCAATACACCTTGATTGTCAGAGTGAATGATGGGAGGTTTCTCTTCAGGAATCCCTATATCTGCAAGAATGCAATGTAACCAAATCACTTCACACACAACTCCTCGTGTGGAGTGGTATTCAGCCTTAGTGGATGAGAGAGCAACAATAGTTTTCTTCTTGCTAATCCATGAGATAGATCCAGATCTGAGATGAAAAAAAAACCGTGAAGTGGATTTCTTGTCATCGACGGATCCTTCATAGTCTAATTTTGTATATCCCTGTAATAAAAACTGAGTGTTCTTCTGATACTCCAGACCAAAGTAAATTGTACCTTGGACGTATCTCAACACATGATTTGATTCTATCCAAAGACATTTCTTAAGCTCCTGCATAAATCTGGTGAAATAGCTCACTGCAAAGCAAAGATCTGGCCTAATATAAGTCAAGTAAATGAGACTCCCCACAAGCTTCCTATAGTGAGTGCCATCTACCTGTGGTGAATCCTGGAATCTAGATAATTGCAATTATTTTTCCATAGGTGTGGACATTGGTTTACAATATGACATTCCATACTTTTCTAGGAGTGAATTGGCATATTTCATCTGGGAGACAAAGATATGATTCTTCTTCTGCCATATCTCTAAGCCAAGACAGTAGTGAAGTAGCCCCAAATCGACCATGTCGAAGGATTTCTTCAGATCATTCTTTACATCATCCACAAGATTGTAAGAACTTCCTGTGATCACAAGATCATCTACGTATAAAACTAGAATAACAATCTTTGTTCCTACCTTCTTAATATACAAATTTGTATCTGAGGGGCTATAAGTGAATCCATACTGCAATAGGTGATCATAAATTTTTATATACCATGCCCTAGGTGCTTGTTTGAGTCCATAAAGTGACTTTATCAGATGACATACCTTGTGTGGTTGATGCTTGTCTACAAAACCTTTAGGGTGGGCCATGTATACTTCTTATTTGAGATCATCATTAATAGAAATTACTCTTGACATCCATTTGTTGAAGTTTCCATCCATTTTGTGCTATTAGTGCACAAAAAACGCTGATGTTTTTAATCTTTGCAGTAGGGTGAAAAGGTCTTGATCATAGTCAATTCCTTCTTGCTAAGCATAACCCTTTGCAACAAGTCATACTTTGTGTTTGTCAATTGAACCATCTTCCTTATATTTTGTTTTGAAAATCCATTTTCAGCCAATGGATTTCTTACCTGCAGGAAAATTGACAAGTTCCCGCATCCGATTCTGAAGTAGGGAATCATATTAAGCATTCATAGCCTATTTGCACTATAGTTGGTCTAATGCCTCACAAACAGTGTCAGGTTCGGTGCTATCAACAACTGAACTCGTGAGTGTAAAATTTACCTCATGTCTAGCTTGACTTCATGTTCTGACTCCCATAGAAGTTCCTGGAACTCAGTTCAGGTGTGCATCCCCAATAGTATTATGGACCCATTTTGGACATTTCCGTTGCTACTGCCGATGTGAAGATGTGTTTTCTAGTGTGCCTAGATCAATGAATAAGTCTCCACTCAGCTCTTCTTCTCTATGAGAAGAATCATCTTGCCCATCATCTGTATGTGTGAGCATTTTATGTGACGAGGTTGGTAATGGATCTACATTATGTGGCAGGGTGTTAAAGGATGACTACACACACACCACATCTCGACTCTCGTAGGTTTTCTTCATCTCAGGATCCATGAGATGATATGCCTTTGAGGTAGTACTATACCCCAAGAAAAGATATGGCAGTGTATTTGGATCGATCTTCTTCCTTTTCTCATTTGGAACATGCATATATGAAGTACAACCAGAAAATCTCAAATGATAGATAGAAGGTTTACGACCAATCCATACCTCTTTTGGTGTCCTTTTCTACAAGATCTTCATGGGTTCCTGGTTGAATAGATACACTATTTTCTAGACTGCTTCTATCCAAAACTGATCCTCCAACTTGGCGGTGGAGAGCATACAACGAGCCATCTCCATGACAGTCTTGTTGTGTCGCTCAGAAATCCCATTCTGTTGGGGTGTGTAGGGTGCAGTTAGATGTTGTTGAATGCCATGCTGCTTCAGGTATGCTAAGAAATTCTTCGATACCAATTCCCCCCCCTCGATCTAAGCAGAGGAGAAGAAGAGGCTTCCCATACTTCCTGATGGCTTGCTGGTAAAAGGTTTGGAAATTGGAAAATGCCTCACTCTTCTTCCGGATGAAATATACACACATTTTTTGTGAGTAATCATTAATGATGAGCTAGAAGTATACAAAACCTTAGAAGTTAGCTAGCAGGGGTCCGCATGGATTGGTGTGTACAACTTGAAGATGCTTAATAGAATGATAAGAGCTCTGTTTGAACGGACCTCTATGTTGTTTTCCTGCAAGACATCCCGAGTAAACAAGTAAGGAATGGGAGAGTGAAGGAAGTTCTCTTACCATTACCTTAGCACTGAGCTGATGTAGAGCCCTAGCAGAAAGATGACCATATCAAAAGTGCCATAGTGCAGTGGACTCTGCCATTGAAGAAGAGAGAGCAATGTTAGATGAAGTGACTGCATCCAGTGTAAATAGATGACCTTTTATAAATGCTCAAGAAATAACTGAGTCTCCCTAGGAAATGATGCAGGACTTGACCCCTTTCTAAAAAAAGAATTTGACCCGCATTCGATGATTAAGAAGCTGACTCACACACAAGATATTTGAGGTTAAACCTGGAACATATAGCACCTTTGTGAGTGTACATCTCTGTGTCCCAAGAGGAGTGATGACATCACCAATCCTTGTCGCAATATACTGTATATTATCTACGATGGTGATCCAATCTCTAGTGGCCCGGTCACTCAGGGTATGGAACAACTTCTTATTTACATTCATGTGTTTGTTGGCACCCGAATCAATCAAGAAGACAATTTTTGATGGTTGTGAAGTCTGCAAGACTAGGAAAATGTCTGAATGAGTTGTGTCTAGAACCTCTTCATCGGAGGAGGCATCCTGCTGAGAAGCAATATGACCCTCTTACCTCTAATTATGAGGATGCCATTGGGATTTCTTGGAATATCCTTAGCCAAAAGTTCTCTCTTCACTAGAGTTTCCATGCTTGTGACCATTATAATAACAGTTCGCAGTCATGTGCGTATTCGTGGAGGAAATGTGGCACCATCAGTCCACCTTTTTGTATTGCTGCTTCTGGTGTGGCCGTTGTGGTGGCCGCTGAGAAGGTTGTTGCAGTGGATGCTACTTCTGATTCTGGGGGGCTGACTGCCCTTTCTGAGGCTTGTTGCTATGGTTTTTCCTTGTGATGAGAGCCTTGTTTTTCAAGGCTTCTTGAACATTTTGAATGGATTCTTCCTCCTATAGACAATTCACCAGTTTGACAAAACTCACCTCCTATTGAGTTATGGTCAACATGGTGATCAGTGTCTGAAACCGGGAAGGAAGAGCTCACAAGGTGAGCAGGACTAGCAATTTTTCATCCACCGGTTCACTAAGAGAAGAAAGTTCTACGCGTAACTTGGCCACACGCCGCAAGAAGGCTTCGATTGATTTTCCATCATGTATACTCATTATGTGAAGATTTTTCTGAAGATGCAGCATCGTCATCAGATTTTTGGCTTCATAGACGGTACACAACGTGGCCCATGTCCTAGAGGAAGTGGTTGCTTCTCGAATGTGAGGTTGAACCTCATCAGAAAGGCTCAGAGTGATAAGTAGTAATGCTTTTACATCGGCCTTTTCATACTTACCCAATAGATCAGCATATGTGAGAGGGACGTTCATGCCAGAAACAATCCCCTAAATATCTTCAAACTAAAGAATCATCCACATCCTAGTTTTCCATACGGTGAAATTTGGCCCTTTTAGCAACTGGGCATTCGACAACAAAATGTGAGGTGCAGACATTTCCAAAAACTCAAAATTGTATTTTATTTATTGATTGTTCAAAAACGGTTACAAATGCTTACTGAAGGAACCTATCATTAAGATGGGATCTATAAGCTCATGCAGTGAGACGTAGACACTCCTATGGGTGTTCTACTTCACGTTCATTATCTGCATCATAGCCGTGCTTCAATTCTTCATGGATTTAGTGTGCTTGACAACACACGTCGAACCAGAAATAGTTGAACAATCCTTGATGCACCAATTCGTCAAATAATACATTGCCAGCATTCAGCAATTCATTGAGCAAGGAAAAATAGATGCCGGTGGTGTCCTCTTGGGATCTCAAAGGTGACCCAGCAAAAGGATTTCTTGTAACACTCTCGGCATTGGAAATGTGTGACATGTACGTGGCACGTGGGTCATGCAGGCTCCTTGCTGACACAACTCTATGCAAGTCACCACTCCTTTCCTTTGGTGGCTTCCTTCTAAACGGATCACCTCTTCCACGCGCAGCACACATAGGAGCATTAATGTCAAATCCTCCAATGCAGGTCTCTAGATTTACTTTACTCAGGAAAATAGAATAACACCACGAACTGGAAAGTGTATTATCTCAAGAAGGATATTTTTTCTTTTACACGCCAAAACAGGTAACTACAAGGCAACAAGAATAATTATTCACTCCAGTTGCCAATGCCCAGTTTCCACACACAGGTAGGACTGGATGCCAATGAGGACGCCAAAGCAAAATCAAAACACCAATGAATACTGCCTTTTCACTTTTCAATTTTCAAGCAAATGCCAGAGAAATTTTTTTTACGCCAAACGCCACGCTTATAGGTCTGCACGCAAAAACAAACCAATGAATACTTGGTGCACGTCCAAGTCTCCAGATCCTTTTCAAACACAAATGTTGGATCCGTTTAACAGGTCTTCATGCAGGCCAATGAAGAGTGCCCCAAAACTGCCATGCCCAAGGTCACTTCCACATGTCCTGCTCTTGTGCTACTCCAAAATACCACGCTGAGGGTAGAGAGGATCTGATACCAATGATAGCAGACAAAGAATAATGTATTCAATGTGTCAAACAAAAGAGCAAAGCCCAAAATATAAAGGCTATGGGAGGAAGGAGGATAGTTATAATTGTCCATCAACAAATAACAACAATGTATTAAACTAAACTAATGCTAACAATTACAAAATATAATATATATATATATATATATATATATATATATATATATATATATATATATATATATATATATATATATATATATTTGTAATATATCATATTATAAATTATTATATCAGTTTATTTTGATTTGGTGAGTTATATAACAATATAACTGTTATACTAACTAATACATTTTGTATTATATATTATATGATATATCATATTTTTGAATATTGAAATGGAGTATTCACTACAAAAATTAATGTTGAATTAAAAAATTAATGTGTGAGAACATAAGGAAGTTGTTTTCTAAATATAGATAAATGGCATATACTTTAATATTTTACATAATATCCTAAGAACAAGAAAATGGCACAAATTAAAAATAATAGATTTGGGTGGTTATCAACATAGACCATGGAACTTAATAAGTTATTTTCTTTTGAAACTCAAATCTAGGATAAAATGATTTATTTCTCTATGTGAAAAAGAGGCATCTGGAAATGTATTTCAATCAAGAGAAGAAACTAGAAACATTTCAAAGTAAGTTGCTACATAGAACACACATCTTAAAATTTTCTTTCTTATGCAAGCACCTATTAAGTTTTTTTTTAACATGAAAAGGAGAGTGTAAACTAACTTCATCTCTTTGTATAAAACCACCAAATTTTGTAAGAAATTATCCTATTCCATGGCTTATATTATTTCCAATTAAACCATTTTCATTCAAAAGATAAGAGTTGCATCAAGTTCTTATTAGAGAATACATTTTGCTACATTATTTCATTTCCAAGAGTCTTAAACTCAATATGCAACATTTTTCCAAAATACATAACTTCTCAAAGAAACCCATTACAAAAATTCTTGACAGAAATGAAGGAAGATTGTATAAGCAAATGTGACTCAAGTTTACAAGTAATACCAAATACAAGGAGGATTTTACAAGGTAATGAAGGCTTCCATATAGCCTTATTCATAAAATTACAATGAGAGTGTCGTCCACAAAAGGATGAAGGAGACAAAGAGAAGCCAAGATGACAAAAAACATTTCCAATTATCTTCCACTTGAGCTCCAACTTAGATTGCTTCCGAAAGACCAACACAAGGAGAAAAATATTGTTTAACATCTCAACCTTTAACATCATTACATACCCTTCCAAGGTTGGAAGACATGCTAGTCTCCCCCAATTCCATGGGAAAGAGGACTAGCTTTCAAAAAATTTGTACAAGATTAAGGGAGACAATCCAACATTATTTTCACATATAAGACAAGACAAATACTAAGAAAACACCCTTTTGTTGCAAAGAAGTAAAGGGGGAGAAACCATATTCTACCTCCAAAATGGGGAAGAGAAGAAAGAGATCTCCAAGTGCCGAAAGTGTAGACAACATTGGTTGGATATAAACAATAATCTCCACAACCTCTTTATTCCTCCAAAGTCATCAAACCCTCCTTATTTCTACACTAATTCACCAAAATCCTTCTTGGCAGGATTTTAAAACCCAATGGGTTTCCTCCCAAACAATGGGGAAGGGGTTTCAAACCGTATGAACTACCTTCCCCACCTCAAAAAATTTGAGAGGAGTAACAAAAAAATCCTACATGGCTTGCCCATCAAGCTATGACGTTTTGAGAGGGAAAAATCCCTCTCTCTTCCCCCACAAACTCCAAAATCTATCGTGTCATATGATGGATGGAGAAAAATAAAACAAGTATAATCAACAAATGGCAAAACACAAGTAGCAACACACATTTTAAACAAAACAAGACTAATATCTAACATGAAATAAAACATAAAATGACCTCAAGGAGCCTACCTCCAAAATCTCTCCAACACTCTAACCTTTTCCTTTCCTTTATCTAAGCAAGCTCTAGCTCCAAAATCCACAAGCCTCCAAGTTATGCCTTGGAATTAAGCACCCCTACTTATTAGGAAGGGTCCAAGGGCCTATTTTCATGCTAAGGGAACTCCCAAACTAAAAAGGGGTCACTTAAAATGCCTAAAATAGCCAAATTTCAGGTTTGGCACATTTGGGCACAAGTTTAGAGGATGTGGGGCCCACCTAAGGGTTCACTTGTGACCCTAATCTCCTCTAATTAAATACATCATTATCCAAACTCAAAACTTAATGCAAGTGGGCACCCTTAAGTCCTCAAATCAAGATTACAAAACAACTAAACATCCTAAACAAGATCAATATTACATGACATAATACATTACAAATGAGGGTCACTCATGGTGCCCAAAATAATGAAATCTAATACTAAAGCCTAATACAATAAACATGGTTAGGACTTAGCCCCGTAGGCTGCTTGTGCAAAATTGTATAGCTGCCCTGAATCCCACGTTCTCCTGTGACATGTCACCTGCACACTCATTTCACACATTAAATTCACATGTCCAATAGAATGTAAATCAACTACTCTATGAGCAATAAATTAATTCTATGCTAGCATATCATCATTCTAGAATCTAAAATGCAACACATGCATAATTATACACAATTCAACATGAGTTAGCCATAATGATAAAGTGACATACATCCATAAAATCCAAACATACAACTAAACTAAGTATCCATCAAATATAAATAAGGTCCAAACAACATCATATCAGTTAGTATCCGTGACATCATAAGATAAGGTGTCAACATAGTAATCCAGCTAAATTGGAATTATACACCCAAATCTCCATACATGTACAAGAAGGTCAAATATCCTAATATAATGTCCAAAATATATCGAATTATTTCCAAAACATGTCTATGAGTAAAGAGAACAAAAATTAACTGAGGCTATAAAAATGTGGGCACTGCATCCCCCTCTCTTAAAATTAGACTTCCTCCTGGAAGTCACTGAAAGAGATAGGGATATCTGGCCCTCAATGGTGTAGCATCCTCCCAGGTAGCTGTTGTCTCATCATATTTGTCCCACTGCACTCTAACTTGGTCTAAGTCTCTACCTCAAAGGGCCAACCTTCGGTGCTCCAGTATGTGTATGGGCTCTAATATCCACTGCCCTCCGTCCTCTACATGTAATGTCGACCAATCTAAAACATGAGAAACATCTGGTACATATCTACATAGTAAAAAAACATGATATACATCGTGGGCCCATGCAAGGTGTGGTGGCAAAGCTAAGCGATAGGAAATTGGACTGATGACCTCTAAAATATCAAAAGGCCCCACAAAACAAGGTGATAGCTTAGAACCCTTTCCATAACGGATTGGGCTCTTATGAGGATGAACTCTCAAGAAAACTTTCTCACCCACTGAGAAGTGACGATCAATCCTCTTGGTGTCTACATACGCCTTTTAGTGTACTCTATCCTACTCAAGAAATTGTCTAATTAGAACAACTTGTTCTAAGTCCTTTAGGTAAGCTGGTCTAAGAATAATCTTGTCATCTAGTTTGTCCCAACTCAGAGGTGTCCTGCAAGGTCATCCATACAAATCCTGGTAAGGAGCCATACCAATGGAACTGTGATAGATGTTTTTGTATGCAAACTAAACTAAATGAAGATAATCTTCCTACTTCTTTTGTTGGTCCATCACATACATCCTCAACATGTCCTCCAGTACCTGATTAACCCTCTCGGTCTGTCCATCTGTCTATGGATGATATGTTGAGCTGAAATTAATCTACGTACCCAGAGCAGCCTGAAAAGAAGTCCAAAAAACTGAAGTGTAAATGGTATCCCTATCATTGATGATGTTCTTCCAAATCCCATGCAACCTAACAATGTCCTCCATAAATACTTTGGTGATGACCTGTGCATTATAGGTCACTTTGGTTGCTGAGAAATGTGCAACCTTGGTGAACTTATCCACAGTGACCATAATGGCATCATGATGGTAAGAAGACATAGGGAGTCCTACTATGAAGTCCATGGAGATCACATCCCATTTCCACTCTGTAATATCATTAAGATATAAGAGTCCTGCGGGATTAGAATACTCTGCCTTGACCCTCTGACACTCAATGTATCGTGAAAAAAAATATTCTATGTCTCATTGAAGACCTGGCCAATAATATAACTCCCTCAGATAGGCATGCATTTTCTTCACTCCTGGATGTGCCACATAAGGAGCTCGGTGAGCCTATGTGAGGATGAAGGTACGTAAATCACCTAACTTAGGCACATAGATGCACCTATGAAACCAAAGTAAACCATCTGTCTTTAAAATGCACCTTGAATATCTTCCCTCTAATAAACCCTATGACTCCAACATCTGTCTAGGTCCCTCATAAAACATGTCATCTGGAAGGTGCTCAAGAATTCTACCTCTCAAATATGACTGTAGTGTTAATGAATAAAGTACATATCATCATCTACTAAGTGCATCTGCCATGACATTTTCCTTCCCTTTGATATACTGAATCTCCATGTCATAGTAACATAGGAACTTCATCTAACGCCGTTGTCAAGCCTTGAGATTTGGCTGTCAGAAGATATGTTGTAAACTACAGTGGCCAGTCCTCAAAATGAATGGTCTACCCAATAGGAAATGATGCCAACACACAAGTTCATGATTGACTGTTGTGAGCTATAAAACATGGGTAGGATATTTAATCTCGTAGCATTTGAGCTTACATGACTCAAAGGCAATCACCCGATGCTCCTGCATAAGAACAGCTCCCAAACCCTCTAGTGATGCATCAGTGCAGACAACAAAATTATCTATCGGGTCTAGAACTACTAAGATGTGTGCCGTAGTTAACCTTTCCTTAAGCAACTAAAAGTCTTGCTCACACTTTTCTGACCAATCAAAATTATTCCCTTTTCTCATAAGGAAAGTAATAGGGTGAGAAATTATAGAGAAATCCTTGAACAAAAGTACGGTAGTAACCTACTAAACCCATGAAACTCCTCACCTCAGTGATTGATATGGGTGCCTGCCAATCCATGATAACATGTATCTTAGAGGGATCTAATCAGATACCCTCTCTTGATATGATTTGACCCAAGTACTGAATCTCTATCTAAAAGAAGATGCATTTTTCCAAGTTCCCATACAACTTATGTTCTCTCAAAACCTATAGTACATGTCTGAAATGCTCCTCTTGTTCCTCCTCAGAATGATAATATATCAATATATCATCTAGGAACACTAAGACAAATCGATCCAGAAAGGTCTTGAATACTCCATTCATGAGGCTCATGAAGAAAACTGGGGAATTAATCAAATCAAATGGGACAAATGTGAACTCATAATGCCCATAACGTGTACAAAAAGTTGTCTTATGAATGTGTGCATCTGAAATGCACAACCGATGATACCCTAACTTCAGATCAATTTTGGAGAACACTCTAACTCCATGCATCTGATCAAATAAGTCATCCATCATTGAGAGTGGATAACAATTATTTATTGTGACTTTGTTGAGCTACCTGAACTCTACAAAAAATCTGAGAGAACCATTCTTCTTCTTCACAAATATGACAACGCTCCCCAAGTAGATACAATAGGATGAATGAGACCCTTCTCCAACAAATCCTATAACTGAATCTTGAGCTCATAAAGCTTTGGAGTCGTCATCCGATAGGGTGCCCTAGAAATTGGTGTGGATCCTGGCACTAAATCAATGGTTAAATCCACCTCTCTGAGGGGTGGTAACCCTGGAAGCTCACCTGGAAACACATCTACAGACTCCCTGAAAACTACATGATCATCTAAGGGTGAATCCTCTGGGGTGCTCTCTGATCGATCATTGATGGTGATAACAAAGAACTCATAAACTTTTCACATTCTCCGCTTGAGTTGCTTAGTCGAGATTATGCGTATAGAGATAGGCCTCTGTATCCCTAATATCACAACTGCACTCCCAAGATCATCCTAGCACTTAATGACCTTATTCCTGCAATCTACCTTAGCCCGATGAGCCTCAAGCCAATCCATACCCAAAACTACCTGATAGGATCCTAGAGGAATAACTTAGAGGTCAAGAGTGGTGGAGAAGACTCCCAAATCAAGTATGCAACTTTCCACATACGAGTCCACGGTGATTTTGGCCGCAAAGGCCAACTCAACCTGCCAACCATCTAGTTTCTTAGCCACCACTAGCCCACATTAGTCCACTACAAGAGGCAATATAAAAGAATCTTAAGAACCTGAATCAAAAATCACTGAGAAAGAAATACCCCTAATAGTACCTATCGTCTCAATAACCGTGGTCTGATGCTCAGCCTGGCAGTTTTCAACCATTGCATATACACGATGGGCACGTCCTACATCACCCACCATCTTCTTGGATATGGTAGCTCTCTGCATATCCATGGGAGCAGGTTTGTGTAGACACATACACACATAATGATTAGGAGAACCAAAAATAAAACATCTTCCTGTACCCCTTTGAGATGGGGTCCCTCCTGTACTCTGGTGAACTGATCCTATTAGCCCAACCCTAGCAGACTGATGTGTGCGAGCTAGCTGCACCTGCTGAGTACCTTGTCTCCTATCCCTAGCTCCACCAAAACATCCTCTGCTACCACCTCTCTAAAATCTTTGAGTCTGTCTAGCCTTTTTCTGTTGGTATCCATGATGTTGTGTCTGCTGCTGTGGATGTGGTGGAGCCATTGTAGCTACTAGTGGAGGAAAGAATCCTCCTCTAGGGGGTGGTTTTGTACCCCGTGACCTTTGAAACTTGAAGGCTTGCATCCTATCCTAAAAATTTCTCTTGTTTCTATATCGGTGCTCCTGTTCCCTGGTCCTGTTCTCCTTAGCTGAGTAGGCCTTCTCACCGGCCTTCTCAAGTGTGGGAGGAGATTGCATTATAATTACTCCTACTATGTCTACATTCAAACCCCAAGTAAACCTATTTACCTACAATTTTTCATCTTGCATGTAGTCCACATACTGTAGAAGATGCAGGTATCTGCTCTCATACTATGCTACTATGCCAGAGCCTTGTCGTATGTCATGAAACTCATCAGTCCTCTTCTGCACGAAATGCTTTGACATATAACGATCCCTAAAATTCTCCTCAAACAACTCACAGGTCACTATCTCTCAAGTCAAATGAAGTTTCTACTCCTCATTCCTCCACCAAAATCCTGCTGCGTCTCGAAGGAGGTGTATGATGAACTTAGCTTTGACATTTCTCTCATAAGAGTGCAATCCAAAGAAGCTATCCAGGCTGAGGAGCCATGACTCAACCCCAAATCCATTTGTAGAGCTATTTTAAGTAGGTGGTTGCAAGCGGAGAAGGTCTCTAATCACACTTCATGTATCTCGATCCTGGTGATGCAATCTAATAGGTGAGTGGGGTTTCCTATCCCCAAATGGTCCCTCAATACTGTGAGAATAGCTCTGATGGAAAGATCCCACCCTCTCGCAATGAATGGAAGGGCTACGTGACGTCTCCCACCTCGAGGTATCATGCTCTGGTGGCTCTGAGTGCGCGTCCTTGCATATTAGCTCCTCATCTCCTAATGGGATCTCCTCCTCTCTCACCTCTTATGGTGGTGGGAGGTGTTGTTGCACAACACCGATAAACTGTTAAAGATCCTCTAAGATCTGAGACTTTAATTCAGGTGTTTGCAGTTTGGGTAGAGGTGAACTACGTCCGAAACCCCTAACCGATCGTTGACTCATGGGTGCCATCTTATGTACGAGGTAAGGAAAGGGATTATTAAATTATAACGATTGCAAAAATGTTTAAATCAATGATTTAATTTATTTAGTTATTATATATATATATATATGTTTGTTATAAAAATATCGTTGACTATTTAATTAATTACCTAGAGTGTTCGTGTGTGTGAACCTGTGCTCTGATACCAAATGTAATGCCCTGCCTGGGACACTGGAAACCACACCAAAATTTGACTACAAATTTTGGGTAATTTTTTTTTTTTAAAAGAAATTAATTAGTATTAGTCCTTTTGAACCATTTCCTGTTAATAATTTAATTTATACAACTTTAGTTTACCCAAAACAAATTAATTATTTATTTCTAATTAGCTTACTAAGGTTCCCAAAATAAATCCACACACCTTTTAAAATTAATTAGTTTCGTCCCCCCCTTTGCTTAATAGTTTACACACTCATCCCCTATAATTTTATTTCTCAATCCCCTAAAATGCCCATGATTTAAAGTATGTAGGGTTTATTTTAGGCCCTTAGATCAAATCTAATCTTGACCATAGATTTATAATTTTACCCTAAAGTTTCCCTAAACATCTCTATGTTTTTCTTTTGCTTTCTATTCTTCTTCTCATTTTGTTTTGTTTTGTGTGTAGGTTAAGGAGCAATGGGGAGAAGGATTCATGGAATACTTGGAGAAAAGAAATACCATTACCATCCATTGTCGAATATTATTATGTTTTTTTGTTTTGTAGATATTTCTACCAGATGCATTCTTTGGTTGGGTATGATGAAATACCCGATTTTTTTTGTAAAGTAGTCTATATAACCGTCATATATGTGTGTGTGTGTGTGTGTGTGTGTGTGTGTGTGTGTGTGTGTGTGTAGTTTAGATTAAAATATTGATTTTTTATGGATCCCATTTTAAGAAATCGACAGAGTTTATTTGGAAAATCGAAGTGAAGTCGAAATATTGGCCATGGATTTGAATAGAAGGGGCAACATCAGATAGGAGGGGAGTTTGGGGTTACAGTGGTAACGAGGGTGTAGGTGTCTATGGAGGGGGAAGGGCTTTGGCACAGAGTGCACGGGATGAGGTGGGGAGGATGCGTAGGGAGTTTGGAAGCGGTGGAGGAATTAACAACGTGGGCTACACGGTTGTGGGGAGGATGGACGGTGGTGTGGTGCATGGTCGGGTCTGCGCGTAGGGTTGGAAAGTGGCGCAGGTTTTGGGGAGGGCTCAACACCTCCCCCAATCTGTTTCTTTTGATAAACCAAAATAGATCCCACTACATTTATTTTAATTTCAATCCCCTTTTTTGGTTTAGTTTTATAATTGTTAATAAAATTTAAAAGGTTATTACAAAATATAATATATATTTATATATATATATACACAAAATTATATACATATATATATATATATATGTTTATATATATATGTATATATATATATATGTATATATATATGTGTGTGTGTGTGTGTGTGTGTGTGTGTGTGTGTGTGTGTGTGTATATATATATGTATATATATATATATATATATGTACATATACATGTACATATACATGTACATTATAAATTATTATATCAATTTATTTTACTTTGGTGAGTTATATAACAATATAACTATTATACTAACTAATACATTTTGTATTTTTTTGAATATTGAAATGGAGTATTCACTACAAAAATGAATGTTGAATCAACAAATTAATTTATAAGAACATAAGGCAATTGTTTTCTAAATATAGATAAATGGCATTTACTTTAATATTTTATATAATATCCTAAGAACAAGAAAATGACAAAAATTAAAAATAATAGACTTGGGTGGTTATCAACATAAACCATGGAACTTAATAAGTTATTTTCTTTCAAAACTCAAATTGACGATAAAATGATTTATTTCTCTATGTGAAAAGAAGGCATGTAGAAATGTATTTCAATCAAGAGAAGAAACTAGAAACATGTCAAAGTAAGTTTCTACATAGAACACACATCTTAAAATTTACTTTCTTATGCAAGCACCTATTACGTCTATTTTTTTAACATGAAAAGGAGAGTGTAAACTAACTTCATCTCTTTGTATAAAACCACAAAATTTTGTAAGAAAGCATCATATTCCAGCGCTAATATTATTTTCAATAAAACCATTTTCATTCAATAGATAAGAGTTGCATCAAGTTCTTATTAGAGAATACATTTTTCTACATTATTTCATTTCTAAGAGTCTTAAACTCAATATGCAACATTTTTTCAAAATAAATAACTTCTCAAAGAAACCCATTACAAAACTTCTTGACAAGAATGAAGGAAGATTGTACAAGCAAATGTGACTCAAGTTTACAAGTAATACCAAATACAAGGAGGATTTTACAAGGTAATGAAGGCTTCCACATACCCTTATTAAAAAAGTTATAATGGGAGTGATGTCCATAAAAGGATGAAGGAGACAAAGATAAGCCAAGATGACAAAAAACATTTCCAACTATCTTCCACTTGAGCTCCAACTTAGACTGCTTCCAAAAGACCAACACAAGTAGAAATTTTTTGTTTAACCACCCTAAATTTAAACATCATTACATGTCTTTCCAAGGTTGGAGGACATGCTAGCCTCCCCCAAGCCCATGGGAAAGAGGACTAGTTTCCTCAAAATTTGTACAAGATTATGGGAGACAATCCAACATTATTTTCACATATAAGACAAGACAAATACTAAGAAAACACCCATTTTTTGCAAAGAAGGAAAGGAGGAGAAACCATATTCTACCTCCAAAATGGGGAAGAGAAGAAAGAGATCTCCAAGTGCCAAAAGTGTAGCCAAAATTGGTTACACATAAACAATAATCTCTACAACCTCGTTATTCCTCCAAAGTCATCAAACCCTCCTTATTTCTCCACCCATTCACCAAAATAATTCTTGGGAGGATTTTCAAACCCAACGGGTTTCCTCTCCAAGAATGGGGAAGCGGGTTCAAATCATATGAACAAACTTCCCCACCTCAAACCATTTGAACGGAGTGACAAAAAAATCCTACATGGCTTGCCTATCAATCCATGAGGTTTGAGAGGGAAAAATCCCTCTCTCTTCCCCCACAAAATCCTAAATCCATCATGCCATATGATGGATGGAGAAAAATAAAACAACAAGTATAATAAAAAAATGGCAACACACAAGTAGCAACACACATTTTAAAGAAAACAATACTGATATCTAACATGATATAAAACATTAAAATATCTCAAGGAGCCTACCTCCAAAATCTCTCCAACACTCTAAGTTTTCCTCTCCTTTATCCAAGAAAGCTTTAGCTCCAAAATCCACAAGCCTCCAAGAAAAATCTCCCAAAACAAATTTCTCTTCTTTCCCCATGACGGAGAATTCGAAGAGAATCCAAAAAAAACCTCATAACTAAGGGGGTGACATGTGTCACCCCTCTCTTCCCTCAAGGTCAAAGATTTTCAAAACAGAAGAGAGAAAACATAAAATAGCTTTTAACCCTCTTCTCCCAAATTACTCAAAATGAAAAACAAACAAACTTGTGCAACTTTTAACAAAACACACATACCCATCCACCTTACATGGATGTGACCAAAGGGAGGGAAACTCTCTCTGTACCTTGGAATTAATCCCCCTACCTATTAGGTAGGGTCCAATGGCCTATTTTCATGCTAAGGGGACTCCCAAACTAAAAAGGGGTCACTTAAAATGCCTAAAATAGTCAAATTTCAAGTTTGGCACATTTGGACACAAGTTTAGTTTGACCCTAATCCCCTCTAATTAAATACATTAATATCCAAACTCAAAACTTAATGCAAGTGGGGACCATTAAGTCCTCAAATCAAGATTACAAAGCAACTAAACATCCTAAACAAGATCAATATTACATGACAGACTACATTACAAATGAGGGTCACTTATGGTGCCCAAAATAATGAAATCTAATACTAAGACCTCATACAATAAACACAGTTAGGACTTAGCCCCATGGGCTGCTTTTGCAAAACTGTGAAGCTGCCCTGAATCTCACGTTCTCTTGTGACTTGTCACCTACACACTCATTGCACACATTAAACACACATATTCGATAAAATGTAAATCAACTGCTCAATAAGTCATAAATTAATTCTATGCTAGCATATCATCATTCTGGAATCTAAAATGTGACACATGCATAATTATACACAATTCACAATGGTTAGCCATAAAGATAAAGTGACATACATCCATAAAATCCAAACATGCAACTGAACTGAGTATCCATCAAATATAAATAAGGTCCAAACAACATTATATCACTTAGTATTGTGACATCATAAGATAAGGTGTCAACATAGTAATCAAGCCAAATTGGTGCTATATGCCCAAATATCCATACATGTCTCAGAAGGTCAAATATCTTAATATAATGCCCAAAAGATATCAAATCCCTGCCAAAAGATGTCTATGAGTAAAGAGAACAACAATTAACTGAGGCTATAAAAATGTGGGCACTACAGTAATCAAGTGTGATGATGAAGAAGAGTGAAAGAATTCAAAAGTAGATAATAACAAGGGAGATTTATGGAATTTTATACAAACAAGAGGTGCATAATTTGTGGTGAATGATTTACCATTTAAAATTAATATTTTCAACATATATTGGCTTATGTTGTTTGTTCTAACTCCTTCAACCATACCCCGAATTAGATCTAAGTGTTTCAACAAGTAACATCTACTGAGATTACAATGTGAAGGACATGGGCTTTGAATGATGGAGGATGGAGGGATCTCTAGAAGTCCCTTGATGTTAATGATGAAGATGTCTTCAAGGTGAATATTTCATTTATATATACATACATGTATCATATATTCTAACGGATATACACTTGTTATATTTTTTATTTGTCGGGCATTGGAATTTGTAATCAGTGATGTTTGAAAGTATAACATTAAGATTATCATATGTTTTTCCAACAATTGAGGTGCATTTAGAGGGAAATCATAGTATGTAAAATGGGTAAATAGTGAAAGTTTAAGCTTGAATTTTGAGGTCCTCTATTTTCGCTTGCCAAACTCAATACCTACTTCCAAAAACATACGAAAGTGCATATTAATTATACTTACAACAAACAATGTGGATTTTTTTTTAATTTTTTAAAGTTTACCATACATTTTATTCTTGTTATAGTTCAACCCATAATATTTAATGATTTATAACTTTATATTTGCTAATAATGTCTTATATAAGTAATAAGTAATAAGTAATATACCCCTATGTGAATTTGATAATTCAAAATGTTTTGACTAGAGTAAACACTATCACTAATATTAAATATAAAGCGGAGTTCAACTATATTTCACAGGAAATAATTAATGAACCACACTAAACCTCTTATCCATCTGGTGACACACTATAAGTATTTGAATTGTCTAAAAATTTCTTGAATCCCAATCTATTTCTATAACAAGGACGATGAACTAATTTGCAATCTGGTAGTGCATTTCACATGAACCCAACCCTCATTCCCCACTGTAATTCTACATCAAAAGTGGTTTCACAAGACCACGATTCTTCCCTCTATTTGAGAAGAAACACCACCACAAATACCTATTTTGTTGTGCCCTCAATGATAAAATCTGTCCTAAAAACCATCCCTGCTTTCACTGGTACTGTCGATGAAATATCCTCACATAAAGGCATTCCAATAAATTTTAAAAAAAATCAGCTGCAACAAATTCACAGTGACTCGAATCACATGGCTTTAGGTGTCATTGGTGAAGATAGCAATTCCGATATATTCTCATGGAAGAAGATCACTTTCATGATAAAATCCTTCGGTAGAGGCCACAGATCAAAGTCGGTAACTTTTGCATGAGGACCATTCCACATACCTTTCCCGACTCCCGAGGCACTGCAATGACCACTCACCAATATTATTAAAAGCCAAAATTGTACAGACTACAGTGTTAAAGCTGTCAAAGTCGACATTAATGGAAGATAACGAGTTTGATCTGTAGCCTCTACCGAATGGTCAAACACCAGTTAGGTAACTCAACACTCTGTTTCACGTGCCCATCTAACTCAATTTCGACATGAACTTTCGCTTCAGCCATTTGTGTGGAAGATAATCTGTCGTACAAAGATGACGTGTTTGATGACCGCCAGCCTGCATTCATTTATAATTCTCATCTTATCCAGATTTGGAATGCCAAACGAAAATGTCGAATAACTTTGAGTGCGAGCCTCTGGTAGTGGAGGAGATTCCTGGACTTCTCAAAGTCTACAGCGATGGATCGGTTGTACGGGAAGACGATCCACCATTTGCCATTTCTGAGAGAGATGATGTGTTATACAAGGACGTTGTGTTTGACGAGGAAGTTGAGCTGTGGGCACGCCTATACCTGCCTGCACCCATAATGAAGACCAACTCCAGGGTGCCTGTGCTTTTATTCTTTCACGGTGGCGGATTTGTCTTGTTGAGCCCTGCATCTCCCCCTGTCCACAACATGTGTATGGTGTGGGCAGCCAAACTAGGCGCGATTATCATTTCTGTGAAATACAGGTTAGCACCTGAACATCGTCTTCCTGCTGCCTACCAGGATGCCATCGCAGCGTTCAAGTGGGTGGAAGCGATAAAAAAAGACGGCGCAGTCGCAGATCCGTGGTTACATTCTCACGCCGACTTTTCCAAGATATTTGTGATGGGCGCAAGCGCAGGAGGGAACATTGCGCATCATCTGGGCATGTGGGCTGCAAGAGAGGCCAAAAATGGAATGGAAACTAAAATCAATGGAATGATTTTGTTGTACCCCTTTTTCGAAGGTGAAAATCGGATGCCATCACAAGAAGGAAGTCTCTCCATACTTAAGGTGGAGCATTCGGACGCCATGTGGAGAGTGGCACTGCCCTTGGGAAGTAACAAGGATCATCCTTTTTGTAATCCCGTAGGGAAAGGGACTGAGGATTTAGTTTCTAATATTTCCCTTCCGCCCATGTTTTTTGTGGTTCCCGGGCGGGATTCAACCAGAGACAAACAGTTACAGTACTGTGAGTTTCTTAAAAAATGTGGGAAGGAATTTGAGTTGCTTTTGTTGGACGATGAAGACCACGGCTTCGATTATTTGAATGTGGAGGGTAAAAGCGCTGCTGAAGTTCACAGCCGAATGTCTGAATTCATCAAAAGAAATTGATGGCAAAGCTACTGAATAAATACAAATTTCGAAATATTATTATTATTTTATCTTTCTCAATCCCCTATATATATATATATATATATATATGAAATAGTCTATATTACTTTATATAAAATATTACAGCGTATCCACAAAAAATATGGGTGGTAAAGGGCACACCTCACGATCAAACTAGCCATGATGGCTAGGAGACTAAAATATCAAGCCCAAGGGGCAACAACAAACTTAACAACAATGCCAAAAAACATAAGTAAAAACTAGGCCGCTGCAACAAACATAGTGGCAGGAGGTGGTGGAGTACCCTTATCCTCCAAGTTGCTACCAGGAAGGTCGTTGCCATCCGGAAGGTGTGGCCAGCCTGAAGCAGCTTCTTCATCTTTGTCTTCATTCTGATTAGGAGAAATAGCAAGAGCCAACCTGGGAGCCTTGCTAGAATCCCACCCATCCCTCTATACAGGAGGCGGGCAGTAGTGGTGGGAACCCCATCCATTGTGCTGCGCAGAACGGTGAGGGGTCCCCCAACCACTGTGATTAATACGGCTACGCCGTCGCTCGGGCTGCCACCTAGGAGAGCGACGACGATGAGCTTGGTCTACCGACCGGCCACGGCCACGATGCCCTCTTGAATGAACACTTCCAGAAGGGGAGGTAGGAGGTTCCCGCACCACAATGCAAGAAGCGTTGGCCCAATGATCCAGAAGGGTCTGAAGGTGCCGCACCTCCAGCTCCACCTTGCAGGCCTGGTCCTAGATCTATAAGAACACATTCAAGATAAGCATGGCCTTATCATAATGCGAAAGAATACAAGAAATTGCAGAATTAGCAAAAACAACATAATTGCGTTCTTTTCATATAAAAAAAGGATCTCCACTCTGAAAGTATGCCATAATTGTGCAAAAACATGGGGAATGGAAATAGAATCCTCCAGCAAAGCATGTTGCCAATGAAATTGAACTGGTCTAAACGATCGAAAGAAATTGTGGTTCCAAGCCCAAATAGTTTGAGCTTTTGGGTAGTACCAGAACAAATGTATGAGCGTCTCAATGTGCCCACAAAAAGGGCATAACCGAGGAGATATCTCGTAATGAGCTAATCTACGCCCAAGAGGAAGACCTTGATAAAGCAAACACCAAGCAAAACAGGTTAACCTGGGCTGAATGATGGCTTTCCATACGGTATGAAATCTAGCTTCCCAGGATGAACATCCAGAATTGATGGACCATCTGGAGTTAAGCAAGGCCACCATCGGTAGCCTGGGGGTGAGTAGAGCATATACCTTTTCCTAGGAAGTAATTTAAAAAAGGGGTATCTGGAAACCATTTCCAATCCTTCCACCAAGGCCTGAGAGAGATGACACCAACTTTGTGAAGCATCTCGGTAGGAATGGAATCAAGAACTTCCTGATAAGACTCTCTGTCAGCAGAAGCAAGTTGAAACTTGGCTTTAGCTTGAGGCCAAGTGAGAAGTAATCTGGTCTGCATGCAAAAGATATCTTTAAGAGTGCACAAGTCTCGATGATACAACTTAAGAGCATGAACCCAGGGCACTTGGGCAAGTGGCACATCATGAAAATTGATGAGAGGAGACGACCAAATGTTGTGGTCATTAATGGATAGCCCATTTCTGAATCTATCCCCTTCTCAGATTAAAAAGGGTTTGAGAAACTCCCAAGCTTTCCATATGCTTTTGACAACAAAGGTGCCCACAATCTTAACCAGGGCTTTGATAATGAGCAGACTTTGAAAATCCATCCCTTGCCAATTTTTACACCCCTGAGGGGAGCCTTGACAAATACAGTTGTGAATCAACACTTTCCAAGCTTCGTTGCCAGTGCAGGCCCAAATAATCCACTTAGCTGCAAGAGCAGACCCCTGGCGGCCAATGTTAGTCAGCCCGAGACCTCCATAATCCCTAGGGAGATAACAATAGTCCCAGGAAACTCTATGAAAGCCTTTGCCAAGGTCCAAGCTAGCCCAAAGGAAATCTCTGAGGAGTTTCTCCAATTTCTTGTAAGAGGCTTTGATCGACACCTAGCACGAAGAAAAATAAACATGTGTGGTTGCCAATATCTTGGAGCAAATATAAAATTTTCCTGCAAGCGAAAGGGGTTTAATAATCCAGTACTCCAATTTGCGGGAAACCCTATCAATAACATATTGCCAAAGTTGACTGAGAGAAACATTGAAAGCAAAGGGAATGCCCAAAAATTTAAAAATTTCTCCATGCTGGATATACTTCCAGCCAAAACAATTCAACCAACTAGGTTTAGGGAGAAAAGATTGCCTGAAGCGCTGGGTCTTTCTCCATTGGATACTGGAACCTGAAGCTAAACAATACGTGTCCAAACATTGCATGACATTGTTGATACTAAGAGCGTGAGGAAGGAGTCATCTGCAAAATGCCGATTTCCAAGCTGAAGGGGAGTCGTAGAAGGGAGTTGAATACCCCTCACAAGCCCTTGATCACAAGCATGGGCAAGGAGGAACCCAAAACCTTTAGCGGCTAGCACATAAAGAGCAGGTGCTAAAGGACAACCTTGTCTAATAGAACGAAAAATCCCAAACTGCTCGGAAGTATGACCATTAATAGATAAAGAGGCTGTGGCATCTGAAAAAAGCATTTTGATAGAGGCGATGAAAACCGATCCAAAGCCTAGCGCTTCAAGCATCACAAGAATGAAATGCCATTCAATCCTATCATAGGATTTTTCAAAGTCAATTTTGAAAAAAGTGGTTGGTTGTTTAGAGGTTCTTACCCACTCCATACCTTCCCAGACAGCTAAAATATTATCCAAAATGCGCCTGCTTTGTATGAAACCAGTCTGCTCAAGATTGACGATAATGGGCAAAATGGGCCGATCCCTAAAGACTTGTACTTGTTATCATAACATAGCAAATATCATCCATGTGTGTGACGAACTTTCTAGTGGGAGATGCACGGTGATCATCATAAAACGTGTTTTACCTTTTTTAATTTTTAATTTTACACCGTCAAGGTTTTTTATTGGACGACATATAATTTGTTAGATAAGATCATGACATGAATGGAAAGGTAGAAATCAAGTACCGACATAAACATATGTCACATCTCTTATTATTATAACCAAAATAATATTTTCTATATGTGATCCACTTTATCATCTCAATCTCGTTCACATTATTCGTGTGAGTTCCCTTTACAGTTATAGTAGATAAAATAAAAAGAAGGAAAATCCTATAGACTCTAGGTTTGAAACCCAACTATAATTCTTGGTTATTATTGCACTCTGTAGCCCAACATTGTAGTTTGAAGATTGATTGATTACAAAAAAAAAGTGATGCACAAAAAATCATCGGTAGTTGAGACCCTTGGTTTTTCATATGAATGTAAGGTACATTTTATCTACCAATCTATTTTATTGGCATGAGACACCATACATTTTTTTAGATTGTTGACTGCACATTGTTCTTTGATTTACAAAGACTTTTTTTCCAAATCAAGACAAGTGGGAAGCTTCCCGACTTAAAAACATAAACTTCATCATGACCCATCCCTCAGTGTAATATTTGGTTCATAATTGCATAGAAAACACTCTTCATAATATTCAGTAATAATATTCAATACATATGGTACAAACAATGAAAACGTAATGTATTTTTGGAAGTAATTTTTGTTAAACCACAAGGTCAACCCATCAATTTCTAATACAAGAACTACAGTTAATGAATCCAATGAAGGTGATTAGTCTATGTCATGAATACCATAGGGATCTCTGACAATTTGGCAAAAGAACTCCCCCCAAATTACGCGAGGGATTTGAACACATGACCTTTTTCTTTGATACCAACTATTTCAAGTGATTTACGTCAAAACAAAAAGTTGACCCATCAATTTCCAATACAAATGCTAGAGTTAATGAATCCATGGGAGGCGTTAGTCCATGTCACGAATCCCATAAGGACCGGTGACAATTTTCCAAAAATGTAATCAAGTGTCATGATGAAGAATAGTGAAATAATTAAAAAGTAGATGATAGTTATAACAGACAAAGAACAATGTATTCAATTCAATGTGTGTGTAAAACAAAAGAGCAGAGCCATATAAAGGTTGCGAGGAGGAAGGATAAAAGTTATAACTATCATGTAACTGTCCATCAAATAACAAATGTATTAAACTAATGCTAACATTCCCCCCCTTAATACACTGTTTCTATACTATTTACCCCCTAAGACAAATCAAAACTTCACCTTGCAGAGAGGCTTGGTGAGAATATATGCAACCTAAAAATTAGTAGGGCAGTATTGGAGCTGAATTTGGTGCTTCAAGACCTGTTCAAGAATGTACGTAGTGACATTTGACCTCAATATGTTTTGTTCATTCATAAAAAATAGGATTCTTCACAAGCTTCAACACACCTTGATTGTCAAAGTGAATGATGGGAGGTTTCTCTTCAGGAATACCTATATCTGCAAGAATGCAACTTAACCAAATCACTTCGCACATAGCTCCTCATGTAGCACGGTATTCAACCTTAGTGGATGAGAGAGAAACAATAGTTTGCTTCTTGCTAATCCATGAGATAGTTCCACCTCTGAGATGAAAAACAAACCCTGAAGTGAATTTCCTATCATCAATGGATCCTGCATAGTCTGAGTCTGTATATCCTTGTTAGACGAACTAAGTGTTCTTCTGATACTCCAGACCAAATTCAATTGTACCTCGGTCGTATCTCAACACATGCTTTCCTGCTATTCCAATGATATTTCTTTGGCTCCTTCATAAATCTGGTGAGATAGCTCACTGCAAAGAAAAGATTAGGCCTGGTATATGTCAAGTAAATGAGACTCCGTACAAGATACCTATAGTGAGTGCCATCTACATGTGGTGAATCCTTGAATCTAGATAATTGTAAACCTTTTTCCATAGGTGTGGACATCGATTTACAATCTAACATTCCATACTTCTCTAGGAGTGTCTTGGCATATTTCATCTGGGAGAGAAAGATATGATTCTTCTTCTGTCATATCTCTAAGCCAAGACAATAGTGAAGTAGCCCTAAATCGGTCATGTCGAAGAATTTTTTCAGATCATTCTTTACATCATCCATAAGATTGTCATAACTTCCTATGATCACAAGATCATCTACGTACAAAATTAGAAAAGCAATATATGTTCCTACCTTCTTGATATAAAATTTTTTATCTTAGGGGCTATGATCGAATCCATGTTGCAATAGGTGATCATCAATTTTTATATACCATTCCCTAGGTGCTTGTTTGAGTCCATAAAGTGACTTTATCAGAAAACATACCTTTTGTGGTTGATGCTCATCTACAAACCCTTCAGGTTGGGCCATGTATACTTCTTCTTTGAGATCACTGTTCAGAAAAGCACTCTTGACATCCATCTACTGAAGTTTCCATCCATTTTGTGGTGTTAGTGCACAGAAAACTTTGATTGTTTTGATCTTTGTAGTGGGTGCAAAGGTCTCATCATAGTCAATTCCTTCTTGCTGAGCATAACCCTTTGTAACAAGTCGTGCTATGTGTTTGTCGATTGAACCATCTACCTTATATTTTGTTTTGAAAATCTATTTGAAGCCAATGGATTTATTACCTGGAGGCAGATTGACAAGTTCCCACATCCGATCCTGAAGTAGGGATTCATATTCATCATTCATAGCCTATTTCCACTATGGTTGGTCTAATGCCTCATGAACAGTGTCAGTTTTGGTGCTATCAACAACTAAACTCATGAGTGCAAAATTTACCTCATTTCTGGCTTGACTTCGTGTTCTGACTCCCGTAGAAGTATCAGGAAGTGAGTTTAGGTGTGGATCCCCAATAGTATTATGGACCCATTTCAGAAGTTGGTGTTGTTACTGCTAATGTGAAGACGTGTGTTCCAGTGTGCCTAGATCAATGAATAAGTCTCCACTCATCTCTTCTTCTCTCTAAGAAGAATCATCTTACCCATCATCTAGATGTGTGAGCAATCTATGTGATGAGGTCGGTACTGGATCTCCATTGTGTGGGAAGGAGTCAAAAGATGATTCATCACACACCACATCTCGACTCTTGTAGATTTTATTCATCTCAGGATCTCTGAGACGATATGTCTTTGAGGTAGTACTATACCCCAAGAAAATTCATGGTAGTGTCTTTAGATTGATCTTCTTCCTTTCCTCATCTGGAACATGCATATATGCAGTACAACCAAAAACTCTCAAATGATAGATAGAAGGTTTACGGCCAGTCCATACCTCTTCTAGTGTCTTATTCTACAAGATTTTTGTGGGTGCCCGGTTAAGTAGATACAACACTGTCTGGACTACTTCTGCCAAAAATAAATCCTCCAACTTGGTAGTGGAGAGTATACAATGAGCCATCTACATGATAGTCTTGTTGTGTCGCTAAGAAATCCCATTCTATTGGGGCGTGTAGGGTGCAGTCAGATGTTGTTGAATGCCATGCTACTTCAGGTATGCTAAGAAATTATTTGATACAAATTCCCCCCCTCGATTTGAGTGGAGGATAAGGAGAGGCTTCGTAGACTTCCTGGTGGCTTGCTCGTAAAAGGTTTGGAAATTGGAAAATGCCTCACTCTTTTTTTAGAGAAAATATACCCACATTTTCCATGAGTAATCATCAATGATGAGTTAGAAGTATTTAAAAACTTGGAAGCTATATGGTAGGGGTCCGTACAGATCGGTGTGCACAACCTGATGGTGATCTATAGAATGATAAGAGCTCTATTTGAACAGAGCTCTGTGTTGTTTTCCCACAAAACATCCCGAGAAAATAGGTAAGGAATGGGAGAGTGGAGGAAGCCCTCTTACCATTTCCTTGGCACTGAGCTAATGCAGAGCCTTGACAGAAAGATGACCATATCGAAAGTGCCATAGTGTAGTTGACTCTGCCATTGAAGAAGAGAGAGCAATGTTAGATGAAGTGACCGCATCCAGTGCAAATAGACGACCCTTCATAAATGCTCGTGCAATAAATGATTCTCCATGGGAAATGATGCAGGACTTGACCCCTTTTTGAACAAAGAATTCAACCCGCATTTGATGATTAAGAAGTTGACTCACAGACGAGAGATTTAAGGTCAAACCTAAAATATATAGCACCTTCGTGAGTGTACATCTTCGTGTCCCAAGAGGAATGATGACATCACCAATCCCCGCTGTAATATACTCCTGATTATCTGCGATGGTGATCCAGTCTCTAGTGGGCCGATCACTTAAGGTATGGAATAACTTCTTATTCTTAGTCATGTGTTTTTTAGCGCCCAAATCAATCAACCCAACACTATCTGACAGCTGCAAAGTCTGCGAGACTAGGACAATTTTTGGATGTGTTGTGTCTGGAACCTCTTCATCGAAGGAGGCATCCTACTGAGCAGCAATATGACCCTTCGGCCTCTGATTACGAACACACCATTGGGATTTCTTGGAATATCCTTGGTTAAAAGTGCTCTCTTCACCAAAGTTGTCATGCTTGTGACCGTTGTAATAACAGTTTGCAGTCGTGTGCATATCTGTGGAGCAACTGTGGCACCATCGATCTGCCTTGTTGTTCTGCTCCTTCTGGGCTGGCCGCTACGATGGCCATTGAGAAGGTTGCTGTTGTGTATGCTACTTCTGATTCTAGGGGGTGACTACCCTATTCGAGGCTTATGCTTTTACCTCGTGATGAGAGCCTTATCTTCGAAGGCTTCTTGAAAATTCTGAATGGCTTCTTCCTGCTGGAGATAATTCACCAGTTTGAAAAAACTCACCTCCTATTGAGTGATGGTCAACATGGTGATCAGAGTTAGAAATCGGGAAGGAAGAACTCACAAGGTGAGCGAGACTAGAGACTAGTTCACCAAGAGTAAAAAGTTCTACGTGTAACTTGGCCACACGCTGCAAAAAGGCTTCAACTGATTCACCATCATGCATACCTATCGTGTGAAGCTTTGTCTGAAGATACAACATCATCATCAGATTCTTGGCTTCATAGATGGTACACAACATGGCCCATGCCATAGATGAGGTGGTTGATTCCCGAATGTGAGGTTGAACCTCATCAGAAAGGCTCAGAGTGATAAGCATTAATGATTTTACATCGGCCTTTTCATACTTAGCCAACAAATCAGCATCTGTGGGAGGGGTGCTCATACCAGAAACGATCCCCAAAAGATCTTCAAACAGAATAATCATCCACATCTTGGTTTTCCATGTGGCGAAATTTGGCCCTTTTAGCAACTGGGCATCCGACAACAAAATGTGAGGTGCAAACATTTCCAAAAACACAAAATTGTATTTTATTTTTTTATTGTTCAAAAATGGTTACAAATGCTTACTGAAGGAACCTATCATGAAGATGGTCTCTATAAGCTTATGCAGTGAGACACAAACTCTCTTGTGGGTGTTCTACTTCGTGTTCATCATCTGCATCATAGTTGCACTCCTATTCTTCACGGATTCGACGTGCTTCACAGCACACATCAAACTAGAAATATTCAAACAATCCTTTACGCAACAATTTGTCAAATAATATGTTGCCGGTATTCAGTAATTCATTGAGCAAGGAAAATAGATGCTGGTGCTGTCCTCTTTGGCGCTCAAAGATGACCTAGCAGAAGGGTTACTCATGTACATGGCGAGGTAATCTAGATTACCCTCCACACACCATATTTAGGCTCTCTTGCCAAGCTCTTCACACTACAGGTTTGGACGTTGCAAGGCTCCTCACGCTGGGTAGACTGGGCAAACACTTCAGCAAATCTTTGGATATCTTACATGCATAGGTCTAGTATATTTTCTCCATCTTCTGAACCGATAGACTATTTTTATGAGAGCACTAGTAGGAGAGATCTTGAGCATGGGTTTGCAAGTGCAATATCCAACTTTGCAGGGAGTGTCCACATCATTATGGGCTCCTCCAAATGATTCTGCACGCACTGTAAAAAAAGAAAAAAAGCAATTGTTTGTAGAACTGTGTGTTGGTTTGCAGCCTCTTCCCCACGTGACAATACGTTGTTAGCATTGGTGCCTCCTATCTTCCCACGCAAAGAACGGAGGAACTTTGATACCACTGTTAGCAATAAAGGAGAGTGCAAAAAATGTTCACGCCAAACAAGTCTGACAGGTCAGGTCGTAGAAATGTTAGAGTAGTTCGCTGCCAAGATGGAAACTCCACACAATCAAAATAAAATATATCTCCACACAAACCAAAGAACCACTCTCTAAATTTCCACGCCAAAGATACACTTCAGCCACGAGCAACACCTAACACTCCAATCTTCCACGCAGGCAGAGATAAGATACTCTTTAACACAAAAACATAACTTCTACAGGTCTCTTTATTCTCCACGTAGGCAGAGGAATGGAGACAGCTCTGATACCAATGATAGCAGACAAATAACTATGTATTCAATTCAATGTGTGTGTAAAACAAAAGAGAAGAGCCATATAAAGGTTACGGGAGGAAGGAGGACAATTGTAACTGTCTTTAATTGTCCATCAAAAACAATGTATTAAACTAATGCGAACATATAGCAAGGGATATTTATGGAATTTTATATAAACAAGAGGTGCATAGTTTGTGGTGAATGATTTACCATTTAAAATTAATATTTTCAACATATATTGGCTTATGTTGTTTGTTCTAACTCCTTCAACCATACCCCGAATTAGATCTAAGTGTTTCAACAAGTAACATCTATTGGGATTACAATGTGAAGGACACGGGCTTTGAATGATGGAGGATGGAGGGATCTCTAGAAGTCCCTTGATGTTAATGATGAAGATGTCTTCAAGGTGAATATTTCATTTATATATAAATACATGTATCATATATTCTAATGGATATACACTTGTTATATTTTTTATTTTTCGAGTGTTGGACTTTGTAATCAGTGACCTTTGATAGTATAACATTAAGATTATCATATGTTTTTCCAAAAATCGGGGTGCATTTAGAGGGAAATCATAATATGTAAAATGGGTAAATAGTGAAAGTTTAAGCTTGAATTTTGAGGTCCTCTATTTTTGCTTGCCAAACTCAATACCTACTTCCTAAAACATATGAAAGTGCATATTAATTATACTTACAACAAACAATTTGGATTTTTTTTGAATTTTTAAAAGTTTTCCATACATTTAAGGCTTGTTATATTTCACCCCATAATATTTAATGATTTATAGTTTTATATTTACAAATAATCTCTTATATAAGTAATATACCCTTGTGTGAATTTGATAATTCAAAATGTTTTGACTAGAGTAAAAACTATCACTAATATTAAATATAAAGATGGATTCAACTATATTTCATAGGAGATAATTAATGAACCACACTACACCTCTTATCCATTTGGTGACACACTATAAGTATTTGAATTCTCTAAAAATTTCTTGAATCCCAATCTATTTCTATAACAAGGACGATGAACTAATTTCCAATCTGGTAGTGCATTTCACATGAATCCAACCCTCATTCCCCATTGTAATTCTACTTCAAAACTGGTTTCACAACACCATGATTCTTCCCTCTATTTGAGAATAAACACCACCACAAATACCTATTTTGTTGTGCCCTCAATGAAAAAATCTTTCCTACAAACCATCCTTGCTTTTACTGGTACTATCAATGAAATATCCTCACACAAAGGCTTTCCAATAAATTTTAAAAAATCAGCTGCAAGAAATTCATAGTGACTTTAATCACATGGCTTTAGGTGCCATTGATGATGATGAAAATTCTGATATATTCACATACCTTATGGAATCTTACATGGAAAAAGATAACTTTCATGATAAAATCAACAATATGACATGTAATGTTTTCGCCTCACAATACACAACCCCCTGTCCCCCCCTAAGAATCTTATAAATCTATGCAAAAATCCTCTATGGATATTGAAGGTATTGGACACTAACAATGCACAAAAAAACAACAAAACTACAATCCTTGGCCTCTAAGGTCTGATCCTCATTCAAGTCTTTTATGATGAAATAATTAGGTCTAGGGTTCCTTACAAGCTCTTGGAAATTCAGACCATGACCAACTACTCTTTTTTACTTAATTTTAGGAGGAAGATGGCTTACCCAAGATCTCATCAGGTCTAGCACTTTTGAACCAAGCAGAAACCTTTCTCTTTATAACTTTGTGAGAAAGGAGATGAACACATCATCAACATGAGTATAAATCTGTGGTAATGAATACAAGTCTCAGTCTGAGGACCTATTGAGCTTCATTCTTTAGTCATTGCTTAGTACCAAACATTTGATTTGACCAGAAGAAGTGGGATTATTAGAGGAATCATAAATGTTGCAGGTTTTATTAGCATTCATACTGCCCTTCATCTTGTCGCAAGCACTATTGGTACTATTATTAACATTGACACAAACAGGGCCGAATTAAGGTTTTCAAGCAGGCTAGGCAGTACTTGGAGCGTGCACCCCCCTCCCACCCAATAACCCACCTGTATGTGAATGTTTTTTAAACAATTATAGACTAAGCATAACTCTTAACACATTTTATTAAAGGTATAAAGGTTTTTGTCTTTCCTTTTTTGTAGCAAAACTATTAATGAGATCATCATAATTTATTGTTATAGTGATGTCATGTTCAATTATCAAAATAGAAAGGCTATTCAATCTAGTTTCACCCATTGTTGACCTTAAATTGATTTTTACTCTTGTTAGAGTGGAAAAAGCTCTCTCAGAACTACAATTTGAAACAAGAATGGTAAGAAACATTCGTATTGGAACATCTAGAATTGGGAACGTGGTGTCTAGTCCACTTTTTCTTAAATATTTTGACATTGATGTTATACTTGTCAAGTTTTCATGTCTTGTTAATGCCTAGAAATGGATGCATTCAATGTCAAGGGTGGCCTCTAAGTCAGTGTTATATATTTTTTACTAAATAATTAGAGCATTTCAGTAATGTCTCATTATCAAGATATTTTAAATTGTTCAAAAATCCAAACCTATCATTTAACACACTAAATGGTTCATTTCTTCTTCATAATTCCCTTATTAAGTTGTCTATAATAACATAGAATACCTCCACCCTCATACGTTCCCTTCCTTTTTGTGACATTTTGACATGTCTCATTTCACCAAAGTGAACTTTTCTTTTTATTTTTCTTTTATTACCAATTTTGTACTCTTCTTTTCCACTAATGATCTTAGCATGTTGCTCATATGTATCAAAATTCTCTATAATATTTTGAATATAATCTATCAATGAATTATACTAAGTCACAACCATGGTTAAGTCAATGTCTACCTTTTGCAAATATTTGCTAGGTGTATCCATTCTTTCAAGAATACTATGCCAAATACAACACATCAAACAAGTTTCTAACTTGTCTAGTTTTTTGTGAATACACTTTGCTTCATGTCGCATGGTAGTTGTTTGATTTTTATCTTGTGCTATATTTAGGAAAACATCTTGAATTTTACTATATACCAAGAAAAGTGATTTAATTACATCAGCTCTAGCTGACCATCTTGTTTCAGAAAGAAATTTTACAATGGGACAAATTCCATCCAAAAAATTTCCCACTGATAAGTTGACGCACTTAGGAAAGTGTAAATAAGTTGAAGTACTGAAAAAAATCTATAGTTGTTGTACAACATTCTGTAGCTAGAGATCCAACAATATTTAAGGAATGCCCTGAACAAGGTACAAACTCAACCATACAGTTGTGATTTTTAATCCTATTTTTTAGAATTATGTATTTTCCAGACATGTTTCTTGCATTATCATATGCTTGCCCCCGAAAATCTTTGATATTAATGTCATAGTCATCTAGTGTTATAAGTACAGAAGATTCTAAATCACATGATTTATGTCTAACTGAAGGAATGTATTTTTAAAATTGTTGAACCGGAAATCCTTCTTGAGAAACATACCTTACCACAAATGCTAACTGGTTAGTGTGAGATACATCAGGTGTTGAGTCAATAATAGTTGAAAAATATTTTGCATTGTGGAGTTCTTCAACTATTATGTTTATAATTTTTTGTGCCATAAGGTCAATAAATTCATTACATGTTTTCATAGATAAATAAGAGTGAACTCCTTTTCCTATATTTCCATATTGTGAAATGTGATTTTCCAAAAATGGGCCAAACTCTGCGATAAGTTCTAAACACCTTAAAACATTTCCATTTCTAGAAGATCCTAATAAATTGTCACCACCACGAAAGGCAATACCACTAGTAGTAAGGAATTTCACAGTTGTAACAATACGCTTTAAAACATTCAACCAATACTCTACTTCACTTTGTTATTGACTTGTAAGTGTAGAATGAACTCTTCCCAAAACATTACTTTGAGTGATGAAATTAAGAATATAATTCCTGTGATCAGGGGAATCCTCATTCTCTCTTAAACTAGCCAATGCATTTTTCCAATCATCAAATCCAATTTTGGAAAATGTGGTTGATTTTTATTGAAAAAGGTGACAAGGAATGCAATAAACAACTCCTTTTGACTATGAGTAAAGCATGTTAGTGTAACGTATTACATTGGTTGGTTAGACGGTTTCTTGTAAACGTTTCTATAACAATTGTATTTCATTATTTATATCCTTCTCTTTGTTGTTTTATATATATGAATAAAAGACAAAATATTTTATGTTATGTAAACATTGGTATCAGAGCACAAAGTGATTTGATGGCATGAGAGGAGGCACCTGAAATATCTTGCTCACCAACTTGCCCAAGAAACCTGCATGGAGTTTGCGTAAGCTGTGTGGGAAAAAGCGTGGGAGGAGGTGAAGCACCAAATCACTAACAGCAGCCAACGGTTGGTTAGCCACCAAAGAAAAAGTCTGCCAAGAAGGAAGTGTCTGAGCATCTAAACAAGCTACCTAGAAACCGTGCACCTTCAACCACGTATTCAAACTTGTCATGGGCGAGCCAAATACCTTTTTTTTTCACTAGATTATGAACAATCATCTTTTCTTCATCTTTCAAAATTTTTCTCTGTCCTAGCTTGGCTTTCAAAGGGATGTAGAGAGGTTTGGAGCATCACTGAGGCTGATCATTTCTTCCAACGAATCTACAAAGGAATGTCGAGGAAACGGTTGCATAACTGATTATCCTTTTCTCCTCGGAAAAGTTGAGGTTTTGTCTTTATTTTAAACTGATAAGAGGATAAGGGGAGGCTCGTCGAAAATAATGTTGTAAAAGATAAGACCATGCCTTTTCCAACAGAAAAGGGTGTCAAGAAAGTAGAAAATGGAGAAGTGTGGAACATATGACGGAACATATGACAGAGAGTCTTGACTAGTAGTTTACTTTCTACTTCACCATTTTTTTTTCTTTAGTAGTTTTTATGGACATTCACTTGGAAAAATACTCGGGGTTAAACTTTCACGCATGGAAGGTGAAGATCCAAATGCACGTTATGCATTAAAACTTATGGGGTATAGTAGATGGAAAGGAGAAAACCCAAAAACGCCGCAAAATTAGCAAAATGGAAGTGCAGAGATGATAAAGGAAAAGCCATTATTGGCCTTGCTCTCTCCGATTCTAAACTCCATCATGTTGATCTCAATAAATATTCCAAGGACACGTGGGATAATTTAAATCAATTATTTGGAGTGAAAGCATTGAACGCAAAGTTTTCCCTAAAACTTAAGTTATATAGATTCAAAATGGAAGAAAGCATTTCTATGACTAGTCACGTTAATAATCTTTGGTCTCTGCTCCAACAACTAGTAGAATTCAAAGCTATGATAGAAGATGAGGATGCCAAAGCTATACTATTAAACAGTCTATCTTCGAAATACAACAATGTTGTTTTTACTCTCAGTCAAATTCAGTCTAAATCTCTAGATGACATGATTGTGGCTCTTCTCATGGAGGAAAAATGAATAACTGATGATGTTGCAGAAGGTGATACTCAACAAGTAAGTGAACTTTATTCGATAAACAGAAAATTTCAGAGGTGATCAGATAAAAATAAACAAGAGATTGAATACCACTATTGTCAGAAGAAAGGTCATACAATGGGGAACTGTCATAGCCGAGCAAGAGATGTTCTACAAGGAAATATAAAACACAATGGAGCTAATACTACTCATATAGAAGATCCACATGACAAGAGTGAGGAAGTTGTTGATGAGATTGGCTTCACATCATATCTAGTACTGTAAGTAGCAACGAAGGAGGATGGAGTACAACGGAGGATGGAGGAAATCCAACGACCTCTTGCAAGCTGCAAGCGATGAGGCCGTTGATAGATATTCTGGCGAATAAGGTATTGAGGACAAAATTCCTCAATTTTTGGTTTGTGTTTATTTTAGTTTTTATTTGGTTCCGTGTTCTATTGTTTTGTGATCGGATGTTGAAAATGGATTACTCTAGAGCATAGTTGTTTGCCAATGGTTATTCATTTTTAATTGATCCTTTGAGTGCCATGCTTAAAAAAAAGATGGTTCACTTGTGAATACGTTCACTTGCAACATGAACCATGTGCAACAAGGTCTAAGTGGTGAGATCTAGTCGATAACATGTTTATTGATGCAATTTCTTTCTCAATGTTCATATTTCACATTATGGGTGAAAACGACTTAGTCAAGGGCAACATCCAGTGGTAGTGATTTGTTTCCTTTGCTATTGAAGATTGGCTAAATGACAATCGACATCAGTGGCTACAACTAAGAACATGATTGCTATGATTCTTATAAGTGAATGTGGAATATTTGTCAGTATTGTTTGTTGTTTTCCTATGTTGTTTGGTTGTTCAATAAAGTGCAGATGATGCATAGTTTCCTTTTTCGGACCTCCAAACTGAAGAGCGTCATGGGGAGCAGAAAAGCACTGAAAGTAGCACATGGTACTCGCACTAGGTTTGTGGTAAACCTGTAAAACCACCGATGTAAAATCCTCTTGGTTCATGGTCAGCCTATAAAACCACCAAGGTATCATCCTCTTAGTTTGTGGTAAACCTATAAACCCATCGAGGTGAACAGTCAGAAAGTGCTCATGTCCCTCTAGGTTTATGGTCAACCTTAGAAAAACCATGTGCATCAAGACCATGTAGGCACATGCTCGTGTGAAGGCCCTCTTTGCGGTGTTCTCATTAAGGGGGGGACATCCAATATCAGGAAATGTATGTTTGTATGAACAATGTAATAAGGGGGGGAATGTTAGTGTAACATATTACATTGGTTGGTTAGACAGTTTCTTGTAACCATTTCTACAACAACTATATTTCTTTATTTATATCCTTCTCTTTGTTGTTTTATATCTATGAATAAAAGACAAAATCTTTTATGTTTTGTAAACATAGCAACCATTCTCTTAATTTTCATTCATTGTTTAAAATTTTCCATTGAAACAAATCTTTAGAAACATATCTAAAACAATCTGAGTATTGGTGTTTTGAATTTGAAAAATCAACATTCATATCTTGTTTTGGCATATTTAAAATTATATATTCTATTGTATCGTTTTCTATTACCCATTTTGCAAGATCAAGATCAACAATCAAATGTTCATTAATGATGGGTTGAACAATAGTATTTTCATTGTTCTCCTCTTGTTGTGTGTTCTCCTTCTCTTGTGTTTTTTCATCTCCTATTAACTTTGATTGTGCATTTTTGTCACTAATCAAAGAATAATTCTCATTTTCATTAAAAACTACATTTTACTTTAAATTTTCATTTGATGCACTTAAAAATATATTTATTTTAGGTATCTTTTTCAAAAGGTTTTTTTCCTCCTCAATTTTTTGTTTAGCATTTTTTCAAAATTAAGTACCACTTAATTTTTTAGTTTTATCCATTTGAACTAAACAATTATCAAGTTACAATAACTACTGGAATACTTGTGGATAATGATGCTATAAATTATAATCAATACTATTCCAAAAGTGAAATAATATAAATAAAATTAATTACATAATAAGAATAATTAAAAATTTAAATCAAAATGTAATAATATAATTGATGCAATTGAAAACAAAATTAATGCAAAATCAAATGTAATATGCTAGAGCAGTTACTACTAGGGTTTGAATCTTGATCACTTAGCTATTAGGGGGCTGTGGTGAGTGCTAGTGGCTCATGGGAGATAGAGCCGGGGTCGGTCATCGGGGTTTGAGTCTTTGATTTTGACTTGAAACTTTGAAATTTAACTTGAGCCTTGAGGCCACCGGCCTACCGCAAGAGGGGATAAGTGTAAAAATTAATAGTAAGGATGTAGGTCGCTATGCCTAGAGACTGGACTGTGGCTGAAATTGATGCAAGGTAGTAAGCAGCAGGTGCAGCGCAACGATCTCAGGCTTCAAGACTCTCAAGAGAACAAAAAATGAATGGGGGGTCCACTACCTGTACTACGCCATCGACCCACCACGGATTCCAGATTTGGGATTAATCATGGATTCAAATTTCACTAATGAGAATCAAAAATTTGTAAACTGTAAACTATAGTGATAGACTGATAGTCTGTAATTTGTAAACATTAACTGTTAACAATGATTCACGAATCCACGATTAACCGTTTCATGAATGCATTATGCATGCAGCACAAAAAGTTATGAGTGCACTGAAGACTGAAGTTCTAAATGGTTATGTGGGTTTAATAACAATGTTTTTTTGTAAAATTTTACTCTTGTCGACTGCCTAGTCACTGAGCTGATTTTTTTTTTGGAAAATGTGGCGCCCTCCATTTTATGCACCCTAGGCAACTGCCTAGGTTTCCTAGGGTAAGACACACCCCTGGAAACAAAAATTTGTTTGACTTTCCATACCTTGTTTCAAAACTCTTACTTTAACCCATGTAAAGAGTATACTGGAAAATGTGAACCGGGTAGAATTAAACTATATAATACCATTCAGCACAAAGGAATGGTTGTATCCCATCAAAAAGTCAGTATGATCGAGGGAAAAATGAACTTAACTTGTATAAACTATGGGCCTTCTCTAACTTCATACCCCTAAAAATTCCAAGGTGGGCCTGGTATCGCTGAGTAGTGCTACTGAACCAGATCATTAATCCACATATAGAGGGACCAAATGCATGAATATTTCCCAATCCGATCTTGTTGGATTTCTATCTGGCATAATTTCACCATGATTAGTCATTTACGAGGAAATTTTTTCCATAACTTTGTCCCATACGCCTTTTGTCACTTTTCAATTTAGAGGGAATAAGGAACACCATGTATTGTATTGTTCAGTCTATGTACAAGAACCTCATCAATAGGATTGAGATAAAGATCAAATAGTAAATTGAATAATTCCTGATCTTGAAACATCATTTGTATTTCATTGTTGCTTCAATTTCTGAACCAATTGCAGAATAGCAACACTACATGTTCCAACAATAAATGGATCTCAAAATGAAATGTAGAATTTTTCATCTACTGCAAATAGAGATGTAAAAATAAGGCACAAAAAATCTTTTAATAGAAGAAAAATTCACACAAAGATTACTAACCACGCCCATTTTAAAACTTCACTCTACGCCTCAGGACTATTCCCAATCAAACCCCTGCTGGCATAGACTTTGATGTTTTGTGGTGTAAATCACCTACGATGCTTTGTTTTTTTGTAGATATTCTTTTAACCATACAAAAATTGTTTTATTATATTTTTTAATAATATATGCTCAAAGTCTTATTCAGAAAAGAGTGTTAACTTTCTATTATCAAAGACCTTGGGTGCATCTGACATAATTGGCTCTAAGAACATGTCTCTATTACAGTAATGAATATAGTTGAGTCTCGAGTTAATTTAGATAACCAATCTCTCCTTTAATTTAGATTTTAATAAAACCAATCTGTATAAAATGCTTATTAACAAATAACATTAATTACCATGTACATTGCAATGAATCTCATAGTAGTATACATTAAAAGTAATAAATTTTTGTGCTAGAAAGAATTCTATCATTGTAGATTAAAATAAGAGCTTCTATATTGTAATGCCGCTTATATGTTGTGTAATGCAGAGTAGATGTTTCCAGTTTGCTGTCCATATTTTAATACTTATTTCTGCAGGGTTAGTATTCTATTCACATATATATCAAATTAACACGCCAGAATTGGGATTTGTTATTATGAATTTTCCTTAAAATGTCATACTCTTGAATCCTCAACATGGAAGAATTTGAGTTCACAAGTACAATAAAGTGGTTTTCAATAATACGTTTTAAATTTAGAAAATCCGCAGTCTTATACAACAAAGAGCATAAAAGAAATAAACAGAACACTTAAATAACTTGCATAAATAGATGAATATTTGAACCAACACTCTTGTGTGTAATCTCCATTAATAAAATCTTCATCATACTCAGAGCTTCAGCTCTTTACAATCAAGCTTTGCATGCATCTATGTGCTTTTAATGCATGTCCTTCCTTGCTTGTGCAAATTTCACACCTTTGTGTGTGCATACAAAGAAATTACAATTGTTGTTATTTAAATAGAATAACTCACCCAATAACAACTCTTCAACTGAGAATTCTAAATCTAAACTCATGCTTTAAAATAGTTGCATGCTATGCATGAATTAACACAGATTTATTTGAATTAAATCTAATCCTAAAAATAGGATAAAACTAAGTTAACTAAAGCAAACTAAAGTAAAACTAAATCTATTTTTAATATTCCTAAAAAAGCTATGGTTGGAATTCACTATGCATGGGCATGCATATTTCCAACACTCCCCCTTAATTTCAAACTGTAGCTTTCACTCTTCTGGAGCTTCATTTTATTTTTCAGATTTGCCATGCGCGGGATCACAAACTCCCAAACAATCTCTTAAATATTCAAAAACTTCTTTTGTCAAAGCCTTTGTAAAAATGTCTACAAACTGATCTTCGGATCTGCAAAATTCAAGATGAATTTCCTTGTTGTTTATCAGCTCCCTGATGAACTGATACCTCGTATCAATATGATTTCTCCTCTTATTGAAAACATGATTTTTGGACAATGCTATGGCTGAGTTTTTGTCACAAAAAAATGTGTAGCTTCCTCTTTTTTTTGTTGTAAATCTATCAACACTCTTCTCATCTAAACAACTTGAAATGCTTCTCTTGTTTCTGCTACATACTCTGCTTCTGCTGAAGATAACGTGACAATGGGATGCTTCTTTGATGCCCATGAAACCACTCCTGTTCCAAAGTGAAAAGTATTGCCGAATGTGTTTTTCTGATCATCTATACTTCCAACATTGCCATTGTCTATATAACCAATGAGTTTGAACTCATCTGAACTTGAATAAAGAATTCCATGATTTCTTGTTCCACATACATACCTCAAAATTATTTTTCCAACTTGCCAATGTCAATCTTTTGGATATTCCATGAACCTTGATATGAGGCTCACACCATACATAATATCAGGCCTTGTGGCCATCAAATACATAAGACTTCCAACAAATTTTTTAAACAATGTTGGATCCACAAACGATCTTTCATCCTCTTTTCTCAACTTCAAACCTACTACAACTGGTGTTGGTGCTGGCTTAAAATTCATCATGTTAAACCTTTTCAAAATATAATTTGCATACTTTTGTTATGAGATAAGAACTTCACCTTTTGATTGTTGAACTTAAATGCCCAAAAAATAATGCATAAGACCAAGATCCGTCATCTCAAACTCCTTCATGGCTGATTTGAATGAATTTGTAGATAGATTTCCAGTAATGATAAAATCATCTACGTATAAACAAACAATTAAAATTTTACCTTGCTCATTTATCTTGGTGTATAAGGTAGGCTCACTGCTTCTCCTAATGAAACCATTCTCAATCAAATAAGAATCTATTCTGGTGTACCAAGCTCTAGGTTCTTGCTTGAGACCATAGAGTGATTTCTTCAATCTGTATACTTTTCCTTCATGACCTTTAATCTCATAACCTTCTGGCTAATTTATATAAAATTTCTCTTCGAGGAATCCATTTAAGAATGCTGATTTAACATCCATCTGATAAATAGGCCATTTGTTTTGAGCTTTAATTGCTAAAACCATTCTTACCATGTCCAAACATGCTACTGGTGTAAATGTTTCATTGTAGTCAACTCCATATTGCTGCGTAAAACCTCTTGTAACCATCATTTCTTTGTGCTTCTATACTTTTCCATCAGCATTGTATTTTGTCTTGTAGACCCACTTGACTCCTATCGCATCCTTTCCTTTTGGAAGATCACACAACTCTCATGTACAATTCTTCTCTATAGCATCGATCTCATCATCCATGGATTTTTCCCTAATTTCATTCTTTATAGCCTCTTCGTAATATACTCGATCTGTAGCTTGAGAAAATAATGCAAAAACTGAAAATGAATTAGTTGTATCAACATTATAAATCTCACTTAGACTTCTTGTTTTCCACTACGTAGGAGTATTCGATGCAGGATTGCTTTGTGGTGATGGAGTAGCTTTCGGTGTTCCCTGTGGTGTCTCTTCCATGGCTAAAGATGGCTCAAATCTTGGTGACATCGTGACTGTAGTTGGAGGTGTAGCTTGTGCTACAAATTTTGGTGCATGTCCAAGATTTGTAGATATAGTACCTTGTTGCTCTAAAGTTTCATCTATCATATCATCATGCGGAATAGATGTTGTTATACTCATTATTTTCTCTATACTTCCATCCCATGCTTCATTCTCAATAAATTTTACATCCCTACTGATCACAACCTTTCCAGTGACTGGATTGTACAACTTGTATGATTTTGTATTCTCTGAATATCCAACCAAAATACACTTTTATCCTTTGTTTTCTAATTTCTTCCTTATCTTATCAGGCACATGTGCATATGCTACACAATCAAAATCTCTGAAATGTGAAACATTGTGTTTCCTATTTTTCCATGCTTGTTTAGGAACCATGTTCCTAACAAGTTTCATTGGACACCTGTTCAAAATATAAACAGAAGCTGCTACTGCTTCTACCCAATACTCATTTATAAGATGTTTTTCCTTCAACATGCTTCTCGTCATCTCCATGATGGTTCTATTTATCCTCTCTGCCACACCATTCTGTTGTGGTGTATACCTGGTAGTAAATTGCTTCTGTATACCATGATATCTGCAAAAATTCATAAACTCATTAGAAACATACTCACCTCCTATGTCCGTTCTGATAACTTTGATGTAGTATCCACTTTGCTTCTCCACTAATGCCTTGAACTGTTGACATGTATCAAATGCATCTAATTTATTTCTCAAAAAATAAACCCATGTCTTCCTTGTGTAATAATCAAGGAATTTCATAAAATAAATACAACCTCCAATAGAAGTTGTCTGCATAGGTCCACATAAGTCTGAATGTACAATCTCAAGTGGTGCACTTACTCTTGTTGTTTTGCTAACTGGGAATGAATCTCTGTGTTGCTTCCCAAAAATACAACCTTCACATACCCTTTTCGGTTTTTGAATCAATGGCAAACATTTAACCATATTTTTTCTATGTAATAAATTCAAACCTCCAAAATTTAAATGTCCATACCTTAGATGCCAAATCCATGATTCATCCTTCATGATTGAATGAAAAGTTGATTGTGTTCCTTCAGCACAGGACTGAACTATATTTACGCAAGAATCAGTGCATGACTCCCTTGTTGTAGCACAAACCTAATTTTCATTGGTGTAGGACTCATCTATTTGAGTGCAGGACTCAACAAAAGACTGATTTGGCTTAGCATAGGACTTTGCTACAAACAGGTCTGATTTCTTCTTTTTTCCAGGTTTTAAAATCAATGGAAACATCCTATTGCTGCTCATCTTCACGTTTGTAATTAAAACTGAGTGCTAGGAGATTTTTCCACAATCACGCACTCATTGTCTTCCATATAGACTCGGTATCCTTTCTGTACCAGTTGTCCAATACTCATAAGGTTATGTTTCAAACTTGCAACATAGTAAACATCTTGCATACATGTTTGTTCCCCCTATCTTGTTAGAATATTAACCGTGACTTTTCCTTTCATAGACACAATATTTTTATTTCCAAGAGTTACATCACTCTTAACTGAATCATCCAAAATAGAATACAAATCTAGATTACCTGTAATGTGATTACTGCAACCTGGATCCAAATACCATACATCACATGGAATCTCTTTTGAAAAATTCCATTCAATAGGGGATAAATAAGGTATTGCTTTGGAAATCCTTTTGCATGCAATAAACATAGGTTTAGAAATGAAACTTCCAACCTGATTTTTATTTTGCCTCTTCTGATCATATTGCTTTTTCTTGCAATCATAAGCATAGTGCCCATACTTCTTGTAATAATGGCACTAAACATGAGACTTATCTTGTCTCTAACTATAACCCAGTTCTTGATTCTGTCCTCTTCCACCTGAGTTTGATGAACCGCTGCCGCGTCCTCTAGCTGGACTTCTTCCTCTACCTCTTGGGCTGAAACTTCCTCTTCTTTACCATGACTACCTACTGTCTAAGATGCAAAATCCTGATCTACACTTGCATGTGATCTATTAATCCTATGTTCATGATTGATTACTGATGGATGCAACTCATCAATAGAAAACTGAATCAGATCCTTAGTTTCTTCAATAGTAACAACTAAAGGATCAAATTTCATAGGAAAAATTATAATCAATTTTTCAATAATCCTTCTGTCTTGAAGAGTCTCACCATGGGATTTGATTTGATTGACTAAGTCGAATACATAAGTAAAAGTGATTCTACACAATCTGAATCTTTCATTATTGACTTCTCAAAATATCTACGAAGTAATTGTAGCTTGGCAATTTTTACTTTCACCTTACCTTGATATGCAACTTGTAAAGTATCCCATGTGGTATTTTCTTGAATAGGTTGCTGCCACTCCTAGAAGAATACTTTCATGCATTGCCTGATTAATATAGAAAAGAGATTTTCTATCCTTCTTTCATAACTCCTTCAAAGTATCTTTATCTACTTGAGAAGGTGTAGTATACACTACTACATTTGCAGGCTCTGTGTACCCATCTTCAATGATCTCCCACACATCTTGAGATCTCAATAGCGCCTTCATGGTCAACGACCGGTATTCGTAATTCTTTCCATTAAATTGCGACGTTTGCATGATGGATGTAGAAGCCATAGCTTTCTACCAATTTAATAAGCTACTAGAATAACCTCACTCTGATACCAATTTGTAGAAAATCCGTAGTCTTATACAACAAAGAGCATAAAAGAAATAAACAGAACACTTAAATAACTTGCATAAATAGATGAATATTCGAACCAGCACTATTTTACGTAATCTCCATTAATAAAAGCTTCATCATAATTAGAGATTCAGCTCTTTACAATCAAGTTGTGCGTGCAGCTATGTGCTTTCAATGCACATCCTTCCTTGCTTGTGCAAATTTCACACCTTTGTGTGTGCATACAAAGCAATTACAATTGTTGTTATTTAAATAGAATAACTCACCCACTAACAACTCTTCAACTGAGCATTCTAAATCTAAACTCATGCTTTAAAATAGTTGCATGCTATGCATGAATTAAAATAGATTTATTTTAATTAAGTATAATCCTAAAAATAGGATAAAGCTGAGTTAACTAAAGCGAAACTAAATCTATTTTTAATATTCCTAAAAAAAATACGGTTGGAATTCACTATGCATGCACATGCATATTTCCAACATTAAATAAAAATAATTAGATTACAAACCTAATTGCTTTTATGGTTTTCAAAATTGAAAAAAAACTTGAAATCATTCAAAATTGCTGATTGTAAATACTGTATATTGTAATCCTTCATCTTCATAAAGCATGGATGGCTCATATAGGTGCAAGTTTTCATAGTTTACTACTGAGTACATCCTCATAAATGGTGGAAAATCAATTCGAAAGGAATTTTCTCCAACTTGCTCCAATATGCTGAAGGGTCCATATCGTAGTGGCTTGAGCTTCCGTGTTTGACCTTGTTGTCTCTCTTTTCTCAAGTAAAGAAAAAATCTATCTCCAACATGAAACTTATGCTCTCTCCTGTGTTGATCCTATCTAGCCTTATACTTGGCTTGAGATTTCTCTAACTGTTGTTTGATTTTGAGATGGATTTACCAAATCCTCTCAATGAATTTATTTTCTCTAGTCACCTTTGTGTCTCATGTCTTCTCCTCATCCCGCTTCACAACTTTTATGTCTAGCGGATTTGTAGGTATATATCCCAAGAATGTTTCAAATGGTGACTTCATATTGGATGTGTGTACTGCCCAGTTGTAGGAATGTTGAATCCAGGATAAGGACTCATCCCAAATCCTTGGGTATTCATTATTATACCCTTTGATCAATGTTACCAAAGTCGTATTCGCCACCTTTGTCTGTCCATCTATTTGTGGATGGAAAGTCATGCTCCTCTATAACTTGGTATCCATCTTGTCCCATAAAGTAGTCCAAAAATTCCCCAAGATCCTAGAATCCATGTCAGAAATAATAGACTTTGGCAAGATAAAATGCACCCATACATTAGCAAAGAAAATATCTACTGCCTCATGTGCTTTTACTATCTTTTTACATACCATAAGAATACACATCTTACTGAATCTATCAAGAAAAACATAGAGATATTCATGGCCATGTTTAGACATAGGTAATCCTCATACAAATTCCATAGAAATGTCCTCTCATGGATGAGTAGGTACTGGAAAAGGCATATACAAACCATCCTTCCTAGTCTTAGGCTTGCTGGTATAAAATTGTTTACATGGACACGTATAAATTTTGATACTTCTTCTTGCATATTGGGCCAATACATGTACCTTTGCAAGTGGGATGGGGTCTTACCAACACCAAAATGTCTCGTTACCTTCGAGGTATGTGCTTCCCTCTTCAATATAAGTCCTTCTTCTTTTGGAACACAAATATTTCCCCATCGGTAGAGTATCCCATCTGAGATAACAATCTTTAATCTCCTTCCTTTGAGCCCCTTGGGACTAAAACTACTGAAATATCACCCCAAAGTCTCTATCTGGGGCATATGCCTCTCCATAAGCTTCCTTTGTCAAGGGCTCAATATGAGCGATAGTGGCCAAGAAGGAAATTTTCTCTTGTGTAGGCGGCCTATATAACATGTCTGCCACAAATTTTGTACTACCCTTCTTGTATTTGATCACCAGATAAAACTGCTGAAGGAATCCGATCCATTTTTAGTGCCTTTCCTGCTGAAATTTAGACTGTGCTTGCAAATACTGGAGATGTTTGTTGTCAATGTGCACAATGGTTTCTTTACCTAAAAAATATTGCTTCCATTTTCTAATTTCCAGAACTAGTGCATACATTTCCTTATCATATATTGAATATCCTTTAACTGTTGAAGTAAAAAGTTTAGAATGATAGTATATGGGATTACCTCCCTGAAGAAACATCGCGCGCATAGCATAATCACTAACATTTTTCTCTAATTCAAAGGGTTTCTAAAAATTAGGAAGAACAAGTACTGGAGCATGACTAATCTTGTATTTCAATAATTCAAAGTATATTTCGTGTTCCTTACTCTTTGTGGCCACTATGTGTAGAGGTGCTGCAATCACAGAGAAACTTGGAATGAACTTCTGCATGTATTGTACTTCTCCCATAAAAATCTTAGTCTTTGTGGCTCTTGTTGTTGTTGGCCAGTTGGTGATGGCTTCCACCTTCTTCAGACCCATTCGTAGATCTCCCACTCCAACCACGTGCCCAAGATAGACAAGTGACTATTTGGAAAACTCATATTTCTTCATATTTCATAGCAGTTGTTTCTCTTTGATAATTTACAAGAATTTCTGCAAATAAGTTAGATGTTCCTCCCATGTGGCACTAAAAATCAATATATCATCCAAATAAACAATGACACATGAATCTATGAAATCCTGCAATACATCATTCATTAATCTCATAAATGTAGCGGGTGCATTACATAAAACAAATGGAAGTACTAACCACTCATACAAACCCTATTTTGTCTTGAAGAAAGTCTTCCATATAGCCTCCTCCTTCATTCTGAATTTTTGATAACCAAACTTGAGGTCCAACTTCGTGAAGAGTTTGGTATGTTGAATCTGGTCCAAGAGATCATCTATGCGAGAGAGTGAATATTTGTTCTTTATGGTGATCTTGTTCAAAGTGCGTTATTCGATGCACATTCTCCAAGAACCATCCTTCTTCGGCACCATCACATTAGGCTAACCACATGGTGAGGTTCTCGAATGTAGCATACCCTGGTTTAGTAGTTCTTGGAGTTGTTTCTTTACTCCTATACTCTCCAACAACTATTTCCTATACAACCCAATGTTTGGTAGAGGGGACTCTTGCAATAGCTTAATCTCATGTTCTACAATCTATTTTGGTGGTAACCCACTCGGATCCTAAAAAAAATATTGAAAATATTAAATAATACTATCCAAATATTGTTTTCCCTAGTTATAAATATCTAAAACTTCTACCCCATCTTGTTTATCCTTTAGCAAAAGTAAACAAAACAGATTATGCTTTTCTTGAATAAGTCATTTTTCTTGGTTAACACATACCATAGTAATTTTTTTCTTACACTGGTGTGCCCAGATGTTGTATCTAATCCCATCCTTGAACCATATCCATCGATTCTCCATTCTCATGAAGATAACATCCCTAATATAGAAGTAAGGTCTCCTGAAAACAACATCAAATGCATCAAGTGGAATAACATCATCTTTGAATACATCAATATACTGGGAATTTATCCCAACTTGACCTTACATATTTTTTTTACCTTAATTTCAACACCCTTCTCCACCCAAGCCCAAGGATAAGGGTTTGGATGTTCGTAAGTCTCAATACCAAGCTTCTTTACAACTGATTCAGAAATCAAGTTAGACTGAGAACCGGTATCAACCAAAGCATTTACCTTAGTTCACTTGATATGGATTTTGATATGGAATAGTCTATCCATCTCCTCTTTTTTTCTGTTCATTTTGTGGGCCATACATCCAAGCCTTTCATCTACATCAGATTCATCTTCAATTTCAACCTCCCCTTTTGTCTTTACAGATCTCATGGACTTCTTTGAGTCCTTGGTTCGGTTCTTTAGATGTAACTTCCAACATGAAGCATCAGTATGACCATTGATATCACAATTCTTGCAAAAATTCTTGGGATCTTTACAAGTATTTAAAGTAGTGGCAACTTGTTTACCTTTCCCTTTCCACTTACCTTAGTTACTTATTTTCCCATGTTCTTTCTTCTACTTATTTTTTGAGATATTTTCCCTTGGCTTTACTTTTACTTGCTTCTTTTCATCATCTATATAGTATTCCTACACACATGCCTCATTGAGATATTTTGGCTTCGTGGAGATGACTTTTCTTTGAAGGTGAGTGTGAAGTTTTCCCAAGTACTTAGTCATAATATCCTCATCCTCCAAGTCAATATTCAACAACATGGTCTACCTCCAAAACTCCATAGTATAGTCACACACACATTGACCATTGCTTGTCTAAAATATTTATATTTAATCATTTGGTCAGTCTTGTGGCCAATAGGATAGAGGTTAGCTCTAAATAATTCTTTAAATTCTTTCCAATATTTCATAGTAGGGCATTTCTTCTTTTTACAAGTGCCTAGATGGGTTTCCCATCAAACCAGAGCACATCCCTCCATCTTGAGATGTACAAAGGTGATCCTCTATGGTTCAGTGATATTATGGATGCTAAAGTAGAATTCAAGTTGTTTTAACCATTTATCAAGCAACTCTACATCTACTTGTCCTTCAAAGTTTTTAATTTCAACTTTCATCTCAACTTTGAAATGAGCATGATCAGATGTTACCTTCTCTCTTGAATTTTAAGTCTTTTCTTCATGCTCTTCCCCATATTCTTCCTCATGGTGGCTGCTCCCTATGCCAAACGTTTCAGGTAAGCCTCAAACCACTGAGTCCATGGAGTCTTTCTTAAAAAAATTCATTTTTTTAAAATATACAAGTTATTCTTGTCTTCTAAACATCCCATCCATCATGGTCTCCAGCATCTCGATTCTACGAACCAAGTTCTTTTCCTCCATTTGTCCTAAAATTTTCTATTTCTACATCCTTTTAGAAAATATTTGGATCACAAGGTAAATCATTTTCACCTTTAGATCTTGTCACTTTCATACAAATCCAAGAACGATTACCATAGTATTGGATAGCTTTTAGCTCTGATACAAACAATAATATGTAAACTATCTACTTTGGAATTTTTTCAAACAATCACAATTATACTACTGTACTATTTTTAATGAGAATGACAGCTGAGCTAGTGATTGAATTGTTTATGCCTTAGAACTCAAATTTTCAAAGAGAAATGAATTAACACACAAACATATGCCAAGGATTTTTATCCTGGAAAACTATTCGGGAAGGGAAAACAACTCTTTCTTCCCTTTTTTATTTATTTGTGAATTCAAAATAAAAGAGATACAAACTTTACAATAAGTGAGAAAGGGAATTGACAATGTCTCACACTTCCTCCCAACTACTTGAGTGCTTTGTTCTCAAAATCTTTCTTCTATAAACTCAATTCCAAAACTTTATAACTATTACGCTTACTCCCATGAAGTCTCTTATTTCTGATGATCAAATCTCTCCTTCCTACATGTATTTATATCCTTTCTCATGTACTATCACACACTAGAGGATGGGAAAGGTCAATGAGGAGAAGAGGAATATACATCCTTTCCAATTCAAGGAATGTTCGTTTCAAATTTTATTTTCTGTCTGAAAGTGACAGGACCACTGCCCAATGCAGACCAATAGTCACAGGACCACGACCATGGCTGGGTGAAAGTTACAAGACCACCGTCTTGGTTGGGTGGCAGTTCTGTAACTGCCATTTTGCACAGAGTGGTGGTGGTGTTAACATATAGACACAACTTCCATTTCTTCATTTTACTTCTTTTTTGCTGGATGATATGATGAAGTAGAGTCATTTTGGATCCCCATGGATCTTTCATGTAACCTTTCCTTTGCATGTAATGAGAATTATTATTAGGACCTATAAATTGTGTAGGCTATGGGGCTTGAGCAATTTACAACTCCTTTATCCTACATACTAATGATGAGATCTCATCACCAGATGAAGGTGTTATATTTTTTTAATGCATATGTTGATCCTTGTTGGGTTATAAAGTCACGTTATATCCTCTTATAAATTGATATTTTGTAGACCACCCCTCTTTAGATAAGTTTTATGTTGTGGGAGGAGGGGTAGTAACATTTTTCTAAAGAATAATATCAGTATACCATTACATCCTATCAAAGGATTGGTCCATAACATTAGTCTATTCACCACTTCGGGTGATCCGTTATAGTGAATCGTCATATTATGGTAGGTAAGAAGAGAAAAAATTGGATTACATGTTAATTTGGAATCTAGATAGGACCTGTGGGTGAAGCCCTTCTTTTCCTGTGAATGTCATGTTATTAGAGTTGGAGAACTCTAGTTGTGAACTGTGGTTGGCTTTGTCTATCTCCTCAATCCTAACCATTGAAAATTTATTAAACCCTTGAGGAAGGCACATGTGAGGAGATGAGAGATTTTGTGAGTAATTATCAACCCACCATGACAAAGAGGGTGATTGTTACATAGCCATCATATAGTAATATGATTCAAGACCCAAAATGGCACTACCGTATTTCTGACCCAACATATTTACAGGGTGAATAAACACCCAAAAAATAATGGAAGAGGAGAAGGATGGATGAAAGAAAAGAAAAAATTAGGATATGAGTAATAACTAGTCCTTCACGTTAGGTTCACCAATTTTGTAATCCTGAGAATCAACACGTGACTCCTCGACACACATGACCTCCCGAGGTCATGTTGGGACAGCCGGAAATAGAATGGATAGATGGCTATGTGATGGATAAATAGGAATAGATGGCATAAATGGAATATATGAAAATGGATAAATGGTTAATCAAGGGAAACAAATTTCTTCAATGGGTGCAATGGGTATTTACTCGTTAAGGGAAATGAATGCATGTCTAACCTACTCAGGTGAAATGGAACGTTCTAAAATAATGGTTGCATGAAGATTTATATCAGTGTTATTTGGACCAAATAGACCTCTAAATGGTTGTGGAACAAAGGGGAATCATCCTTCATCTCTCATAAATTTATCTCCAAAGTGGTTCATGGATATGGGACTAGAAATGAGGACATGACAAGTCTAGTTTCTAAAAAAATAGTTTTTGAAACACTCATTGGTGTTATCTGCCACTTTTTTCAAATAAATTTTCTGCGAGATGATGCTAGGTGGAATGGGAGTGGTCTAGAATATGAGTTTTCTAAACCCCTTGGTATAAGAATGTTCATTTAAATAGGGAAATTTTCCAATTTGTAAATGTAAAGATTATTTCTTCTAGATTTACTTCAGAGTCACGAGAAGAATTAAAAGCTTATAAGAAGCCATTTATTCCCCTGAAACTTTCCTGTTAAAACACTAAAATTCCTACATAAGATTTCTCAATTTGGGGAAACTCAATAAATTACACAAATGCAAAATCTTATTCAAACTTACTTCTCTTGTATATCCATAGGAATAAACATGGAGGAATATTTCAAGTGAATATTTTCTTGTATGCACGTAAAATCTAACTAATTAACAAAAGGAAAGCTAAAGATAATTTTATGGTGAAGAAACTGAAATTTTTGTTCACACGAACTTCCTCTAAAAAATTCCCAGGAAAATCCATAAGGATAAGATGAGAAGGAGTTTCCAATGAAATCTTCTTATAGGAAATATAATGACTTGTAAATTTTACCTTTTCAACACAAGATTCTGAGTTGATTATGAATAGAAATCTAAGTACCGAGAGCAATATTTTAGGAATTTAAATACACTTCAAAAGTGGAAATGTAGAACAAATACAATATCCAATGTTGGTCATTATTTTGTTGATCCCCTCAGCTTATTTTCCAATGATGATTTTAGTGTAGTGCAGGGAGCTATGTTGGTCGGTATGCAAAAGAAGATGTAGAAGTGTTGGAGCTAGTTAGTTCTAGGTAGTTTGGTAGAAATGCAGGAAAGAGAGTAATAAGGAAAAGGCTTTGAGTTTTCTGGTGTGCTTCTTTACAATATTCAAACAGAGTAATGAATAAATTCCAATTCAAGAGAATCCAACTAATGCTTCAGGAAAAATCTTGGTTTTTAGAGAAAGTTGGCAGGGAAATGGTGCATGACACTTGGAAACCAGGAACTGTAAAATCACTATAGGAAGGGGTTGTTAACTTATTGATAATATTACCTAAAGAAGAAGAAGTATATACACATCTAAAAAACTTGAAATAAGGGTAATTGGTTGAGAAACTTGAGATAAAATGACTTAGAAACAAGAAACACGTGTACAATATTGGAAGTGTTAACTCTTGGATAGAAGCACACTGAACTGCCAGTCTAAATAGACCAGAAGTTAAGAAACCACCGAGATGGGTGCGTAACTTAAAGAAAAATACTAGAGGGAAATTTTCTTAGCAACTGATCTAGGAAGAATTTATTGATTCTGACATTTATTTATTTACGAAAATTCTAAGGAGGCTCGCGATGGAGAGAAAGAATGAAAATTTTGTGACTGAGGATGGGGTTGATTGCAAGAACTAGGAAAACTCACAGGTGAAGAAAGGAGCTGTGAATGGAATCAGTTGAGTATTGGGGAGTCACGATTTGGTGGTGGAGTATTGGACCAAGCCGACTAAGATAAGCGGGAGGTGGATCTGTGCCCTAACCCTAGGGGTCTAAAAGTGAGTGTATATCCAGTTGTCTAGTAGATCGACAAGGTAAGGATGGTGATACGAATTAGGGGGTGGATATTCAAGAAATTTTGGCTCAGTTCATCCCCAAAGGGCTACTTCCTTCAAAGATACACTGGAAAAAAGGGGCAGCTAATCCTCGGGCAAGCATGCATAAAATAACTAGCCCTACTTGGTCGATCTGGCCGAGGACATTCCTTCGGTCACCATAGAAAATATATAAGTTGAATAATATTTCAAAAACTTTTCATGGGATGTGTTGGTTGGTAGGTTTAATGGTTTTTGGCCTTCCTCCTTAGCTCTGTATTAGTGGGTTTTTGAAAATTGGACAAATAAATGTGAAATCTCTCTATGTTCCAAGAGTTTTTTTGTTGTTCATTTTAGGGAATCTAAAGATTATCAACGTTGTTTGACATATGGTTCTTGGTTCTGGGGACATGCCGGTTTATTTATCACTCAATGGTTCCCAAATTTTGACTTGAATACTTATTCGATGGCCAAAACACCTGTTTGGGTTAGGCTTTCTAGCCTTATCTTACATCTATGGTATGCCCTGGAAGATATTGGAAATGTTTTGGGAAAATTTATAAAAGAGGACTTAGATAGAACATTTTGGTCTATGTTTTTTTTCCCAAATTTGTGTTTAAATTCATTCAAGCAAAGGAATACCTAATCGAATCAACCTTAAATTTAGTAATTTTTAGCATACCCAGGTCTTAAACTATGAGAATATTGCATTTCGATGTAGATTGTGAAGAAACATGGGACATTTGCAAGCTTCTTGTCCCTTCAATAAGAAGGGTTCTATAAACCCAGATTTAGTTTTTGCATAAAATTTTAAAGAATATAATCCGAATAATCATACCTCCAATGGTAAAATTGTTATAGAGAAGAATGATACAGAATGTAAAATTGTTTCAAGTAAACCACTTGGTTGTAGGTGGTATAAAAAGGGGACATACTTCTGAAATATTGGAATCAGATCAGGATTTTGTGTTAGATAATCTGATGGCTTTGAATAATCCCACTGACCTTGAACTAGTTATTTTTCCTGATCTACGAAAATGAAAAGAGGTAAAGAAGCGGAAATCTAAAAAAGGACGCGTGGGAAACATTGATGATTATTTTACATCCCATGGTGGGAAGTAATTTTAGGATAATTTTATCTTTTGTTAAGTTGGTATGCAACTATTGTTTGGCTTTTGTAGCCCTTTTATTTTTCTGAGGATTTGACCTCATCATAAAGAATAGGGAATGGGTCCCTTCAACTCACCTTATAAAAAATAAAAAAAGCTGATCTAGGTATACCAGCAGTTACGTAACCACTGCAGTGGTTGCACAACTATCACAGAGGTTACATAACTTAAAGGAAAATACTAAGGAAAAAGCAATGGAAAAGACTTTCCAAAGCATGAAAAGCTAAGGAATGGATAAGTAAATAAAATTAAAGCATATAAGAACGCAAATAGGAAAAAAAAAGGACTCAAAGAAAATCATTTAATTTAGAAATGAAAATGATCATCATTGGTGATTTTACCATTTCAACAATATAGAACCGTGTAATTATGGGTGCGTACAATCATCTTTGAGTAAGAGGTGTCTTTGGATGAACTCATAGAAATATATTCTATCCTCAAGAGCATGGGCCATGATAGCACAAATAAAAAGATAAGAAATTTCTAAATGACGGATCAAACAAGACATAAAAAATTTAAAAAACAAGGTTTCTTTTTCACATGATGAAAACATACTGTGTTTTTCAACAACTTGAAAACCAATGTGTTTTTCACATGTTGAAAACCAGTGTGTTTTTCACATGTTGAAAAACACACTTTGTTTTTCAACAAAATGAAAAAATGAATTTAGAATTACAAACAATTGTGGATATTCCACAATTTTATTTGTTGCAACAAACAAAAAATGTGGATGTTCTACAATACCATGATAATCAAATATAAAAATGTGAATAATTTATATTAAACTAAATTATAGTAAAAAAATTATAAAAATACACATTTTTCAACATTAAATGAAGTTGAAATAATATTGTAAATTATAGATCAACCATCTCATAGAAATTTTAGAGAAACATACATCTACTAATTTAACATATATAAATTTTAAAAACAAAAATAAAATGTAAAATATAAATTGGAATATATAATACTACCGTTAAAACTCTTGTCATTTTGTTCAATATCAATTATGAATAATCTACATTAAACAAAGTATAATTTGAATGACTCCCATATTATAAATATTTTCACATTCTTAGTACACTTATTTTAGTATAAAAGCATGGATTTTTAATTTCAAAATTAATTACGAAATATGTATTTTTAACTAAACTTACATTATATAAATCTCTATGATTACTCTATTGCACTATATAACTCAAATAATATCAATAGAAAAATTATTCTATTACTATTATTATTTCAAATATATATATACATTACTTTATATATTTAATTTTATAGAGTAAAATTATATTAATTAAATAATTATACATAGTAAATATATATTTAATTTGTGGAAAGCAATTTTTTACTGTCATAATATTGAATAAAAAATTATCAGTTTTTTTTATCAAACTACATAAAAATATTATTTAAATAACTATAGATTATGTAACTATACTTTGGTTATATAAATTGTAAAAAAAATTTAATCTAAAAAAGAGCAATACATATTGCCTTCTGAATTGTGATATTTTCACAATTTTATTGTAGCATTTTCACAATCTATTATTATCATATTAATAAGTCAAAACATGTAGAAAACCATTCTGTTTTTTAACATGTGGAAAACCATTGTGTTTTTCAACATGTGGAAAACCAGTGTGTTTTTCAGCATGCTGAAAACTAGTGTTTTTTTGATATGTTGAAAATCAAACTATGTTTTTCAATATGTTGAAAACCAGTGTGTTTTGTAACAAGACGAAAAAATAAAGATTCTACATTATCACTAATCTTCAAGATGTGACAAAGATTGATTAGAAAACATGAAGTCATTATCATGATGGGCATGTGGATGTAATTATGGTATGGAGTGGATTTCTTAAAGGTATGATTTTTTTAGGGAGAATAGCCAATCCATAAAAATAATGACTTAGTATCCATTACATTTACTTTTGTAATCGTTTTGAAAGGGTGTTTTTAAAATGAGGATTGAATCTCATACTATGATATTGAAATTGAGTTTAGCTAAGGAAAATAGTATTTCATTTCTTTTTTTGTGTTTTGATTCGAATTGGTCAACCCTTTATACGCAAAATTTTAAGGCTTTATTATTACGGTATTTTGTTTAGTTTCTTTTTCCATTGAATCATGTAAGTACCTTTTTTAGATAAATTGGAAAAACAAAACAAAAACAAAAAAATCTTCTAGATGTTTACTTCATTGTTATATTAAATGGGTGATAAGATTGGATTTTTCCATCAATTATTATTAATGAAAGTGCCCATAAATTTCTTTAAATTAGGAACTAAAGCTCTTATGATTCACTACGATTTCCCTTGTTAAAGGTTTAACTCTTTTTTCTCACTCGTGGATTGAGGTAAAGTAGTTTTTACATCCACTTTTAAAGCTCTAAAATTACAACATGTTCATATCAAGTAACTATTACAAACATTTATACATAAATATTTATGTTTTCCTTGGATTTAAATTATTCTATCTTCATGGGTTGCATTATAAAATTTAATGTCCGTTCTCGATATGAATTCTAGAAATCCATATTCAATGGTTAGACTCAACTCCCCAACCGTAGGTATGGTTGGTAACTAAATTTAAGAGGTATGAGAGAAGTTTAACTTGTCCCACAAGCCTCCAAAATCAGCCTCCAAGGACAATTTCAAATTTCCAAGAAGGTGGAGTGTTTCACACTCAAAATTTAACTTACACATCACTTACACATCTTTAATCATGGCCAACAACTCTATTGATTTTTTTTGAGAAGGAAAATTGTAGGTTTTAATTGCACTTTTCTTACATAATTTAATTTTAGTCCTTTGGGGTGTGGGTTGGATTTGAGTGTGTAAGTAAACTGTCATATTATTCACCCACCTAGTTATTATGCATTAGAGAATGAAGTTGACTTTTGGGTTGGGGTTGAAGAGATGTGATATGTAATCCTACGTGGATATGCCTCATTATCTTCCCTTAAATCTTCTATTAAATTTGAATGGCTTGCCTTGTTTTGGGGTTGCTTCACTTTGGAGACTTCATTTTTCTTGGGTGAATTCTTTTACTATTTTGGAGCTCTTGCTTCAAAACATTTTGGGAAGATTGTTGCATGCTTGTGCTTGGCTATTTTTGGATTGCTTGCATTGGGATAAACCTTGTTTTTTCGGAACTTGTAATAATTCAATCATGGAGAGGTAGGAGCTTGACTCTCAAAATTCTCTTCTTTTATGAATTTAAGTGTTAATGTATGAATGTTTTGGTATGGTTGTGGGATGTTCGATAGATGGCCTAGGAATGGTTTACAAGAAGACTTTGGTGTTATTTTTTGGGAGGCACAATTGTGTTTTGGGGGTTATAAGAGTGGAGGGAGTTGGGATTTGGGTTCCACCTTACAAAGGAATAGCTTGCATTTATTTATTCATTATGGGGTGCCATAAGAGGTTTGGGAGAGATAAGTAAATGTGAGAAATAAGGGGTACTTGGGAGAGGCATAAGGGCATATCAGCGATTTGAAATGATATATATATATATATATATACATATTTTAGTGGTTTGTTCTCAGTTGGTGATACCCATTTCCCATTTTAGGAGGCATAAGTAGCATCCCCCACAATTTCTTAATCCTTTGGCTTGCTTGAGGAAGCCTTAGTATTGTTTGTCATGTTTTAATGTAGTTGTAGAACTACATTCATTTTTGGACTGTGTTCTTATTGTGATTATGTTGCTTGTGTGTTTATGGAAGACTGTTGTTGCCATGATTTTGATCACATCCTTTATTGCATTTTAGTTGGGGTTCGGGGGCCAATGAAGACAGATGGATTCTCCTCTTCATTAGATGTCTTGGTTGGGTGGAGAGCGTTTCCTTTCCCCTAATATTTTTTTGATCAAATTGGAAGAATGAGAAATCTACATGTTGTTGTTCTGGAGCTGGGATATAGACAGTTTGACCGTCGCTTGTCAAATGAAATCTTATTGTAGCCCCTTTCCCACTTAAAGTGGATGATGTATTTATTCATTATCATGGAAAGATACTATGTATTGGCAATGAAAGTGGAAATTTGAAATGTAAAATAGCTATACTTTGTATTCTGTGCTGGAAAGAATGAGAAATAATGATACGTGTTTTGTATGTTGTATTTTGAAATCAAATGGAAAGGAAATTGTAAGAGTTTTTTTTGAATTAATGGAAGTTTTTTCCTTATTCATATGATATTCTTTCCATTGGAAATATGTACTTAACAAGCTCTATGAAATGCCTGTTTGGAAAGTGCAAAACTGAAACACGTGAAAAGAAAATGTATTATTTTGTCCTGTATATAATATATGTTTTTGGAAAGAATAAAAGAAGGATGTTACAAAGTTGTATTTTGGAATCAATAAATGTTGTATCACCTTTCTCAAATTACACAGTGGCATTGAATCTGATCTTTTAAATGTAATTGAAATCTCTGTTTGAAAGAAAGAAATGCATATAAAGAAAATGTAATACTCGATCCTTTTAAATATGTAAAAATTGGAAATCAGAGATGTATTATAGTTTTTGAATAAGTTGAATTGAATCAAATAAATGCATTATATTAGGTTTGGAGAAAATTATAATACTTGGAAGAAGACAGTGGAAAATAGACCTTTTTAAAAAAAAAATTGAACACTGTCTTGTATTTCCTAGTGACAATTATTTAATCCCAAATGCTCAGACTAAATCTGCAACAAAGGAATAACAAATTAAAAATTAATTTGGGCATAATAAGATCCAATCGAATTTATCTAGGCATTAACACTTAAGGAAATTCTTATAAAACTTAGAAAAATCAGGCTCAAACCATTTTGCAATCGTGCTGCTGTCAAGAAATGTAAATGTTCAAATTGCAAATGAATCAAACAAATTGAATCTTGAAGTATCTCTAAAATACACCTAAGAAAAATTTTCCATATCTATTTTACATGTTGAGAGAGGGACAAGAACAAATTGAACAAATTTAACAAGTTAAAATTTACTAGTTTGCAATGTAAAAACTTACAGGACTTTTTCTTTAAATTGACCTCTTAAAATTTATCAAAATCTGAAATTAATGATCCTTAAGTAAAGAGGACGTCGAGATATTTCCAGAAAGTCCTCGTTTTCCCAAAAGTGAGACCTCTATTAAAAGTTATGGCCTTCTGAAGTCTTTGCTTCACTTGGCGTCAAAAAAAAAATGGGAAAAATTTCTTTGGCTGGCCCGCAGGCCCAAATATTTCCCGTAGAACTTCAAAAAAAAATTTCAGAGGAGAAGTGGACCCCTTTTTTAGCTTAATTCTCCCAGAAAATTTTGGGAAAATTTTGAAAATTTTCTCCACCTCCTTGGTGGGCCGCAACCAATTAGGTGATGCCACATGGCATCATGAGGCATCGGTGGAGGAGCGGGTCTCTTTTTTCCTTTTTATGTTTCATAAAAATTTGGGAAATTTTTCCAAGTATTCCTTGCTACTTGATGGCTCGTAGCCAATTAGGAGGTGCCATGTAGCATTGAGAGGTGCTAGCGGAGGCGCGGGTGAATGCTACCATCTTAGCCCTTCGGGACGTTAAATTAATTTTCTCCCCATCGTGCCACCTTCCCTATATTGGCTTAGGATATGCTACGTGTCCCTTGCATACTTGCAGGAGTGCGGGTGTAAATTTTCCTTTCACCCCGTGCGGGAAGATTTTTCTAAATGTCCCCTGCCGCCCCGCTCTAACTTAGGAGGAGCCATGTGTCCCTAGTGGAATTGCGGACCGGCGGGTGCGCAGGTGCAAAGTTTTTTTTCTTTCCTTGTGTATGAAAATTTCCAAAAGTCTCCCCATGGTCCGCTCACCTGCTCTTGGGGTAAATTTTCACCCCTGTGCCTGCAAGCCCGCTCTTGGGAAAAAAATTCACCCCAAGGCCCACTGGCCCATAACTGGAAAAATATGAGGAGTTAGGAGGATTTATTTATATCAATGGAAAGGTGAGAAAATTTCTGATCCAATGCAAATAATTTAGAGAAATTTTTAATTCATTAAGCTTGAAAAAACTCAAGTTGAACCTTTAACCCTATTAGTGATTGGGTATGGTGAGGAATTACCCTCTGAACCTTAATATACCTTCTAACCCTAAAATTTGGACCTTATGACCTCGAATAATTGTTAATAAAAGAAAAACATGTTCTAGTGAATTAGAATTGTTCTTAAACTTTTTAGTGACAGTTGTTTCCATGTAATCTAGTTGTAGACTCTTTTAAACAAAAAAAATTATTCCATAATTTTCCTAATTAATACTAGGTTGTTCTTGGGTCTCAAGTGGGTTGTTTTAGAAGGCATTACACTTGGTATCAGAGTAGTTGTTCAAAATCTAGGGCCATTAGGCACACTAAAAAACTTGATACATGAACCTTAAATCTAGCACACTTTTAAATCTATAAAACAACTTGGTTTAGAAGTTACATATTTTAGTAAACACAGAAACATAATAGAAAATAGAAAGGTGAAATAACTCTCGCTTTGGTCTTTGCAGGAGGCACAGAAGGGAAAAGGGGTATTTTCACATAGACCTAGACTTACCACCACCAGATCATGTTGTAGCAATCATCTTACCCAAGATTTTTCATACTCTTCAGGATGTTAATGCCACTCTACGCGGAGGATCAGTAGGAGGGAATGTATCCAAACATGATAGAGTCTCTTCCATTAAGGGTCATGTATCAGTTCGACCCAGTGAGCAAAATGAAGGAGAGAAATCCCATGCAGATTCATCTAGAGCTGAGTCACCATAGAGGGAGCAGGGTGACCGAGTTTCAGAACATAGAGAGAGGTCTCAGAGCCTTAGGATTAGGGATGCGCATGCAGAGAGACCTAGAGGCCATCAGACCATAGCTGTAAATTACACCAGGGAGATTCTGAAGCTTCGGCCATCATATTTTTCTAGTGACAGGTGGATTTCAGGTAGAGGCCTGGTAAGTGAGCTTGAGCGGGTGCTTCAAGCTCTGTCCTTGTTCTAGCAACACGAAAGCTCGTGTTGTGATCCATCTATTGAAGGATGGAGCTGGTGTCTGGTGGTGGACAAAGGAGTAGAAGCTCCATGCTAATTCTGAGATAGTTACCTGGGAGCTCTTTGAGGAGCATCTCCAGACCAAATATTTGTCATATAGGTTCATACATCAGTGGATAGATGAGTTCCATGACCTCCAACAAGCATCTCTCATAGTGGATGAGTATGACAATATATTTATGGATCTACTCCAATATGTTGGTTATATGTTGGATGGGTAGGTACGGATTCATAGGTTCATCCGGGGCCTAAATCTAGACAATTGAGGTGCAATGCGGATCTATTTTCCACAAACATTAGCTGAGGCCATTGAGAATTCCTATATAACAGAGGATACTTAGAGAAGACCCAACAGGCTAGAGACCGAGTCCAGAGTCGTATATAACATATGCAGGAAAAAATATCGATGGGGTCAGTACCACTTTCTCATGGCGGAAAGGGTTGAACATAGTCATCTTTTAAACCACAATAGTAGTAATAGCAATCCCGCCTACCTTATAGACCTCCATAGAGATTTGATGCACAGATAGGTCAGAGTATGGGGCCTCCTCTTAGGGGTCCCATTAGGACACAGGGTACCTAGAGATCTCACCCAGCAGGATCTCACCAGCAGACCACAACCGGATCATCAAGATCCACACCATAGACCTCCAGAGTACTGGCTGGACCTGCTACATAGGGGAGAGGATAAGGCGGTTGTTTTGGTTGTGGTGTTACTGGACATTTCTTAAGAGACTGTCCATAGAACCCTAATAACAAGGGTAAGACATAGATCTTAGAGCCTACTGTTGGTGATATGGGACACAGTCATAGGATGTATGTAGTGGTTGAGATCCTCTAGAAAGAGCATTAGAGTATAGTTATTGAGGTTCTAGGTAACATTGGTGGTATTCCTACCTCCATTTTTTTTATTATGGTTCTTCTAATTCTTTTATTGCACCATCTTTAGTAGAGTGATGCAAGCTAGTGGAAGTTAGCCAGGGTCATTATTGGGATGTTGAGATGGCTTCTGGATCCAATATCTCTGTAGACTCCATAGTTAAGGAGTGTGTGGTATATTTGGGACTTTTCACCACTACCTCAAATCTCCGTATCCTTCCTTTGGGCTCATATGGAGTCATCTTAGGTATGGATTGGTTGTCTGTACACAGGGCTAGAGTGGACTGTTACCACAAGATTATATATTATGTATATCATTTGGGAGTTGAGTCAACGATTTCAGGGGTAAGGAGACCTGTTTCTATTCACACCATCTCTTCTATGCAGCTTAAGTGGTGTGTGCGATGGGGTTGTCAGTATTATGCTGTTACAATCAGTGATAGATTAGAGAGTTTTCAGATGTCTTTCCAAGGGAGCTACTAGGGTTACCACCCCCATGTGAGATTGATTTTCATATAGATTTCGTTCTGGGAGTAAAACCTATTGCACGAGCACCTTTTGGGATGACCACACCAGAGCACTGTGAGCTCAAGTTACAGCTTGAGGGCCTTTTGGAGAAAGGCCTTATCCACCCTACTGTATCCCCTTGGGGTGCACCGGTGATATTTTTAAAGAAGAAGGATGGATCCTTGCGATTGTGTATTTATTACTGCCAGTTGAATAAGGTAATGATCAAGAATCGTTATCCCATTCCGTGCATTGATGATTTATTTGATCAGATGAAGGGAACCACATATTTCTCTAAGATATTCCTTAAGTTAGGTTACCATCAACTGAGGATTTCGGAGGTGGACATTCGTAAAACTGCCTTCCATACGAGATATGGCCAGTATGAGTTCACAGTGGTGCCTTTTGGTTTGACGAATTCCCGTACAGCGTTTATGAGTTTGATGAATGGGGTATTTTGGAACTTCTTAGATCACTTCATTCTCATATTCCTTGATGAAATTTTGATTTAATCATGTATGTGTGATGAGCACAAGGGGCACCTTCACCAGGTTCTTCAGTGTCTCCGAGAGTAACAGCTTTACGGGAACTTGGAGAAGTGTGCATTATTTCAGACAGAGGTGCAGTATTTGGGTCATATCATTTTTGGGGAAGGTATCACTGTTGATCCTTCCAATATTAGAGCTATTATGGATTGGCCAACACCTACTACTATGATTGAGGTGCGCAACTTCATGGGATTAACAGGTTACTATCAGAGATTTGTTTAGGACTTTTCTCAGATTGCACACCCCATCACTTCCCTTCAGAGGAAAGGAAATAAATATTTTTGGTCAGAAAAGTGCGAGCATTCCTTTAGTACACTAAAGGAATGTCTCACTACAACACCCATTCTTGTAATGCCAAATCCAAACGGTGATTTTTTCATTAAAATGGAAGCTTCCTTAGTAGGACTTAGAGGTGTGTTGATGTAGGAGGGCAGATTAGTGGCTTTTGAGTCTCGTAAACTCAAATATTATGAGATTAATTATCTAACTCATGATCTTGATCTTGCAGCAGTTGTGCACTCTTTGGTTTAATGGAGGTACTTTCTACTTGGTCAGAGATTGACACTCAGGATAGATAACTTGAGTCTTCGCCACCTCTTCACGCAGTCCAATCTCAATGCTCATTAGCGGAATTGGATGGAATTTCTATGTGAGTATGATATGGAGATAAATCATGTAAAGGGGAAGTTTGATGGTTTCTCACTAGAGGCAGTTGACCTTCTGAGGCACAAAGGCCGAATTTATGTTCCTAGAGAGGGATGCTTAAGGAAGGACATCTTGGCACAGGAACAATGTGCACCCTATTCAGCCCACCCTAGGGTGAAGAAGATGCACGCCACCTTGAGACAGTTGTATCATTAGAGAGGACTTCATAGAGACAGGGCCCGATTTTTGTCACGATGTTTAGAGTACAAGAAAGTGAAGGCCGAGCATCAACATCTAGCTAGAATTCTCCTTCCTCATGCTATACCAGAATGGAAGTGGGACACCATTCCCATGGACTTCATTGTTGGGCTACTGATGTCGAGATATGCCCATGATGCCATCATGGTCATGGTTAACATATTGACAAAATTGGCTCACTTTGTTTTCAGTGAAGACCATTTATACAGCTAGTGTAGTGGCATGGGTGTATCTTGATGAGATTTTCAGGCTGCATGGGATTTCATGGAAGATCATTAGTGACCGTGATCCTTTGTACACTTCCCATTTCTATACCACCATGTAGAATGCCCTTGGGACAAAGATCAATTTCAGCATAACATATCACCTTGAGATAGAGGGACAGACTGGGTGGGTGAATCAGATTTTAGAGTACATGCTCAGGATGTATGTGATGGATTAACAGTCTAGATGGGAGGAGTACCTGTACTTGGTGGATTTTTCCTACAATAATAGTTTTTATACTTCTATAGGCATGGATCCTTTTCAGGATTTGTATGGGAGAGAGTGCATGACACCTCTTAGTTGGGACAGGTTAGGAGATAAGGTTTTTCTTAGACCAGCTTTGTTGCAGGACATGAATTAGTAGGTTTTTTTATCAGACAGAGACTACAAGAGGCACATGACAGACATAATAAGTACGCAGATCAACATAGGACCAACTGTATCTTTGATGTGGGCATGAACGTGTTCCTTCATGTCAGGCCACATAAGAGCCCTATCCTTTATGGAAAAGGTTCTAAGTTAGCTCCTAGATTTGTGGGTCCTTTTTAGATTTTAGAGCATATTGGCCCTTTGGCCAACCTTCTAGCATTGCCACCCAGCTTGTCTCGTGAAAATGATGTGTTTCATGTTTCAGTTCTTAGAAGATATGTTGCAGATGCTTCTCATGGGTTAGATTGGACATCATTATAGGTGCAAGATCAGGGGAAGGTGATGGTGGAGCCCATTTTCATCGTAGATCAGAGGAACCTACACCTTCAAGGTAGAGAGGTTGATCAATTCCAGGTGCGATGGGATAGATATGATGAAACTGCAGCTACATGGGAGGATGCTACTTTGCTACAAGTTCAGTTTCCATACTTGTTCTTGTGACTTCTAGGAGGAAGTTGAGTCTAAGGAGAGGGGGATGTAGTGCCCACTTCCCTTTGACACCTTTTTGATACTAATCATAATACTATTGATTATATTACGGACATGATTATGGACCTTATTATAGTATGATGTTAGATGTTAGATCATGGATTATTGTCCACTTGATTCAGTTATGATGCATGATGATTATTAAAGACATTTTGGATATTGATGATGATATTTTGTTTGACATGGTTATATTATGCATTTTGTGCGGACTTGTGATATTTGGATATTGTGAGTAGACCTAGAAATGGAAATTATTAGATGATGATATAGTTGTTGACAAAACCATAAATGATATCGTTAAATTGCTTTGATGTTGTTGTGATTCATGCATCTAAATGATTTTGGGAATTATATTTATATTATTTTGTCTGTTCTGATATGGCCACGAGGCCGAAGGAGGTATCTGTGTTTCGTAGGTTAAAATTTCACAACAAACATCGGGGGATTGGAGACCAAGCACATTGGAATTTTAGATGAATTCAAGAAGGTCACCATGAAACTAGTATTTATTTGTGCATATTTGTGTGTGTTAGGGATTTCCATGGGGGGGATCACCTTTAATTGTGACCAAGGGGTTTTATGTATTCCTTGTATTTTGGTCCCTTTGTTTATGTTTGCATGTGTTTATTTTTTGGTACTTTTACCTCTTTCATTATTCATTAAATGGTGTGTAAATATTGTGAGTAATCATGTTGTTAAGTTATTTAATTAAAACATGTCATAAGAAAGTAATTAAAAGAGTTATTGGCCATGATTAAAGATGTGTAAGTGATGTGCAAGTTAACTTTTGAGTGTGAAACACTCCACCTTCTTGGAAATTCGAAATTGTCCTTGGAGGCTGATTTGGGAGGCTTGTGGGACAAGTTAAACTTCTCCCATACATTTTAAATTTAATTACCAACCATACCTACGGTTGGGGAGTTGAGATTAGACTTTTGTGATGTTTTTTGAGAAGGAAAATTATAGGTTTTAATTTCACTTTTCTTACATGATTTAATTTTAGTACTTTGGGGTGTGGGTTGGATTTGAGTGTGTAAGTAAATTGTCATATTATTCACCCACCTAGTTATTGTGCATTGGAGAATGAAGTTGATTTTTGGTTTAGGGTTGAAGAGATGTGATACGGCATCCTACGTGGATCTACCTCATTCTCTTCCCTTTCCTTTTCTATAAAATTGAAATGGCTTGCCTTGTTTTGGGGTTGCTTCACTTTGGAGACTTCATTTTTCTTCAGAAAATTATTTTGTTGTTTCGGAGCTCTTGTTTGAAGAAGTTTTGGGAAGATTTTTGTATGCTTGTGCTTTGTTGTTTTTGGATTGCTTGCATTGGGATAAAGCTTGTTGTTTTTGAATTTGGAACAACTCTTGACATTCTCTTATTTTATGAATGTAAGTGATACTGTACGAATGTTTTCACATGGTTGTGGGCTTTTGGGTAGATAGCCTAGGAATGTTGTAGGATAAGACTATGGGGTTATTTTGTAGGAGGAACAAGTGTGTTTTAGGGAGGTATAAGAGTGGAGGGAGTTGGGATTTTGGTTCCACATTACAAATAAACAACTTGCATTTCTTTACTTGTTATGGGGTGCCATAAGAGGTTGGGGAGGCATAAGGAAATGTGAGGAATAAGGGGTACTTGGGGGAGGCATAAGGACATGTCAAGGATTTGAAATGATATATATATATATATATATATATATATATATATATATATATATATATATATATATATGTTTATTATCATCGACTAAATTTATATTTATATGATTCCATTTCTTGAATTTGTAAATTAACCTTGAAAAGGCCTACTACCAAAATGATAAAATGTCTAGAATGTTAGAAAGGAAACAAATGATGTGAACAAAGTAGAAAGAGGTAGAGGATGCCCATAGGGGATGGGGGTTCCTAGCTGTAGCATCCTTGCTAGGAAATGGTGTGTAGGATGATAAATTTCAAAGTATGAAAAGACAGACTAGGAAGTCAAGAGTATAAGATCAAATGTAACAATAGTTATTGGTTTTGATTATTGGCATGATAGATGATTGGTTGATGTTGTCGATATGATGTGATGTGACTATAACTTCCCCTAAGGATGGACCTGTAAAAGAGAAGAATGATTAAGTAGTCAAATACGTGTGTATATGAAATAAATAAGTAAGACATAATGTAAATAAATGTGTGAAAATGCAAAAGGAACATGTACACCTGATCTGTGATGAGAAAAAGTGTAAAAAGGATCATGTAAATGATGTAGGATAATGAGTTATTTCGAGCAATCTCATGTCAGTTTTGTCGTTGGTGAGTTTTTTGGGTGATATCATGCCAAGACATGGAAAAAGTGTAGGCATAAAATTTTAGTGTCATTCTCTAAATATTTGAATTCTTCCAAAAGTATAAACACTAGATGGTGTGTTAAAATTTGATCCTTTTTTAATTTTTCTGATCCTATGAAAACCTAAAAAATGTTGTGTAGTACACACATGTCGAGTGCTAAGGACTGTGTTCCCTATAAAAGCCACTATGTGAAGTATTGTAGACTGTGCTACTCTAAAAAATGTTGTCTAACTGGCCCTTTTCATAGTCATCTAGGAAGGGTTAGGGGCACCCAATAGCTACAGTTCTAGCTTTGGCACTAGTGTCTATGTTATGTAAAGACCCACATTAGGATCTAGGCCATTGATGTGACTCACGAGTATGTTGTACTGGTAGTGAACTATGTTGTGTTGTGATTATGTGTTATTGTATGGGGTGATTGATTCACCTAAATTATTCTTCCCTTATTTTTGGTGCATACAATGTCGTTGAGGAGTATGCGGTCTGAAGGAGGACTGGCTGTTGTGCTAAAACTCTACCATGTAGGGGTAATTTTCTTGCTAGAAACTAAGGAACATTTAAATAAAATTTATGGGAGATAAGTGTTATTTCAAGAAAGATAAACACATATGTAAAATACAATGTGTAAGCTAATCACACAAAAATACAATACAAACACATAAGAAGACAATGCAGACCGTTAAAATCACGTTTCTAATATGGGACATCACTCAAGGTGTCACAAGAAAATCAAGGCCACAATTGCCACAAGTAATTAGAGAATAAGCATGACATAGGGAAAAACCTAGAAACAATGGCATACAATAATAATAAGAAGAAAAAAAATAGTAACATAGAATCATAGAAGCAAGTAAACCTATAAAGAAAACGTTACACATGAAGCACGTGTTAGCATGTTATAAATATAAAAATTATGTCAAATAATGTATAATCCAATACAATACTCTTTTATGAAAAATGAAACAATTTCACTTATGATGTGTACAAAAGTAGATGTCCCCCAATAGTCGTTATGAGAAAAATAATAGGTACTATGATAAGAATCCATGCTCCATGTGTGGATTTATAGAATTTGTAATAAAAAAAAAGTAACTAAACCTGCATGTGTGAATGAAAATATAAAGAAATACAAAATATATATCCAGTATGTGTATTAAAGTGTGCATGTAAGAATAAGTAAGAGAGAATAAATGTGGCCAAGATATGTAATATCTTTTGGAGGTGTGGGAAAGAATTGAATGTAGTGTGAGTGTGATAGGATTTATGTTCCCCCTAATTAGATATGTAAGTGTATGCATGTGATGAGGTTCATTTGTGCATGCCCACTCAAAAGTAAAGAATTATCCATAGAACAAGAGTGCGTCATCGATAAATAGTTTGATAGTGCACTGGAAAGATGTGATCGATAAAGTGTAGATTGTAAATAACATGTGAATGATTGAATGCATGACTATGTGAGTGAAAATGTGAGTGTGGTGAGGTCCATTTGAGATGTATAACCTCATAATTCGAGTATGGATTTTGGAAGTAGAGTGCATCATAGGGTAATTGCCTCATCATGTAAAATTAGATGCTAGAAAGATATTTCATGAATTTTTAGAGTAGATGTTGCATATGAAGAGATAAGTGTGTGAAATTAGAAAGTGTGCAGTGTGTGAGGTTCATGGGTATAAGAATGCCTCATAAATCAAATGTAAACCATAGCAGGAGAGTCATTAGGTAAGGACAATACATGTGTGTATCAAGAATGTCTATGATGTTTGTGAAGAAATATATTTGAAATTGCAAGAGTGTAAGATGCATTGAAACTTTAGGTAGGGAGAGAATAAATTTTATTCCCTCTAGGTGTGTAATGATGAGAGTTATCAAGTAATATCATCTAAGAGGTCATCATTATCATGGTCAAAACCAAACGGAGAAGCATCTAAGACTTCGTAAAAAATTGTATCAGGTTGATCAAGACGAGATCCATTGAGGTGTAAATTCTATATGCCTATTGCATATTCTTCATTGGTCAAAGGAGGTACTAGAAAACCAAGTGCATACCAATGAGTAATATTTGGTGAATAGATGAGAAATGAGTCATTGGAAGTTAAAACATGGTCAAACATCATGGGGAATGAAATATCAATATGATATAGATCTAATGTACCTCCAATATAATCAATCCAAGACTATCTGAGCATAAGTAGTGAAGTACGAGGAGAACATGCAAGAAATATTTTTATATGAAGGACATGAAGATCATAAGTAGAAGTAGTGTAAATAAATCCATGGTAAAGATGAGGATCGTGAGATTGTGGAAATATTTCATCTATTATAAATCCTTTTCAAGTCCTTCCATCATGCATGCATATAGTATAAGAGAAAGTAGGATCGAATGGAATGTACTCCTAATAAAATTCATTCATAAAAAGGGTGTATGCATATGAAGGTTTTACTAATGGAGGTTTATCGTGAGAAAGTGAAGTAGATGAAATGATGTCCAATCTTTGACCAGACTCGGGATATAGTATTAGAGTAGGAGTATAAGCACGAGTATTGGAAGCAGTATGTTATAACATATAACATGTAAAAGGTTCCCTCGAATGGAGGTAAATTATATGGATAATGTGCAGGAAATGGATTAGGAGTTGGATGCATAGTAGCATAAGTAGAAACATCTAATACAATATTACGATATGTGTTGCAATATTGAAATGTAGTATGATTAGAGGGTATGCCATATTCAAATCCCTCATGAAATAATTTAACACATCAGTGTACTATAGAGGTTGTGTATTGTATTTGATGAAGCCATGGTCTAGAAAGTAATAAATTATATGAAAGTGGGAGATAACAGAAAAAAATTATAGGAATATTATTGGTTCCAGCTATGATTGGGAATTTGATGGTGCCTAAGCATGGGAACATAGTAGAATCATATGCTCACAAAAAAATAGATGTCCTATTAAAATCAAAAACCAAAAGGCTTAGAGCCTAAATGAATGATAAAGTATAAATATTTAGTTTAGATCTTGTGTCAAAAAAAATACATTTGATGCCTAAGTTATTGATACAAAATTGTATATAGAGAGGAGGATCATTATCAGAAACACCAACATTTTAAGCTGTAGGTGATGGACAATAATTTTTTGAGAGAATGCATTAAAAAATATTTGATAGAAAACATCAGGACGAGTAGTAGCAGGAATTCGAGTAGTTCCCAAAATATTTATTATTTTAGGGGGACACTTGATTAAACTAGAATAATACATAGTAGTTTTATCTAATGCTATGAAAATAAGTCAATAATAGTTAAATAAATAATTGGAATGGCCTAAACAACTTAGTAAATTGAAATGTAAAACCTGAATGTGTAAGAGTGGTAATGAAATCCTAAGTTGATTCGGAAAATATGCGGGACTCTATCGTAGTGTGAATAAAACAAAAAAGAGGAGGAAATTACCGCACAAAATCCTCACAAAGAAAAAATATGAGCACCTTGACTAGACTGGAGCACGTAGAGATAGATAGGGGATCTTTTGGACACTCTGGTATGAGATCTGGGTGTCGTAGTCAACACAAATAGCTTGAAATCCTACTCTATGGTGTCACAAGATGTTCACCTATATTTTCTTATTTTTACACTAACTTCTCTTAATTATGTTGGCTTTGAATACAAACTAGAGATGAGGGAGAGACATAGAAAACCCCGAGACAAGCATCAACTCCCTAAAAAATAAATAAGTATATGAAGGCGTCAAAATTTCGTCAGTGGCCATAATGGTAGACTTAATAACTAATTATTCCACTACATCTCAAACCTAATATAGTTCTATGTGTGTGTGTGCAAATATTTCCCTAGGTTTTTCTCATGTTAGTCACACTTTTTAAAGTAGCCAACATTAACTAGATGTAGAATGTAATAAATGTGTGCATGGAAACAATATACTCCCCTCTTATGAAGTGTGATGTAGATGAACCCTCCTTATGTTCCTTGTGATGGAGCTAGATGGATGAAATTATAGCATTAGGTTCCTTTGATGGATGCAACTATAGATGGTGATAGTAAGTGCTTAGGTATTGGTCAATCATTATGATATCATAACTTTATTTTATATGATTCTCTTTTTCTAATTTCTTAATTAACCTTGAAAAGGCCAACCACTAAAAATATGGAAAGCTCAAACGAATAGAAATTTTACAAAATATGGAAGCAAATTCCAAAGAGGATTAGGGCACCTAGAGGGGACAAAAGCACATGGGGCACCCCATTCCTAGCTATGTTCCCCAGTAAGAAATAGGAATAATGCATAATGAAAAAATATACTTGGAAAGCATTCTAAGAGGATCAAAAGTGACGATAGAAAGAAACATAAAAATTAAAAAGGACATGGGTTAATTATTACTTTCTTCACTCAAAGACCATATGAATAGTGGTATGAGACCAGGACTAAATAACGAATCAATGTGCATGATTTAGTGACTATTTTTTCCCCCACTTTGTGTTTGTGAGCATAAATATGAGTAACATAAAATAGATAGACATGCATACCTGATAGTCGATGTAAATTGATGTAGAGATGCATTGAAGGACTAGGAAAATTGTGAACTGACAAAATGAAATATGGAGCATGGAGACTAAAGATGCAAATGTGTATAAATTATTGAGAGTGAACCTTGGGCGGAAGCCTTTGTTTATATTCCAACGTGTGTATTGTACTTGTATGGTTAGTATCATGTGTGTTCTCACCATGTGTTTTTTGTTGACTTCTTACTTCCCATACGGATGGACCTGTAAAATAGGAGATCCAAATTTGTCAATTACGCTCGTATATGCATGTACAACTCAATGGGGAGTGAAGTGAAAAAATATTGTAGAAGGAAGTAGTGCGAATGAAGAAGGAAGATAGTAGAGAGGAGAGTCCATGGGATAAGGGAAAACATATTGATTAGAAAGAAGGCTATCCTCATTTTTATTTCATAAACTCAATGAAGTGTGAGCATGTTGGGTCATCTCATGAAAATTATTCCTGAAGAAGTGAAGGGAGAAATTTGTGTTATTCATACAAATCCTTTAGGCAACATACTCTAGACATAGATTATGTAAAGTAATCCATTATGTATTGTCTTATAATCCTAGTGCAATCTAAGTGCATTTGGCTAAAGTAGTATATTGGGTGTGATTGTACATTGTATGAACACTCCAACCTAGTAACAGATTCTTATTATTTTCATGTTTCTCAGTGACAATCTCACAACCTTTATTCACATTGATCCTAAGTATGCATGAGGTTCCATAGACAATTGTAAAACAAACCCATTTAAAAGGGTATTGGGCCATGTGACAACAGAAGAAAATACCGAACTGAAAGGTTTACCATGTATAAAATTATAATGACTTCACCCTAATTTCATGTTTCATATTTATATACCCATGTTGTAATGATGGATTTTTTATTCAAGAGAATGGACCAACTGCATGAGATGTATCTATGACAAAGGACATGTGGCGGGGAAGAGAATGTTCTTGGTACAGATAATTTCCCATATATAGGGATGTAGGCTAGCCAAAACTACTGTCCACCATCACTAAGATACTTAAATATGCCTACACTAGAACTTATGATTAGTGTGAAGGGTGATGGATCTAGTTGGAGATAATGTATACAGATGAGGTGAGAATCATCAAATGACTATTGGAAAGTGACATTGTCTAAAACACCAGTCATGGTGTCACAACACTTGAGTAGGAGAAGGGTGATGTTATGAATTTGGAAATCACCCAAGTGTCTGGACATTATAAGGGAAAAACCTGCATATATGATGTTTATTTTAATAATAGTAGAAACCCTAACATAATCATATATTCATCCCAGTATAGTAGAAATGTATACCTAACATGTACAAATGTTATACACGAAGAACACATTAGCATGTTAGATTAATAACTAGTATGTCAAAGCATGCATAACCTCATAATAGGGCGACTGATGGGATGCATCATTGATTATTCTACACCCATGTTATAGTGATTGTTGCTATGCCCCTGAAATATGAAAGAATTTCAAGCATACCTTTTTGGTAGTGTAATTACCCAGTCATGTCATAGCCATGTAGATAACAAATAGAAAAGGATGTACATATATGTATGTGTGTATGGTATAGATAATGAGATACAATATATATACATGAAAATGTATAATAAGAGTGAACATGTAAAAACATAATGCAGTTCGTTACTGAGTTACACTTGGTTACCATAAAACATAGTATGGTTTGTGATAGATGAAATCAAATCTAGTGTGTATCATAGGAGCCATGTACCCCCTGATCATGCCACATGGTATAGGGATGTATAACACATTGATTTTGGAGGTCCTACAGTAGTCAAGTATGAACCGAATACATTACAGTGGGTCATCTAATAAAAACAAAAAATATTTGCAAATCTATTGCGTGTTGTGGATGAAAATTACGTATGAGATGAATATGCCACATGGGGTATAAAGAAAATCAGTTTATCATGAACCACTATAGTGGTATGTCACTACAAGTTGCGAGAAATTTTCACTAGTGATTAAAAGTTAGCCAAAAAGTAATGTGTATAGTGTAATACATCATGATGTAAAATGGGTACAATGTATGAAGGAAGATTACATGAAGTCTATAGCCTATGACATAGAAGTTGTTCCAAGACGATAACTTAGAATTTTTTTTATAGAGCATGAAGCTCCTCGAGATACACATTTACATTAATAAAACTTCGCATTTACGAAGTAGCTCTTATGGTAGTTATAACTATCAATTTTAATCTTAAATGACAGAAGTTACTTCACCACAATTTACCCAGCACAAAATATGATTGAGGTCAATTTTATATGTCTACTCCTCGAAGCATCTTTAGTATTAGATAATCAAATTAGAGTTCATCATTCGAGTTAATCACAAACTCTATTTACTTTATGTATACGTATCACTAAATTTATTTATCCTTCACAGATAGCTTTACATATCATCCACTAGGGGAAATTTTATACATATTTAATAGTGTCTATATATGATGGTTACGATAGGGTATCATGTGATTGTATGTTAAGCCCTCATATATGGGGTCATGTTTTTATTATTATTACAATTATTGTATAATTCCTTTGCATCAATGTTTTTACAAGACATGCTTTTAAGAGGTTTTAAATTTAGAAGATATATATAGAATTATTCCTCACTATTTTACCTTGACAGGGGTACAAGTGCATGTAGATGACTTTTAAAATTGAGATAGTAATACAATTGGATAGGAGATGTGATGCCCCCCTAAGTATGTAATTAATGGAATATATCTCACTCATCATACATACGGATAGTAGGATCAATGTATGGCAATAGTTTTTATAACCATATTGATGGGACGATAAGAGTGGAATGTTGTAAAATAACTTGATCGGATGAAAATGCGCCTAATTAAAAATTGCATTCGTAATGGAAGTGTAGTGGTATGGGAAGAAATCCTCAATGGTGGTACCTATTTGATAAAGTGTTGATGATGCTACAAATACATCCTCACATATTCAAAAAAAGGCTGATTGATTCTAAAATGGGGTTGTATATTATTGACTTGGTAGTGATAAAAGTATCATGAATAGGATGCAATTGTGATATTTATTTTTTATAAATATATTGTGTTAGGCAATGCTTGTTTTTATGTATAACAATCATTAGAAGTGATCGCATGGTGCCCATTACACATAGATGAATCAGATTTAGGAACCCATGAAGATATAATATGTGGAGATATGAAATTCCTTCTAAACTTTGTGTAGATGACTCAGATAAATCCCTAACTATTAAGATGTCACATCCTTTCCTCAATAAATTATAGTATTCAGTAATCGATGATAAAAAAAATATGGTCAACAAATGATTATTTAGACTAGTCGCCTATTGTGTATACTAAAAAGTAGGTAAACAAGTTTTTTACATATTCTAACTAAGGATCATTAGGTAATAGTGATCCAAATTATTTAGGATCCCCATTGTAATCAAATTTAAAATCACACCATGTCAATTTTTATGACTATGAGGCTCATTGATATGCAGCACATGTAGTACACGTAATATTGAATATGAGATGTAGATAGGATATATATACATGAGCCTAAAAAATCTTCTTAAGATGTTGACATTAATTATATGTTTAGGGATGTAATCATGGATTCCATCACACTTTAATTTATCATGAAGCCAACCTAGTTCAAAGTTTGGGATATGGGACTCCAATTTCTATCTTTCTCAAATTCCACCATATGCAGTGTACCCTTGGGAAATAGATTTCTTCTACCTACACCCATCTTGTACATAGGACTATAAAATCATTTTTTCAACATATATTAAGGAATGACCTACTTATCTTCTCCTTAACTTTACTTTTATGGAATATCCTTTAACATCAAGGTGCGTCTTAAGTAAATCACCCTTTATCTATTTCAGGAGTTTCTACTAGCCATTGATAGACTTGACAAATGTGTTTCCTAAGCATTTTAAAGCATTTTTATTCACCAAAAACATCATAAACTTGACATATGCATGTATATAGTAGTCTAATGTGATGATGTTGAAAGTCCATGTCTCTATATGATAAATAAAGAAATGAAATAACCACTATGTATATAGAAATGTAAGACCCTAATGTGAAATAGGGGTAAGGAAATCATTAGCTGATTTAGAAAATATGTGGGACAGTGCTGCAGAGTGAACTGGACAAATAGGAGGAGGAAAATACCACACATAAACCTTAGAAAGCACAAAAATGATCTCCTTAACTAGAGTAGGGAATCTGGAGAGGGATAGGGGAACCTATGCGCACCTAGTCCTTGATCTGAACACCATGGTTTGCGGAAATAGCTGAAAACCCTCATCTCAGGTATCAGTATATGTTCTTCTATAGTTTTTTCTAATCGTACTAAATTATGTAACTATGTTGGATGTTGTTTCAAACAAGAGATGAAGGAGATACCTACAAAACATCAAGATAAACATTAAACCCCTAAAAAATAAAGATATAGATGAAGGGGTCAGACTATCGTCAATGGGAACAATGGTGGACTTACTAACTTAGTGTCACATTGCATCTTAGATCTAATGTAGTTTTATGTGTGTGTAAATATTGCCCTACGATGCTCTTGTTATAGTATGGATTTGTGAATTAGCAAGAAATAACTAGATGTAGAATGTAATAAATGTGTCCATGGAAAAATAGACTCCTCTCCTATTAAGTGTGATGTAGATGAAATATCATTATGTGCCTTGTGATGGATCTAATTTTATCTCTAGGTGTATTTGATGGATGCAATTGTAGATGGTGATAGTAAGGGTTTAGTGCTTGGCACCTCATTATTGCCTTATAACTTTATATTTATATGGTTCTCTTTATATAAATTTGTAATTAATCCCGAAAATCCAACCACTCAAAATACAAAAATTTCAAACAACTATAAAGTGCCTGAAATATGTAAATAAAGTAGAAAGAGGATTAGGGTACCAATAGGGATCTAGTGCACTAGGGGAGCCCTAGTTAGAAATAAGGAACAATGTAGAATGAAAAATCAAGCTACATAAGTATGGTTGGAGCACTACAAGTGACAATAGAAAGAAAAGTAAAAATACCAAAGGCCATGTGTTAATTAGTACATTCTTCACTCAAAAACCATTATGAAATTGAGAATAAATATTAACTCAAAGTGTGTGATTTCATGTCTATAACACTCAAGATGAGTGAGTGAGAAATCATTGATAGAAATAGCAATGATGAGATGATCTTAAGAAAATTAAAGTATGAGGACCCTAAGAATTTTTGAGTGACAGGAACACCAAAATGATTAAGGAAAAATAGTATTTATAAATGCATAAATCTAATGGAATGTAGCAGTAAATAAATAAGAGATGAAGTACAAAATAGACCCAAGAAAATAATCAATTAAGATTTAAAATCCTAATTGAAAATGGAGAGATAGAAATACTTTGATTATTTGCAATTAATTCTAGACTAGTCTCAAGTGTTGAACTGATGAACAAAGAAGGCAGATTCTCACACTGAACCTTAGAAAAATATAGGGGTTCCAAAATATGTAGCACTGGGGAACCTATAGTGGATCGGGAGTTCCTGGGGTTCCTTAGACCAATTCAAGGGGCACTTATGATTGCTCAGCACCTTAGAAAACTATATTCTCTATGTCACGATATGTTATCTATTCTTCACTTCTTGTCTCTTGTATGTCGCACCGAGCTCGTAGATCTCTCTTGTAACCTACAATAAAGAAATGACATGAAAAACCCTCTAAATTGTATCAAATCCCAAGAAGAAAATAATGAAAATGAGGGGTCAAAATGTCCTCTGATTTCAAACATGTGATGTTACGACTAAGCTTTGCACTACATTTCAGAGTGGATTTATTTTAATGTGTGTGTGTGGAGAATCATGTACTAGGTAGCTCTTTTGCATGTCATGCTTGATGGCGAGAAAGTAGCTAGATATAAACAATGTAAATGTATGTTTACATAAAATAAATAGCTTCCTCTCCTATTAAGTGTATGCATAAGTATTATTCCTTTTGCCTTATGTGTGGATTCTATATGGATGTTTGAATTATCTTTATAATAGCATTTGAATGCAACCTTAGGTAGTGATAGCTAATGCTTAATGCATAGTCCTTTATTATGATCACATAATTTTTTATTAATATAATTCCCTTTCTCCAATTTCATAATTAACCCAGTCAAGGAAGACTACCTAGAAGATAAGATTCCCAAATGAATACATTGGACCCAATAGATGTGAACAAATTACAAAGAGGCAAGGGGCTCCCAGATAGGACAAAGGCTTATGGAATTGATTTTATCATTGGGTGCTAGTGTTCAAGATGATACATGTTGAAGTATGAAAAGACATACTGGGAAATCAAGAGTTTTTGATCAAAAGTAACAATATAAAGTAAAAAATAATGGCCAGATATATGGCTGAATTATTTCATTTTCTACTTCTGAATCATATGAATAGTACTATGTGATCAGGACTAGATAAATACCAAAAGTGTGTTTATCTAGTGTCTATATGTGAGAGAGGTATAGTTTTTATATCCTTCCATGATGCTTCCCAAATAAGCACCAATATAGATGGTACATTCTGATTTGTTCTGATTAGACCATATTAGTCCAGATTGTAATTGGAATGTACTAATAAAATTAAATCTTTAACTGAATGAAATTTTCTGCTATTTTAGAAATATTATGAAAGTTTTTGCAAATCAATTTGAAATGTGAAATTGAATGTATTTTCCATGGGACTCTAGCACCCAAGGTAGGACACAAGTGTTAAGTACTACTACTTGCTATGGGACACTAGTGTTTGCTCTCTGTGTGAGGTCCAAGCTTGATTCTTGACCATTTTTTGGTCCTATTCCTATGTTGATTCTTTCTTGTGTTGATTTATATTGTAGCTCTAAGATGTTTTAGGGGTTATTTTTTCACCCAATATAATTTCCCCTTGTTTAGGGTGCATGCAATGATGATTGGCGAATGTGGTAAAAAAGAGAGGACCATGATCTGATATAAATATTTGAGTGGAGATACCTATAGGGGTAGGGGATGTGCATGTTAGAAAAGAAGGAAATGAGAAAAATTGAGGCTAATATAAATTTTAGAGTAATAAAAGTTATCATGTAAGAGAAGAAAATGTAACGAACAACTAGGAAGATAAATTAGAAATAGAGAAGCAAGTTTCATACTCAAAATGTCATAACACAATCAAGGCTGAAGTAGCCTAAGGCACACAATGATCACACAAGACGTATCAAATATCCCACAAATAATGACATAGAGTAGTAAAAATTTTATAAGATAATTTTTTTTTGTATAAAGTCCTACAACAAAAATGTTACACATGAAATACTCGTTAGTGTGTTAAAAATATAAAAAATATGTTAAAGTGTCTATATATCAGTGAAAATTAATTACAACTAAGAAGTAGTATATGATGAGTTAATAGAACCTTTAGTGTGTAAAGTGTGATAGTTGAAAAAGGAGATGCCCCTAGAAGCCTCAGTGGGACTTGAAAGGGATTCATTGTCAAGCATCATGCATCGTGTAAGGAGTTGTATGAGATCTACATTCACTTCAAGATATCAATTTAACTTGCATGTGTATTTGATAAAGATAATGAAATACTGATTATTTGTCTCACACAGTAAGAAAAGTGCAAGATGTAAGTAGTATGAGAAAGTAAGAACAAATGCAACCAAGATATGAAAATGTTGTGTGAGTGTCATATGCAAGGACTGAATAAGATAGTAGTAGTGTTTCCCCCCAGTGGTTTTGTATGAGATGAGGTTCATTTATAAATGATACCTAAACAGTAAAGAATGAACCATAGAACAAGACTATTTCATTGGTAAATGAGTGAAGTGCGTGAGAGTAGATGCTAGAAATATATATCGTGAATGCACAGAGCATGAAGTATGAATGATGTATTGTTCATTAATGATGTGTTATCTCACCATTAAAGTGTTAACCATAGCACAAAATTTTGTCATTGGGAAATGAGTGTTGATCGTAGGAGTAGATGCTAGACAGATATATCATGAATGTATAGATCATGAAGTGTGTATGATGTGAGGTTCATTGATTAACTATGCCCAAAATAGTCAAGTGTGAATCATAGGACAAGAGTATGTCATTAGGAAATTAATGTGTTGTGCACATGAGTTTATATGCTATTAAATATGTATCATGAAGCTCTAAGTTTGAAAACAATGTGATGTAAGGTTCATTGATGATGTATCCCACAACACTAAATTATCAACCATAACACTAGTGTATGTTAGTGGTTAATGATGATACAATGTATTGTACCAAAAAAGTATGTATCCGTAGAAATTTTAGACATAAAGTTTATAACAAAAAATGTAATAATAGACAATAAACTCAAGTGATAGTAATGGAAGGGGGGGTGTAAAGAAAGGAAAATGTGCTCCAAGTGTTCCATTAATGGAAATCTATGTGATGATGTAAGAGATACTACAATGGTGAAAAAGTTTGATATGTATCATAAGAATGTTTATTATTGGAACGATGAGAGGTATAAGCAAGAGTAGGAAGACGATTGAATTGTGAGTTAACAGGAGGAATATTTAAGAGGTTAGTTATTAAAAGGTGAATTGGTTGGTTTTCCTTGGTTGGTGGTTGCTGATTTAGAATTGGTAATTTTTTAGAATACATAATAGAAGGAAAAGAATGAGGCACTGATTTTGAGAGGGTGTTGTTTAGTTAGAATTCATAATGTTGTATAACACTTTATAGGAGGAGGTGATAGGGTACACATTTTGAGAGGTGGTATACCATTGAGTTGGATAGGTGGCTCTTGATTGAATGGAAAAGGAACATTAGTAATTATGACATGATGCTCATTAGACATAGATGGATCAGATTTTGGCGCCCAATTTGATTTGGCCATTGGAGATGAGAATGTATAAGAATGTTGTGTAGTAAAGGAAATAAAACCTTCATGCTAAAGGTTCTTGATTATTGATTTCAAACCATATAAAACATTATCATTATGTCTATTAACTCTTTTATAATTAAAAAATTAGAGACCTATGTATTTGACAAGTTGCTAATGAGGGTAGCAATGAGTACTTCAAAAGTTGATCAATTGGTGATTAATGATCTCAGGAAGAATAGTATGTTACTTAGCTTTCAGATCAAACTTGAAAGGCATTGGTAGAGATATGTCTTAGGGTTCAGTTATATGAGCACATGTAGAAGACATAGGATTAGGATGAGGTGTAGAAGTAGAACTAGAATGGGCCTGTGAAGCATCCTTAATATCTTGGATTTTAGAAGTGAGAGATGTAATGGTGTTTTCCATAGCTCAAATGTAATCTTGAAATAAATAATGTAAAGGTTACATTGACATGTAAATGAAGTCATGGTTATGGAATTAGTAAAAATAGAGTCATTGGAGAGATAATCAAGGATGACACTGACTTGTGCAGGATGGATTTTTTTAGGTAGATACATTTTGTATAGGTAATTTTTTGAGAACATCTTCGTAAGGTGGGTGCATTTTAAGTAATTGATGCAAGTAGACTTGAAGTTCCATGAAAGAAGAAGGGTAGAGTATGAAAAATAAGGATCCAAATGTTTGAACATTAGTGGGGTTCACCAAATTATTTAGTTTAAATTAAATTATCTATTATTTTTGGGTAACTGATTTAGTGTATGATATATAAATGCCAACATATAATAAAAATACAAGAAAGAAAGCATGTGAAAATTTAAAATCCTAATAAAATGCAAGAGATGATGAGACTTATCTGATTTCAGATGATATAGATGTGATCTGAGCTATGTGACTACTAGATCTGACAAGAGAGAGTGTGTCATAGGCCTTGTGAGGGTTCTTTGTTCTAGACTCACTTTCTAATATGTGAATGTACATGTAACATGCAATAAATAAGTTCACCTGTACATACCCACAAACCACATCAAACCTAAAAAAGGAAAATGTAGAATGGGGATTTACACTGACCCCAACGGTAACTCAAAGATTGAACTTACGACAGAGAGTTTTACTACATCTCAAAATCCTTGTGGTTATGTGTGAGATTGTGTCTAGTTATGCCCTTATACAAGTTTCACAAATGATAGCGGGGTAGATTTACAATGTAGCATATGTATAGAATGTGTGGGATGAAAGAATAAATTTACCCTCCTATGTTATGTATGTAGAAGAATACATCCCTTTTTCTTTGAATGAGTGTGATAAAAGAATGCTTTGAAGTTATTTTCTTCCTTTGGATGCAATATTAGGAGATAGTGTGTTGCTTAGTTTTTGGTCCTTTATTTTGAAAACATAACTCTATATTTATATGATTAGCGTGTTTGAATTTCATAATTGACAACTAAAAGGCCAACCCAAAGTGGTAAAATGTAATTAAGAAGAGAAAGAGTTCCAAAAGGATAAGAAAAATGTAAAGAGAGATAAGTGCACCCCAGAGGATATAATTGCCTAGGAATAGTTTCCAATCTAGGAACTAGTGTCTGAAGCCATAGAAAAATAAAATTGTAAAATGTTGGCAAGAGTGAAATATGTATAAATCCAATAAAAGTGGAGAAGGGAAAGTAGAAGGCTAAAGGGAGTTGTCAGTTACTAGTTTTCTTACATAGGAATCATGTAAATGCTAGAATGCTTTTAGGACCTAGAAACATATCCAAGTGCATAGATTTTGTGTCTAAAAAAGCACACAAAATAGAAGCATAATGAAATAATTCATGATAAGTTTTTTTGCATTTTTTCTACACTAAAATGAAGAAAATTACTAATAAATTGATCTACTAAAAAATTGTTTTTTAATAAATATGGAATCTAAGAACTTATGTGGAATAAAATAATTGTTTCTTAGAGTATATTATGGCGACCTTTAGATACTCATTGATGATCATTTATCTTATTTCAATCTTAAATAATTATATGTATTTTGTTGAAATAATTTTTCATGTTGCAAATTAGTAGTTTCCACCAACAATAACTTTAAGAAGTGCCTCCTTCTGAATGGGGAATCTCCCATTATTGAATGTAAACTATCCTCATCTTGTGGATTGGCCAATATTTCAGGGATCACATAGGAACACTTCATTGACCATGTGGAAAAGTGCTTATACAGAGTTGAAGGCAAGAATTTACAGTGATGAAGGATAAAGGAGAGTTGAGGAAATTAGAAAAGAAAGGTTTATTGATGTGAGTGGCCACTAGAAGAGTTCACACACAATAACTAGAGTAGCTACACATTAAATTAGAATAAAACGACAATGTAAGAAATTATCAAGACTAAAAAACTAAAGATACAATTTTATTTAAATTCATCGGTTAAGGACACAAAGTTCCTTCTTGAACATTAAAGATATTTATGTTTGCAAAGTTACATAATATAGAGAGAATATAGGGAGGCATAAGAAAAATAAATGGATATAATGCAGCTATTATTTGTTTTTTAGTAGTGATACAAAGCTCAACAACCTTCAAAAATACATAATTGATAGAGGAAAAAGTAATTTTCAATCTCCTTTGGAATGGATAATTCATTCCAATTTATAGTATTACAAATTGTCTTCTAATGTACTCCACACATCACCTTTAAAGTTCATTTTCCACATGAGACTTTTCATATCCATAGAAAGTGAATAAATAATTCCCCTTTTTATAAATAAAAATGGAATTTTACAATGTAACATTAGAGAGTCACTTAAATGAATAGTAAAAAATACCATGCTCATACACAATGAAGGATTAGAAACGGGAATACAAGAAAGAGGGAGGAATCTAGGGAGAAGAGGAAGGGATTTGATAAACTATTTGATGAAAATTCATACTCAAATGAAGAGTCAACTCTAACTTGAGTTCGTGGAATATCTTTAATGATGAACTTTGTGCCATTGACCTCTTTTCTGTATAAATCCAATGTAAATTCTACAATCTCATATTGTAAGATGAGCACATCATCCAAAGTACTAAGCCAAGTCTCAGGAATGCCAGTAAACCTTTTGCGTTGTGTGGGCCAATTCTCATAATATTTTTTAGTATTATAGATATAGCCTCTTATCTATGCAAGATATTCCAAATTATTTTTATTGAATGAAGAGGGTTATGTTGCAGCTATCTAGACCAACTGTTGAAAGGAGATCAAGGGTTTTTCCAAGGATGTGTTCTTATTGAGTGAACGTGTTCCTAGCTATTGCACACCTTTAACAATCTCATCTAATATCTTGGATACATTTTCTTCATATCCCTGAAGCTCAAAAATGAAATCATTTAACACATCACACCTTACAATCATTGTTTGGGACCGAATGTCGGACAAGTTCTCAGAAATGGATTAAAAAATTTATGATTCACTTAAGAAGTAAGAGCTTTTTAGGAATAAAATTGGGTTAATTCATCATTTACTAAGTTGTAATGTTAAAGTAATTAATTTTAATTTATTTAAATTATTTTGATATTAGTTAGCTATTATCTAGTTGTCATATCCCTAGATTTGTGGGGGTTATACTATTGTTATTTTACTACTTTGGAATGTTCCTAGATATTCCTAAATGTGATTAGTTAGGGTCAATATGGTATTTCTGCATATTTTCCATATTTATTAGATATCCAATTTATGAGGATGTTGCTATAGTTTTTCAATGTCTATAAACAATGCAACTTCTTATTTTGATAATATGAAGGGTTACCAAAATATTGCATTCTCAAGATTTTGTATCAGTGCTGGTTGGTCCCAGCCTCTGTGCTATTGTGAGGATCCTTGATTCCACCTAGGAGGAAGAAAAAGAAGTTACAAAAGGATTCAGAGCACCATAGGAAGTTTGAGTTGCATTAGAGATCCATAGTGCCTCTCAGCTCATTCACACCTTATTTCTAGTATCATCACATTTACTTTCCTCAATGGTGTAGACATTTGCGTGAAGGAAGATTAAACAGAGAAATATTTTTAGATACCTGCAATTTTCAACGCATATATTCAAAGGCTAATTTAGCATGAAATATGTAGGAATATATATAATAAATTTCAACGCAGTCATCTACATATCTGGCGTGAAATTTTTGATAGATATTTTCTTTGTTGCTTCCACATTGTTTTATTGTAGGTCCACGTGGATATTTCAAGATGAAACTAGATATTTTTCTAATGTCAGGGAAGAGACAAAGGAAAAGCAGTCTGCAAAGGAATATATGATGTCACCACTAACAATTTAAACTCCAATGAGAAAATAAATACTTGTTACTGATTGGAAAAATTAAGTGGATCTATAGAGACTTAACCTCATCCTTCAAATCAATTCACTTTCACCAAGGAATTTAAATGCAGCCCTCATACTTGGAAGATACAAAGTAGTGGAAGCTCAAATTTTAAATGCTTCATGAAAAAATTGGATCCCAAAGCAACATACAAAGAGGAAAACCAACCTGTGGAGAGGATAAAAGGTGGCCTGAGCTTTTCCAAACATAATTTTTGTGACCTATTAAAGCATGTTCAATGCCATCCAAATCAAGAAGAACTTCAACGTGAGGCCAATATCAAGTTAAAACTACAAATAAATCCACGTGATCTTCAGCAAATGAATCCAAATCTAAGGAGAAAGCTTCCTTAAAAAAAGATTAATGCAAGGAGGAAATATAATTAAAAATAACATCCAAGATAAAGATAAGAGCTCCTATTATTCCCTAAATTAATCCACATCTTGACAAGGTTTTTCTTTGCATGCAATCAAATCTGGTTTTGAAGGTAAGGGAAAATTTTGCATTTATTTAAATACCAATCCTTGTATTTACCTTCACATGCATTATCAGTTCTCAATTTCATAGTGAGATAGACTTTGGAAAGGGAGGTCAAGAGGTCAACTAACATTAAAGATTCTGATTATTCTTTATAAAAATTTAGAGCCAAATTTAGAGGAAACCACCAACTTTACTGGCTAGAATCTCCACTAAGTGACTTAATCATAACTAAAGCCCTTGCTAAATTTAGCGAAAAACACCTTATTGGGACAAAAAAAAAATCTTCATATTGGTTTGAAATATCATTTCAAGACTTTTTTGAAATTAAAAGAGGCCAAAGAGCCCAAAAATCAATTTTTTTTGCCTCACGTGAGACCTTTCTTGCACAAAAAGTAGCCTTCACTAAAACTACAATAACTTTTTTTCAGTTCAACGAAAAATTGCAATTTTTTTTTTGTAAAATTTTACATTGCGATACGGAATTAATAAAGTTGGTTTAGGAAGATTTTAATGGACCAATTTTTATAATAAATTTTCAAAGTCTGAAATAAGGTGTAAAAAGGTAAAACAAATTTGCAATTTTGTAATAACAATGTATCCACAAAGGGAATTTTTCAAAGAAGAAGAGACAAAATTGTAATCACACTATCATTATAAAGTGCCAAAATTGTTTTCATTCTCATGGAGTTAGTTTTATTTCCTTTTCACTCAGAATTCAGATGGAAAAGATAAAATACTTGCTAATTCTTCATTGATTGCTCAAAAGTGGTATTCCTTATAGATTAGAGAAAGCTGAATGAATGGTAGTTTTTCATGCCACTGCCAATTTTGAGCTATGAGCCAACCCAAAAGATATTTTGTTGAGTCAAGATCCAATGCAAAAAAAAATTTCAAAATGTTCAGAGCTACTCATTTATTTTTCGAGCACACATAGTAAACCAAAATATGTTTCAAACATCCAAAGACAATTCCTAAGCCTAGTCCATCTCTTGTGCACCATTAAGAGGAATTACCTTCATCCTCCTACTCTTATTTAGATGATATCCCAAGAGACCATACTGAATTAATGGCGGGAATGATAAAGTCATTTGATTCACTTTAGAATAGGTTTACTTTATCTTGTGTGTGCTACTAAATGTTTCTATCATGTAAACATATTTTGTTTTAGCATTTTTTCTCTTCTATGCACTTTAGACCATAATGAATCAAGGTAGGGAATGTTAATAATAAACTTAGGTTAATTCATCATTTACTAAGTTGTAATGTTAAAGTAATTAAATTTTAATTACTTTAACTTAGTTAGCTATTAGTTATCTATTATCTAGTTGTCACATCTCTAGATTAGTGGGGGCTATATTATTGTTAATTTACTTAGTTGGAATGTTCCCAGATGTCCCTGTATGTGATTAGTTAAGGGCAATATGCTATTTCTGCATATTTTCCATAGTATATTGGATCCATTTTCCATGGATTTTTTTATGGTTTTTAAATTTCTATAAACATGAAAACTTCTTTATTTGATAATATGAAGGGTTTCATGAATATTGCATTCTCGAGAGAGTCAAGAGATTTTATCTTATATACCAATGGTAGAAGACTTTCTCAAATGGAATTTTCCTCCTTAATATTTTTCCTAGTTTATTTTATCTTTGACATAGTATACTTGAGACATTGAAATATTGTAAGCAACATAGGCATAAAATTCTTGCCCTTTTCAATAATCATGTACACCCATTACTAATTAGCTTTTCCTTGAATGGTGACCACTTGATATTTATTGATAGTCTAGGAATCGAAGCTATAAATGGGAAACCATGCATTAATGGGAGGAAAGAATTATGAACCTGGTTTGAGAAATGATTGTACTTATGCGGAAAAATTTAAGACATCTTCCTTCAATTGATCAAAATTTTTATTTTATTCCTCATTTTGTTAAGGGATCCAAGTTTAAGACTCCTTGAATAAGTGAACATCACCCTCTTTGGGAGATGGACACAAGATACATTCATCATTACATAATCAACAGGTTTCATTTCTTTCATAGGATTATTTACCTTTAGATGTGCCACCTCCACATATTGAGATATGGAATCCTTGATTTTGAAACTAGAAGTTTCTTGTTCTTTACTATTTTATTTTATTTTAATGTATTTCAATATGGCCTCAAGGTTAGATGTCACTAATTGTTACTCCGATTGGAAACTATGACACTGAGAGGGGGGTAAATCAATGTCAAATCAATATTTTATAGACATTTCCATTTCCTTAATTTTACGATGATTAACACCTGAAATCATACACAAACAAATAATAGGAAAGAACATAGAGACATAAAATTTAAGTTGGGAAAACCAAGAGGGAAAAAACCCACAAAAACTAGGAACTCTTCGTAGAAAACAAATTTCCTTTAATTGATATATGATTTGATAGCTAAGCTTCAACTCAACCTAGAGCTACCACTCCAAATTTTCACCAAGGTGCTCCTCAGTTCTGAAGCGTCAAATCCCCAAAAAATTTTAACTACGACTAACCTTTAGAAAGCTACAAATTAAGAGTAGGATTCAACTTGCTATAATATAATCATCGACAACTGATATTTATTGAGCTTCAACTCACAGGGAAGCCTAAAATCCCAATGCAAAGATTCTACTTATAATTAACAATATTTTGATCACAACTAACTTGTTGTATCAAACAATTGATAGTGACCTATAAATTATCTCACTTATCTTATCAATTTTCTCTATTACTCAAACTACAATAAACCTCTATCCCGTAAGACCACTACAAACACTCAATTGTCAATATTTAATCTTTCAATCTGTTACAATATTGATGATATAAAATTTCTTTCAAGCAACAAAAAAATTCATCTTTATTTTATTTCTCAGAAACATTCCTCCTCTCGAGCATTCTCCCTCCTTCATACTTCTGATCTTTTGTACTAGCTTTAACCTTCTAGTGATGTTGGATTTGCCCACTTTCCATCAAAACTTCTAATATCAGGTTAAGAAATCTCCTTTTTTTAAACAAGATATTCAGTCTCCTATACATACATTCTTTTCATCATTATGCACTCTTCTCTATTGAAATTCAAGGCATTCAACCTTCTTCCAAGTTATCATTAAGGTAATATTTATTTACACACTTACTCACTCAACCTCACTACTTCATTCACTACCTTATCCAAGTTATTAAGAAAATATTGTTATCCTTCACATTCTTGACTTAATCCCACTCAATCTCACATTATTGTTACTTGTTCAATTATACTATTTATTCTCACTGCATTAATTGTCATTAAATGTAAGTGCCTAACATATTTCAGCTATATATCACACAAAATGGCTATATATGATCTGTTCAAAGGATTTGTGTTTTTAGTATTCATGTTTTCCAAAAAATAAATCTCTGTCAATATCTTAGACAAGAAGAATATTCACATACTCATGCAATATAAATCAAAGTAAATTTATTTTCCAAGAACACTCTCTATTTTAGGTTTGTGTCTTATTTATCTTAAATCACACACAACAGGTATTAGTCATTTCAAATTCACTAGAACTTTAATCTTCCCTTAATGCCATATTATAATCCAGTAGGAAACACACGTTTTGATGAATCTTCAACTTTCACCACTTTAGATTCATGTCTTTGACTTCTGAATCATGGATCTTCACATTCTAGTTTGAGCTAGGTGAGAAGAATATTCTTTTATAACTGTTCACAACTTTTAACCTTCTTCATGAGATCAATATAATTGAATCAGGTTGTCTCATTACTCTACAACTTCCCATTGGCATCAACTCAAGTTTGAAAACTTAACTAAAATCTCAATTTTTTGAGCATAAACATTAGCATAATAGGATTTATACAGTTTGTATCCTAACCACACTATTCTTTCAACATTTTATTTTCCTTTAGTGAGTAATCATTAATCTTTTCACAATCTTCTTAAGTTCCATAACTTACATAAAAAATTTCTAGATGATTTTATCATTGAGAAATAACTTTCTTTGAGATTCTATCTCTCTAAAAAAATTTAATACCTACTAAACATACTTAGATCATTCCTTCATATTGAAAAATATTTGAAAAAATTCCTAGACAGTCAAGGATGAAGGAAAACAACACTAGTTTTTCTAATATTGCAGTGTGGAGAAGGGTGAGTTCTTGTCTTAAGATAAATGTAATTAGTTTTTATACAGTCAAGTAAATTTGTGATCATACTAGGCATATACGTGCTCAATCTTAGCTATAAGAATATATTCATGATGACTCAAGTTCTTAACAACAGAGGAACATCAATAGTGATAAAAAAACTTATTTTTTCTGTGTAGTTTTGCAACATGGAGCTCAATGAAACTGTAAAAAAGTTCTCTTTGACGCCTTGATGAAATATTATAAAACTTGAAAAATATGGATGACGAAAAAGAAATAGATTTCATAAGATTTGCAAGAATTTTTACTAGTTCAAATTTGATTTTCGTGCATTTTTTTCTCCAAACCCTAAGTAGATAGTTTTTTCCCATTGTGCAAGCATGACAACCTTCAAAAAAAAAAATCTCTATCATTTTTCAGTGAAATTCAAAACTTTCAAGTGGTATGGACTCATACAGACAATCTCCACTGTTAGATATTAGTTATTAACATAAGTGTTGTCATTGATGTCAAGTGGAATTGATGGAAAATATGTGTATTAGGTTTTGTGTAGGCTTATCAAGGTCAACCATGTTTGAACGATGTGTTTAAAATTATATAACAAGATTCAGGAAGAAAGACAAGTGTGAAGGATAATAGGCGGTGACAAATATGAAACAGGGTGCACATGTTTGCATGATGATAACATTGTTAGATATTAGGAGGCTCAATGGTTCAGTTGATTACAAGAGTCTTACGAAAGTTTATTGTGCATTAAGAATGGTTCCGAGTTTATTTAGGGTCATTGAAATCATGGAAAGGGAGATTAAAACACAATATAGAGATTAAAATGGTTAGTATATATGATTATAGTGTTGAAGATGGAAAAATCTCTTTTTTCACATATTCTATCTACTCGTAAAATATGTATGGAGAAAAGATAAACATTTGGTCCTTAAAAATTTTGTGAGAAGAATTAGTATTTTTTTTTAGTAGTGTGCATAGAAGGGATGCAAATGGAACTTTTTCCCATGGAATAATAGTTCCCCACATGGGTTGTGAGACCCCATTCAGGGTAATGTGGGTCGGTCTAGTATTTTGGGCACTAAGGCCCCCCAGAAATGAGTACCCCAAAGATCCAAGTTCTCTGCAAGCTCCTCAAATCTGTAAATCAAATGAATCAATGTTTTACAAACAATGCAAACACTTCGGTTATAGACAACCCACAAGGAACAAGTTCCTCATGATTCCATGTTCTCTACAAGACCAAATGATCCAATAAACAAAGCCAAAGTCTTATGCCGAAAAAGAGGGTGTTATAAGAACATAAGACCCATGCGGTACTAGTCCCATGAAAATATTATTTTCCCCATAACTCAAGTTGATCTGAAATTTAAAAGGATATTGTATTATAGGTTCGAGATAACCTTTAGGCACAAAATGAATTGACGAAATGATTACCCCGAGTTCCACAACTCCGTGAAACTTAAGTCACCTCATAAGTTAACAAAGTTAGGAGAGAAATAGTTAATATAGTGTTTTATGGATGGGAGAAGGTTTATAGGAGAAAATGGTCTAGACAAAAAAGTTCTGTAAAGACCTCTCTTTCCCAAAAATTGGTTTGACCCACATAATAAAAAGAGATACAAATAGATTTGATTATAGGAGGTTGAGAAGTCAGATGAACATGTTGCTGGTGGAACATGTTCCATGAGAACCTAAGTTCTCCGCATAATACTGAGGCCCAAAAATTAAATAAAGTGGATTAAATAGAGTTGTGTAGATAAAATAAGATGTAGAAGAACATCACTCAGTTAACCTATGTACCCGTGTTCCTTGTGTTCTCTAATTCTTCACAATACCCGATTGACAAGGGAAATTTTTTTAAGGAGATATAATGGATTTTTTATAAAGTTTCTAAGGGTAATATACTACATTATATTGGGGACTATTAATCTATATCTAGAATTGTTATCCAATTTTGCCCCTCATGAAAAATTGATCAAACACAAACTTACACAGGGAAGATGGAAAGCGTGTTTTGAGTCTTGCAAGCTCACATGTAATTTTTGAAATTAATATTGCAGAAAAAATCATCATGGAAATGCAAAGATGGAAAATCAATGGCGAATGCAAACGTTGAGGAAGATCAGGACTCGGGAAGAACAAGAATGGAGGTAAAAATTCAAAAAATTGAACTTCAAATTTTGGCATTTTGAAAAAAATAGGGCAAAAATTAACAAGAAAATATCTGTAACTCAAAACTCTAAAAGTATGAAAATTCAAACTTTTAAGTTTCAGGCGTTTGGAAATCTCAGGAGAAAAATCAGAAAATTGCGTTAAAAAGTCTAAAATTTTGACGTCCAAAAGTTTGGAATTTTGGGTTTTCGAGTTTCAGAATTTCTCAGCGGGAAAGTTGGAAAATGGGCTAAAAATGTCTGAAATTTTGAATTTTGAAAGTCTTAAATTTTGGACTTTCAGGGTTTTCAAGGATTTTGGGAATCGTGCCAAAAAATGAAGAAAAAGTGTCCTAAATTCTGAAGTCTGAAAGTCTGAAATTTTGGACTTTCGGGTTTCGGAATTTTGGAAGTCTCAAGTAAATTTTGCGGATGAATAATGTTTTTCCTCCGAAATGTAAATCTCTGAAATTCTGAATTTTGAAAGTTTGAAATTTCAGAATTTTAGGTTTTTCATGTTTCAGACCTTCAGAAATTTTAATAAAATTGGTAGATGAATAGTGTTTAACTTCCAAAATGAAAATTTCCAAAATTTTGAATTTCGGGTTTTTAGAGGTTGCATGTTTTTCAGACTCTGAAAGTGACAGATCAAGATCCTGCCATTTTTTCAGAATATAGCTCGACCTTCAGATGGCTACATCTTTTGACTGGGATCTCGGATCTAAGCAAGAGAGGACTTTTATATCTTTAAATTATTGATATTAAGTTAGTCAAAATTAAGAAATACAGTCCGTAATTTTTTGAGGTGTCCCATGTTTATTACCTACCACCATTATGAGGTATGGGCTTCCTTTCTAGCCCAACAAGGAACAGTAATGGAGGTATGGGTTTTGCAGTAGAACCCATCATTGTTTCAGGTGAATTCAATGGAATTCTTGGGTGGTTGGACCTAGATTTTGGATTTCTCCTCTCTCCTCCTCTATTTCTTCCTATATATATTTTAAGGAGGGGAAAGTTTCTAAAGGTTGGACATTTTGGCTTTGCACCCTCCATTTTTCTCTGTTTGTCAGTGATCTTATGGATTTCAAACCTCCCATCAAAAATTGTAATGCAAGTTTGTGCCTCTTGGCCATTGTAATGGACTGTATCAAATTTTTGGAGCAATAAAATAAGTCTATGGATGATTTCAACCCTATCTTTTGTTCATTGTCTTCATCTGATCTCTCATTACAGTATTGGTTATCTGTGCATGGTAATTATATTACATTTTAATGGTTTGTGCTTAATGTTAAAGCAAGTGTTCAACATTCCTTTTGTGCATCACCTCTGTTAGAATAGGTTTAATTTCTTTCATCTCCCTAACCTTGTCTCCTTGGAAAGTTAGAGTAGGTCTTAGAGTAGATGCTCTAGAATATGAATGTGTGCACCTGAACATACGAATAGGAACCGAACTTCATCCGGAGAGATCTCCTGATTCGCAAAGTCTCACACTTTGGGAGAAGATCCATGTTATAAAATAACACTTAGAGTCTCAACCCCTTGAGTTACAAAATTTAGGGGTGATGTGATTACACATCAATAGGAACTTAGTGCTACACGACCCCCTTAGACCTGTATTTAAATATCTAGAGCTCCAGTTGGAAAAATTTCAAATTCTTTGACTATTTTAATTGTTGACAACATCTGCTAGACATTAAAAAATTCAAATATGAATTTTAGGTAGAAATGAATCATAGTCTTGGAAACTATGGAAGAATAGAAAAACGATCTCCCAAAAAATTAGTTTCCCCTGTCTATTTAAGTTGTAAAATTAAATATTATTTTTTTTGTTCATGTGAGAAAGAGAACAATCAAATTGAAGGAGTTGTAGAGATGGAGAAATATTAAATAGAGTCATCAAATTGAGAGCTTTTGATAAAAAAATAAATTCATAAACAAAACATAAAATCATATGAAATCATGAAGAACTGAGACAAGGAGATAAGAAGGATGTTGTATATTAAAGCCTAAAGATTATGTATCAAAATAAATAGAAAAGTGATCATGATCTATTGTATAAATAATATTTAATCTATATGATTAAATTGTATGTAAATTTTTTTTAAGTGGATGCTTAGATCATAGGGGTAGTTGATCCTTACAAGTTGTAGCTTCCTAAATTAGCTAAGTGGGTGCTTAGTTTTTTCTTCAAGTTGTTTCTTGGAGAATATGAAGTGGGTACTTCACAGGGTGAGTGAGTTCTCAACCAAAATCAATATCTTATAATATTTTTTATTAGTGTTCCTAATAAAGCCTTGTTCATATTGGGTTTTTCTCCCATTAAGGGTTTCCCACATAAACTATGTGTTATGAGTTATTATCTTTTTGCATATGTTTTATCAAATGCTAATCATACACTTATGGAATTAATCAAGTAACTTTGTATTGGAATTGTTTAAAATTTCAATTACCACTAATCCACCTGCCCTCTCAGTGCTTTTGATGTGTAACAATTGGTATCAGACCAGTGGTCCTTCTAATTGAAGCTTAGCATCTTCAAGGAGATCCTCTCTTCACAAACATTGTAGTTAATCAAGCACAAGGTGGATTATCACTGTCAACATCACCTCTCTTCACTAGAAAAAATTACACATTCTAGATAATAGGATGAAGACATATCTCTTATCGCTTGGTTTTGACATATGGGATTTAGTTGTGAAAGGATATAATCCTCTAGTCACTCCAATCACTTCTGCATCAGAAAAGATAGAATATTAATAAAACTCAAGAGCCATGAATGTCATTCTATATGGACTGACTGAAAAATAGTTTGTAAAGGTAATTCACTATACCTCAACCAAGGAAATCCATACCAAGTCTTAATGTATTTATGAAGGAGATGAAAAGCTAAATCTAGATAACTTACATACCTACAAAGCTTAGTTTGAGATCCTAAAGATGAAATAGGAGGATAATATTGCATCCTATATATAGAGGGTTGATGAATTGATCAACATGATTATAGGTCTAGGTAAGAAACTAGAGGAATCTTTCATATTGGAAAGGTCCTAAGATCTCTTACTCCTAACTATAATGCAAAGGTCATAGATATTGAGGAATCTAAAGACATGAAAACCTTAACATTGGATGAATTACAGATTATATTTTTGCATATGATACTAGAACAATAGGATCCAAATCGACTAAGAAATAAGTTGCATTTAAAACCAAGAAAGAGACTCAATCCAAACAAGAAGAAGAAGAATCAGATTTGGAGGATGGAGAAGATGATGAGAAGATTGAATCAATGTTTTTTAGAAGAATAAGAAGAGGATATGGTAAATATAAAGGTAAACTTACATTCAAATTTTTTGAATGTGGACAAGTAGGTCCTTTCATTGTTAAATGACCAAACAAAAATAAAGAAAATCAGTCTGAGCATGATGAATAATATCCTAAAAAATAAATAAAAATATGAACTACATAAAGAAATATGGTAAGAAGAAGTATTTCAAGAACAATAGAAACATCTCCACAAAGGAGATATCAAGTGAATCTTATTCAATCAATTAGCGAAACTATGAAAATGGGGACGATGAAACTCATTATGAATGTGTTTTTATGGTAACTTTGAAGAGTGAAAATACAAATGAAAAAACACATTTGACTATGAATACTTTGATGAAGAATAAGAAGAAAATGTGAATCTAGAAGCTCAATTAGTATGTGAACTCGAAGAGTGAAAACTATGCCAAAGAAAGAATCAAAATCTTAGACGTACTTTGAAAGAATATGAAGAAAAATTTCATGTTTTTTAAGATGGATAATTCTAAAGGAAGAGGAAGAAACATGTGATCCCAATGAACTTGAATCTCAAGTTGAAAATATCTCCCAATTCTGTAAGGAAAAGGAGGATGAATGTTTGAAACTAAAATCTGACATAGAGTACCTAAATACTGAAATTGAACTAATGAGTGACAAACTCAAGGTATATGATAAGCTAGAGAAGAGCTCAAAAGTCTTGACTAGTATACTAAGAAGTCAACAAAATGCAAATGACAAATTAGGAATTGGTTTGCAATAGAGGGGGGAATGAAGTCAAATATTCTTGGTACAATTCCTATAAAAAGGGTTCATCAAGTAATTAAAAACCCAATAACCAATAGGGTAACAACAATTCAAATCAAGGGAAGTCAAATGACAACAATAATCAAGGGTAGAAAAGTGGTAATTGGAAAATAAAACCCAAACAACAAGGGTACATTGCTAAACATGAAGATGATTCAGATGAAGGACACCACATGCATTATACTCAATTTGATGAACAAACCAAGTCCACACAAGATATCTGTTATGTTGACTTGGGTGCAACTTGGCACATGACTGGATGCAAGGATTGGGTCTACATACTACATGACTCACTTAACAAGAACCATGTGTCATTAGGTGATTACTCATCATATAGTGTCGAGGGGATTAGAAACATTTCACTACCTCTTGGAAAGCATGACTACAAAATCACAGATGTATTGTATGTACCTGGGTTGACCAAGAATCTACTATCAGTTAGTCAACTCCTTGATCACAACTTGAAGCTGGATTCTGACAGTAATAATGGAGAAAATGTGTGCTTGATAAGAGATAAGTAAAGAGGTTCCAATACTGTAGCAAGAGCCTCCAATGTTGGACACATGTTTCAACTTGATTTTTTCCACAAGGATGATATATCTCTAGTGGACAAAGACACACAATCTGCAGAACTATGGCATCACAGATATGGTCACATCAGTTTTGGCTATCTCCAAACACTTCAAAAGGGCAACATAGTGAAAGGATTTCCTACACTCAAGCAAAAAACTGACAAGTGTCACAATTGCCTAACTAGAAAGAAACACAGAGTACCCTTCTAGAAGAACACATATAGAGCTAAGGAAAAGCTTGATTTGGTGCACACCAATCTTTGCAGGCCCATGCAACCAAGTCATTCTAGATGTCAATACTTCATGATTTGTGTTGATGACTACTTAAGAAATATGTGGATATATTGTCTAAGAGACAAGAGTCAAGCCTTTGAGACATTTCAGAATTTCAAAGAACTTGTTGAGAATGAATTTGGTCATAAGATCAAAACTCTCCACTCAGATCAAGGGGGGGAATTCACAAGAAATGAGTTCAAGACTTACCTGGAAGCTCATGGTATTCATTGACAAATGCCTCCTACTCACACACCACAACAGAATGGTATAGTTGAGAGAAGGAATCGTACTATCATGGAAATGGTGTGATGTATGATTGATGACTCAGGTTTAAAAAATACATTTTGGGTAGAAGATGAAAGAACTACAGTCTATTTGTTGAATAGAGTTCCCATGGTAGCTCTTGAAGGAGTGACACCTTAAGAAGCATGATCAAATCGGAAACCATCAATTGCACACCTAATAGTATTTGGGTGTAAAGCTAGCATGCAAATACCCAAGAAGAATAGGAACAAGTTGGATATGAAAGATAAGAAACTTATATTCATTGGATACAGTGAAGAAGCACTTGGGTACAGATTATGGGATCCAAAAGAAAAGAAAGTATACACAAGTAAAGATGTTGAGTTCTTTGAGAAGAAACATGCAGAATACACCTCTTGTGAAGACAGAATTTGATGTTCCCACTGTAGATGATAGTGATTAATTAGATGATGGTGAAAAATTGGATCCACCACAAGCCAATGGAATAGCTAAGAAGTTACCTAAATGGTATACTCAATTAATAAGAGATGCAATTTTGGATGAAGCACCTAGCACATCATCCAATCCTAGACATAGAAGTCACAATCAAGCTTGTGAAGAGGTCAATCATGCCCTAATGAGCAGATTTGTTTAAATAGTTAATCCATCTATAGTTTAGGAAACCCTATAATCAAAATCTTAGAAAGATGCCATGGATTTAGAGTATCAGTTAGTGATGAAGAAAAACACATGGCAACTTGTCAACCTTCCACCAGGGAAGAAACCCATTGAATGCAGATGGATATTCAAGACTAAGTACAAATTAGATGGGACTATTGAAAAGTATAAAGAAAGGCTTGTAGCAAAGGGGTATGCACAACAAGAAGGCATTGATTATGAAGAAACATTTACACCCACAGCTAAGATTAAAACAATCAGAATGATATTTGCTCTTAGCTACACAATTTGGTTGGAAAGTTCATCAAATGGATGTGAAAAGTGCCTTTCTAAATGGATGACTTACGGGAAGGAAGTCTACTATAACTCAACCTGACTGGTTTTATAATTCCAAGAAATGAAGACAAAGGTATGTAGACTCATAAAAAAAATCATCTGTATGGTCTAAAACAAGCATCCTGGGCTTGGTATATAAAAATTGATGAGCATCTTTTAAGTAAAGGATTTAAAAGGAAGTCCATATGATCCTAATCTTATACATCAAAAAGCAAGGGGGGGAGATTAGTGATTGTAGTTGTTTATGTCGATCTATCATAATCATCACTGGTAGGATGTGTGAATATGATAGAAACAATGTAAGAAAGATCTTAAGTAAGTCATTTGAAATGATAGATCTCAGGAATTCATACATTATTTTCTTGGACTTGGAAGTATGGCAAAGAAATAGAATCACATATTTGTATCTGCAAGTTGAAATATTCCAAGAAAACACTTGAGAAATTTCAAAATGATGGACTAGCACTCCCAATGGCAACACCTATGGAAACAGTGAGACTTCAATTGTCTCGTTCCAGATCCATCAGCAGAAGTAAATGTAACTCTTTATCAACAATTGATCGGGAGTCTCATTTACTTAACCTATACTAGGCCAGACATCAGCTTATGCAGTTAGTTACCTTATCACACGGTTCATGTAAGAACTGAAAGTTTGTCACTAGAAAACAACAAAAAGAATACTAAAGTATATCTAAAGGGTACTAGTGGATTTTGGATCTAAAGTACAAGAAGAATGATAACTTCTTCTTCATAGGTTATACAAATTCAGATCATGCAAGAAATATAGATGACAGAAAATCCACTTCTGGGTTTGTGTTCTTTTTGGGATGTGGACCTATTTCATGGGGAAGCAAGAAACAAAGACTGTGTTTCAAGACTCTTCCATAGAAGTCAGAATATCACACATGCAGGAGGAGCTGTCTGTGAAGCGATTTGGCTTAGGCGTATACTTAAAGGAATTGGGACTACCACAACAGATCATATAACTCATTCTATCATGAAGACAATGAAGGAGTAGTAAAACTTGTTCGGAATCCTGTCTTTCATGAGACGCACCAAGACACATTAAGGTGCAAGTCCATTTTATATGCTACGAACATGTCTCAGAATAACAAAATATAGCTTCAACATTTCTTTCCTGACAAATCATCAGACATGTTGATATATTCCCCAAGTCTCTTGCACGTCCTAAATTTGAGGCACTGTTAAGATTAGTTCCTCACTAGCTCTCATTGGAGAACTATGTTGAATTAAGGGGGGGAATGTTAGAAATAAACTAGCACTTAATTCAACATATGAGTTAAATGTTATATTATATTAAAGTAATTTTCTTAATTACTTTAGTTAGATTAGATTAAGTCAACTGATAGTTGCACTTTAGTTGTCCTTAGTTGTCTTACATTCAATATTGTTTTGTTGAGATATTGTTCAATCTCACTTTGTATTATTCTCGGATGATTTCATGAGCATGTGAAATAGGTGCAATTAGGGGAAGTCGAATATTATCCTGCATTTTAATCTCGGATGTCATTTTATCTATCTCCATGTATTGTGGATGAGATAGAAGCTGTCCAATAGCTATAAACATTGCATCTCTCTGCATTCTTATTGTAATGCTTGATTTTGATGATTAATAAAATACACAAGCACTGTCTTGCTTCCTGTACAAAGCTCTTTGGGTAAATGCATATTGTTATTCAAGTATATCATTTGGTCATTAGAATTTCCTCCTCATTGTTATCTCCAGTCATCTCTGTGATATAGTCCCTCAAGTTTTCTGAATCAGCTAAGCTCCTTCATCACGTATTAATTTCTGTATTAGGGTTTCTAGTATTTCAAATAGCTATTCAGACCACATTGGGTCACTATTGTGATATTTATTTATTGCAGCCCATTAGTATTGTTAGTTTACCATGTTGTTCCTAATGTAAGCCATTAACTATCGTTATCCCATCATTTCACTGGTGAAAATTAGGTTACACCTACAGAGCACAGTTAAAGTTAGTGGGTTTTTAGCCTCATAGTGCAGTTCACTAATAGCTATCATGAGGATGATAGCTGTTGCCCTAGACTAGTAATCATGCATCTGGGGCATGGAGGAATTGCCCCCTTGCGTTGGTACAAAAATTTTAGAGAGTGGATGGCCCTTTTAACTTGTGGATCACTTAGGTAATGAACTCCTATAACTACATCCTTTGGGTGTTATTCAAATCAATTATCTCTAATAGATCAACTGTTCTATGCATCTAAAAGAGCTACCACTAAATGATTATTCTTTGATGTATGGGTTTCAACATGAATTTCTTGATCCAGAACTTGGGTGATGTATGGGGACTTCCAATATGGTTGAGTTGTTAAGCCTAACCAGCTTATCAACCTTAATATGTTATGGATGACTTAGGAAAATGATAAACACAAATGTACATGTGTCAACTAAGTTTCAGATTTTATGGGAGTCCAGTTAATTATGTCATTAGCCTATGTTTTCGCCATCTCGAGTTGAACTTGGTCTTAACTTTTGCCGAAAATTTACCTACCAAGAATCTTGAATGCCTGGTTTGGCAGATTTAGGGTCATCATCTGACAAGTTGTCACATACTTTTAAATGATTATAGTGCACCAAGTTGGTCGATCCAAAATGGAGACATTTCTAGATATTTTTCTTGTCACGTCATTTACTGAAATCTCAACTTGTCAGGGATTGATTGGCATTTTACGTGCACTCTAGAGATTAGAAAAATTATAGTTTTTTCTTAGGATATTGTAGCATTTAGACACCTTAGTTTCTAAAATACTAGCTTATATCAAACGAACTTTATAACGTTTTCCCTATCATTAAACGACTTAAAATTATATGCAATTAGATTTTTATAGTTGTTAGATATCATCACTAGGAAAATTGTAGTCCGTTATGGCTACGCAATCGGACTTGACCATATACTTAGAGACCCATTCTACCACTAGTTATCATATCTTGGGATGGATTTTATTTGCCACCTTTGAGAGCAACACTCTTTCATGATGAGTTTGTCCGTGATAAGTGGTATAAATTATGGAAATGCCCCTAGATTGAAATGGATGCACTTTCCATATTCCCGCCAGTGCACAATATCAAAGTTAGACTTCATCGACTTAAAGTTGGCGAAAAATTTTCCAACGTGTATATAATTTCTCCAAATGATTAGGGCCATGGTATCAGTATTGCCACAATTAATTTAACCCTAAATTAGAAGATATTAAAAGGCCCTATGCAGGCTTATACGCTAGACATGAAGATTCATGAGTGAAGAGGATGTCTTGAAAGACCTATTGGTGCAGGACACCGAGAATATAAAAGGCAGATTTAACTTATTCTATCACTTTAAGAAGAAATATCGATTCCAAGAACACCTAGGATAAGTATGCCTAATATACGCATGAGGAACACGGTTTTGAGATGATTTTAGTTTCTCCGCATGGTTCAACTCGATCCGATGAGACAAGTAGAAGATCGATAAGACCCTGGGGAGGCGACTTCATAGAGTGGATGTATCCATAATCATCTTGCTAAGGTGGACAAGCAGAATGATTTCAAGAAGCCTTATGGAGGCGGCCACTTGGATGATACAGATAGGACCGTGATCATGATAATGCAAACCGCTATCATAGCCCCATGTAATAATAGAACACATGTATCGCGCTATATGAAACTGTGATTCGTACTTAGACCTGCAGAAGAAAGTGATCATGTATTGAGTACTTGAATGATTGAGCTAAGGAATCCCAATGTCCTTGTTATCCCTATGATATTGGACTGTTTGAATTTACCGTACAAATTACTATGAAATTTTGTCATTTACCTCTTAGTAAATTTTTATTATCACCGAAAGTATGATGGACTCGTTCATCCAAGATGAAGGATATCTATATTATGTGAAATAAGGAAGTCATTAACCTCAACAGAAAAATCCTACGAATTAGAGGAAAACAGTAATTTCAAAATGGCTTGTTTAGCGAATGCGGAATCTTCATGATTCAAGGGAATAGGTTTATCAATGTCAAGGAATATCAACTTAAACAAAACATTTTATTATTTAAATTTATAGGGTTTATGTTACATATTTTTACTGTCAATGTTGAAGAAGAATTAAATACTTGTGATGTAGCAAATGTTGAAATTGAAGGAGACAATGAAAATGTGAATAGAGAAATTCAGGTTAAAACTGTAGAAAAATAAAATCTGACAATAACACCTCCTAATATTTTTCGTAAGAAACCTAATTATTTTATTGAAATTGATGAAAACATTTTGAAACCAATGTGTGGAAAACTTTCTAAATGGCAAATCAAAAGAAAAGAAACTGAAATTTGGGATAATCATTTTAAAATTTTAAATGATTCCCAAATATGTCAGTTGTTTGTTAGTTTGATGAAATTGAATAAAATGAAACCTACATTAAACACCTTAGGATTGACAACATCTAATATACGTGGTCAAACCTCTACAATTTTTCAAACCCTTCATGATGCAAATCACACTGTTGGTGTCAAGAGATGCACTGGGGATAGTAATATTGTGCGTCATGTACTTGCTACTAGTGTTGTAAGTGAATCAATAAAAAACAACGTTTGATTAGGCAAACAAGTCGAATGTTGCAGGTTAATCGAAAAAATATAACGAAAGCAATTGAAAGACGTAATATCATTCAAGCACTCAATAACACCAATTTTTGGGTATTTTATGCTAGAGCACCGCTTAAGGACAAATATAATACTAATGCTATAAGAGAAGTTGTTATTCAATTTTTGCATGATAACACTAGAGTTTCACCTAATATAAGAGATGTTGTAAAATGGAGTGTTGGTTCTATTAATCATGAACCACATCCAAAGCATATCTTAGATATGACTCAAACTCAATTTTTTCGTAAGTCTGAACAAGAGCATCTGGAAATTAAAATTAGTCAACATTTTTCTGAAATTTTAAAACCATTCTATGTGAAAATCAACCACGCTCGTACCACTCGTTGTTGTAGGCAACATGTTGAATTTTCTATACATTATGCTAAATTTTTATGTATTCATTCTATTTTGCATTCTGAAATTATGTTATCGAAACGTGGTGTTCAAGTTCCAGCAATATCTTCCAGGGATTTCATTACTACAATATTTTGTGAAAAAGAAGTTGGACAATTTTTTTATAGTCAGGATTGTTTAGATGGAAGTTATGGTACATGTGGCAGATTATCTAAATTGGAAACTTGTATCCATGAGAAAATTGAAGGTGCAATAGGAAATAATATAGTTGAGTTTGATAAATATAAATCAGTTGCATACCGGTTGAAAGATGGAAAAGAGTCTACATGGTGTGAGATAGTTATAGAACATATGCCTGTTTTTCAATTTATGAGAAAATTGAAGGATGAAATTTTTAATGAGTATGCAAGGTTTACACATAGAGCTTGATGGTTGGATGAACAGTTCAAGATATGCAAAGACACATTTACTATTGGTACTATTGTTTCAGTGGTCGATTTTGCAGAGAATTACACATTGTAACCACAAATAGAGGTTCAATCACAATATTAAAACTCAGTACAAGTTGTCATTTTTGTGCATATAAATTTATACATTCTCCTAACAGTACAAAGAATGATCAAAATTTTTTAATAGAGGACCACTTGTATATCAATGATGATCGTACTCATTCTATTGAATTTGTGCAAGGGTGTTTCTAGTTATTTCATGGAAACTTGTCTGATAGGGACATCCACTTCAAACAATATTATATATGGTCAGATAATTGCATGTATCAATTTAAGAATGCATGAATTTTTTATTGGAAGAGCAGGATGCACATCAAGATGGGTGTGTAACATATTTGGAGTTTCACTGAGGTTGGACATGAAAGAGGAGAGCATGATGGTGCATGGGGCATGTGTCAAAATATCTCTTGCAAGAGAAGAGTTGAAGTATAAAGATTTTGCTAAATTGAAAGATGAAAATAGCATCGTGGAATGGTGTATTGACAACATGGCCCGAGGTTCTCAAGAACTTTCCATGGTTTGCAGATATTTTTGGTTGATAGAGGAACAATAAATTGCTAACTACGAGGATTGTATGACACTCACTGGGTCCAGTGATATGCACTCATTTCGTAGCTCAGACACTACTTCATGGGCCACATAGAAAAGAAAGTTGACATATTTTGCATCTTGTATCGAATTTATCACTCCTAAGTGTGATTCACAAGAATGGGTCGATGGATGGATTTGTAGGCCTCTAACTATACTTGCTAGTTATCCACCTCCACAAACATTACAACTTCTTTCTGCAGATGAAGTTGCAACATTCAAGGACTTTGACGAAATTTCAATTTTGGTGCGACAAGTTATTTATGGTCATTTACAATTTTTGTATTGAGTTATGTTTATTGAAATTTTAATATGTACAATTTAAATTTGAGTTGAAACCTTTTTTTTGTACGACATGTGTTTGTAGTTATTGCAACATAAGACAACGAAGAAGGAATAGACTATTTTTTATGTCATTACATCAGTAAATAAAGAATTTGAGTTCTCTTGTTATATATGGAGAAGATATTAAGTACCGTATAGGGACAGTGGTAGTTACTAGAACTTGGCTTTGGAAATATCCATTAAAAAACTCCTCTTTTTGGGTGTTTGAAGACTTTGAGACACACAATAAAATACTCTTATATTCACATCTAGTTCTATGACAAATGGTCAGCTGTATAGATATAGAGGAAGGCCTAATAACAAGATTCTTTGGAAGGTTCGAGAGTCAGATCATGAAGCAATCCTATCCACTATTCAGAGTAGATCCAATCCTGATGGTTCATTAGAATGAATTTACAATGCTCATGACTGGTATATATAATTTCTTTGGTATATATAAATTTGTTAGTTAGATAAATTTAAGTTCATATATTTTATTAAATTTATGTTTTTTGTCTATATCTAGTATGGTTTTGATTTGAAACTTAAATTTCTTTGACTAGAACTTTTATATACAGGTTAGTGGTGCCAGAAAAGCTTTCACCTTCACGTGGTTGGTACAGTTAGTAGAGAATTATAAATTCTTGAATCTAAGAGAAGATTTCATTGTTTTACAAGAAAAGAGAAGCAATTAATAATGATTTATGTACCTATGAAGGGGGTTCTTGGCTCCGGAGGAGGTATCCCAAACATACCTAGAGCTTAGATAACTGAAACGACACCTCCCCAAGTGTTTACAAGACCATCCCTACGTGTGTACACAGTCGGTTCAATTCCATGATCCACTTTTTGTAAAATATACCATTTGACAGCCTTACACTGTCTCAAACTACACTATTAGGTGCATTTGCAAACAATAGGGCAGCAAGAGCACCAATTGGATAAGGAAAAAATAGAGATAGGCTATTGTAGAGGGTTCCTACGATGAGGTTTATGATTAGACATGACATCTCTAGGTGCCACAGATTCTGCGTGGCCACCCATTAAAGTTGAATAATTTTTTAGTCTCAGGGATCTTAAGGGACTATGCCCGACCGAGGTAGCTAAGAAGAAACGAAATTGTCGCACACCAAAATGACACCTCCTCTAGAATTCACCTAGCCACCTAGATGTTTCCATGTGGTTGTTTTGTGCCATAACCCACCGTTTGCAAAATATACCATTTCACAGCCTTACACCGGCTCAAACTAAACTATTCTATGCATTTGCAAACAATAGGGCAGCGAGAGCACCGATTGGAGAAGGAAAAAAGTGATATACACTATTGTAGATAGTCCCTATACTAAGGTCAAGGATTTTACGAGACATCTCTAGGTGCCAAGGAGTGTGCGTAGTCACTCGTTGAAGTTGAATTTTTTTTTGGTCTCAGGGCTCTTAAGGGACTCTACCAAAATGAGGTAGCTTGGAAGGAACAACCTTGTTGCACACCAAAACTACACCTCCTCTAGCGTTCACCTAGCCAACTGGACATGTACGTGTAGTCAGTTTGGTGCCACTACCCACTATTTACAAAATATACCATTTGACAACCTTACACTATCTCAAACTACACTATTTGGTGCATTTGCAAACAAAAGGGCAACGAGAGCACTGATTAGAGAAGGAAAAAATAGAAACAGGCTAATAAATAGGGTCCCTACACTAAGGTATACAATTAGATGACACATCTCTAGGTGCCATGGAGTGCGCATAGCCACCCGTCAAAGTTGAAAGATTTTTTGGTCTCAGGTTTCTAGAGGGACTCCACCCAAATGTTGTAGCCCGGAAGCAACAAAATTGTGGTGCACAAAAACGATGCCTCCAAAAATGTTCACCTGGTCACTTGGATGTGCCCGCATAGTCGGTTTGGTACCACGACCCACTATTTACAAAATATACTGTTTGACAACCGTGTATTGTCTCAAAGTACACTTTTCGGTGCGTTTACAAAAAATATGGTAGCGAGAGAACCGATTAGAGGAGGAAAAAACCGAGACATGATATTGTAGAGGGTCCTTATGTTGAGGATTAGGATCAGATAATTCATCTCTAGATGCCACAGAGTGTGCGTAGTCACTCGTCGAAGATGAACGATTTTTTGATTTCAGGGCTCTTGAGGGACTCCACCCAAACGAGGTAGCCTAGAAGAAATGATGTTGTTGCACACCAAAAAAATGACTCCTCTTGTTTTTACCTAGCCACCTAAATGTTTCTGCATCTAGTTGTTTTAGTGCCATGACCCACTGTTTACACAATATACCATTTGACAGCCTTACACTATCTCAAACTACACTATTCAGTGTGTTTGCAAACAATAGGGCGGCGAGAGCACCAATTGGAGAAGGAAAAAATAGAGAAATGCTATTCTAGAGGGTCCCTATGCCAAAGTGTAGGATTAGGTGAGACATGTCTAGGTGACACGGAGTGCGCATAGTCACCCGTCGATGTTGAACGATTTTTTGGTCTCAGGGATCTTAAGGAACTCTTCCTGAATGAGGTATCCCGGAAGAAATGACATTGTCATGAACCAAAATGAAACCTCCTCTAGTGTTCACCTAGCCACTCAGATGTGTCTGCATAGTTGGTTCGGTGGAATGACCCACCGTTTACACAATAGAGTGTTTGACAGCCTTAAACTGTCTCAAACTACACTATTCGGTGTGTTTGCAAACAATAGGGCAGTGAGAGCACCGATTGGAGAAGGAAAAAACTGAGACACATTTTTGTAGAGGGTCCCTACACTGAGGTGTAGGATTAGACGAGACATTTCTAGGTGTCATGAAGTGCGTGTAGTCACCCGTTGAAGTTGAATGATTTTTTGGTCTCAGAGCTCTTAAGGGACTTTACACCGAAATGATGCCTCCTCTAGCATTCACCTAGCCACTTGGACGTGTCCACATATTTGGTTCACTTCCTTGACCCACCATTTACACAATGTATCGTTTGACAACCTTACATTGTCTCAAACTACACTATTCGGCGTGTTTGCAAACAATAGGGAAGTGAGAGCACCGATTGGATAAGGAAAAAACCGAGACATCCTATTGTAGAGGGTCCCTAAAATGAGGTGTAGGATCAGACAAGACATTTCTAGGTGTCATGGAGTGTGCGTAGTCACCTGTCAAAATTGAGTGATTTTTTGGTGTCAGGGCTCTTAATGAACTCCACCCAAACGAGGTAGCCCGGAAGCATTGACGTTGTCACGCACCAAAAATATGCCTCTACTAGTGTTCACCTAGCCACTCAGATGTGTCCGCATAGTCAGTTTGGTGCCACAACTCTTTGTTTTCAACTTTTTCAACAATTACAAATTTTTCAACAATTACAACTTTTTTAACTTTTTCAACAATTACAACTTTTTCAACAATAGTTCTTCTCTTATTCCAAGTATAGTTAGGATTCCTCATCCTATAAATAGACTACGAAAACAACATTAGTATTTTCTTTACTAAAAATAGAGATCGGTTGAATTCGTTACTACCCCCTAGACCCCCTGTGACATGAGTGGGGGGAAGCCCCCCCACACCCCTTTGGAAAGTGAGCTAAAAATGTTGTCGCAAAGGGATATAAAATTTAACTTTGTTGTCACATATCTTATAATATCCACCTTGATAACCAATTCACTTTATATATTACACAACCAACTCATCGCATTTTCTACAAATGAATAGAAGATAAACACCATTTTTGCTTCTATAATAGTACTATTTTTGTGAGAATATCAACAAAGTTTTCTATGGTGTGTACCTTGTCAAGTTCTATCATCCCTTCATCAATAACATGTATAACCAAATTATACTTAACTAAAATATGCTTTTTCTTATTGTAATAAGCTAGATGCTTTGATGATTAAATAACACTTTGATTGTCACACAATACCTTCATCTTCTGTTGATATCTTCAAAAATCATCCAATAATTTTTTTACCCAAATTACCTCCTGACAACTATCATAGGTAGCTACATATTCTACCTCAGTAGTTGAAAAAACTGTAATATTTTGAAGCTTTGAAATCCAACTGATAGGTCCAGTTACAAGTGTAATAACATAACTAGAAGTTGGTATTTGTTTTTCCAAATCACTTACAAAATATGAATCAAAATATCCTCAAATTGAATCACAAATATTGTTATAGGTGATGCAATAATTTATTTTTCCTCACAAGTAGTGAAACTCCCACTTCACTATTGAACAATGTTCTCTACCTATATTTTCCTAAAATCTACTGACAACTCCAACAACATGTGAAATTTCAGTCCTTGAAATGTACATGTCATAACATACATAAAACTTATTATTTCACTAGAATATGGTACATGAGATATATGCTTATTTTATTCTTATTGTTGCACGATAGTTTTTAAATTTTAAATCAAACATACATATAGAATTAATATACATAGAATATACATACATAGAAGGATATCATGTGCAATAAATTTCAATCAAACATAGAAGTAATATCGTTATGAGAAAAAACACATGGATATATAATGTATCAAACTAAGTGTGTTGAATGAACGTCTCTAAAAATATAAGTTCATAACATGTGTACATATCAAACTAAGTGTTTCATACATATAAGACCACATGCGGCTGCATAAGGCTATATACAATGTTCTATGAAAAATCATGAACTAGGACCAGCTGGCCCATATAAATATATATGAACATCCACATCATATGAATCTAATCGTGAAACATCTTCCATCTCTTTTCCCTAATAGAAGTAGAATGTCCACGACCCGAGGATGTAGTGGAGAGAGATGCCATTACGGATTTCACCAGTGTCGTCCTAGGCGTCTCTAAGTAGACCTGCAACTTAACCTACATATTCATTAATAATAATTTTGTAGCACCCATATTTTTAAAATACATTCAAAATTTAGAAACTTAGAATTTAGTTAAAATTCACGTGAAATCTTACCGCAATGTCATGATCCCTTTCAATTTTTCATTGACACATGGCAGGGACAACAATAGACTCATGAGAGGTAATATACATAGAAATAATTAAATTTCAAATTAAATATTTCATGTACAAAATTTGATATTGTAGATTTAAGTAATAAGAAATAATTCCTAAATAAATTTAACAAATTTGAAAAATTGTACGCCAGTTAGTGGATCTGCAGATGCTATGGCAGTATCTACAGTAACCTCCACAATCTGCATATATGGAGGAGTCTCTCTGGAAGTCATAAGCTATACAAAAAACATGTATAAATCAATATTAATCTACATGACTGCCACATAAAAGAGCGAAAGCATAATCCACGTGAACTTCCATAATTAGAACCAAAGTGTAAAGAGAAACTAACCTGCATAAAAGCCACATGAGGCATGCTAATAGCCTCATTTCCCATAGAACATGATGACCAGCCAGGCTCATGCATGTATAAAAGACAAACATATATTAATATGTACATGTATAGGTGAAAAATTATAATAATAAAAGTGCACAATCAAATGAAATTTGAAATTTAAGTACAACTTGAAACTTACGTTTGTAACATGCCCAGCTACAGTTGCTAGCATGTCGACACTTAATGTATCTTCACCGGCTCTTCCTATTTATAATAAAATAAAAAATTAGTTTTTACATGTATGTACATAACGTACAATGAAATACATATATATTAAAATCTCAGACATTAATTAAACTATTATATATATATTAAGTATTTATTTGACATTTCCCTAAGATCCTTTGCACCAGTTCCAAAAACATCTACCATCATCTCATCTAGAGAAAAGAAATCATGTGTTCTAGTAAATAATATCTCGCCCACAGTTCATATGGCACCACATGATCCACAGTGGTGTGGTGCACTAGAACTGGCACCTCCACCAACATCACCAGATGCAATCTCCTCACTATGCTGGGTCAGAGTGTCAGTGAGCTCCCTCAATACATGTAGTGTGTCAATCTTCGTAACCTCCTTCACTTTCGGAGGGATAACTTAAGGTATTGGGGGTTTTGGGGTATGGGGGATCCTTGGTTAACCTACGCATGCACCAGGTCTACTCTGTGTAGAGCCACCACCTCGCCCATAAGAATCAGAAAATTCAAAATAATTTAGGACCTCATTAAGCACAATCTCGCAATATAATTTATTTAAAAAATAGAGGGGAACCTCATTGTTGTTGCATGGTGGATAATAAAAAAACATCCACCATTGGTCCCAAAAAATTTTCTTGATTCGGTCATCGTGGCACCAATGAATATCGTGGCATTGGTTCTTGGGTCAGTAAACAATGGAAAAATATAGTCTTTTCCATTTTTTTGTCTTTTACGGCTTCCTGAGATCATTTATTTGCATACCACTGCCTATAATCACCTCTAAAGGTATTCCATCTATCTATTTGGTTAGTTTCAGAGTGAACTTCACTAATCAATGTTTGTAATGTGTTGGCTAAATTCATGTGGGATGGATTTGTGGCATGATTTTGTCTTATATTCCGAATCAGGTTCTCAATGGCAATTTTTTTTTTTTTTAGATTTTTCCAATCATATCAGCTTGTGTTCCTGTTGGTTCCATGGGGACAGAAGGAGCCACAAGATGTGGATCTATGTTTGGAGGAGGGTTTTGTGGAATGTTTGGAGGGTTTGAGGATTGTTTGGAAGGTTTTGAGGAATATTTTGATATTTTGTAGGATTACGAGCTTGCCAAGCAACTGAAAAAATAAAAAAAATTATATCCATAACTAAAAAATTGAAAAAACCATGAAAATCACAAAAATAAACCTAAAATGCAAACAAATTAATCAAAATCAAGGGCTTACCTCTTTGTCTTGGTGTCATGGTTGAAACTATCGTGATCCACAAGTCTGAAGAGTAATTTTTAGGGGGTATTCAAAGCATGAGTGCCAAAGGTGTATTTTTTATCTCAGAGGACTGCGATCTCGGTTTAAAACCTCAAGCATGGTTTTAAACCATGCTCACGGTTTCTAAATCGTGATCGCAATTTTAGGTTCGGAAATCACTGAGCCTATAAAAATAGTTATGCGAGCATGGTTTAAAAACCACGAGCACTGTACCTAAGTTTTGGGTTTTTATATCCACTTCATTGTCTACCATCTTGGTACACTTACCCAAACCCACTATTATAGCCGCATCAGATGACGTATTTAAAGCTTTGTAGAATATTGGGAACAAGCTAACTTCAATTGAGAATAGGCTTGCATTACCTAGTAGACCTTATCAACCTCCTAATCTGTAAAATCAACTTAACCAACAAAATACATAGCTTTACCAACTGAATCAAAATTATAGGAAGCCTTATCAACAAAGGAAATTTGACCCAAAGGCTCCTAGTTCATCTAACGATTTAGTCTTAGTTAATATGGCTACACAAGAGTGGTGTCAACCTTGTAATCAACCTCATTCAGCTGCGGGTTACCCAAATTATTTTCTGAACATAAGTCTTGTTACAAAACCTCAATCTGAGACATTGTTCATGGCTCAAATGGAGGGTGGACAGATAGATACTCAGGTTCATAAGGCACCTAAAAATAATTTAGTCAGTTTCAGTGAGAATGATTTCATTGCAGTTACTACTAGGGCTCTGGAAAAGGCCGCAGAGAGGAAAAAACAACAGAATATGTTTGTTCTACCTACTATCACTGATAAAACAACAAATGTAAGCCCGATACTAGCTAAAAGTTAATATATTCATAAAAAAAGGTGTTATAGCTGGTAAAGATTAGCAAAAACAACTACAGCCTGATCTAAGAAGGTTATTTATACCTCAGATATCGAAAGCAGGTGAAGCAAAATCATTTTTCACCAAAGCCTATGCTAAAATAGTAGAATCTATCTCTAAAACTATTTCTTCTTTTATCATTATTGATGTAATGAAAAACAATAATGTTAACATCTCAATGTGGGATTCTCTAAGTATTCTATGAAAAAAAGATTTACTTTCTCATGAACTAGCTAAGCTGTAAATTTCTTCTAAAACAACAGAAAACGAAGTCTAGAAAATAGACATGGTCCTTGAAACAATGGAACAAGACTGCATCAAAGAAGTTAAATGGATGGTTTAGAAATTCTTAAATGCTCATGACATCAAGAAGCCACCACCAATTTATCTATCACTGATTATTGGAGAACATCTTGTTCATAATTTTATGGTGGACAACGGTGTAAGTAGCACAATTATGCTAAAAGAAAATGCAGAAAAATTGGGTATGTAGTATGAACCTACATAAAAGAGTGTCCTACAGTTTGATGGAACTGTAACTAATATAGTTTTTGTCATCATAAATCTAGAGGTAACATTGCATGCTTTCCCAAATGTTTCCATTCTGTAAGATATTACTATTGTAGACTTACCTCCTTACTTTGCTATATGTTTATCAAGAGATTTCACAACAAATAAAGAAGGCTATCTCTCTTCAGATTAGTATTTCTTATTTTTCGCTACCCATTATGGGACCAATGTTACTATTAATTCAGAACCATTGGCTAGATTACACATTGAGTGTCATGCATCTAATGCAGTAGCTAATTATGCAGCCTTAGACTAGTCTGATTTTGATAATATAGCTCATGTTTCAGCATTAGATGGTGTTTATAACATGTTTATGGATGAAAATATACATGAATAACACGCTAATGACCCTTTCAAAGAATTTAAAGAACATGTTTTTTGTGTGTTTTGCTTACATGAAGAAAATACAACAATTCCCATGTCAAAAAAAAATGTAACAGAAGCGATTTGGATGCTTCATTTTGATGGAGCTAAAAAAAAGAAAGGACAAGGAGTAGGTTTGATGCTCACTTCCCAAAAAAATGAAAGGTATTTCTCATATTTGATTCTCCAATTTTCATGCACTTGTAATGTAGCTGAATACGAAGCATTAATTCATGGCTTATTTTGGGCCAAAAAGAGAAGTATTAACATGCTACAAATTTTTGGTGATTTTGAGTTCGTTATCAATCAAGTAAGAAATTTCAATGTTTGTAAGAATCCATTAATGAAGTATTATAGAAATAGTGTTTCAGACTTCATGGAATATTTTGAATCTATTAACATCCAATCCATTGCTAGAACACAAAATAAGCATGCAGATAGACTTGCCGCAATTGGTGCTAGTTTTGAAGTGCTAGAACATATTGAAAATAGAAAAATTTAGCCTCATATAAAGCTGATTGTTAGGCCTTTGATACCTGATAATGACTTGAATTGGCTGGTATTTGAAAGCGATGATCAAATCTGTAGGTTTTTGCAGCAAGAAGTTTAATTTCCCGCAGTAAATCAAGATAAATTACAACACTTATATGGTGACTAGATTGTCTAATTAAAGACAAATAAAGTGCCTCCAGGTCTCATCACATTAGAAGACATCTTCAGCAATGACGATCAATTAAAGAAGGTCAAAACTAATATGTTAACAAATGCTGATAATTATGAGTAGATTTTGGTTGATGAAGGTAAAAATTTGTTTCTGGGAAAGGTATGTTCTATAACTGAAAAAAATTATTTTATTAATCTTTGCAAGGAATTTAAAGATGTTTTCGCTTGGAACTACCAAGACTTGAAAGGGTTTGATTCCATTTTAGCATAGCATATTATTGAATTGCAACCAAATTCCAAGCCAGTTAGGTAAAAATAGAGGCTTGTAAATCCCAAAATAGAGCCTCTAACGAAGAAAGAGTTATCTAAGTTGATTGAATCAGGTATTATCTTTCCAGTTAAGCATTCAAGTTGGGTAGCAAATATTGTTCTTGTTAGGAAGAAAAATGGAGAAATTAGATTATGTGTGGATTTTAGAGATCTTAATAAAGCTTCATTAAAATATCATTACCCACTTCCAAATATGGATTAGATTTTTAAAATAGTTTCTAGTACAGATATACTATCTCTTCTACATGACTATAGTGGATATAATCAGACTTTAGTTTGAGAAGAGGATAGGTACAAAAAAACTTTCACCACTAACTGGGGCACTTATGCTTACTAAAGAATGGCTTAGGCCTTTCAAATGTTGGTGCAACATTTCAAGGTGCAATTGACAGGGATTTTCACAACTTGTTTAATAAATGCATCCTTGTTTATTTATATGATGTTACTCTATTCTCAAAAAATTCTAAAGAACATCTAATACACCTAAGGCATACTTTTCAGTTATGCAAACAATTTTGGATATCTTTGAATCTGCTAAAGTCTATCTTTTCAGTACATCAAGGAAAATTACTTGCTCATATTGTTTCTAAGAAAGTTTTAGCAATTGATCCTTTCATAATTGAAGCCATATCACAATTATCATTACCTCATCATAAGAAGGCATTCCAGAGTTTTCTTGGAAAAATCAACTTTGTTAGAAGATTTGTTCTAGATTTTGCAGCATTTCTGAAACCATTGAAAACTATGTTAAAGAAAGATAAGACTTTCTCGTGGACCAGTGAAGGGAGAGAAGGGTTTGAAGCAATAAAAGAAGCCATCTCTCCAGATCTTACTCTTGCAAATAAAAATTTTGGTAAAGATTTTACAATGTATGCACTTTTAGGAGATGAAACAATCTCAGTCATATTAACTCGGGTTAATGATGAAAATGTTGAGTAGCCAATTTCTTTCTTTGGACACAACTTGCATGATTACAAAACAAGGTCCAGATTTCTTCAAAAAAAATTAATTTCAATAGTCAGAGGGAGAAATAATGTTAAGTACATGCTTTCAAAAAAAAAATTCATATTATTGTTTCTCATCCAAGTGTGAAATATTTCTTGTTAAATAAAGAATTGAATGAGAAAAGAGCAGGATATATAATGAAGGTCATGTAATATGATGTTGATATTCGTGTTGGGAAGACAATTCAATGAAAAGAATTGTGTGAACATCTATTTTTTGATATGGAAAAACAACAGACTTCAGAACCTGAAGATTCAAAACAACATGGTGAAATTACGTATCAACAATCAAGCATTTTGGTTCTGTCAGAAAATGAGCAACCTAAACTTGCTCAACAAGTCCAAGAATCAATATGGATGATTGATTTAGTTAAGTATCTATAGCATGACATCTATCTGGAAGGTATGGACAAGAATAAATGAAGGTATTTTAGATTACAAGTTATACCCTATGTTTTCATTGATGGTGTATTATTCAAAATAGATATAAATGGAATCTTGCTGCCATGTGTTGAATATGACAAAATTCAGAAATTATTATCAGAATTCATCGAAGGAGTTACAGGAGGTCATTTCTCAGCACATACCATAGCCTTAAAAGTTATGAAAGCTGGTTACTATTGGTCCAGTATATTTAAGAACTGTTTCGAATGGATTAGGAAGTATAAGAATTGTCCTTTCTTTGTTGGAAAATAATGTTTGGCTTCTTTTCCTTTACAACCTATTTTAGTTGATCAACCTTTTATGCAGTGGGGCTTTGATTTCATTTTCATGATAAACTCGCCTTCATCACAAGGAAATAAGTGGATTTTGATAGCTACGGATTACCTTACACACTGGACTAAAGCAATAGCCTTGAAATATGCTAATGAAACTTCAATATTATCCTTTTAGGAAGGTATAGTTTACAGATTTGGTGTTCCAAAAACTAACATATCAGATAATACTTTAGTATTTCTTGGTGTAAAGGTAACAGATTGAGCTGTTAATCATGGAATTTATCTAAGTTCCTCATCTAACTATTACCCACAAGGTAATGAATTAGCTGAAAGTACTAACAAGAATATTTTAAGGATAATCATAAGAACACTCAAAGATAACCAGAGAGCTTGGCATATAATGTTGATTTTAGCACTTTGGGCTGATATAATGACTCCTAAAAGATCAGTTGGCAATTCACCATACATGCTTGTTTATGGAAGAGAAGAAAGAATGCCTATTGTAATTGAGTTACCCACAATTAGATTTTTTGCATCAAATGGAGATACTTGAAAATGAACCATTATAGCTTCGTTATGAAGAATAAGTGGAATTACAAGATCTAAGAGATCAAGCTCATAAAAACATGGAAAAGAATCAGAAATAGATGAAGAAGACTTTTGATAAGAAAGCTAAAATCAGAATCTTAATGAAGGATAGATTGTGTCAAAGTGAGATGTTGATCATGCAAATCCAGGAAGACACATGAAGTTTGATACAATCTGGAGTGGTCCTTACATGATTTCATCTTGCAAAGAACACAATGCTTTTTATCTCCTGAGGCTGAATGGAGAGAAACTTCCCATTTGTATGAATGGTATGTTTCTCAAACATTGTTATTGAAAATCCTACATTGTAATGTTTTCCAATCCAATAAGTGTATTCGTGCCAGTGATCTAGTTTACCAGATCCTTTCCTAGTTTTATTTTGTTTTGGAAGGGTTGGACCTTTAGGAAGGAAGATTTTTGGTTACATGCTTTAAAATCCATGCCCAATGGACAAGAGCAAGGCACTAGTTTACAAGCTAGCAGGCAGCTTTTCTTGTGGGATCACCATAAATGTTGACAATTTTTGCACTTGTGCAAAAATGGGAAACTTGAAACGTCGTTACGATGAATAGCATTGGTGAAGTATACCTAAGATAGGGGAGGTTCTTTTAGAAAATATTGTTACTGTCAAATTAATTAATGAATACATAAAATCTGCAACTATGTGTGATGTCGCAAAACATAATAGATCACATAGCCTGCAATTTCATGTTATCTTCAACAAAATAACACAAAGCCTTGAAGGACAGATGTGTTGCCTTGATGAATACACTAAATTGTAGAATAGATGAAGTGTTAGGTTTTGAAGCGGCAATCATGACTGCAGATTACAGAAATCAAAGTTCATTACTGGATGTTACATGTATTCTTTAATGATCTTTCCTTCATGATTACGATATTCAATTATATTATTGGGTTGTTTAGCTCATCATACAATCCTTATCAGAAAGTAGAAATGAAAAAATAAATACACAACTCAATTTCACAATTCAATGTCTTATTCATAAGGAATTGCAAATGTTCCCACACAAGCCATGGGATGTAACTAGAAAGTAAATTACAACTACTGAAATAAGAGGTACATATGCATGAAAGAGAAAATAAAGGACGAGTGAACCAATCATTGCCTTGAGGTTTGTCCTCCGGTTGATGCATCCTCATCTTCATATTTGTTCCCTCTTCATCTTCATTGTTGAAAACACCGTACCTAAAAATAGAAAACAAAAAAAGATCAGTTATGAACTTAGGGTTAATCCATATTCCTATACTGTCCTGATTCATTCACATGGATCTCTTAATAACAAGAGATATGATTACTTGAAGATCAAATAGTATACATGATTTACTCCCTCAGAAATAAATAAAGAGAAGAAAAGAAAAACATGGACATAAGAGAGGCCAAAAAGCCTAAATATTTTCTAACTTTTTTCTTCAGTATGCAGGTACATGTTGCATCCAAGAATAAATAAATCATGTCTTATAGTCCTCACTATGGATAAAGATTGTAGAGTTCAATAACTTATATCCTATGGTACATGAAGCAGATGAGTCATAAGTACACGATGGAATGAAGGAAGAATGCAACTCAAAGTTTATAATCTATTCTAGAAATAGAAGAAGATGCATTACATAATAGAGGAGACACTTGTAGATAAAAGTACATGTTCCATATTACAACTAAAGAACAAGAGTCAGAATTTAAAGGCTAAAGTTAATTAGAGAGAGAAGATTACATTAGAAATAAAATGAGAAGGAAATCTGAGGAAATTTTGAAAGGGCTTTGCCATTAAAAATGGACATTTACAAATTTCCGTCATGTTTTTTTAACTAAACGCATGCTTTAAAAGCTATATGTAAATCAAATAAGGGATACAGTAAAAAGCAAAGCATGCCTTAATCAAATAACAATTATCATTTTTTCAGTTTCCCACAACAAGTCAATTTCAAAAGTAAAAGTGATACATTCTATAGTTTCAACTTTAAGAAAGTACATCTATTACAACTAAAACAGAAATAGAAGAAAGAATTTTGGGAAAATTTTGACAGAGTTGTGCAATGTAAAATGGACACTTTAAATTTTCCAGCATACATACTAAAGTTGTAATGCAGATTAAATGCAGTATTTTAAGAAGATAAATGGACTACACTTTTAGTCATCAAATTGAAGAACTTTGGATCTTTCATTCTAGCTTAACAGCTGAATAAAATGAAGTTTCAAGATAATACTAAAAATTTCAAACATTTTTAATTACAGTTTTCAAATTACAAAAGAATGAGAAATTGTTTATAACTTCCAGAGGGCCACATACAAGGTACAAAGATCTCATGGAATCAAGAACAGTCAAAGTATTAATACTGTAACTTCCAGAATCAAATGCAAGCCTATTTGTCTATCAAGAAGATGCTAAATCTCATAGGATCCAAGCTACAGTAATCAAGAAAGATAGAAGATGAAATCAATGGCAGAATAGATGTTTGTAACAGAGGACCTACAAGTGAAGCGAAAAAAATTCAAATTTACATAATGATTCAAGACCTCGAGCCCAAACTTGGGATAGATGGAATTGTACAGTATGCTACAATACACTTTAGATCTAATTTTAAATGCAAGATTTAGGTTTAAACAGAACTAGAATAACCCACAAGGAGAACCAGTTTCCAAGTTTGAATCAGAACAGAAGAAGATACACGTTAGAATAAATCTTCAAATAAGAATTCTATAAAGATAGAATTAATTCCTAAGAGTAATATTGAAACCAAATGCGTAAAGAGCCACATAGTACAAATTTTTCAATTACAAGGATAACAAGAGAAAACACAAAGAAACAACTCTCAGTCAAGAGAAAAGTAGTACAACCAAGTACTAAGGTAATCTCAAAATAGAAATGTCATATAAATACAGTGTGGAGAGCTATAAAAGATGAAAATGTGCAAATATCAGAACAAACTCTAAGGAATGTATCAAGGAAACATGAAGGGAGCACCTAATTTAGAAATTGAAAGTGCACTATGTAAACAAATCATGTATTATAGTAAAGATGCTCCAGAAGTTCAAAAAAAAATCTTCACACGTACAAATTTTTAGGGACAACCAAGTACTGAGGCATCATCAAGTGAAATCCCAAATTTTAGAAGCATAGATCCATATGTATACAACTAGGTGTATCTTCTCTGAGTATATTTTCAGATTACAAATTTAGACAGAAAACCTTGAATCAAAATTGCATGCACATCCAAGTTGAAGAAAGATTCAAGTTTCAAATTATCACCCCCATTAAAATTATTTTTGGGTTGCAGAATAGAAGAATAAAAATACAAATCCTATTTTTTATCGTAGACCCATTAATGGGTATATCAAAATGAGAGTAACAGACAATAACTCATTGTTTATAATAGAACAGTCAAAAAATTTGAGCAACTGAATGATTAACCAAGAAATCCATATGCCCGTGAGAAGTTTCGAACTCGGGAGTCAAGCAGGAGCAAGAAATCAATAAAACCCACAAATATTTTCAAGAGTTTCAGTGACATATCAAAGAAGGAAAATGAAAATAAAAGTGTATGTGTACAAGAGGAAAATTATCTCACCTATAACCACTCATGGCGAGAAACATCCACAACCATCTTTCTTAGAAATCTTTGACAAAGAGAATAGACCGAAGAATGTGACTAAGCCTTGAATTCCAACTAGGGTTTCGAAAGCAAAATCTATAGAGATTGAGAGAAAAGAGACGGTGTCTATAGAGAAACCTCACATAGCTCCACAGGAATCTAGAAAACTATAAAGCCAAGCTCAAACATTACTCAAAAAAATGAACCAAACTCTGAAGGAGAAAATAATGGTGGGAAAAAGACAACACTAGGAAGAGATATCAAAAAAAAAAAAAAAACCTTACAAAGGTCGGGATGATCAATATACAGTCAAGATTTCACAGAAACATAATTCCACGAACATATTTCTTATAAAAATGATGATACAAATACCACATTGAAACAGGTGATCATTTGTGCAGAAGAACCGAGTTGACATACTACAACAATGATGGATAAGAAATAAAATAGATACCTCCTCTGCATAAAAAGCCAAACTCCAAGAAATGTAACTAGTGAAATCAACCAAAATCTTGCAAGAAAATCCAACCTAGAACTCAAAATAATCAATAAGGAACTGGCCATTAAAACCTTGCAAAGGGTCCAATAGCCGATCTTGACGAGAAACATTCAAATAAAATATAGATGCAACCGAGCCGAGAGAATTGATCTTCTAAAGAATCCAAACTTCATAGAATGTAAATTGTGGAGAGATCAAATACTTCCACTCACAAAGCTTCACAAACTCATAGAGGCCAAGTTTTTAGAGTCCCAAAACTCAAAGATCAAAGCAATGGCATCAAATGAAAAATTTGCCAGGGCTTCACCCGCAGACCCAAAAAACTAGAATGGAGTGGTCATTGACGTCGAATGACCTTTACCACCGAGCTCAAGAGTTGAGTTAAGTTTGAACTTAACCATAGTCAAAGACCAATGACTAGAGATCAGGTCGTGAAAAGATTGATTGCTGAGGATCGAGGTATTTTAAAAACACAAGTCAACATGGTTAGATGCCATTACTACGCCAAAATCTAGGTAAGAAACCCTAACCACAAGTAAAATTTGATGACCTTAAGATGTCTAGTATAGAGATCAGCGATTGGAAACTGATCAATAGAGTTTAACGTAAATCACCATGGTCACATTAACACCTACCAAATTAAATGCCAAGCCGAAAATTGTAACCAAGGTTAAAAAAATCAACCACAAATAAAAAGTACAGATATCAACGACCTGAATCAAGGAACCAATTTTTGTGCAAACCACTAGGGTTACAGTTAACTTGGCCCAAGTTAAAATACCACCAACAAAACACATGGAGGGGCGAATCATCATTACAAATGGGCCAACCCTTGTTATTAAAAAATATTTGCATTTTTGACTTATCAACTATAGTTCAAGCTCCAAATGATGCAAAATCTAGCTGAATTATATTGTGTAATGATCACCTAAAAGGGTAAGGTCAAACCATGGTTTATGAATAATTGAATGCAAAAGGGTGTGAAAGACCTTATAATATGCCTAATTCCAAATGGTTGCTGTATGTAACATGGTGCCCCTTTTAAAACAAAGTGCCCTTGTATTTTGTCAAAACAAAATAATTTGCTAAGTCCACAAGAGTGGTCAAACCCAACGAATACAAGTTCTCACCATCACAGGTGGTCCCCACTAGTGGGAATGTTGGATATGATTCACAATGTGTTATCTATGTGGTCAAAAGAAGATAGAAAAAGCGTCAACATTAGAAACAAAGGTGATCCCAATCAAGAAAGATGTTTGGATGGATTATTTCTGCAATTATTGTAAAAAGTGTAATTAATTTTGCTCACACACAGAGATCAACTTTTGCATGTGCATCCCAGGGGAAAAGTGGATCAGAATTTCAAATGTCACATCATCAACAAGAAGACAAATTTACATGCACCTTAAAGGATACTTTCTTATCAATCAAGGTTTATTTTTAGCATTATTCACCTATGCTTTTCTTAAAAAAAGGATAGTCAACTACAGTTTGACTATGATGTAATCAAAGGCTATTAATGCCTCTTTCTATTAGTTTGATTTATTTTATTCCTTTATTTATCAATAGAAAAAGGATAAAAATAGGATGCATGGGTGAGTACATCCCTAGTCTTTTTTTAGGAAGGTCGAGTGAATAATTTTTTTTATATATTGTGTGTCTTGGCAAAGCACATGAAGAGGATTTTTTAGATACAGGAGTGCCGAAGAAAATTTCTACTAGTTTTTCCATTTAAATGTGAAGTATTTTCTGCCTTTCCAATTATTTGCAGTCTTGTGTATGTTTCCAATAATCTTTTGAATGTTGAATTTCCTGATTAATCATCTTACCCTGTTGCAAGTTCAGTATTTCTGCATGATATTAATGTTTATGCATAACTTAGCAGTATTGTTGTGATTTTATCCCTTAATACATCAAAGTTTTTACCCTTAATTATCTTAAGAAAACCATTTTCTTGTACATCAAAAATTAATTCCATATCAATTGTGCATGTACTCAATCAAAGACCACATACATGTTTGGTGTATCACCTCAATTTTATTTTCATTTTGCATTCATCTTTTACCCTTAAACCCCAAAAAATCATTTTAGGATACATCAATAAGGAAAAATCCTTGATACCGGAGACTCACTTCAAAATAGGTATACCCACAGACCTAAGGTGTTTCCATTGTATCTATGAAAGAGAAAGATAAAATTTTCAAGCCTAGAAAACTTGTAGTCATCTCTCTTCAGGGTGCACTTTCGAGAGATAATAGGAAGATAAGAGATAAACGAAACCGTGAAGACATAACATTCTTATCTATGATTGAACCAAAAAATGTTTTAGAAGCTAGTGAGGGTCAACATTATGTGGATGTCATGAATGAAAACCTTGATCAGATTGAAATGAATGAAACCTTGGAGCTTGTGCCAAGTCCTGAAGACAAGAATGTGATAGGAACAAAATGAGTGTTCATAAATAAATTAAATGAGAAAGGTGAAAGAATAAGAAACAAGGAAAAACTGGTATATAAAGGATATGGAAAAATGGAAGGAACTGATTTTTATGAAACATTTGCACCTATGGAAAGGATGGAAGCAATCATATTCTTCATGTCATATGCAGCCTTCATGAAAATAATATTGTTCCAAATGGGTGTCAAGTTTGCTTTCCTAAATGGCCACCCATGTGAAGAGGTATATATTGAGCAACTTGATGGATTTTCTCTAACTGATGAAAAAGATTTTGTTTATAGGATGAAAAGGGATTTTTATGGAGTTAATAATCTCCTAGAGCTTTATCCATAAGGTTGGACTCATACCTCATTGAGAAATATTTCAGAAAATGTGTTACTGATAGTCATCTCTATATCAATGAGGAAGGAGAGAATTATCTAATTTTCATTTTATATGTAGATGATATTTCATTTAGAAGAGATCATTGTAAGATGTCTTATGGATTTTTTGATTTGATGAAAGAAGAGTGTGAAATGTATATTCTTGGGGATCCTTCATTTTTTCTAGGTTTACAAATCAGTCAATCAGATCAAGGTATTTTCATATCCTAAATAGAATACATCAAATAAATGTTGAAAAGGTTTAGGATGGAATAATGCAAACCTATTGAAACACCAATAGAAGTAGGATGCAAGATTAGAAAAGATGACAACTCACAAAGAGTAGACAAAATTTTATACAGATCCATGATAGGTAGTCTACTCTACTCCATTGCATCAAGATTTGATATCATGTAGGTATATTTGGAAGATTTCAAGAAGATCCAAGGGAAAAATATTTCAAGGCGGTGAAAATGGTTCTTAGATACCTCATGGGAAAACTTGAATATGGACTCTGGTACCCCAAAATCAATGACTTCAACATAGAATCATACATTGATGTTGATGGGGAAAGGAGCATAAATGACAAAAAGAGTACAAGTGGTGGTTATTTCTTTGTTGAAAACTATTTGGTATCTTTGATGAGTAAGAATAAATCATTAATTTCACTCTCTACATGTGACACAGAGTATATAGAAGATGAAATTTGTTCTACTCAAGTTCTTTAGATGAAACAAACATTGGTGATTTACAAGGTAAAATCCAATAACCCAATTCCTTTGTTCTATGATAAAAATAGTGTTATAAATGTCTCCAATAATATTGTATTTATCTCAAAGACCAGACACATCCTAATTATATATCATTTCTTTAGGTAACATGTGAATGAAAAGAAAATATGTCTTGAGTATGTGAGTACAAAAGAAGAAATTGTTGATATTATGAGAAAACCACTGAAAAAATCCAGTTTCAATCACATGAGGAATCAATTGGAGGTCACTAATGATCCCATAAATAATTAGAAATTATTGAGACAAGGTAAGGGATCTTTCTCATGCAATATATGCTCCTAATTTGTGCAATCAATTCTTCATGAGATGGGGATCTAGTCAAATAGATCATTTTGACAATCCTTGTTTTGTAATTTTTTATTTTTTAAAGTGAAATTTCCTGAAAAATGTGAAAATCATTAGATTAGTGGGAGAATTTGTAAATTTCGTACCAGGTCACATGGATAAAATTTATGGACATGGAAAAAAAAGTGCGCTAAAATCCATAGTACTAATTAAGAACAATGATCCTATCGGGAGAATATTAAAGTAATAAAATGTGTTTACCATTCTTTGTTTTACATTTATTAGGATGTTGGACAGATGGATATTTGTTATGGATGTCAAAGGGGGATATTTTTCAATAGGAAACCAGCTTGAAAATACTTTATCCATCAAGGGTTTTGTGTTTTTCATAAAGTTGTGATCAATGACAAAGGGGGAGTTTGTTACATCTTTGTCATTTTTATTTGTGTTTTCATTGATTTCAAATGGAATTGATGGAAAAATATGTGAATTAGGTGTTGTGTAGGCTTCTCAAGGTCAACCATGTGTGAATAATGTGTTAGCAAGTTTAGAACAACCTTTAGTAAGGAAGAGAAATGTGAAGGTTCATTGGTTATGAAAGCTCTTACAAAGGTTGCACGAGTTTATATGATTATGGAATTGTTATATATTAGAAGGTTAAATGATTCACTAGAGTGCACCTATCTCATGAAATATTATTGAGAACTCAGAATGGTTCTAAGTTGAAACAAGGTCCCTGCAACCTTGGATAGGCAGATTAAAACACACCAGAGAGATTACAATGGTCAATACATATTGTTATAGGGTTTATGTGGGATAAAACTCTTTTTCACATATTATAAGAACTAATAAAATGTGTATGGAGAAAATAAAAACATTTGGTTATTAGAAAAATGGGTACTTTTAGTTTTTGGAGTAGTACGGGTAGAATCCTTACAGATGGAACTTGTTCCCATGGAACAAGCGTTCCCTCCATTTGTTTAGAGACCACATATTGTGTAATGTGGGTCAAGATAATAGTTAGGTAACTAAGTAACGCCAAGGAATGAGTACTCTAAAGACCCAAGTTATCCGGAAGATCCTCAAACTTGTAAACCAAAGGACTCAATTTTTTACAGACGGTGTGGGTATTTCGGGAACAAAAGACTGATACATAAAAAGTTCCTTGTGAATTTGATTTCTCTACAAGACCAAATGATCTGATGAGCAAAGGAAAATTATTATGTGGATAAAGCTAATGTTTCAGACAAAGAAGTCTAAAGCGATACAAGTTGTATGAGAATCATTATTCCCCGTAAGTCAATTTTATCCAAAAGACTAAGCGATATAACATTGTTGGTTGGTCATCCAAAAATAATCAAGTTTTTATCTACCTGATCTCATACCCTTATAGGCTTTAATTATTTGCTGAAAAATTGCTCCTTATTCAATAATCAATTTAAAAATTAATGCAAGATAATAAAGAAAATCGTATAATGATTGATTACAAAATTTGGCAATTGCCTACGTCTCCGAGTTCTTATCGAATCGTTCCACTAGTCAAAAATTGTAAGTTAAAATAATACTTTCACAAGAAAACCTAATAGAAAATATTAAGAACTTTCTTAGAATAATAACAAGACCTTCAAAAGAGAAGGGTGAAAAATAACACCCGACATCCCCTTTCCTAGCATATTCGACAAGCTCGATTGCACCAGCTCCACTATTTGGAATCCTCCAGTTCTTGATCAGCCTTTCAAACACTTTGTAATGTAGTATGGCACTCCGGTCATATTCCAAGATTCACAATAATTTGGTGTGGCACTATGGGCCAACTAGGTAGTATTAATAACTCCTAGCCACAATAATTTTAATTTATTATTGCCTAAAAAATAATTGGTCAATAACAATTAAAATAATAATGCCTAAATAAATTAAGTCTTCACACAACTATGCCCATGGCAACTAACTCTCTTCTTGGCTCCCTCTTCGCCTTTCCGAGCTCTAGGAATGAGCTTCTCCATTGCGTTGTGTGTGTGTGTGTGTATTACAATGAGATGGGTTCCCTATTTATATAAAAATAGGGCCCTTAAAATAATGCAAAAATATATATCCTTAGGCTAATAGTAGCCTCACCCTGTAGCATTTGGATCGGCTTATCTCCATTTTGCATATTTTAATGGGCTAATTACACATGTTCATGTATTTGTTTGATTGAGGGGATAAAATCCCATTTTAGCAACTAAGGGTTAAGGGGTGTGAGGCAGAAATAGAGGAGAAAGAATAGAGATTGAATATCTCATATTATTCTATTCAACATAGAACTCACGTACAGTATTTATAGGAAAGGAATTGAACTAGAATCCCTTAAATGAATGGAGATGTTACAAAATAGAAGGAGAGAATAATGGAATACAGCTAGAAGGAGAAGATAAAGGGATAGAACATAATATAGACTCTATAAAATAAAATTATTAAATGTATTTTCCTGGGGAGTGTAGGGAGAATCAGGTTAGAAGGTCAGGTTACTGCTTTAATGCTTGTGGGATGGGTCAGGAAGGCCAAGAACTTCTTTTGATGTGAATTCCCCCCTTGATATGAGTAGGAGTATAAGAAGTGGTTTGGTCCAGACTCTTTGACAACACGACGCACACGGACGATATACAAACACTGCAACGGAGCGACCTCGAGAGTTCTGAAAGTGGTTTGAGAGGCCTCACTTTTCTACTTTAGGAAAAAATAAACCAAATTCTTGCACTAGAGTGGAGTAAAACCAAATGAGCCCAGCCTCCTAAACTTAATAGGCCAGGGGGAGCGGAAGGTTCGGGGTAACCCAGAAACGTTAGTAGACGACACTAATTTCTCGACAAGACGAAGGCAGGGAGAGGAACACACCACGGCGAAGAAGGTGAAGCATAGATGAACAAACTGAAGTCTTGTATCCTAAAAAACGACGAGCGAAGGGAAAGGCAATGGCGCCGTTTACAGAGTCGGTAGATGAAAGTTGTATCCTACAGGACACTTCCCGGGCATGGACAGGTGCATTGTGAAAAAATGGATCTCGATGGTTGGTTTTCCGTGCAAAGACAGCCCAGGGAAAGGAAGGAAAAATAGGAAAAGGAAATGGGACAATTATGGCTAGTCCACGAAACCAGTGCTTTTGAACTCATATAGTAAATGAACTGACTGACAAGTGTCCATATCTAAAATGCCACAAGGCAGTTGATTCTATTGTTGAAGTAGATAAAGCTACTGCAGAAGATGAAACAGTATCTAAAGAAAATAACTTATCTTTTACAAAATCTTTAGCAAGAAACATACCTTGTCGGGAGATTAAGCACGATTTATTACCATTTTGAACAAGAAATTCTACTTAAAGGTGATGATTCAAGAGCTGAGTAACTGACAAGAGGTTTCTAGTCAAGCCAAGAACATATAGTACCCTTTGTAAGTGTACATTTCCGTGGCCCCAAAGGAATGGTGACATTCCCTATTCCTTCTTCAATGTGCTTGTTGTATATATCTCCCTCCTCGGGTAGATATAGACAAATGGGAGAATATGGAAATCAAAGAACTCAAACCCCGACATTTATTGCATTGGCGTAGGTAGAAAAGTATCGACACGAAAAATTTCACACCAAGGTGCAGGTAGAAGGCGCATGTCAAAGAGTGTTGACATGAACATGGATGCGCCCTAGGCGCATGGTAGAAAAGTGTCGACACGAAAAAGTTCTCGCCAAGGTGTAGGGTAGAAGGCGACACATCGAAGAGTGTCGACATGAAAATGGATGTGCCTTGGCATAGGTAGAAAAGTGTTGACACGAAAAAGTTTCGTGCCAAGGCGCAGGAAGAAGGCGCACGTCAAAGAGTGTCTACATGAACATGGATGCATCCTTGGCATAGGTAGAAAAAGTGTCGACACGAAACGTTTGCCGCCAAGGCGCAGGTAGAAGGCACACATCAAAGAGTGTTGAAATGAACATGGATGTGCCTCTGGCACACTTAAGAGTATGATGACACACAAATGGATGTGCTAAGGCTGCACCTTCAGGTGGCGCAACATTTTGAGCACTGACAGGAATCAAACTCTGACCTAGATATTCAGATGGCCAAAAATTTTCACAGGGAGCTAGGATTCATGCAAGGTTGGAATTTTTGGAAAGATTACGAGGTCATCTATCCAAATACTGACTAGTATATATTTAATTTGGTGGGAAAATTTTCTTAAAAATACAAAATACAGTTCGCCACTTTTGGGGTTTGCTAGGGTTCTCACCCTACCACCATAATGAGATGAATTAAATACAACCTAGAGGGTGGTTAGGGTATATTTGGAATTCCTCTCTCGTCCCTCTCTCATTCTTCCTATAAATTTTAAGGAGGGGCTTCTTTCTAAAGGTTGGACTATCTTGTTTTTCCCCTCCCTTCTTTTCTTTGTCAGGTGAATTTGTGGAGTTCAAACCTTCCATCTAAAACTCTAATGTAACTTTGCCTCTTGGCATTTTATTAGTGTATTGTATCAATATTTGGAGCAAACTAATGCATGTTTGTGGGATGATTCTCAACCCTCTCTGTGTTCATTTGCATCCTCTTAATCTTTCACTACAAAAATTGGTTTATCTGAGCATGATATTACATTGCATTTTAATGGTTTGTGTTTATTGGCAAGACAGGTGTTCTTCATTCCTTTGTGCATCACCTTTTCTAGTTTAGGTTTATTTTATGTTTCTTCTTACCCTGTCTCCTTGGAAAGTTAGATTAGGTTTTTTATTAAAACCCTCTGCATTTTTTATGTGTTCATCTAAACAGAGGAATAGGAACCGGCCTTCATCCAGAGAGATTTTCTGATTTCGCAAGGTCCCACACTTGGGATAAGTTCCATGTTAAGCAATCACACTGAGATTCTCAACCTATCAAAGTTACAAACACTCAGGGGTGATGTGATTCGACACCAACAGTACTCTTTTTCATATGCTATCTGAACTCGATCTCTAGTTGGTCTCTTCATGTAGTGAATCAAACATGCTTCTTGTCACCTAACATATGCTTGCTTGCAGCTAGAGTCTATCAACAAAACTTTCTTCTGTGGGGCTGAGAATTTTGAGAGATGAGTAACAAGATTCTTACTACAATGGGATCCTTCTGATGTCTCCTCGTCAGATTCATCATCTTCTTGTTTGCCTGCAAGATGTCCCCTTGTGATTTCTCCAACGGGGGATGTCATTTGGACTTTTGAAAATCTTCATGCCTGGATGTGCTTGTATGGCTTGAAGGCCCTTGTTTCAAGTGCTATGTGTGGCCAGTAGTGAGCAGTGTCGTGAGTATTGGTGTTATGCAAATGTGACACCCATCTCTTTGAATTTTGATCTTTCTATTTGGGTTGCATTGGATTTGGCTTTTCTGGGGGACCTTTCTGATTCTTCTGGCCACGGTAAGGCTTTGAGAACAAGGCTTTGTCCTGAGACTCCTCATGCGATGAAGTGATGGCTTCTTCCTGCTGCAGCAAATTCACAAGCTCTTAAAATGTCACTATTTGTTTAGAAACATTCAGTGTTGTAACAAATACTCAGAATTGAGAAGGGAGTGCTCTCAAGGTGACTGCGATGAGAATTTTATCATCCACCATTTCACCAAGTGCTAATAACTCTGATCTTAGCTCAGCCACGGTCACACAAGAATTCCTCCACTTTCTCGTCAGATCCCTTAGAGAGGGTATGTAGCTTTAACTAAAGATGAAGTATCTTTCGTCTGATTTTTAGCTTCATAAATGGTTGTCAACTTTATCCCAGGCCTCCTTAGGTTTCTACACATTCCAAACATGTGGTTGCACATCATCACTGATACTGAGCATTATCAGCATCAAGGCTTTAGAACTACACATGTCATATTTTATTAGTTCATCGGGGGTTGTGGGAGTAGGCACAGACCCTGTAACAATTCCCCATAATCCTTCAAACTGAAGGATTGTCTTCATTTTTGTCTTCCAGGCCACAAAATTAGACCCTTTGAGCAACTAAGCATCAGACAAAAGTAACTTTAGAGCAGACATTGTAATTAAAAAAAAAATTATTTATTTGAAAAGTTATTACAATTATGACTCACTCACGAGAATTACTGCCTCGTACATGCTCGTGATATTCGCTATGCTGTGAGATGGAAACACTTTTTAGGGGTGTTCTTATTCTTCGTCACAATCGGCGTTGTATCCGGCTTCTAATTCTTCTCGTACTCACTTTTCTTAGTAGCTGACGTTGAAAATAAAAGTATTCAAGAAGTCCTTCTCAAACTAGTTTATCGAATGCAAGATTTCCATAATTTCAAATCTCGTTCAGCAAAGCAAAGTAGAACCTGGAGCTCTTAGGAGTTTCTCCACGATGTTCTATGGCTGGCGAGTTGATATTCTAGCTTTCAGTAGTGGCGACCGCATTATTGACACTCTCAATCGAGTTATCTACGCTTGACATTCGGTGAAGTGTTGTATGATCTACTTCTTTTCCTTCGTTTTCTTGGTAGAGAATTCATCTCTAGGTGAATGATTGATTTCGTCCACGCAACAAGCCTTCAAAAACTTTTCACTCAATCACATAGAGAACTACACGCAGAATGTTTACGTAGAAGCACTCCACACAAAAGACTTGATCACGCAGTAACAATCCACACAGGAATAATAGCTAAAGACAAAACGAAATGCATATCTCCTCACAAAAAATCTTGTATTTGCTGGATTTTCACTCCATATGTCCTAAGCCATGTATTTCTTCTATTCCCCACGCACAGGCTACATGAAGTTGAATTTGATTCCTCCTTGGTTGCTCCAGTCTTCCTTTCTCCTTCTTCACGCAGAGTTCAGCACATCTATCGAGCTTCTTAATGCGGAAGAAAATTTTTTTATATGTATCTTTGTTTAAAAAAATTATGGGCAGGAAAGTAGATGAATTTGCTGCAGCAAATAGGACAAAAGACATAAAAAAAATGGATTCTTCTATGCTTTTCTTCCTTCACACAGCCTCATTGCATTTTTAAAAAACAATTGTAGGTCAATTCAACTCAATCCAATACAAAAAATGAATAAATCTTCATGCACTTTTATTCCACGCAATTTCCACTCAAATTTTACACAAGTTTCACCTCTCTACGCATCATTCAGGCAGATGGATCTAAATTTGTTACAGAAAATTAGAAGACAAAATAGGTTTCATCTCCCACGTAGCCTTTATGCAAGGTGACTTCCAATGCACAGCTCCACGCCTGTCCTTCCACGCGCACAAGAGACAAAGCACAGGTCTAAAAAAATTCTCCACGCAGACTTCCACGTATAGGTAGGAGCGATTAAATTTCATGCAAATTTTGAAAACATAATTCTTCAGAGATATTATCCAGATCTCTGATATTATCCTTCTTCCTCACGTAGATTCCTTAACTTCAAGGAAAATTTATTTGCTCCCTTCAAACACACACAGGTCAGATATCATACTGCTCTGATACCAAACTGTGAGGCAGAAATGGAGGAGAAAGAATAGAGATTGAATATCTCATATTATTCTATTCAATATAGAACTCACGTACAATATTTATAGGAAAGGAACTGAACTAGACTCCCCTAAATGAATGGAGAGGTTACAAAATAGAAGGAGAGAATAATGGAATACACCTAGAAGGAGAAGATAAAGGGATAGAATAGAATATAGACTCCTAAAAATATAAATTATTCAATGTATGCTAACAAGGGGGAGGTTTTGCATGCTAAAGTGTGTATTTATCCCACATTTGGCGGCCTTATATTTTTGGGAGGGTTTTAATAAACCTTATCTCCTCCATTCTTCACATGGATCTTTCCACACATGGCATTTTCCCCCCAGCACTGTTTCACTTCCTCCCCATCACATGGAATTAGCATATGGTTTGGAGTTGGCGGTTATGTGGGTAAGTGGGTATTACTAAGTTTAATACTTTACATTAATACATGGCTGTTACAAATAAAACCCGCCCACTTAGACATGTGGCATGTAAAAATGAGTTGTAAGTTGACTTACCATGATAATATAAATTTGACGCATACAATACGGTATAGAAAATAATTAACTCATTCAATAGCATATAGTCCACTTGTTATCTCTTGATATGAAAATCAAGAGAATTTGATTTGTGGTGGTAAGCCACGTTGTGGCTTTTAGACCCACCACGTCGGTGATAATACCATAGTACACATGGAAACAAGGTTGCACTCCAAAACAAAAGTTAAGCCTCTTTTTCCGACGAGCAATCTTTTTATGACCGTCAAAGACCGGAGATCAAAAACCAAAAAATGAATCCCTTTGGATTTTCACCACGTGTCACAGTTCCCTTTGTCCAATATTGACCTGTTGACCAGACATATCTAGAGCTCCTGATGTCAGTTTGTCGCATTCTCAGAATTGTCACAAATCTCTCGAAATGATCTTTTGTACTAACACCATTTAGGGATATTTAGGGAACTTTAAAAAATGATCCATTAATCAGTTAGAGAGAACCTTCGAGCATAAGAGGCTTGAAAGGAACATTTACCTCATGTTCTACAGATCCCTACAAGTTAATTGAATGCGCAATTTAACAAAGTTAGGAGACAACGAGGTAATATAGTGTTGTGTAGATGGGATAAGGGTTTCGGGCCCAAAGGGTAAAAAAGAACACAACTCCACAAAGACCTATGTTACCCAAAATCTAGGTTAACCTGAATAACAAAGAGAGTGATAAAAAACGTTTACTACGGGATATTGAGGAATCAAAACAAAATCTTATGGGTGGAACAAGTAAAACAAAAGCCTAAGTTTTCTGCATAAGACCAAGGCCTGAAAAACAAAGGAATTTGATTGAATAGAGTTTTTGTTATAGAATAAGATGCAGAGGAACGTGACTTAGTTGAGCCATGTATCTATGTTATTTGTGTGTTCCAATTATCCATAACACCTGATTAATAATGGAAAAATAATTTAAGGGTAGAGAATTGATTTTTATAAATTTTATAAGGGCTATATAGTGCATTGTATTGCATATTGCTAATGTATATCTAGAACTTAGTGATACACAACGCCCTTTGACCTAAATTTGAATATCAAGAGATCCATTCGTAAAATTTTCAAATTCTTGGACTCTTTGTATTTGTGACAACATCCTCTAGCCATTGAAATAGAAAAATATGAATTTTAAGGATCAAGTGAGCATGAGAACATTAAAATTGAAGAATTTTTGAATAGGGAGAGAGACCAAATAGAGTCATAAAATGGAGATTTGTTGATAAAACAAGGATTTCTGAAACAAAAGATAAAACTAGATAAAAGCATGAAGAATTGAGATGAGGAGATAAGAATAATGTTCAATATCAAAGCCTGAAGACTATGTATTATAATAAATAGAAAAGTGATTAGGATCTATTGTATAAGAAATATTGATTTTGTATGATTAAATTATCTGTAAAATGTTTCTAAGTGGGTGCTTAGATCATGGAGGTAGTTTCTCCTTACAAGTTAAAAATTTCTACATTAGTTGAGTCAGTGCTTCGATTTTTCTTCAAGTGGGTGCTTGGAGAAACCAAGATCTTGTAATATTTTGAATTTTTGTTCCTAATAAAGCCTTGGTTTGACATTGGTTTTTTCTCCAATTAAAGGATACCCACATAAATTATCTGTTGTGAGTTATTATCTCTTTGCATATGTTTGGTAAAATGCTAATGGTACATTTCTATAATCAATCAAGGAAATTTGTGTTTGAATTGTTCAAAATTTTATCATCACTGATCCATCCTTCCTCTCAGTTTTTTTTTTCTCTATCATATACCACTTCCATGCTTTGATTCAACTTGTAGAGCTCAAAAACACCACTAAAATCTTGAAGTATCAGAGCATACTGTAGAAATAGTTATAACAGTGCTACTTATGTCAAGAATTAACTTTTTTGGGTATAGGTAAAATTTTTAGAAGGATTGAGTGGACTAATGGAGCATGATATACCTTCTAATAATGGTAAAATGTCACCATCTTTCCCATTTATAGGCCAAACCATGTTTGCACAGTTACATACTATTGATACCATAACTAGATATAATTTTTCTATGTTAGAGGACATTATAACCTACTTCAAACATCTTTGGAGATAGGAATTTTAAGGAGAGAGCCAAAAATCTACTTCCAATAGTCTGATACCATGCATGAAGGAACAAGTATATACCTTACAGTTCAATATGTCTACTTTATGTTGGTCTAGAAGGTAGATTGAAATGTATGGAAGTCGAAGGAACCATTATTCTACATTAGGGAAAATTTTGGATGAAATAAGTTACTTTAATCTTGGAAAAGGATTCATTTTCTACTTCAACCTTACAGGAAATGAACAATCCTTACCCATCAGGATTCTACTATCATATATCCTAATTATATCCACTTAACTAGTATACATTGTGAGGGTGTGTACTAAACATGACTATATTTAAGATTATTGAAAACCCAAGGAACATGATAACATTGTTAATGAACCATTAAAAGATTCAAGGTATCTCATCCAAGTTATTTTAAGTTAAAAAAAATTAAAATTCTATCACTGACTCAAGAAAGTGCTTGGGAGAGAGAGAAACACAACCAGAAAAATGACCATGAATTTTCTAATACTTATCCAATTTTCTTCAAACTTTTTACAATAGTTCAATATTTTTGTTTTCTATAAAAATTCCTTCTATGATTTATCTGAAGAAGGCTCTATATTTTTTCTTGGGTGCTAAGAATACAAAGGGCTCAATTTGCATTGCTTAATGAACTAGTTTTATAAAAACTTGCATAACTCTCACATACCTATTCAAAACTTGATGAAATTTTAAATGTGGCACCATAACACATGTACATGATCCATTAGTTTATTTTTCATAAATTTTCTTGTAATATTTAAGCCCATCTCACTTACCTTAGCTTACACTATAAGTCCTCGAAGCCAACTTTGGTTAAATTGTTACTTTTACCTCCAGGAGCTAAAATAAACCTTTTTGTTGTTCATACCTTCCATAGACTCCATACATGGACTCCTCGCATGTTGACATGGTATTTTTATGGCACGTACTAAATATTTATACCTCATCAAGATCTAGAAGACCTTAAAATCACTCAAATAGCTCTCACACATGCTGACATCATCATATTGGACTTCTAGAACATTTGAATCAAGCATACCAACCATTTCCATACCTACAAAAGACTTATACCACACTGACAAATCCTGTAGCACATTGAAACCATCATGAATGATCAATACACCACTGTGAAGGAAATAAAAATAAACTTTCATTCCTTTGATTGATCTTCACTTTACCATGTATTCCTTTTCCATCAATGCCACTTGAAATCAATAACAACAAAAATGACCAGATTTTGACAATCTCCCCCTTTTTCATTGATGGAAACATTCTTAGAAACCTTTGATGGTAAAAACTCACTAGAAACTAACATCACCCTTCTAGTTTTCTGATAGTACTCTCCCCCACTATGACATCTATGACAAAGGGTCATACATTCAACATGACAAACAAAAAATAGATGATTACTTACAAAACACTAGATTACCCCAAGAATCCCCGATATGAATATACTTTCCTACATAGCATTCACATCCCCTGGTTCTTTAGGTGGTATATAATTCTTATCTCATTATAATTTAAGTTCCTTGTTCAATACAATAGTTCTCAATGCTTTCCCTTCTTCATTTTCAGACTGTTTGACTCTTGTTGCTTCCCTTGAGCTTGTATCATTCTCATTTGCTTTATTTAGCATACATTAGATATCATAACTTTGTATTGATTATGAGAACACTTATATTCATTTTTCCTGGGATGATGCAATGTACATTTATCTGCAAACTGATATTTCATACCTTGAACATTGTTCTAAACCTATGATGAAATATTCTATCTCTATTAAACTACTCATCTTCACAAAACTTTGTGTTAGCTTTGGATTCATGAAATATATCTTTCTTCACATATACACCAACCTTTATTTATTAGATTACTTCTTCAAAAGACACTAATTCTTTCTAGCTCATGACTATTACTGAGATTTCCTTCAAACTAGTGTAAGTTTTTCCTTTAATGCTTAGTTACTCATATTTCTTGAGTTCTTTATTAATCTTAAGTACACTTATCATTATTATAAACATGCCATTTATAATTATCAAGCTTCTTAACGTTTCTTTGCAAGAATGATTAGGTTTGAGCCACATAATCACTAGTTTTATTGTTATAGACATTTTAGGTTTTTAACGTACTCCATAAATGATAGTCAACCTTGAAGAATGAATTCACACTTGTTAGATAAATATAACCATCTCATAGACTTGATGTTACCTATCCTAAATGAGATTCATTGTTTAATTAGTTAGATACCCCTTGTGCGTTCATAGGTCTAAATTTTTCATCATCATGTTTATATAACAAATCCAATACCATTTGCATTTGTTGAGGATTTTATAATATTTTACATGGTTTGTCTCATTGTATTTTTTATACAACAAGCTTGAACATTGTCATCTTTTATCTACTGACGGAATCTGCACCTTTTCCTCTTTACCCAAAAGGTGTACTACTTTTAGATTTTGACATTATTGTAAGGACATTTAGACACTATAATATGCATTGTTCTAAAATCATCAAAAACAGTCCTTTATGATTTTAAGCTAGGTCAATCAATCATCTAAAACCTTAAAGTTACCAAACTGGTATTGTTTTGGGGCTACCATAGCATTGTTTTTATGTGAACACATTAGGGGTTATCTCATGGATGATAAAAAAATTTAATCTCATTAAGTCCTCTAAATTGGTTTCACACAGTTCTGATCACCATTTAGCTATTTTCAGAGTAATTATTCATTATCTCTTGATTTTGAACTCTCAGTATCACCTTTTATATTTTTGAATTTACTAAAGTTTCTTGACTCCTTCACTTATTTATAAAACTTTGATGCTTTTATTGCTCTATGTTATTCAATTATAAACATAATTTTGAGGTTCCATTCATAAACACTAATCTTTTCTTGGTTACAAAACTCTTATGCAAGGGTGTCATTGTTTGGTGGAGAGATTGGTTTTATCAATATCATACTCACTTTTCATTTTGAATTCTTGACATAAACTTGTTAAAGCATAACAAAATTCCTTTTTGTTAGAACAACCTTCAAAATATTTTAAACTACTAGAGATCTATAAGATGGTTAACTCGCAACAAACATAGACCTGTATTGATTGTGCATGTATGCATTCACCAGTGTGACTTTTAGTTACTTCTATATGTATTTAGATGTACTGACACAACCTTTCTACTTTCGTGAAAAGTACTTGTTATCTCTTTAAAGTGCACCCTGGTTGAGAAATGGCAGGAGGGGTTCTAATATTTCTTGATCTCTCACTTTTGGAGATACAATGGAAACACCTCAGGTTTTTTGGTATACTTATTATTGAGGTGATTCTCTGGTACCAAGGTCGGTTCCTTATTGATTTATCCTTTATTAAGTATTTGTGGTTTTGAGGGTAAAATATGCCTATAACTAAAATTTAAATGTGTGTTACACAAAACTTATTGAGGGCTTTGACCGAGTATATGCACAATAAAATTGAGAATGAATTTTAGATGCATAGACCAATGGTTTTTAAGAAGTATATTAAGGCAAAACACCTATGTATTTAGGGATAAATAACAAAAACACAACAAGATAAAAATCCACACTAATACTATGGATAAAATACTAGATTTCTAGCAAGGTAAGATGATTAATCAAGGAATTAACATTCACAAGAATTAACAGAAAGATACACACCACTATAAATAATTTGAAAGGTGAAAACTAGTTCTAGTTCAAGTAAAACTTGGAATAATTATGCTTCAACACTCCTATGTCAAAAATTCCTCCATTGTTCCTTGATAGTGCACAAAATATATAGCCAAATACTTCACCCAACCCATCCTAAAAATATACTACAGTCTATACTCACCCATGCATGCTAATTTAAACCCTTTATCATGAATAACTAAAGGAATCAAAGTAGACATGTTTATTACAATGGGGCATTAATAGCCTAAGTTACAATAATACACTTAGTCAAAGTGTAATTGAATGTTCTATTTTTAATATAATTAATATGCTTGGGTGAATACTTAGGCTAATATTATCCACTTGCTTGTTGTTCAATTCATCTCCAATATGCATACAACTTATTTTCTTTGTCTTGTAGTTGATGATTTAAATAATTAATTAAAATCTCTAATGTGACAATTGAAAATTCACCCACTTGAAAGGAAAATTTTTCTTTATCTCTGATCTATCCTTTAGTGATGTCATCCAAAAATTACATACTATGAAAAAAAATGCCTTTAATTTCCACCTTTTAGCAAAAATAGCTCCACCCATGTGTGGGAACCACCTATAACCATGTGCAAGAAAATAATATCCCCCTTTGTGAAAAATAAGGTAATTATGTAAGGCATATTCTTTCCCGTCATGGCATCTCTACACATGGCATTTATTGTTGATTGAAAAATATATTGGCTCCTTCTTTGATATTCATGGCATATCACATGATTTGATGATTGTATTTCCATCTACATTATTGTTTAGGGGCATGGACCTTGGCTTCACATGGTATATAATTACATAACTTATTACCCCTTCGAATAGTGCATGATATACATTGCCCAAGGTTTTAGCTTTGGAAAATATCATTGCTTATTATAATACATGGAAACTTATAAAATCGTTAGCCCCCTTGTATAATTCATAAATACATTAATTTTCGTCACCATTTTGATCATCATTACAAACAATATATTTTAATCAAATATCAATTATTTGATTAACCTCTCACTTTGGATTTTCGTGGCATATACTTTATCACAAACCTTAGTAAAGAAAATGAAAATAATTTTAAAATCATTTGGGATGGTCCACTTTTCATGATGACATGACCCATAATTTGGTTGGTGGAAAGATGGTAGTTGTGGTTGAGTTTACTAGTAACTTTGATTTTGCATTTAAAAATTAAATTTGATCATTCTTTTTTGATCTTTGTATAATTCCAAATTGAATCATCGATTTTCGAACCATGGTAGTTAAGGTGGTCAAGTTTGGTCTACAATGATAACCATTTGATTTGGTACCATTTGGATCTTGGCTGTTGATTTCCTTAAACTCAGGTTAGTAGTGGAGTTGGCAATGGTTTTCATTGTGTGTCATTTGATCTTGTACTTACAACCTTGAACCGTCAATGTTGTAAATCTTGATTGAGTTAGCTTTGCATTGATTATGATGAATTTTGAGTGTTGATCCCTTTAATGCTATAATATTGTACATTGATCTTAGTATTATGGTGATTTGGGTTGTAACGATGGGTTTGCATTTGAACCTAGTAACTTGGAATTTCAATAGTTGATCTTCATACGTTTGTATCTACACCATTGATTCTTTAACCCTAATAGAGTTAGGTTAAAACATGGTTGAGTTTGGGTGAGTAAAATAACTTGAGCTATGATGAAATTTTCATTTTTAATTCTAGCCTGTAAGGTGAAACCCTCAAAAAAATTTCAGTCACCATCAGTATACAATTTCTCAAGCTTGATTTTGTGCATTTTTAGCATATGTGAGGATCTATGAGTGTGAATAGTTTGTTTCTTTATCATTCTTAAGCAATTCGTCTTCTCTGTCATTTTTGTGGCCGTCACTTTTGAGAATTATTGATCTCGTTAAACTCTACAAATACAACTTTCTGTGGTTTCTGAGCATGAAGCCTTGGTTGTTTGTTGTTTCTGAAGGCTCTTCTTGAAGTTTATGGGATTTGAATTCCATCTTGCCTACAATTTTCTTCTTGCGAGATCGATCTTGGATACTTTTATATTTTTGTCATTGTTTATGGAGGAAGCTAAGGACATATTTCTTGATTACCATAACTTCTTCCCATTATTTGGTTTTAAAATGCATTGATACATCATTTCTTTGATTTCCTTTGTGTTTTCAAGGCAATTTCAAGTTTGAAACTCATTCTGGACCTTAACTCTTTACTCTTGAACTGTAGGGTTTGAAGAAATAACTTCAAAATGGTTATTTATTGCTATCTTCTTTAAACCTTTGCAAATATTTATAGAAATATTGAGCAATCACGAGAAAAATAGTTATTTCTGGAGCGTAGCAGATGAGGTTATGATATTTTCTCAATTTGAGGGCATCTGTAAAATGAGATTCAAATATTTTATTTCTTTAATATTTTTTGATTATTTTTTGTATACCCAAAACTATTATTTTAATCTTGTGCATTTATACCCAAACTAGGTTTAGCATTTGTCAATTTCATTTTATTTATAACTTTGTATGTGTAACAACAGTTGAAACTATAGTTGGGAAAGGATTGTTTGTCGATTTGGAGTTTTGTTCCTTGAGTGTAAGTAATTGATTCACACATTACTTACACTTTGTTTTTTGTGTTTGTTTTATCATTTTTCTTAAAATACTCCATTCTACAGTAGAGTTGAGTCGTAAATCAGTTTTTTGAAAACTTTGGTTGTGACTTTGAATTTGATAAATTAAAAATTATGTCTAAAGGTTTTGATTATATCTCTCATGAGTATTTTAAGCTTAGTTTCAAATTTTAATCTTTCCTCTGAAACATTTAAATTCTCATCTTCCTTGAGGGTTCATTTATAATAGGAGTACAAATGTTTCATTTTCTTTGTAAAAGCTCAATGTATTTAAACACTATATCATCTGCCATTTTTTGCATCTACTCATGACTCCTCAATTGATATGCTTTTGATATTTACTCTAATTTACCTCTACTTTGGATCCGGGGTTAGTGTTTACTAAGTTATTTTGAGTTTCATATGCTTTGGATGAAATCCTCATTTTGATAGAATTTGTGTTTTGATGTCAACGCTGAAGGCAAATCCTTTTATCTTTGATTGCTCCATGTTGTAGAGAAACACCAATCTTTAATTGGTACTAAAACTTCCAAAATGGTTTAATTTCATTCTTTCAATGCAATTAGATAAAAACTTACTATTCCTCCTTCAATTAGTGCCCATGATTGGAATTTTATCTTTATTTCATTGCTTCATAATGTATGTTAAATATGTAGTTTTAATACTACAATGTACTTTGAAAATGAAAAATCATTGTAACTCACTAGTGTAGCTTGATACCATTCCTATGGATGATGATCATTCTTCATGTAGCATACTTTTTCATTTCCTTGATTGAAAATGATATAAACTAGCATTGTACTTGACACTTTTATAACATCACTTTATGGCACTTGCTGCATTATATTCTTGAATATCCTTCTCCTTCCGGTATTGTATATTGTTTTGAATCCTTTGAAATACATTATGGATTCCTCGATTCACTTTAAGAACATGAAATATGTTGCAATACTGTAATTTGAGATGGAAACCTTTTTTTATTGTAAGTTGCACTCTTCTTGTGAGTTTCAAAATTTGATCTCAGGTTCTAAATTTTTCAACTCTTTATTGGGTTTTATTTTATCTTTGCAACAAGATGGTACTTATTTTATTTTAATGATTAAAATTTCCCTCATGACTTTGATACTTCTTTTCTGGTTTTGAAATCTCTTTTCAAAATCTTGCAAAGCTATACCTCATTTCTTCAAATGGAATAAATATTTAACCTTGATCAGTGCATTTTCCTTTTAAGTATTTAATTTTTCTTTGATCATCATGGGGTTGTACTTTCTGAATCATTATTAGTTGGTCACTTTGTATAGCACATTTATTGAAGTGATAGAAGTTTAGAACTTTGCACTCTATAAATGAAAGTTGATTACATTGTAGCATTTTAACTGTAACTTATAATTTTGATTGAAGTCCTTCAATGCATGTTGTTCTAGAATTTATCTATTAACCTTGAAAAACAAATGATAGCTTCATAACTATGTAACTTCATGGTTTATTTCCTTCAATTAATTGTTTCACTTCATGCTATCAGCTCCATTTTGCTTGTAACTTATACTTTACCTTTAAGTTCTGGAAACTCTGCCAGGCACTTTTAGCATTGATTATGATACTTGCTTATGATATTTATCCCTTACAACTTAGAAGAATAATTCATTTATTCATTCACTAATGATGGTTGCATGCTTGAACTCGCCTATTTTGACATCATCCTCTTGTTGAAACACTTGTTTATTCTATCAATCTTCTTGAATCTGCAGCTCTAATATTCTAAACTTATAGATGTACATGAAAAATGTAGTTTGGAATTTGCAATTGAAATATACCTATGGAAATAGGATTTATAATTGTTTTGTCGTATTGATTCTTCTCCTCAAACTATTTGAATGCATGAGTGAGTCTTCTTCTGTAGTCCTTGAATTCTGTTTGGTCATTAAGTGGAATATATACTTGATAGTATATAATTTTCAAACATGTATTGATCTCTTCTGCTGCAACCTATACCTGTACATCTAAGAAAATTGTTAGAAAATAATCATTCTTTTTGGCCTCTCTTATGTTTCATTGTGACTTTCTTTCTCTTTCCTTTTATCTGTCATGAGTCTTTTTAATTCGATGATCTTATCTAAGATAGTGCATTCTTAATTCCATTTGTGTTACTTGATTTACCTTATACCACTGATATTAGGAAATCCATTTTTATGAAGTTAGACATTATATGAGTACATATTAAACCCTAATATCTTGACTGATGTTTTTCCTTTTATTTTCATGTACATTGCAGTTGTTGGATGTCAAAGAAAGGAAGATGGAGGTGGATCCATAACAAAGAAGACTAGGAGAAAACTAAAGGCAATAATGAGTTTCTTCTATACTCCTTTACTTTTAACTAAATGCACATGTACTTCTTACTTCATAAGTTATGAGCTACATCCCATGGCTTGTGTGGGAAACATTGAATTTCTTCATGAATAAATGACATTAATTTCTATAACTGAGTTGTATACTTATTTCTTCATTCAACTTTATAATATGTATTGATATTATAAAAAATTAAACAACTCAACCACATAATTAATATTATTTTAACATGTAGAAATAATGAGTTTTGATGTACTTTTAACTTAATAATGAACTTCGTTTCATGAAAACTGCAACCCTTCATGAAAACTACAACTCTTCTTACTACTCCTAAATATAACACTTCACTTAGAATGTGATTCTTTCCTTCATCAAGGAAATGCATTAGTCCTTTAAGGATTTTGTATTTCCTTACTAAAGACAAACATGGAATAACAACCTATGTTAGGTGCTACATTTGGTAACCACACACATAGTTGAACATTACAAGGAGTTAACCAATTGATGTAACTGAAAACATAATGCAAATTGTATGATTTTTACCTAGTTAGGTCTATTGGTACCCAAATTTGTTCTCTTTTTCAATCCAAGTAGCAACAATGATTCAACATGGAGCTTAGAGGTAGCTAGATCATAAATATATGTCATTTTGTAGCAGGGGAGGAAATCTAACTGTCTCTTTGTTACTTGCATTTGTGGAGAGATGGGTAACACCTTAAAAGGATATGATATTATCCTAACTATTTTAGGTCGTGCCTTTCAACCAAGGTAAGATAACCTACTTTGTAACCTCTGTTATTTGGAAGGAGATGCAAGTACCTTTCTTTCGCATATATTTTATAGAGAAGGCCTTGCGGAAAATATGATCAACACACAAGATCTGATTCTCACGAGTTGTCACTTTCATATCATGGAGATCCTTTTACAACAAGGTGAAGGTTACTAAAGACATTTGAGACCTTGATTTATAATCCATACTTTGGCAAATGGTATTTGGTCTTGTTTGGATATACAGAGAAGAACAGGGGTAGTATGGCTATGATTGGATGTTTTGAATAGATTTTGGTGGGAAGGGAGATAGGATGAACTTGAATCACCAAATCCCTGAGAGATTATGAAAAATGGAAGGATTTAGCCAACAAAATGCCACAAATGGAGGCCCAGATTAGCACTCTTTCACACAACTAATGGGATTTTATCACAAAGGCTCAAGTTAAAAAACTGAATAAAGCACCAAGATTCAAATCAAACCACACCTTAGGTACTCCTAGAGGCTTTCAGATAATGTTTGTCAAAAAAATGAAAGAAAAGTGATTTTAAACCATTTATCTGGTGCTCCCAAATGAAGGCTTATCTGAGAAATGAAATTACAGATACCACTAAACTATGGAAAGGATTGAGACCTATGTGATTGGACTGGATTTTGATACAAGATTGCAACAAAAACAAGAAAAACTATTTGCATGCATTCATAGATGAAATGAATACAATTTACTCAAGATTAACACATAATAACTCAAATTTGACAAAATTTATCAGCAAGGGAAAGTTTCTAGAATAATATCAAAGCTTGTTAATGGTTGTACACTTGTAACCACCTTGACACAATTTAATTTGATACAAAGAGAGATATACAAGCATCTTGGACGACTTATCAAAATAGATGGGATCTTTCAAGGCTTTTCTGCTAGAAAAATCAGTCTCTGACCTTTCCAAAAAACTCCTAACAATTTAAATGAAAAATTTGTGCCATTTATAGAATTTAAAATAGAGTCCCCTCTCCCCAAAAGATAAAAACATTAAATGCACCAGTGCTTGCCATGATTATTTTGTGATTCTCAAAATCAAATCTGTAAGAATTCTCCAGGTGCTTGAGGGGGTAAATTTCATCGAATACCTCCCGCATTCAAATCCTTTCTCTTATTCCTTTAATTTTCCAACCACTTCCACTCCTAATCTATCAAATCTGGCCCTTGCGTGCTTAGGGGAGGAAAAAAAATTGAAAATCTGATCGAACACGAAAGTCAAACCATCTTAATGGCGAAAGACATCCTCCAGATCTTCCCACCAACCCTTAGATATCAACATTAACTTCCTTCTCTGCTTGGCGTGTGGAAAAGACAAAGAAATCATGGACACTCGCACTTCCTGATGTGTTTCATAGAAAAAAGGGGGAAAATCATATTTAGAATCACAACAGCCGTTGATCTTTACTTTGAATTTGAGCCATCCACGTGGTAGATTCGACCTTTAGAATAGATCCGAGGGATTTCCTTGAATTTTTACAACCTTTTTGGAAAAATGGAAAAGAATTCCATTTTACTCCGCACCTCAGCCCTCAGGATACAAGCCCGATATGTTTCCAAATATGATTGGAATGGAACCACACTCAAATTCTGCCATTTTACTCTCTTTTCCAAATTTTCCATATATAATTGGATTTGGAAATATGTTTCCAAATATGATTGGATTGCAAATGGGAAAATTTTCCAAATTTTCCCCGCAGCTCCACCCTTGGGAACTGAGCCTGACATGTGTCAAAATGTGATAGGAGTGGGGCTGCTCTTCCTTTTTTACTTTTGACTCTTTTTTCTCAAAAGGATTTTTTTTGAAAATTTATCCTAAGAGCCTACACCTCTGCCATTGACCGAGGTAAAACATTGTTCTTTTTCCTTTATCAGGATTACACACCATTTTGAAATTTGAATCCTTAAGGGGAACAAAATCCAAGTTGCCTCCAATGGCCTGTCTCTTTGACTTTTCAAACTGCGATGTGTCACCATGGTGTACCTTGAGGCGGTCCCAAAAATTTGATACCTTAAATGAGCATAGGCTCACCATGTGTCCTATTCTGACAAGGTTTTCCTGAATGCTTGAAGCTCAGTGGAAGGTAAAATGTGTCATGCTCTAAGGCAGTCTCCTTTTAACCATTGAAAAGTCTAAGTTAAATGTAAAGTGAGCAGATGCGTCCACATGTTACCCTGGTGCTTGTTTAGAATGAAATTCAAGAGCCAGCCCCCAAACATGCATAGTTCCACCATGTGTCTCTATGGTGCAACTTCAAGATGGTGTCTAAAGTGGAGACCCTAAATGAGCGCAAGCTAGCCATGCATCCTGTTCAAACAAACTACTCAAACTGCATAAAAATTTGGCTGTCTGGTCCCAGCAGTGGAAGCCTCCACATGTCCTCCCGATACTACTCTAAAGCAAAACCTAAAAGTAGATCTTCAAATGAGCATCATGTCTCCATGTGGACACAGTTTGAGTTGAGGATTTTTATGAATTTTTTTTAAGTATCCAAATGAACCATGTCCAACCAAAAGGTTCCACGTCCCCTATAGATGTAAGGATGCAATTTTGACCAAGAGAAACACCCGTCAAACCGTAAAATAAAGAAAAGCAGCCATTTGAGCCTTGGAATGGAATTTTCTTCGAGGGCAGAAAGTTTAGGAATGTTACAAGGCTGAAATGTGTTCCTCAGGGACACATCAATTCATTCTTCTTTAAGTACTTAGGGTAGAAAAGATAGGGAAGAGGCATCCCTACCATGGAGAATAGAAAACATGGGGGAAACTGAGTTTGTAATTTAATAGAGCACAGGAAACACAAAATATAGAACCCTAAGAGATTTACAACCCATAAACCAATTAAAAAGGGCCACAAGGATCAACCAAGCACAACACGAGGTAGGAGAAAATGATAGAGACTGTAAATCAGTAAGTTTTTCAAAGGAACAAACGAGACGAGACTATTTTTAGCACCAACACTAGCTCCGAATCAAGGATGGGCACTCCCTGTGAGTGCCACAAGAACAAAAAGTAGACTAATTGCCAAAATATCCATTGGGCTATGAAGTCATCTTAGAGAGCATATAAATAGAGCCACCTTAAAAAATAAATAGATAAACCAAAACAAACAGGTCACCGAGGACCAGAACAAGCAAAAACACAAAAAAGGGAACAAACAAAAAAACTATACACTGTACAGAAGATTTTTCCTTGATTCAGGGGAATCAATCCAAGAAATGCTTAAAATTCTAGCCATTAATAGGAAATTCGAGTAGTTCACCATTTAATTCCTTAAGGAAGAAGGTGTGTTGACCAATCTTAATATCAATAGAGTAAGGGCCCATCCATAATGAGTCAAACTTTCCATGCTTGTTCTTATCCTCATGTATCTTATCCCATAGCAGCATAAGATCTCCAATATTGAAGGCTCTAAGAGTGACCTTCTTTTTAAACAAATTATTTAGTTTCTCTCTAAACTTTATATGCCTCTGGTGGGATGCCCTCCTCTCTTCATCAAGCTCAACAATCTGGTTAATATGAGCATCATAAGGATCTACCTCTTGATCTTCTAACTGTTGGATGAACTAATAAGAAGATAATTTCATATTAAGGGGCAGCAGGGAATGAGTCGCATAGAGTAAATGAAATGGACTCTTTCTAGTGAACCTCTTGACAGTGATCCTATCAGCCCAAACAACAAACTTCAACTGTTTACCCCACTTTCTCTTGTTTTGCTCCAATGTTCTTATGATGATTTTCAATAAATTTTTATTACTAGACTCATCTTGTCCATTTCCTTGGGGATTGTAATTGGAGTCATATGTTCAGATGATTCCACACTCCCTGCATATTGCCACTAAAGGTTTAGCTCTACATCTCATGGAATTATCAGTTACAATCTGGACTGGCACCCCAAACCTGTAGATGATGTTGTTCAACACAAAGTCAATGAAAACTTGGTGTGTTGTCTTCTTGGTGGGGATTGCTTCCACCCATTTATTAAAATAATCAGTTGCTACAAGAATTCACTTTTGGCTAGAACTTGAAGGGTCTTAAATTTCACGAATGAAATCCATTCCCCATTGCTTGAATGGATCTTCAATTGACACAGGCTACAAAGGGAGGGAGCCTAAAGCTTTCAATCTACCAGAGAAGCATTGGAAGCCTTCACATGTTCTAACCGACAAGGTTGCATCCTTGAAAAGAGTTGGCCACCAATAACCAACCCTCAGGATATTATGTGTTGTGACTCTTACATTAAATTTCCCACAAAAACTCCTCCATGGAGGTCAGAAATTATCTTAGGGGATTCTTCTTCAGTAATACAACTTAAAAGGACTCCCTTTGGGTTCTTCCAAGCTAACTCATAATCAGTGATGACATATTTCTGGCAAGTGAAATTAAGGGCTCTTTTTTGGTTCTTACTCAAATGCTCAGGGCAGTTTAGATGTATAAGACAAAACATCACATCCTTGTACCACTCAGAATTCATCAACTTTTCAAAAAAACCTACCCTTTGTTCTTCTACCACATTTACGTCAATATTTTGTAAGTTTCTCTCTGCCATAAGCTTAGACAATCCCAAACCTCTCACCAAAATCATGGTTTTGATGTCCATATCATATTCTTGCAATTTTTTCACCCATCTACATATTTTTATTTAGACTTCCATCTCTGACAAGATGTCTTTTAGCATGGTATGTGAAACATAAGAAACAACTTTTGAGCTTAGAATATAAGTCCTGAAACTCTTTGTTTCTATTACCAAGGCAAATGCCTGCTTTTCCATGATAGTGTACTTCAGCTCAAAACCCTACAAGGCCTTACTGAAAAAGGAAATGAGCCTTTCAACCCCTTCATCATCCTTCTGTAGTAAGACAGAAGTAGTAGTGTTCTCTGAAGTAAAAGAGAATAGTTCAAAGGGATTCTTATAATATGGATCTGCTAATATAGGTGCATGCTTGAGTGCCTCTTTAATCCCATTGAAATATAGGATGGAAACCTCCTCCCATTTGATGAACTAGTCTTTCTTTAGCACAGAAGTTATTGGAATGGTCAGCTCAACAAATTTTGATATGAATCTTCTAATGAAATTTATTTTCCTAAAAAAGGACTGAATTCCTCTCTTAGTCTTTGGGATTGGGACCTTGTTGATGGATTCTACTCATTCTGGATCAATCATCACTCCCTCTTGTGACACTATATGACCAAGAAAATTTTCCTTTTGCACTCCAAAATGGAATTTCTTTGGATTGAGTGAGATGCCATATTCTCTACATCTTATCAACAACTTCTCCAAGTGCAGCAGGTGATCACTTCTCTATCTAGAAAATATAGTTACATCATCTTGATAGACTACGATAAATTCATTGATGTAACAAGCAAAATCAACATCCATTGCTCTTTGAAAGGTGGTTCCAACATTTGTCAGAACAAAGGGCATCCTGACATAAACATAGGTCCCCCAAGGAGTAGTGAAGGTTGTCTTGATCCTTTCTGATTCCTTCACCACAACTTGGTTATAACTAGAGAAGCCATCCAAGGTGGAAAGTAACTTAGAACCAGTCACTAACTAGAACATGTGCTCCATGTTTTGTAAAGGATAGTTTTCCTTCATTGAAGCTCTATCCAGATTCCTAAATTCCACACACAACCTGATGTCATTATTTTTCTTTATGAATGGTACTAGGTTTGCCACCCAAGAGGAATATCTTGTGGGCTGGATAATCCCTCCATCTCTTAGTTTCTTTAGTTCCTCTTGCATTTTAAGAGATAAAAGTGGATTAATTGGCCTATGATTCTACCTGAATGGTCTTGCATTAGATTATAAGGGGATCTCATGCTAAAAAATGTTCTCTATGTATTCCTTTAGTTTGGAGTAGGTCCAAGCATGGCAATCTTGGTATTTTTTCAACAATTAGATGTATGACTGTTTCTCCTCCTTGCTGAGATTACTTTCTAACCAAATTTTCGTTGGATTTTCCTTCGTACCAAGATCATGTTCCTCAATATCCCTTGAGACTGCAAAACATCTATTAACAATACGATTATCATTATCAAAATTGGATTCAAGACCCACTAGCCATCTAGGAATAGTGTTGGTCTGCATCTAGATGACACCCTTGCAAAACAAGGTCTCCTTTCCTTCTATTGCAAATACCATTGACTCCCAATCAATACTTTGATCAAAAAATTCTTCGTTGTTTTCCAGAAATCTTCTTATTTGAGCATCATCATCAAAAACCTGTCAGTGCTTAATGTTATTAGGGACAGAGGGTCTTATCAAAACCTCATATTCACAACATGGAGACACTGCATATTTTTCAAACTGATACCCCAACATTGAAATCCCCTCTACCAAGTCATTGAACCTCCTATCATGATGCACAATTTTGAATGAATCAAACATCTTAATGAAGTCCCAAACTACATGCTTGTACTGTTTCATTCACTAGTTCTTTGCAGCACACAATTTTCTGACTTGTTTTACAATTAATTATTAGTCTCCTTTGACTATAATTTCCTTGACACCATATTTCCAAGAAATTATTAAACCTATCAACAGTTCCTCATACTCAGCAATGTTGTTAGTGCATTCAAAGTTTAGCTTGAAAGAGATAACAAATCTTTCCTAGCTTAGAGAAAGCAAAACATCACCAGCACCATTCCCAAACCTAGAGCAACCTCCATCAAACAACAGGTTCCAACGAGAACCCACTTGTTCAAGGCATTTTCATTCTTCAATATTGTGCTCCCTTCCATCAGCAAATCCCACAAAGTTGTCTACATCCACATTTGTGTACAATACCTCATAGGAAGCATTATTGGGATCCTCAATAAGATGCAACATTTTCTTTTCTCCATACAACCTAACAAGGCTTCCCTTAATTGGAATGGTAGGATAGGAAATATCCATTTTGACACTCCCACCAACACTTATAGCCCATTTTATTGGGAGTAGCATGCCCCACTTGGCTGGGCAATCAACTATGACAACATCAAGTTACAAATTTTTACCTAGGTATGCTGCAAGTTGCACTACCAAACCCTTCACACATCATACCATTGACACTTCTTTAGAGTCCATGGTATTGCACTTCCCATATGTTGTTGTTACCTTAATATTTAGCTCATTCATGACTTCCAAAGGCATGACATTGTATGATGCCCATGAGTTAAACATACAATTATGGAGCAGCCTATCTTTAATAACCAGAGTGGTGAAGAATGGATCCAAATTCATCTGAGAGTCCACCAAGGATGTTCCCAAATAGACCTTAGGTGGTTCATATACCTCTTCTAATGCTGGTGGTGCTTCTAGTTCTTCAATAATTGGAGGAGTCTCCACAATATATTTATTTCTGTGTAGGGCAGTCTTCTCTTCTTTCAACCCCAAGTATTCAAATGCTCTCCTTTTGTGCTCAGGAATCCTAATCCACTCAAAAATTGGGATAGAGACTTTGATTTGACTTAAAAATTAGGCAATATCATATGGGACATTCCTTGGAAAGGAAGTAATGGAAGGAAATCCAACACACCCATTAGATGGCACAAGATTCTTGACAATTTGGGCATGGGGAGGAGTATGATTCTTGTTTTGAACTGCAGGGCTTTTGACATATGTATCTTTCTTGGGGGACTCTTTAGGAATGTTTGAAAGTAAGGGAGCTTTAGGATTGATTTGAGGTCCTTCTCCTTTGACAACCTTGCTTCTTGTGTTATATTTTTTCTCTTGGGCCACAACAACATTCATTAACAACTATCTATCTTCCTCAGATGGGATTCCTCCATCATATTTTTTATCATCAAATCCCTTAAATATTCAAATTCATTATTGGAAAATGAAAAAACCATGTACATTATATTGAAATCTAATTATTTAAGGGATTTGATGATAAAAAATATCAATGACATCTATCTCCTCCACCACAGCATTGAAATCTGAATGCATTACTCCTAAGGTAAGTCCTATCACTATATTGAAATCTGAATGCATTACTCATCTCAGTACAAGAATCAATAGAGTTCTTCTCAATGTCTTATTAAATGTTATGTTGAAATCATGTATTGACTCATTGGGGTTATTTTTGATATTTTAAAATCTGGCAATGATTTATACCAGTCCCTGACATCCTCTTCTAAGGTATTGATAAATAAATTGATATATACATCTTCATGTTCAATCTCAAAATATTCCATCATATTGATAAAAATATTTAGATGCTAATATCCAATAATAGCATTATTTCCCTAGAACTTTGGCATTTTGTTCCTTACATCGTGAGGTACTACATTTGGATATCCAACCACTCCCACAAAATTTATAGGTACAAAAATGTTTACAACAAAATGGGGTATGGGTGCAGGCTGGGCCATGTTTCTTTAAGGAGGTGACCCTAGAGGAGTGAAAAATTGATGAGGGGCTAAAGGTCCTTAGAACGTGCAGGAATATAATTTTCAAAATAAAAGTCTCCCAAAGGCCTTGTCTTTTAGAAATCTCTATCAACCTCAGAGAAGATAGGTGCATAGTGTGAAGTAAACCTTTCAAAATCAAATGAAGGCACCTCTCCAGCTAGAGAATTCAATTCCAAAAAGAGGCTACCTAACTCATAGTAACTTGAACGATAGTATTCAATGATGGGCCACTCACTTTCTTCAATGGTGATCCCTCTTCTTGTCTGTTGTTCCCCCACAGCTCTCCAGGATTTTCTTCCTTCTGATTTTTCTTTTCCTATCTATGGAAACAATGTCCTAGCAGGGTCCCTAGCAAAGAAATATTTTCTTCCCTCTAGCCTTGCAAATATTAGTAACAGATCTAACTTTGATAGAGTTTTAAGACACTCGTAGTTTTTACTAATTAGATCAACAGAGAGTCACCACTAAGGAATTTCACCTTAGTTGTGAAGGTACACTAAATATGATCTGTTAAAGGTTTGTCAATGCAAGAAACATGAAATGGAAAGATCACGATCTATCTTCACCCAGATGTATCAAATGAAAGCTAGTGCATTAGGTATGGAAAATGAAATAACTACACACATAACTCGAAGTATACAAGAAGTGTTTTACCAGGTTCTTGATTTTGAATTGAGATTCCCCAGCAACGGTGCAACTAATGTTGGTACCAATTTTTTTTCTCCTTTTAAAGCCAAGAAACAACAAGGATTCAACATGGAGCTTCGAGGCAGCCAAATCTTAAATATATGTAATTTTTGTAGCTGAGGAGGAAATATGATTGTCCCTTTGTTACTTGGATATGTGGAGAGATGTGCAGAACCTTAAGAGGATATTATCTTATCCTAAATATTTTAGGTTGTGCCTTTCAACCAAGGTAAGAGAACCTACTTTGTAAACTCTGTTATTTGGAAGGAGATACAAGTAACTTTCATTTGCATAGATTTTATAGATAAGGCCTTGGGGAAAATGTGATCAACACACCAGATCTAACTCTCATGAGTTGTCACTTCCAGATCATGGAGAAACTTTAACAACAAGGAAAAGGTTACTAAATACATTTGAGACCCTGATTTATCCTACATACTTTGGCAAATGGATTTTTTTCTTGTGTGGGTATACAGAGTAGAAAAAGGGTATTATTGATAGGATTGGATGTTTTGAATAGATTTTGGTGGGAAGGGAGATAGGGTGAACTTGAATCAACAGATCCTTAAGATATTATAAAAAATGGAAGGATTCAACCAACAAAATGCCACAAAAATTAGAAGTGTTTCTTCAACTAGAATATGTGCCCAAATGGAGGCCCAAATTAGCACTCTTTCACACAACCAATGGGATTCTATCAGAAAGGCTCGAATAAGAAAACCCAATAAAGCACCAAGATTCAAATCAAACCATGCCTAAAGTACACCTAAAGGCTTACAGATAATCTTTTTCAAAAAATGAAAGAAAAGTGATTTTAAACCATTTATCTCACTCCCAGATGAGGGATCTTTTGAGAAATTAAATTGCAGATACCACTAAATTATCACAAGGATTGACACTTGTGTGATTAGACTGGATTTTGATTAAAGATTATGATAGAAATAAGAAAAACTATTTACATGCATTCAGAGATGAAATAAATACACTTTACTCACGATTAACACAAAATAGCTCAAGTTTGACCAAATGTTTTAGCAAGGGAAAGTTTCCAGAACAATCTCAAAGATTTTCAATGGTTGTACACTTACAACCACCTTGACACGATTGAATTTGATACAAAGAGAGATATACAGGATTCTTGGATGACTTCTCAAAAGGGATGGGCTCTGTTAAGCTCTTTCTACTAGAAAAATTAGTCTCTGACCTTTCCAAAAAACTCCCAACCATTTTCATGAAAAATTTGTGTCATTTATAGAATTTACAACAAAGTCTCGTCTCCCCAAGAGAAAAAACATTAAATCCACTAGAGCTCACCATGATTCTTAGAATAAAATATATAAGAAGTATCTAGGTGCTTGAGGGGATAGATTTCCTCGAATGCCTCCTACATTCAGCTCCTTGCTCTTCTTCCTTCAATTTTCTTACCAATTCCACCCCTAATCTATCGAATCTGGCACCTTGCATGCTCGGGAGAGGAAAAAAAATAGAAAATCCGATTAGGCACAAAAGTCATACCATTTTAATGGTGAAAGGTGTCCTCTAGATCTTCGTACAAACCCTCAGATAGTAACATTAACTTCCTTTTCTGCTTGGTTTATGGAAAATACCAAGAAATCATGGAGACTCACACTTCCAGACATGTTTCAGAGAATAAGAGGGGAAAATAAAATTTAGGCTCACAGCAGCCATTGATCTTTACTTTGAATTTGAGCCATCCACGTTGCCAAGTAGCGAAATCCTCCATGTGTCCTCTCAGTGCTACTCCAAAGCAAAATCGAAAAGAATATCTTCAAATGAGAGTCTTACTTACACTTAGACACATTTTGAGTTTAGGATTTTTTTGAATTTTTCTAAGTACCCAACTAAGCTACCTCCAACCAAAAGATTGTATTTCCCCTGTAGATGCAAGGATACAAATTTGACCTAGAGAAACACTCGTCAAACCATAAAATACAAAAAAATGACCATTTAAGCCTGGGAATGGAATTTTCTTCGAGGAAAATTTTTTTAGGAATGTTACAAGGCTCAAATATGTTTCTCAGGGACACATCAATTCATTCTTCTTCAATTATTTAGGGTAGAAAATAAATAGAAGACGCATCCCGACAATGGAGAACAAACAACATGGGGGAAACCAAGTTTCTAATTGAACAGAGCACAAGAAACACAAAATAAGGACCCCTAAGAGATTTATAACCGAAGAACCAATTAAAAATGGCCACAAGGATCAACCAGGCACAACACAAGGAAGGATAAAATGAAAAATACCATAAATTAGTAAGTTTTTCAAAGGCACAAATGGGGCGAGACTATTTTGAGCACCAACAAGGTCCATTTAATCAATGCCTTCCATCGTAAATAAAAAATCAAGTTGCCCATTTTTGCACTAGTGTAAAACTTGCCAACATTTATGGCTAGCCTGTGGGAAATGTTTCCTGCTAGCTTGTAGAATAGTGCCTTTCTCTTATCCATTAGGCATGTTGTTGAAGCATAGAACCAAAATATGTCTCTTCTAAAAAAAAACCCTTTTGAAAAACAAACTAAAGTGGGGAAAGGATCTAGTGAACAAGATCACGTGCACGAGTGTACTTATTGAATTGAAAAATATCACAATGTGCATGAATTGCACTTATTGAAAGGGAAATCCTACTCTAAACAAACAATGTAGGATTTTCAATAAAATTTATTAACAAATATACCATTCACAAGAATGGGAATTTATTCACCATTCATCCTTGAAAGATGAAATGCATTGTGATCTTTGCAAGCCAAAATCATGTAAGGACTACTCCAGATTGTATTAAAATTTGTGTGGTTTTCTGGATTTCCACGATCAACATCCCATTTCAACACAATGTCTCCTTCATTGAAGACTCTGAACTTTTTATATGCCTTTGGTTATTTTCCATATTTATATGAACTTGATCTCTTAACTCTTACAGCTCCATTAATTTTGCATAACGAACCTATATTGATTCATTCTACAATAGTTACATCTGATGTAGTAAATCCAATGTGGGTAACTCAACTGAAATGGGAATTCTCACTTCTTTTCCATAAACTAGTTTATCTGATGACTTGCTAATTGATCTTTTAGGAGTAACTCTATCAGCCCAATGTTCTGAATTTAACATGAGATACCAAGCACTTTGGTTATCCTTGAGCGTTGTTACGATGATCTTAAAAATATTTTTTTTAGTGCTTTCGGCTAACCCATTACATTGTGGGTAATAATTAGATGAATTACTCCAATAAATTCCATGCTTGACAGCCCAATTTTTTACCTTTGCACCAAGAAATTCTAAGGCATTATCCTAAATGATACTTGTTGGAACAACAAATATACGAATTATAATGTCATAAAATGATAAGATTGAAGTCTCATTAGCTTCTTTCAAATCTATTGTTTTACTCCAACGTGTAAAATAATCCATAGCGGTCAAGATCCACTTATGTCCCTATGACAAAGATGGATTTATCATGGAAAAGAAGTCAAGACCCCATTACATAAATGGTTGATTCACTAAAATAGGCTACAGGGGAAGCGAAGCTAAGGGTTCTTTATCAAAAATTAAAACACAATTTTTACACTTTCTAATCCATTCGAAGTAGTCCTTCAATATGTTGAGCCAATAGTAACCATATTTCATAATTTTTAAAGTTGTAGTACATGTTGAGAAGTGACCTCCTAAAGGTCCTTCGTGAAACTCATATAATAGTTGCTGAATTTTATCATAATACATACATTATGGAAAGATTCCGTTTACATCCATTTTAAACAACACACCATCAATGAAAACATAAGATATAATTTGTAACCTAAAATATATTCATTTATTCTTACCCATACATTCCGGATAAGTAACGTGCTATAATTAATTAATCAAATCTTTCATCCATACTAATTCTTGAACATCTTGATTGAGTTTTTGTTGCTGCGTTTTAGGCTATAAGAAGACTCTTGACTGTTGATATGTGATTTCAGCATGATGTAATGAATGATTGTGAGGGTGTAAAAGTTAATTTTTTCTTAGAGAGAGCAATCACTCCAAGAGACTTATGAGTAGGTAGAATACGTAAATAATCAGAATCAAAGTTTTGCAAGGAGCTTGAGTGTTTTAACAATTGTATTGGCCTATATTGATGAAGGTGGAGAAAGGTATGGTGTTGGTAGACTAATATATTTCTTGAGAAGATCAAATTTTGTAACCTTAGCTAGTCTTGAACCTAGAAATAAGGTAACCAAAATAGTGAACTAGATTAGATGCATGTAAGTGATTTCCTATAAATGGATAAATGTGTTAGCTATCCTTGGGAGCTCTGCATCATATTTACTAGATTGAGTATGATTTAGACACTCACTTTCATTTTAAATATTATATTTTTAAGCTTTATCTAACTCATTTAGTCCTAATATTTGCATATTGAGTTCTGTAAAGCATTAAGAAGGGTTCAAACCCCTTGTACCCTGTTTTGGAGATAATACATTAAACTTAAGGTTTATGTGTTTCTAACCAACTTTTTTCATTTTACAAAACACCTCTACACCTATACATCACCAAAATTTGAGAAAATTAGAAAAAATAGTATAATGTACAATGTTAAGGATTAAATCTTTAGAATAATTATCAATATAGACTTATAGGAATAGTGGAAAAGCATACATATCTTTCACATTATCACCTTCTAACCCAAATTGTCTTTGTAATATATTCTTCAACTCTCTTCCAGATGTACTTAGATCTTCACCTCCCTCTCCATTACCTTCATCTTCATATTGCAACATCCAAATATAAATATCACTACTAAATCATAATATAAATACACTAATCAACTCTATTTTACTTAAGAAATTGGTAAGAAACAAAAAAGATTTGAAACTGAATCAAATAAATATTAGAGGGGGCCCTCAAATCATTTAGAAATGCCCAGAACTCACCGCCTACTCTCTTCCTATATAGAAATTCAGTGAATTGTTAGATATCTATATGGGGGCTCACAACGAAATTCAAGTGTCTTAGAGGGTTCTTATCTTATCTTAGCTCATGAATTCTTGTCATAGCTCATCATATATATAGGGGACGAACTAAACCTATAGAATGAGAAAATGATTGTTGTCTAAATATATTCCTTTCACTCTTAATTTCTTTGTAACTTCTGAAAATTACTCCCCCAGTTGTTGATGTAGTATTTAAATGAAATACCTCAAAATTAAACTTATGTGACTAAAAAATCATTTCCTTTAATAGAATTTTAATTTTTATCATCCTATAAAAAAATAAAAAATATAGAGGTACAATAATTGAATAAATTAATACAATAAAATCAACATATACAAAGAGAATGCATAACATTGAAAGTAAAAAAACATGGCATATATTTTTTACATAATATCAAAAAGAAATTAATTTATGTCCAAAATTGCTTCATTTCAGAGTATGAGGAATATTCTCAAATCATCAAAAATAAGCTCCGACACATCTCAAACTGAAGTGAAGATCAGACAGAGCTATTTTTACTTTTTTGGATTGATAATGTGAAGGGAAAGGTTCTATAGACTAGTTTTCCACTCTCATTAATAACCATGGTCTTTTCAAAGCTGTTTTCATTTCCTATATTCATTAAGAAGGGAATTTACTTTTCCCAACTAGTATCTGGATTTTTTAGATTTATTTGAGCTTGGTTAGTTTAGGAATAGTATAGATATGATTTTGGCTTAATAAGTTCTTACACACTCCACATTACATATTTTTTATGATATTACCTTTATCTTTGCACATTTATATCAATCTAATCTCAAATAAAATGGGAACCAATCAATCTAATTGATATCAAAAATCTAGTGTCAAAGGCCTCCCATTTGGATCTAGAGTTTAAAGATAAGATTTAGAGCATGATTTTTCATACCAGGTAAGATCCAAAATTCACTTTGGAGCTCATATAATCCTCAATTTAGAACTCCTCAAATGCACTCTGATGCTTTATAGGTAAACTTTAGTGCTCTTTTGCTAAACATCTGACACTTTTTTCTAGATTCTTAAACTCTATATACATACTCTGGTACTCCTAAAATACACTCTAGAACTTAGTATGAAGACTACGGTGCTCATTTTCCAAACTATGACGCTCTTTTTCAAGAATTCAATGCTCTTTTGTCAGACTCTGACGCTCTTTTCCCAGACTCTAACACTCTAGCAATAATTTTTCACTCCTCATATGTCATATGGTGCTTTTCAGGAAGACATTAATACATGTTTCTAGACTTTGGTGTTCTTTTTCCAGACTCTAGTGCTCTTTAGCATCATTTTGTAAGCCTAATAAGCCCAATTAAGCATATTTTACCTAATTTTGGTTCTATAATATGTTATAATATAATTTTGTTTCTAATTTGGGCTTATGAAATTATTACATACCTCTATTATATCACACTAGACCTTTACACACCCTTCCTAGTGATTATTTACCTTAAAACATCTAAATTCTAAGTCAAAAATACATAATCGCTAAAACCCAACCTACCTAAGAAAATAGGTTAATTTAATAGCTATGAGAAACCATTAATGATGAAATGGAGATAGATAAGGATTTGGGAAGGGAAAAAATAAATACCTTATGTTTCTAACATCATTTTGAAACCCAAATTTTCTTTCAAGGGCTAATAATACTTCATTTTCTCTATAGGAGGAAAAACTATCAATTCAAATTTTTGAATTCCCAATTTTGGAGGGAAAGAATTTATGGATAATTAAAATCTCACTTACAATATTGGAATAATTTTGAGATGTGTAGGGATGTTTTTGAAACATCAAGGGGGAAATAATATTGAAATGGAGGCTCTAACTGAAGATAAAACAACTCAACAGGGTTTTGAGGAAAGGAAATAAGTGTTTTGTGAAGGTAATTTGATCAACCAACGCCATTCTAAGAAAGAGGAGTACTTTATAATCATAAAAAATTAAAATTAATGATAAAAATATTGTACCAATCCATGAATAAATCATATACTAATTAAACACCATGATTAATAAGATGAAAGTAATTCACTAGAATAGCATTACATAAACCTTTGCAAACAAATTAGCAACAATATCATATATTGTTATGGAACTCAATGACATACAATGAGAATGTTCCTTTCTTATATAGGGAAGCAATATCAATCTAATAACTATTCAAGTTCGTATATCAAGACATAGATTAAGGAAAGAACTAGTCAATATCATAGATTAAGGAACGAACTAGTCATCAAAGATCTAGTCAATACCATAGATAAAGAAAAGAAATATACCTAACAACTAGATAATATCTCCCTAATATCTAAATAAAATAAAATAAATATCCACACACATAAGTGGGTGAGGATAAATACAATAAAGGTAAATAAAGTACCTAGGTGAACATGAGATAAGGTAAATACCCTACTCTAACACCCCCCGTTAAGTGAAGTTAGGGGCCCAAAATAAAAAATAGGAATATCCATAGTATGATTCCCGGTAACAGGTTCTGATCAGGTACTCATGTACAATATATCCATGAAGAAATATTGAACCAAAAGTAGGAAAGAATGTTCCCTGCAAATAGCACAAAATCCTTTTAGTATCCTGTCAGTGACTACTATGAGGAGAATGTGCGAACCGTGATACAAGACCTACTGCAAATGAAATATCAAGGTGAGTATGGTTCAAGTACATGAGGCTTACAACCAACTGCCTATACAATGTATGATCACAAAGTGGCATGGTACATGTGGAAGTAAGAGTAAACCCTGACTGAAAAGGAGATGGACCTAGCTTACAATCGGCCATATCAAATCACTAAAGAAGATCATGGATATACTTTTTTTGACTCAAATGAATCCCTAAATTTTTCTGAGAAATAAGCAATCCAAGGAAATAATGCAATAACCCAAGATTTTTCATGTCAAACTGTGTATAAATATCCCTCTGAATATTCTAAATGTGGGAAGAAGAGTTCTCAGTAAGTAACAAATCATCAACATATAAGACAAGTATCACAATATCCTCCCCAACATGTTAGAGATATACAGTATGATTAGAGTGGAAACAAAAAAACTAGTAAATAAAACAAAATAATCCATCTTCTCATACTAATCTTGAAGGGATTTTTAAGACCATAGAGAGACCTTCAGAGTCTAAAAAAAGATAAGAATCCTGAAACAAATCTAGTTGGTTTCTCCATGTATATTTCCTCTTGTAATATCCATGTAAGAAGGCACTCTTCACGTCCATATGGTATACAGGCCACCCATGTGATAGAGTAATAGTAAGTACAAGGAATACACAATCCATCTTAGCAACAGGTGCTAAAGTCTCAAAGTAATCAATACCTTTAACTTGTGAAAAACCATTTACAACAAGATGAGCCTTATACTTGTCAATGGACCCATTAGTTTCGTATTTGGTTCGATATACCCACTTACACCTAACCATATTTCTTCCTTTGGGAAGAGATACCATATACCAAATATGATTCTTCATCAAAGAAGAATACTCAGCTATCATCGCATCATCCCACTCTTGTATCCCGTGAGCTTGTGAAAAATACTGTGGATCCTTAGAAAATACCTAACAAAAAATTCCATAACTTGTAGAATGTGCGTGATGATACCTAGTGAGTGGAAGATCATGTATGAAAGGTGTTGCCTCAGAAAATTTAGTATGATCCAACTTAGGAATAGTGAAAACATCAGTGGGAATAGGATCCTCAATGGCATCTATAACATACTCGTCAACCTCCTCAAATAAAGGATCCTCAAGATGAGATAAAGAATAATAAGTAGGCATGGAAGAAGATGAATAATCATGAGGTTGGAAGCACTCATCAAATTTAACATGTGTTTGAAAATCACCACATGAGTATCAGGATCTAAAATTATATAAGCTCACATGTCCTCACAATACCCTATAAATATCAAGGGTTTTCTCTTATTATCCAAGGATTTCCTTTTCTTCTTTGGCACAAAGGCCCAAACATGGCTCCCAAAGACTCAAAAAAATGAGACATTAGGCTTAGTTTTGGACCAAGCTTCCTCTAGAGTCAAATGCTCAAGTGCTCTATGTGGTGTCTGATTTTGAATTTAGTTATCACAATTAACTACTTTTTCCCAGTATATAGGAGGTAAATTTCTAGAATGCATCATGTAGTTATCCATTTCCTTCAAAGTTCGATTCTTCCATTCTGCTAAGCCATTTTGTTATGTAATATGAGGAATAGAATGCTGGTGAATAATTTCATGAATTTCCAAAAATTCAAAAAACTCGTTGTTGAAGTTCTCCCCTCGATTATCAGTGTGAAGGTTCTTTATAAAACTAGAAACCAAATTACAAGTGCCCCTCAAGAAATTATCAATAAAGGTAATTACATACTTAGATCCATTGAAAGAGGGGGTAGGAAAAACCATCAAATCATGATGCACAATATTAAGTGGTGAAGAAGCTCTCTTGGAAAAATTCTTAGGAAATTGATCTTGGTGTTATTTCACTAATGCACAACCAAGGTAAACTCCCTCAAGACAAGAAACTTTAGGAATACCATCAAGCATACCATGAGTTCTCAAATCCTTCAAATATCTATAATTGAGATGTCCAAATCTCTCATGCCAAATCGTACTCTCTGAATTTGCATGAGAAACTAATATTGTCCATATAGAGTAAGTTTCATCAAAACCATCAAAATGATATAGTCTAAAACCATGATTAAAAATACCTTGAGCGACAAGTGAATGAGGATCCAACAATGTTTGTACTTCTACCCCATGTGGTGTAAAATTTATTATTTTTCCTTAACGAAAATGAAAAATTTGATATACAGAAAGAATTTTTTAGTGATGTTAGGAACATATAGTGCATCTTGGATACCACCACCATAAAATTATATGTCTAATTTTCCTATAATAGAAAGAAAGGAAGAATATTCAAACTCAATTTCGGAAGTATAACTCAAATATATAGATACAAAAGACTCCTTGGAAGAATTCATGTGATGAGAAGCACCAAAATCTATAACCCAACTATCTACAAGTGGTGACTGAGATCTCCCAACAACATTAAGTGTTTTTCCATGCTGATTAGAAGGAGGTGGAGTGGAGATAGAAATTTTTTGTTTCTTGATTGCATCCTCTAAGGCTTGCATTCACTTATAACACCTATGTTCTTCATTACCAATATCCCCACAAAAAGAGAAACAAAGGCTAGACTTATTCTTGGATTTATAAGTCTCCTTGGGTTTAGAGTTGTTTTCTTTGGGTTTAAGATCACTTTGAGATGGAGAAAGGGTGGATTTGGTTTTACTTTTTATTTTTTCCTTTCCCTTAGTATTAGATGCAACTAATGCCTTTTGAGAGGTGGAAGACTCAAGGTTAGACAATTTGGATTCTTCCCTAGTAAGTCTTTCACAAAATGTTTCTAAGTTAGACATTTTTGAATGTGTCACCTAAGGACATCCATTCTAGAGAAAAAGGTAGAAGAAAATATTTGGAATGGTCCTCTCAACTTGGATATAATTAAGTAAACACACTCTTCATCTTTCTTATCTCTTCCACTCCCCTTCAACTATGTCAAAAAATTCTTGAACTTGGTAAGATAGTCTATAATTGATGGAAAATATTCAGGATTAAGAGAGGTGATCTCAATTTCAAGTTTCATGGCTCTCATGTGATCCACTTACCAAATAAACACTCCAATTTCTCCCATATTTTGAAATTAGAGTCACATTTTTCCAAATGAAACAAAATGACTATCACTTACATAAGTTCCTATCAAACCCATACACTCATAAAATTTGCACTAGTACTAAAATTTCTCATATTCTCTAGTGAACAATAGTTGTTCTTAAGAAGTTAAATCCCATAATCCTTTCCACTTAATTATTGTTTCCATTCTTTGTTTCCATGTGTGGTAATTGTGTGTTGTTAATGGGTCAAACATGATTTAATGCAGAAGTAGACGCCATCCTCAAAAAATCACCAAAATAAATGCAAGAACCAAGTAAGGCAAAAAGACCCCCAAACAATGACAACAAGATCCCGCCCATATTTTGGAACTTTATAATGAGTATGCATGTTACAATATGGAACTTTATAATTATAGTGAGATTCTCAAAATAAATATTTTGAATAGAAAGAGCATGAACAAATGGGAACTTTTACAAAAAATTGACACTCAAAACTGAGTTATTGAAAGTCAAACATTACAATTGCTTTCAATATCTACGTAAAACCCACTTATTTCTGGACTGTGTCACTAAAATGGCCTTTGCCACCCAAAATAGCAGTTTGTGGATCCTTCACCGAAATAGAATCAATCATGCACAACAGGGTTAGTATTAAGCACTCTACCAAAAAGGAAAAACAATGTCTTTCCAAAAACTATCAGTTTCTTGCTAACCAAGAATGCCACAACAAAAACAAAAAAATTTCCCAATTCTGATCTTGAAGAAACTCAGAAAAAACCCATAAATTAATTTTCTAGGTTTCATTCTCTGATTGACAAACATTCCAACGCAGTGTAGACAAATCCTACATCTCTGTAATAACAAAAACAACCAAAAAATGAACGTGCTTGTAGAAATGACTCAATTTTACACTTCGATCTTAGGGGGTTTGGCACCTTCTGAATCCAATGGAAGCTATCTGTTTTGCATAAAACACATGCAACAACAAAATATAAAAAAATCTCAAAGATACGAATATACAAACAACTTATTTGCAAAATAAAACTTAAAGACAGATGTCAATAGCAATCTCCTGCTTTGATAGCATAAAAAAAATGATAACTAGATCATGCCAAGAAAAGAACTCATATGCTAATCAAACACCACAATCATTAAGATGAAAGAAATTCACTAGAATAACTTTACATAGACATTTGCAAACAAATGAGCAACAATATCATATATTATTATGGAATTCAATGAAATATAATGATAATAGAGTCTTGGTTATATAGGCAAGGAGTTACAATCTAAGAACCATTCAAGGTCATAGATTAACCCATAAATCAAGGAAAGAACTAGTGAAGACCATATATTTATGAGATAACTAGGCATCAAGGATATATTCAATACCATGGATTAAGGAAATAACTATTCAATACCATAGATCAAGGAAACAGATATACCTAATAACTTGATAACATCCCCTTAATATCTAAATAAATGAAAATAAATATCCACACACATAAGTGGGTGAGGATAAATACAGTAAAGGTAAATAAAGTACCTAGGTGAACATGAGCTAGGGTAAATACCTACTCTAACATTTCTCATTTAGACAACATGGGGATTGGTACATTTTCTAGAGGTTAAAAAATGAAGTGCAAGAATGAGAAAAATGTTTATGAAGATCCCTGAGAGAGGAGGAAAAAAACCTATTTATAATCTTGATTTTTTCATCCGGTTAAGATCGCCAGTAGATCCACCTTCTAATTTCATGGAAAACATGTACTGAGAAGTGGTTAAAACCAGATTGATCTATAGATGCAGGATTTGCTGCAGCATATGAATCATGAGGACCGATATGAAATGGTTAGGGGGAGGATATGAATTATGCAAACAAATGTAGTTGGGATGTGTTGTATAAAATAGATTTAAGTTCTTTTAAAATGGTTAAGGTAGCTTTAAACTGGTATCGGTGGTTTAGGATGAGTAAATAATAATTTTGATGGGAGTAATGCAAAGTACATTTTTATGGAGGTGTGTGGATAGTGACATCTAGGAGTATACAAACATTTGGATAGGTTTTTAATATAACCTCAAAGTGTGTATAATGATGCCAACTATGTGGGTTGAAAAAAACTTCGGTGTCTACACCACACTTCACTTTGTAGGTTCATACTGGAGATTCTCCCAAATTGGAAATTGCTTTAGGCATAACTGAACCGCTTACTACAATTGTCAACCATACCAATTTTGACACCTAAATGATCCTTGTAAGACATCTAGGATATGATAAAATCATGGTCAATATTTGAAGGCTTATGAGAATCAAGAAACCTTTTGTACCATCTTCTACTTAGTAAAGACTAGTCATGATAAGATCTTTCAAAAAATGTACCAATTAAGCCATATCTGACGAGATCTAAGCTTCCTCTTCTGCTAGTTTTGAAGAATTATCCTTTTGTTGCACATGGATACATTTGACTCAAAAAAGGATTATCCTACTATCCTAGAATACTCAAATCATTCCATAATGAAATCATTAAGGATTATGTTTTTTCATCACCTCAATTTTATTAATGTTTGATGCACATTAGTATAGTGAAAAATATTCCTTTGCATAGTTTATCATGATGATTTGGCAAAAAATTACTCTGATTCCACTAAGTTTTGAAATATGACTTGGTGTATAGTATTCCTAGGATCAAGATGCAATTAGAATAATTCAATCACCTAGCATACAATAATAATTCACTGAGATATTTTTTTGACAGGAAGCAACAATTTTTTTTCTCAAATCTTAGTGAGTGACTGTATGAGCTACAAGGACTATTTTGTTGTTTCTCTCCACCTCCAGCCTCATGCTTGAGGAACCTAGTTGATACTGCATTCAAGTCTTCCTCTCCAAAGATGACTAGATTATATTCAGGTGCATATAATCTGTTGTTACTTTAGCATTCCTTAGATGTACACACCTTCCATTTGAGGCATAAATCATATGTATTAGATTGAGGTCTGTGCAACAAGCCATATATTCAGGAATGCATTTGGTAGAGATCTCTTATCACTTGAATGAGGCTGATTATAAACATAAACACCACTCTTCTGAGACCATGTTAACTATGAAGCATGACTCCTCATATGCATTCAGAGCTTATTGGATTCTCTCATTTTTCTTGGCTAATATGGCTATCTATAGCTCTAATTGTTGTTTGAGTATGTTGCCTATTCTAGTAGTTTTGCAAGTAAGTAGCTCTGGTAGGGCCTATTAGATGTGAGCTAGTTTATTCTCAATTGACATTAATTTATTTCCCATGGTTTGTAAACATTTAAATACATCATCTGATGGAGCTGTAACAACATGATTTAAAATGGTAACAATTTGTGGAACAGGTGCCAAATCTGTCATAAGAGACATTGATGGCCTTGACACTAATTGTGCTACCAGCTTCAATAAGACTATTTGAAGCCCTAATGGCAATATCATAAGTTGATCAGAGATTAGCTACTCCCATAGATTGAGTCATAGCTGAAATATCACTATTTAAAGATCTGAGATAATATATAAATGCATGATCAACTTTTAGGCTATACACTGACTAGAATCTCTTTCCCAAGTTCGGTAGCAGATCTGACTGTTGGAAACTAGCCATGAATATCATGAGGAGATCTACTTCTCAATTGTAGATAGTTGTAATCCACTGAGAGTTTGGTGATCAGAATTGTCTAAAAATTTCTGAATTAATGCTATCCTCTATACTTCATCCCTTGGTTCAGAAACTCCCTATCGGTAAAACTTCTGTACCATTACATATTTTTTAACTTTCAATAAAATAAAGCTAAAACTTATTATGATTTTCATCTGAATCAGTTTCTAATACTTGGTTAATCCACAAAGTGACTGTAGTATAGTTTAATGTGCTCTACAATGGTAATTTGCCCATTTTCACCTGTAAATGAAGTGCATACCATTCAGGGACCCATCTAGGTATCACTTATCCCTTTTCACTTGAATTACTAACATCCTTGATCATATAAGTAATGGTCACTCCCAAAAAATTACATCAAATGTCGAACAAGTGGAATTACAGGGATCTTTTAATAACAAGACTATATACGTGGTGAGAGTTGATCCCAGAGGAGAGTTGCCAACTTACTGGGCCTATTATACGTTAAGGTATTACTGCAACTCTTCTTCTTCTTGAATAATTCAAAGGTACAGGGATGTGGATGCTGTAGGAAGTCCTCTTACCAATGACCTTGTATTCACTTTAAGCATACCACACCATATAATCAAATGGTCTAGAATTGAGAACCTTATGGAGTCAACCAATTAGAATATTACCTTGAGTCCTCTAGAATTTAGATTGTTGCAGCTTGAAATAACTTACTCAAAAATGACTTCCTCTTGTTCCTAGTTGTCCATGTTAGTGGCTGTGCATCTGTAGTCACTCATCTATATCCAGAATCATCCTCTGGGCATTCCCACCTCCCCATCCATCTCTTACAAAGTGCATCATGGACTTCTTAGATTCATTGGTTCGGGTTCTTAGAATGTAATTGCTAGATGACTCACTTCCATACATGTAACATGAAAACAGCTCATGATCATGTGGGTATACACAATTCTTGCAAAACTTCTTAGGATCTCTAGTACCCATATGGTATATGATTGACTCTATATGTTGTATTCATTAAACCAATTCAAATGGGTCTTAAGGATAAAAGATGACTGTCACTGCAAAGTGATCTGGGTGATACCATGCCCAATCCACTTCTGGCCCACTTGGGGGCCTCACCATTGAGTATATGGTCTCATACTCCCATGTATGCGAATGAAGGTGATCATATGCACGATACCACATGGTTTGTTCCTCCTAATGTCAAGGCTATAACAGGTGTGTACTGAGGGATAAATATTCAACAAGCTACACATGTACACTACTATGACATATCGTAGTTCCATGCTACTCAATACTCTCTAGCGATGGTATACTGTTATCCAAAATTCACCCCTCAAGGTAATTTTGATAACATGCATCAAATTCTTCAGTCCCTGAGCAAGTAGGTTGATTCAAGGCCCGAAATCATGTTTTTAGGGGGCCCATTCAGGCTTCTCTCTAACTATCCCCATCCAAGGATAAAAATCCCAACGAGTTAGAGAAAATGGAAAAAATGCAAAAGATAAGGTTACGGGACTGTTTTAAAGCATTTTGGGTCTGAAGGGTGCGGACCGTACCAGTGTGGGTTGTACCGAGGTTCGTCATACCAAGTTTGGGACCAAAAGGGAAGAAAATTGGCTAAGTCAGACATTTTTGTCCCAGGCGGTCCGCGGGACACTTGGGAAGTTGGGACGCACAGGATGCAAAAAGGTGAAATAGCCGTAGGCAATAAAAATTGTCAAGTTTTTTTTGTTTCGCGCGGTTTGGGATAGCTGGGACAAAAGTACACGCGGGGCGCGAATCAGTTGATTTACTGCAAGATAGTCTATTGCGGGCAGTGCGGAGATTTTAGTCCGGGACAGCCGAGACAAAAGTACGCGTGGGATGCGCAAAGGTGAAAAAGGTCACAAAAAGGGACAAGGAAGCCCAATTGGCTGATGCAGAAGAATTTGTCTGAGGCATCCGGAACATGCGGACCCGATTTTGCCGCAATATCTGCAACTCAAAGGAAAAGTCAACGTTTGACTCCCGAAACTTCAAACAGCCTTAACTTTTGACTCCGAGCTCCGATTTTCACAAAATTGGACTTTCTGGAATGATCACAACGTCCTCTACGCTACAGTCAGTTAATACTCATTCCTTTCAAATGATAGAAAATTCCTTCTAGACCCAAAATAGCTGCCCACACTCAAAAGGCCATAACTTTTGCATTTCTCAACAAAATCGCACAAAATTGGTACCGTTGAAATCATGGATTTGATCCTGACACAAAAAAATAAATAAATTTAGGATTTGATGAGATATCAGTGAGAATTTTTCATAAAATGTGTCCGGGTTCATAACAGTGTTTTATTTGGTGGTTGGGAGTGCAAGTAAGAGGCATGGTCATCATTATTTGTCTGGTGCAGCACCTGAGATAGTATGGGGATCCTTTTGCAAGTAATATATAATCATTTTACTCCATTTAATTCCTCTTACAAGTGGTTGAAGGAAATATTTTGGGATTTCCATTTTCCCCTTCTCTCTCTCTCTCTCTTCTCATTTTCTTATAAATTGGAGTATTGAGCTCATTGTAAAGGAAGAGTAGTTTTTGTAGCAAAGCTCAGTGAAAATTAATTTGTGAAGCCAATGTGTTGCAAGCACTTGTTGCGGACTCCTTGCATGGTGATCCAAGCTTTTATCTTGTAACTGATTGAACTGTGCATATCAAGAAGCAATAAAATATAAGTTTGTGGATGCATCTTCCCCTGCTATGTTTTCTTGCATTCTTCCTTCCCTTCAACCTTGATTACAAGAATATTATGTCTATTTTTATGTTCTTGTAGGGATCCATTATCATTGTGTATGTTTGAAATGTTGTTGTGAATGCATTTTTCTAGATTATGGAGAACTGTCATCACCCCTTCTAGTGTGCACTTTACTTTTGTATCTCACGCATTAGAAGACTACTCTCACACCCTCCTTTTCTGGTGTATCACTGATCTAGTGTAGGATTTCATTTTATGCATTCTCTCTCCCTGGTCCCTTGGAAAGTTAGATTAGAATAATTAGTTTACCCTACATTAGAGTAGATTGTGGCAGGTAGTTTAGGAGCAAGAACCAGCTTTCTCTAGAGTTCTATCTCAAGTAGCATGTCCCACAACTTGGAGATAGTACCCATGTTATCCAATCACACTGTGAATTCAAGTATATGCATTTGTATAAACATAAGGGTGTTGTGATTTGGCGATAACAGTAAGATGATAAATTAGGTAGTTAATATTCACAAGAATTAAAGGAAAGATACACATCATTTAAAATAATTGGAAAGGCTGAAACTAGTTCTCATTCAAGGAAAAACTAGCTGAAATATGATTCAATACTCCCATGTCGAAAAGTCCTCCATTGTGCCTTATTAGTGCATACAATATATAGCCAAATAATTCACCCTACCCATCCTAAATATAGACTACAATCTATACTCGCCCATGTATGCTAATTTTACCCCTTTATCATGAATAAATAATGGAATGAAAATAGACATGGTTATTACATGAGGAATTAATAGCCTTAGTTACAAAATAACACCATGTCAAAGTGTGGTTGACTATTCTATTTTTAATACAATTAATATGGTTGTGTAAATAATTTGGCTAATGTTAACCACTCACTTGTTATTCAAGTCATCTCGAATATGCATGCAACTTATTTTGTTTACCCTATAGGTGATGATTTAAATAATTAATTTAAATCTCAAATGTGACACTTCAAAATTCACCCACTTACAAGGCAAATTTATCTTTATATTTTATTTGTCCTTTAGTGGCGGCATGAAAAAATTACATACTGGGAGAAAACAATGCCTTTAATTTCCACCATTTAGTAAAAATAGCTCTACCCACATGTGGGGACCACCTGTAAGCATGTGTAAGAAAATAATGTCATCCTTTGTGAAAAATAAGGTAATCATGCAAGGCATATTCTTTCCTATCACAACATCTCTACACTTGGCATTTATTGTTGATTGAAAAATATATTGGCTCCTTCTTTGACCTTCATGGCATATCACATGATTTCATGATTGGCTTGCAATATACATCATTGTTTAGGGGAATTTACCTTGGTTTCACATGGCATATAATTACGTAATAATTATTGTAACTTTGAATACTGCATGGTATACATTGCCTAAGGTTTTGGCTTCGGAAAATATCATTGCTTATAATACTACATGGAAAATTATAAAATCGTTACCCCTTGTATAATTCATAAATACATTACTTGTCGGCCCCTTTTTTATCATCATTGCACATAATATATTTTAATCAAAAATCATTTTTTTGATTAATCTCTCACTTTGAATTTTCACGGTATATACTTTATCATAGAACTTAGCAAAGTCAAATGTAAATTATTTTTGTTGGTTCCCTTTTCATGATGACACGACACATTATTTGGTTGGTGGCGAGATCCTAACTATGGTCTATTTTATTGGTAACTCCTATTTTGCATTGAAAAAGTAAGTTTTGTGCTTAGTCATTGATCTTTGTACTATTCCAAACTGAATCATTGATTTTAGAACCATGGTAAGTAAGGTGGTTGATTTTTGTCTACAATGCCAACTATTTGATTTGGTACAATTTGGATCCTGGTCATTGATTTCATTAAACTCTGTTTAGCAGTGTAGTTAGTAGTCATTTTTATCGTGTGTCATTTGATCTTGTACTTACAACCTTGAACCATCGATGTGGTAACTCTTGATCGAGTTAGTTTTTCATTGATTACATTTAATTTTGAAAGTAGATATGTGTATTGTTCTAAATTTGGAACCTTGATCTTGGTATTACGGTGATCTAGGTTGTTGAGATTGGTTTGCATTGGAAGCTGGCAACTTGGAATTTAGACCATTGATCTTCGTATGTTTGTATCTACACCAATGATTCTTTAACTCTGATCGAGTTAGGTGGAAAGCTGGTTGAGTTTGGATGAGTGAAATAAGTCAAAACTTAATCAAATTTTTATTTTCATTCAAGCCTATAGGGTGAAGCCTTCAAAAAAATTTAAGTCGCAGGCATCATTCGATGAATGTGGATACTTTTTTTTTCTATCATTCTTAATCCATTTGGCTTCTCTTTCATGTTTTTGGCCGTCATTTTGGAGCATTATCGAGCTCTTTAAACTCTATAAAAACAACCTCTATGATTTCTAAGCATGAAGCCTTGTTTGTTTGTCATTTTCAAAGGCTCTACTTGAATCTTTGGGGCTCTGAATTCCATCTTGGATGTCATTTATTTCTTGCGAGCTCAAACTTCAATACTTTGATCTTTTGTCACTATTTATGGAGGAAGGTAAGGCCATATTTATCAAATATTATAACTTCTTCTTCCTTTCGTTTTTTTTCAAAATGCATTGACACATCATTTATTTGATTTCCTTTGTGTTTTCTAGGAACTTTCAAGTTTGAAAATCATTCTGGGCCTTAACTCTTTTATTTGAAACTATAGGGTTTGAAGAAAAAACTATAAAATGGCAAGTTCTTGCTCTGTTATTTAAACCTTCACAAATCTTTATAGAAATTTTGACAACTCATGAGTAAGATAGTTATTTCTTGAGTGTAGAATATGAGGTTATTATCTTTCTTGGTTTGGGGGCATCTGGAAAACAAGATTCAAACATTTTTTGTGAAGCTTTGTTGATATTTTTTTATACCCAAAACTCTTATTTGAATCTTGTGCATTTATACCCAAACTAGGTTTTTCTTTTGTTAATTTTGTTGTATTTATAACTCCATATTTGTAACAAGAGTTGAAACTATAGCTAGGACAAGATTGTATGTTGATTTGGAGTTATGTTCCTTGAGTGTAAGTATTGTTATCTCTCGAAAGTGCACCCTGTACAGAGATTCTTGCAAGTTTTCTATGCTTACACAATTGATCTCTCTCTTTCGTAGATACAATGGAAACACCTCAGGTATGTGGGTATACCTATTTTGAGGTAAGTCTCTGGTATCAAGGCCGGTTCCTTTTTGGTGTATCCTAAACTGATTTCTGAGAGTTTGAGGGTATAAGATGACTGTAAAATAATTAAAACTAAGGTGTTACACCAAATTTGTATGAGGAATTTGACTGAGTATATGCACAACTGATTTGGGAAGGATTCTTGATGCACGAACCAATAGTTTTTTATAGAATGTTTAAGGGAAAAACACGTGATTGTACTGAGGGAGAATCACAGCAGTACTAATAAGTTAACATGTACATTAAACTTAAGTAGAAAATACTAAATTTGCAGCAAGGAAAGGTGATTTGTACCCTGTCTAATCACAGACCGTTGATTTTCATATTATGATTAGGGATTTGGCTAGCATTTATTGTGTGTGGTGGCATCCTCAATGTAGTTAGCATTGATTTCTATAATGATCTGTGAACGTTGATCCTGTGTCCTCGGGATGTTTAAAACATCGATCTCTGACTGTGGCTGAGTTTGGGTTAACCCACTTCTTGGGTTCAGGCAGTAAAGGGAACTTGACCCTAAAGCACATTCATTTGGATTTTTGGTTGTATGGGAGAAGCCCTGGAATATTTTCCTCTCGATGCCATTACTCTGTTCTGGTAAGAGTTTAGCTTTCGTTCTATTTTGGATCTCTTTCTCTACAAAATATTATTTGTCATTTCAGTTTTGTGGTTTCTTCGTAGCTTTCTGAGTGAGGTTGTTGAAGTGTGGGCCACCATTATTGTTTTTAGGTGAGATAATTTATGTTGCATGCGTACACCTCTATTTTCTTTTCTTCTTAATATGTATCACTAAACTTTTGGAAATATGTGTGGGTTCTGTGACTTGTTTCTCTTGATTTACTTCTGAGTTGAAAACCAACATGGGCCTGTGGACCTCTCACTTCATCATCTGGTTGCTCAAAATTTTTGACCAGTTGATTTTCTATAGTGAGTTTTTTCTTCGACCCAATCTATGCTATCAATTATAGATCTGCATTTTCCGAGTTCTGGGTATCTAACATGTTCGGCCATTGCTAAAATTAACTTCAAAAATACTTTGTGCTCATGTTTTTTCTATTATGAAACTCTGATTTACTTTTTTCCTTCCCTTGTTTTACTATGGTGAACATAGAGTATTTCTTCCTTTCTGAATATTCATACTTCAACCTCTTCTGTGCATGAGTCCTTTGTGTTTTAACCTCCAGAAAACTACTACCTCGTCATTTGTTGAAAACATTATACAATGTGGTTAAGTTTTTCAGAAAATGTAGGTCTATATATTATTTCAAGTCCATTCTAAAATATTTGTTTCATTTATGTATTCTGGAGAATCAATTTGTTACAATTCATTGTCTTAGGATAAACTTGATTTTCTGAAATCCTGTAGCATCCTTTGAGAATACTTTCTTTAATCCTTTTCAACTAAGATCACTTGAACCTTGAAATTATCCATGAGATGAGTGTAATCGTTTTCTGAAAATCATATCTATTGAATGCTTGACTCTAACAAAATTCTTGAATTTCTGAAAATAATGTACTATTTTCTGAAACTATGCATAATGTATTATTTCTGGAACTCTGTTTACCACTCTTGTACGTTTGGACAATTCACATTTTGTCAACAATGTAGTTCTATCTTCTTTTGTGCTTTAATGTTGTACTTGAGCTTCACCTATAATTGTTATCTATTATTTAATCAATTGACTTCTATTTCTGTAATTGCAAGTCATGCGTTTAATTTGGTCTCTGAAGCTATTATCATATTTTGTAGTCTTATTTACATCTCAACATTGTATAATAATCTGATGGACAACTTATTTATTCTAATTTGAAATTCCATCTTTTCCCGTAGTAACTAAAATTTTGCCTGTAGCAACTAGCTTTGAAATTCTAAAATTATATCTATTCTTGTAGCAACTAAAAATTTCCCACAACAACTAAGCTTTTCCTTTAGTGACTTGTACCTGAACACTTAGGAAAATAGTTAGAAAATAATTAGGCTTTTGGCCTCTCTTATGTCCATGTTTTTCGCCTTCTTTTCTCCTTCTTCTTTCTTCTCACTAAGTGAATAAAGTATACATGCAGTTTATTTTTTCAAGTAGAATACATCTCCTGTTAGGAGAAGATTCATATGCATGATTTAGGATAGTGTAGGAATATGAATTGATCCCTGAGCTCATAACTAACAATTAACTCTTTTCTTCTTTTTTAGGTACAATGGATTCCACAATGAAGATGAAGGAAAAACAAGAGATGGAGATGAATATGTTTCAATCGAAGAACAGAAAACCCAAGGCAATGATGGGTTCACTCATACTCCTTTTCTTTCTCTTTAATGCATGTGTACCTTTATTTTTAGTAGCCTTACTTTACTTCTCAATTACATCCCATGACTTGTGTGCGAAACATTTGACTCTCCTTCTGAATAAAACATTGAATTTTGAAAAATGAGTCATGTATTCCCTTATGCATTCTAGATTTTATGTATGGATTGTATAATGAACTAAACAACTTAGTAACATAATTGAATGTCTCTATCGTGAAGGAAAGAACATTGATAGGAACTTGTAACATTTAGTAATGAACTGGGATTTTTTGTAATCTACATTTCTATTTGTTGCTTCAATGCTCAACACTTCACCCAATTTGTAGTTATGTCATCTTCATCAAGGCAACACAGTTTTCCTTCAGGGCTTTGTATTCTTTTGCTGAAGATGACATGAAATTGTAGACTATGTGATCTATTCTATTTTGAGACAACATACATAACTACGTATTTCACTTAATCTTGTAACTAATTCAACAATAACTAATAACATCAAAACTTCTTTTAGCTTAGGTATACTTCACCTAAAACTTTTCAATGTAATGACGAAGTTTCGAGTTTCCCATTTTTGCACGAGTGTAAAAATTGTCAACACGTACCTTGATTCGCACATTCCTTACACTTTTGGTTTTTTTATATTTTGATCGTTTGTCTTTAAATACTCCATTCCGCAGTATAGGTGAGTCATAAATCGAAAATTGTTGAAAATTTTGGTTGTGGCTTTGAATTCGATAAATTTTAAATTATGTCTGAAGCTTTAGATTATATCTCTCGTGAGTATTTTAAAATGAGTCTTTCATTTTAATCTTTCCTTTGAAACATTTACATTCTCATCTTCCTTAAACGTTCATTTATGATAGGAGTATGGTTGTTTTATTTTCTTTGTAAAACCTTAATGTATTTAAACATTGTATCATCTACAATTGTGTACATATACTCATGATTTCTTAATTGACATGCTTCTGAGATTTTATCTAATTTCCCTATACTTTATATTTGGGTTTTGTGTTTACTAATGGCTTTTAAGTTTCATATGTTGTGGATAATGACCTAATTTGGATAGAATATTTGTTTTGATGCCAATGTTGAAGGCAACTCCTTTTACCTTTGATTAATCCATGTTGTAGAGTAACACCAATCTATTATATTTGATTTCATTCTTCCAATGCAATTATATCAAAGATTATTGTTCCTCCCTGAAGTAGTACCCATGAATGGAATTTTAGCTTCATTTCATTGCTTCATAATGTATGTTAAATATGTAGTTTTAATACTGCAATGTACTTTAAAAGTGGAAACTCATTATAACTCACTAGTGTAGCTTGATTCCATTCCTGTGGATGATAACCATTCTTCCTGTAGCATACTTTTTCATTTCCTTGATTGTAAATGATAAAAACCTGCATTGTACTTGACACTTTTATAATAAAACTATTTGGCACTTACTACATTCTATTCTTGAATATCTGAAAATAACTTATCCTTCCGGTGTTGGATATTGCTTTGAAACATTTGAAATACATTTTTGAGTCCTTCCTCCACATTGATAACCTTAAATATGTTGCAACAATGTTGTTTCTTTACCTATGGTCTTCATGCAATACTGTAATTTTAGATGGAAACCTTTTTCTATTGTAAGCTGCATTCTGATTTGACTCTTCTTGTGAGTTTCGAACTTTGATCTCGAGTTCTGAATTCTTGAACTTTGTACTGGGAATTATTTAATCTACACAACAGGCTAGTATCTATTTTATTTTAATGATGAAAATTTCCCTCATGAAGTTGATACTTGATTTCTAGTTCTGATGTTTCTTTTTAAAATATTACAAAAATATAATTCATTTCTTCAAATGGATGCAAGATTTAACCTCAATTAGTTCATTCATAAATGATTTTTAAGTCTAAAATTTTTCTTTGATCATCATGGATTTTTACTTTCTGAAACATTGTTAGTTGATTAGTTTACATAAAACAATGATTGAAGTGATAGAATTTTTGAATTTTACACTTTGTAAATAAAAGTTGAATACATTGTTGCATTTTGACTGTAACTTTGAATTTTGTTTCAAGTCCTCCAATGCATGGTGTTGTGGAATTTTTCTAGTAACCTTGTAACATAGTTCTTAGCTTCATAACTCTATAACTTCATGGTTTATTTCCCTCAAATAATTGTGTCACTTCATGCTATTAGCTTCATTCTACTTGTAACTTATATTATAACTTTAAGTTCTAGAAACTCTGTCAGGCACTTTGTGTATTGATTATGATAATTTCTTATTATATTTATCCCTTGAAACTTAGAAGAATAATTTAGTTGTTCATTCACCAATGATGGTTGCATGGTTGAACTTATTTATTTTGACTTCATCCTCTTGTTGAATCACATTTTTATTCGATCAATCTTCATGAATCTATAGCTCTGATCGTCTGATCTTAAAGATGTACTTTAAGACTGTACTCTAAAATTTACAATTGAAATATACCTCAGGAAAAAGGAGTTATAATCTGTTTATCCTTCTGATTATTCTCCTTGAACTGTTTGACTGTATGAGTGAGTGTTGTTCTGGAGTCCTCGAATTATGTTTGCTCATTGAGTGCAATCTATACTTGATAGTAAATAATTTTAAAAATGTATTGATCTCTTCTATTGCAACCTGTACCTACACAATTAAGAGTATTTATAAAATAATCATTTTATCCTCTTTTATGTTCCATAGTGACTTTATTCTCTTTCCTTTTGTCTGTCATGATTATTTCGAATTCCATGAGAGTCTACAAGATAGTGCATTCTTAATTCCATGTATGTTACTTGATGTCCCTTATGCCTATGATATTAGGAAGTCCATTTGTATGAATTTGAACAGTACATGAGTATAAATTAAATGCTAATCTCTTGAATGATGTTTTACTTTTATTTTCAGGTACACTGTAGTTGTTGGATGATAAAGAATGGAAGATGGAGCTAGAGCAAGAAAAAAGTAGACTAGGAGATAACCCAAGGAAATGATGGGTTTCTTCTACAGTACTTTACTTTTAACTTAATGCACATGTACTTATTACTTCAGAAGTTATGAGTTACATCCGATGGCTTGTGTTGGAAATATTTAATTTCTTCATGAATAAATGACATTAATTTTTATAACTAAGTTGTATACTTATTTTTGCATTCAAATTTATGACATGTATTGATTGTATGAAGAAATAAAAAACTCAACTACATAATTAATAGTATTTAAACATGTAAAAATAATGAGATTTGAATTACTTGTAACTTAATAATGAACTCCCCATCATGCAAACTGCAACATTTTTTACAACTCTTAAATATAACATTTCACCTACACTGTGATTCTCGCCTTCATCAAGGAAATGCATTAGTCCTTCAGGGTTTTTTTTTGTTGCTGAAGATGAACTTGGAATGGGATTCTATTTGAGGTGCTACATTTTGTAACAACACACATAGTTGTAGTAGATTACATGTAGTTAATAAATTGTTGTAACTAAAAAAAGTTGAAAAGTGTATAATATTTCCCTAGTTAGGTCCATTTAATCAATGCCTTTCATCATAAAAAAAGGTTTCAAGTTTCCCATATTTGCAAGAGTGAAAACATTGTCAGCACTACTAACACATAATATTCCTAGCAGACACATTATTAGGACCATACATATTATAAATCAGACCTAATGGATTGATTTGTGAACAACGTAACAACTTATTCAGTCATGATCTCAACAACATTATTTTATTTTTACAACTTGTTTAAAAATATTTATTACATATTTATGTTGAAACACTTGAAAAACTGATATAAGGAATACTTTTGAGGCTATCTAAAAGGTATGTTGATACTTTTAAAACCATTTTATGCATTTCAGACAAGCTCTCAATAAACATACCTAGGATTTTTAACTTAGTTTCAACATGGAGGATCTTTTGAGAAAGAACTACAAAAGTAGGAACATCACTTAAGGACCTATCATGCTACCTTGGATTTGATATATGACTTCTAAAAGCCTAGAGAATGCACTCCACATTATCCTGTCATCTCAAAATAACATGAAGTCATTAAATAAGTATGATGTCTCAATTATTTCTTTCATTGTCGTTGTTTTCTTGTTAGAATTCTTGGATGCATTCCAAGTTGTGTGACCACCACATCACCCGAGATATCATCCTCTGCTTGATTTCCATATAGGTACACATGTTACAGTTCATACACCTTTTCTAACGCTGCATAATATTCTTGCATTTGATTGTCTAATGGTATCCTAGTGTACTTTTTTATCCTTCTTAGAATCTGAAAATCCTAGAAAATATACATGACTTGATTGAGCCTTCAAAAATCTTATCATTAATTGTTCTAGTTCCTCTATGAGTGTATTTAGATATTTATTTGATCTCTCACATTCTTAACTATTGACTTGTATAGTTTCCTGACATATCTCATGATCTACTTACCAAAATGTCTTTGTTTTCTTTGCAAGTCATAAATTTGGTTAGTAACTTGTTCTAACTCAATCTTAAGAATCCTTAATTCTTGGTCAAATTTAATAAAAAAAAATTCTTTTCCTCTCAATGCATTTGACACGTTCTTAACAAAATAATCCATCGCATTAAGTTATTGACCATGATTATTTTTATTGAACTTGATTTATGTCTTTAACTCATTTATAAGAGCTTCAACAATTTCATACTTCCTTTTCAACACTAATTCTGCTAATGTGCCCATGATTGTCTCTTCAGGATCACCTTTAAGTTGGTAGGCTTGATTCAAGAGGACCAGGCTATGCTACCAATTGTTAGAAACTATGACACTGAGATGGCGGGAAAATAACTGTCTAATAAAAATTTCACAAACATTTCCATTTCCTTAATTTTGCTATGATTAACAAATGATATCATACAAAATAAAATAGCGGGAGAGAACACACAGAGACACATAATTTAATATGGGAAACCAGATTGGGAAAAATCCCATTGAAATAAATAATATGCGAGGCGAGATATAGATTCCATGGGCCTAGCCGCCATGGCCCCTAGATAGATATAGATAGGGCCCCGGGAGATGGCTATAGTTCTAATGGCCTCTCTATTCCTCAATTCAGATTTGGACTTGCGATCGATCAATATGTGACTAACTGTATTAGATTTGTTAATATTAATGAATCTAATACCAGAGATGTACTCCTTGTATAACAACCGATAGAATAATATGTCGTTTAATTGTTACAAGATTTAATGGTTGAGCTCCAACTCAACCCAGAGTTGCAACTCAAAAGTTTGACTAAGATATTACTGAGTCTAATAGCTTCAACTCCCAAAATTTGGTTAAGCTACAACTGAACTTTAGTAAGCTTCAACTTACAAGGAGTATTAAACCCCCGATCATTTTAAAAACTACAACTGATATTTAGTGAGATTTAACTCACAAGGAATATACAAATATTCTCATTCTAATCTATTACTTAGGCTTAAAAATATTTTGATCACACATGGCTTGTTATCTCAAACAAATAATAGTGACCTCTAAATTATCTCACTCATCAAGTCTTAATTTTCTCTTTTACTCAAACTGAAAAAAAAATTCTATCCTGAAAGCCCACTAAAAAAACTCAGTCTTGTCAATATTTCTTCAAGCAAACACAAAGTTATTATTTATTTTCTTTCTTATAAAATCTCCTCCTTTCAAGAATCCTCACTCCTTCATGCTTATTCTCTAATACCGATCTTGGACTTACCCACTTTGCATCAACACTTTTGATATCATCTTAAGAACTCTCCTTTATTTAAACAACATATTCAATCTCATATACCTGCATTCTTTACATCATTCAACATTCTGATCTCTTTAATTTCATGACATTCAACCCACTTTCCCATTCGTATTAAGGTAATTTGCATTTATGGACTTACTCACTCAAGTTCACTACTTCATTCACTACCTTCTGCTATATATTTAGCAAACATTTTTGTCCCTCACATTCTTAACTTAGGCCCACTCAATATCACGACATTCTTACTTATTCAATCATTATTTTTATTGTAAATGATTTAACTATCATTGACTATTAATGCCCCATATATATCTATAAAAAAGAATGGACATATATGATAATTTCAAAGGCTTTGTGGTCTCATTATTCATGTTTTTGAAAGAATCAATCTCTTTCGGTATCTTAGACAACAAACACCTTCATATACTCCTGCAATTTAACTCCCAGTATATTTTATTCTCCAAGCACACTCTCTATTTTAGTCTTGTTACTTATTTATCCAAAAGCACACACAAAAATTATTAGTCCTTTTAAATTCACTAGACCTTTTATCTTCTCTCAATGCCATATTCTATTCGAGTAGAAAACAAATATTTTGATGAATCTTAAACTTTCACTACTTTAGATTCATGTCTTTGACTTGTGCATCATGGTTCTTCAAATTCTAGTTTGAGCTAGATGAGAAGAATCTAGTTTTTTATTTGTTTATAAATTTTCAACTTCTTCATGAGCTCATTCTATTCGAATCAAATTGTCTCATTACTCTTTAATTTCTCCCATGAATCAACTCAGACTTGAAAAATTAATGTCCGTATCAAGTTTTTGAGTATAAATAAGAGCATAATAAGATTGACACTATTTCAAGAATAACCAGTTTATTCTTTAGACCTGTTCATGTCCTTTGGTGAGTATGCCTTAATATTTTCATAATATTTTTAAGATGCATAGCTTACATCAGGAAATTCTCGCTGAGTTTCTCATTGAGGAAGTTCTTTCTTTGAGCTTCTAGCTGTCTAACCACATTCAAGACCCAATAAACATAATTATATCCTTTCTTCATCTTGAATAAGATTTTCAAAAAGTCCTATACACTGGATGAAGAAAAAAACACCAATTATATTTGAATGCACCATGGTGAGGGATGAGAACCTCTCTTAAGATGATTGTCATGAGTTTTCATACTTTCAAGAAATTTTTTTATCATAATAGGCATACATGTGCTCAATCATAACTTTGAGAAGTTATTCACGATGAATCTATACCTTAACATCAGAGGAAAAGTGATCAAAGAGATTATTTGTTATGTACAGGGTTATAACTATGACCTCAACGCAACTGTCAAAACATTTTTTCTCAATACTTAATGAAATATTCTAAAACATAACGAATACAGATGATGACCATAAAGAAGATCTTTCATGAGATTTGCAAGAGTATTTACTAGTTCAAATTTAAATTTTGAGAAGTTTTTTATAAAAACCTAGGCAGAGAGTTTTTTCCCACTGTTCTAGCTCAAGGGGCTTCAAAAAAAAAATTCTCTAAAATTTATCAATGAAATGACAAACTTTCAACTACTATGGACTCATGGATACACTTCACACCACTTCCATGCTTCGATTCATCTTACAAATCTCAAAAACACCACTAACATCTTGAAGTTTCCAAGAACATTATAGAAATAGTTATAACAGTGCTACTTATGTGAGTAAGTAACTTTATTTTGTGTATATGTATACATAGAAGAATGATTGACTGGAGAAATGATTCATGATATAAATTGTATTATGTCTCAAAGATCATCACCTTTCCCATTCATAGACCAAACCATGCTTGCATGGTTACATACACTCCATACCATAACCAGATATGAGATTTCCATGTCAACAACACATTCTAACATACTTCAAACATATTTGGAGATATAAGTTTTGAGGAGAGAGCCAACCTTCTTCAAACAATCTGAGACCATGCATGAAAGAACAAGGATATACCTTATAGTTTGTGATTTCTACTTTATGATGGTCTAGAAGGTAGATTGAAATAAATGGAAGTCAAAGGCATTATATTATATCACAAAAAAAAATTCTCAAATAATTTACTTCGATATTTGACAAGGATTCATATTATACTTCAACCTTATAGGAAAGGAAACATTGTTTCCCTTTAGGACTGTACTATCATATATCCTAATTGTATCCACTTAACTTGTACACACTGTGAGGACTCGTACTAAACTTGACTATCTTAAATATTATTGAAAACCCAAGGAACATGAATAAACAACTAGATAACCATTAAAATCATCAAATTATCTCATCCAAGTGATTTTAAGTTAAACAAACAACTTTTGTTCTCAATGACTCAAGAAGGTGCTTAGGAAAGAGAAAAACATGACTAAAAAATGATCATAACTTCTTTGATATTTATCCAATTTCCTTCCATCTATTTGCAATACTTCAGGATTGAAGTTCTCTACAAAAATTATTTCTATTATTTATCTTATGAAGGATCCATATTTTTTTTGGGTGCTAAGAGGACAAGGGGATAAATTTTCATTTCTTAATGAACCATTTTTAGTATAACTTGTATATCTCCCACATATCTCTTCAAAAATTGATTAAATTTGAAATTATGAAACACAACTAACCCCTCTACATTATTTATTATTTTATTTTTCATAAAAATGTTTGGGTGTGGAACCTATTTTTTGGTCTTCTCAAATCAGTATCGAAGTGTGGAGTACGAATTGGGAAGATGAAAGTTCTGACAATTTCTTTTCCAGCCGTGGGAAGATGAAAGGTTGTGATAGTTTCTTTTCCAGCTGTGGGAAGATGAAAGGTCATGACTTTCAAACTTCAAGGGTCATCTTTTGGAATTTTTAAAGGATTGTAATCTTATAAATAGAGGTGTTAGGGTATCTTGAAGATATATTGTGTGTTCAAAATATCTTGTGTAGTGACCACTTTCCTTTGACACCTTTTGTTACTAATCATGATACTATTGATTATATTATAGACATTATTATCAACCTTATTATAGTATGATGATAGATGTTAGATCATGGGTTATTGTTGACTTGATTCAGTTATGATGATGATTATTAGAGACACCTTGGATATTGATGATGGTATACTATTTTACATGGTTATATTATGGATGTTGTGTGAACTTGTGATATGTGGATATTGTGAGTAGACCTAGAAATGAAAATTATTGAATGATGATATAAGCATTGAGTAAAATTGTAAATGACATTTCTAGATTGCTTTGATGTTGTTGTGATTCATATATCTAGATGATTTTGGTAATTATATTTATATTAGTTTGGATGTTCTAATATAGCCATGAGGTTGAAGGAGGTATTTGTGTTTTGTAGGTTTAAAATATCACAACAAACATCGGGGGATTAGAGACCAACCACATTGGAATTCTAGATGAATTCAACAAGGTCACCATGGCAACTAGTATTTGTTTATGTGTGTTTGTGTGTGTTAGGGAATCCCATGGAGGGTCACCTTTAATTGTGACCAAGGGGTTTTATGTATTTTCTTTTATTTTGGTCCCTTTGTTTATGTTTTCATGTGTTTATTTTTTGATGCTTTTACCCCTTTCATTAATTTTTAAATGGCATATAATTTTTGTGAGTAATCATATTATTAAAATAAATAATGAAATATGTCATAAGAAGGTAATTAATGAGAGTTATTGGCCATGATTTAATGTGATATAAGTATGTGTAAGAGATATGTAAGTGATGTGTGAATTGAATTTTGAGTGTGAAACACTCCACCTTCTTGGAAATTCGAAATTGTCCTTGGAGGCTGAATTTGGAGGCTTGTGGGACAAGTTAAACTTGTCCCATACCTCTGAAATTTAATTACTAACCATACCTATGGTTGGGGAGTTGATATTAGACTTTTATAATGCTTTTTGAGTAGGCAAATTGTAGGTTTTAATTGCACTTTTATTACATGATTTAATCTTGGTCCTTTGGAGTGTGGGTTAGATTTGAGTGTGTAAGTAAGTTTTCATATTATTCACCCACCTATTTATTATGCATTGGAGAATGAATTTGAATTTAGGGATTGGGGTTGAAGATGTTTGATATGGCATCCTACGTGGATCTACCTCATACTCTTCCCTCTTCTATAAAATTCGAATGGCTTGCCTTTTTTGGGGTTGCTTCATTTTAGACACTTTATTCTTGGTAAAATTCCTTGTTGTTTTGGGAGCTCTTGCTTTGAAGAATTTTTTTGGGAAGATTGTTGCATGCTTATGCTTGGATGTTTTGGATTTCTTGCATTGGGATAAATTTTGTTGTCTTGGAACATGGAACAACTCCATCATGGAGAGCTTGAATCTTGACTTTTCAAATGCTCTTCTTTTATGAATGTAAGTGTTAATGTATGAATGTTTTGGCATGTTTGTGGACTATTGGGTAGATGGCCTAGGAATGGTGTAGGAGAAGACTATGGGGTTATATTTTTTTGGAGGCACAAGTGTGTTTTAAGGAGGTATAAGGGTGGAGGGAGTTGGGATTTGGGATCCACCTTACAAAAAAATAGCTTGGATTTCTTTACTCATTATGGGGTGCCATAAGAGGTTAGAGAGATATAAGGAAATGTGAGGAATAAGGGGTACTTGGGGGAGGCAGAAGGGCATGTCAGGGATTTGAAATGATATATATATATATATATATATATATATATATATATATATATATATATATACACACATATGTTGGTGGTTTGTTCTCAGGTGGTGATACCCATTTCCCCTTTGGGAGGCATAAGTAGCTTCCCCCATAGTTTATTTTTCCTTTGGCTTGCTTGATAAAGCCTTGGTAATGTTTTTAATGTTTAAATATAGTTGAAAACTACATTCTGTTTTGGACTGTGTTTTATTGTGATTATGTTGCTTGAGTGTTTGTGGAAGCCTATTGTTTCCATGAGTTGGATCACATCTTTTATTGATTTTTGGTTGGGGATCAGGAGCTAATGAAGAAGGATGGTTTCTCCTCTTCATTGGATGTCTTGGTTGGGTGGAGAGCATTGCCTCTCCCCTACTTTTATTGTGATCAAATTGGAAGAATGAGAAATCTGCATGTTGTTGTTCTCGAGTTGAGATAAAGATAGTTTGACAATCCCTTGTGAAATGAAATTTTATTGTAGCCCCTTTCCCACTTGAAGTGGATGATCTATGTATTTATTATAATGGAAAGATACTTTGTATTGGAAATGAAAGTGTAAATTTGAAATGTAAAAGAGTTATACTCTGTATTCTATTTTGGAAAGAATGTTAAAGAATGACATGTGTTTTGTATGTTTTATTTTGAAATCAAATGGAAAGGAGGTTGTAAGAGTTTCATTTGAATTAATGGAATTTTTTTCCTTTTTCATATGATATTCTTCCATTGGAAATCTGTATTTAACATGTTATATGAAATCCTTGTTTGGAAAAGAGGAAAAGTGAAACACGTGAGAAGAAAATGTAATATTCTGCCCTATATATATATATGTATATATATATGTATATGTATATATATATATATGTATATATGTATATATGTATATATGTATATATATATATATATGATTTTGGAAGGAATAAAAGAAGGATGTTACAAAGTTGTATTTTGGAATCAATAAATTATGTATCACCTTTCTCAAATTACACAGTGGAATTGACTCTTATCTTTTAAATGTAATTCAAATCTCTGTTTGAATGAAATAAATGCATATAAAGGAAATGTAATACTATGTCCTTTGAAATATGTAAAAGTTGGAAATCATAGATGTATTATAGTTTTTGAATAAGTTGAATTAAATCATTTGAGTGCATTATATTATGTTTGGAACAAATATTATTAATTGGAAGAAGAAAATGGAAAATAGACCTTTTTAAAATTTGAACTCCGTCCTGTTTTTTCAAATTGACAATTATATAATCCCAAATGCTCAGACCAAATCTGCAATAAAATAATAAAAAAAATTAACATTAATTTGGCTATAATAAGATCTAACTGAATTCATCTAGACTCTAACACTTGAGGAAATTATTATAAAACTTAGCAAAATTGGGCTCAAATCATTTTGCAATCGTGATGTTGTCCAAAAAATGTAGATTTTCAAACTATGAATCAATCATAAAAATTGAATCTTGAAATCTCTCTTAAATACACATAATAAAAATTTTCCATGTCTATTTGACATGTTGAGATAGGGACAAGAACAAATTGAACAAGTTACAATTTACCATTTTGCAATGTAAAATCCTGCATGACGTTTCTTGAAATTAACCCCTTAAACGTTTATCAAAATATTAAATTAATGATCATGTAGTAAAGAGGACGTCAAGAAATTTCTAGAAACTCCTTTTTTTCATAAAACTGATCTCTCCAATCAAAAGTTATTACCTTGTGAAGTTTTTTCTTCCTTGGCGTCGAAAAAAAAAATTAGGGAAAAATTTCCTTGGCGGGCCCGCAGGCCCGAATTTTTCCCTTGGCTCTGTAGGAAAATTTTTGGGAAATTTTTTATAATTTTCACCACCATCCTATTGACCCATAGCCAATCAGAAGCTTCCATGTGGTACCAACGAGGGTGTCAGTGGAGAGGTGGATCACTTTTTAAATTTAGTGCTCTCGAAACATTTTGGGAAAAATTTCCAAATTTTCCCTGCCGCCTGTCGGCCTACAGCAAACCAGGAGCCACCACGTGGCATCATAAGGTGTTGGAGGAAGATCGAGTGAATGCTACTGTTTTATACCTTCGAGGCGTTAAACTAATTTTCTCCCCTCTGCCCCCGCCTTCCCTGCATTGACTTAAGAGATGCCACGTGTCCCTTATGGACTTGCGGAAGCACGGACACAAAGTTGTTTTGTTCCCCCGCATAGGAAAATTTCTAAAGGTCTCCCTTCAGCCCGACGACCTGCCCTTGGGGAAAATTTTCACCTCTGGGCCCGTAGGTCCACTCTTGGGAAAAATTTTCACCCCAAGGCCCGCCGACCCATAACTCGAAAAATATGAGTAGTTAGGAGGACTTCTTTATATCAATGGAAAGGTGAGGGAATTTCCTATCCAATGGGAATAACTTAGGGAATTTTTTGAATGTTTTAAGTTTGAGAAAAATAAAGTTGAAAGTTTAAGCCTGTTAGAGAGTGGGTATGGTAAGGAATTACCCTCTGAACCTTATTGTACCTTCCAACCCTAAATTTTGGACCTTATGACCTCTAATAATTGTTAATAAAGGAAAAGTATGTTCTAGTGAATTATAATTATTCTGGAACTTGTTAGAGATGATTGTTTTCTTGTAACCTGGTTGTATACTCTTTTAAACAAAAATAATTATTCCATAATTTTCCTAACTAATCCATAATATTTCTGTATGTATAATTCTGCTATATAGTTTCCTACTGTTGTGATTTCAGAAATTGTTTCCACATATTTGTTCTTTAATTCCTAATAATTGGTATTAGAGATTTGGTGGTTTTTTTTGAAGTGGTAAATCACAGGGAAAGTTTAGCTCGAGTGGAAGCTATGGAAAATGAGGGCAGATCAAGGGTTGAGAATTTCAATGGGTAGAACTTTGGTTTATGGAAGATACAATTGAGGATTACTTATATCGAAGAACCTCCATGTTCCTTTGGCTAGAAAAGCAAAGAAACCTAAAGCCATGTCGGATAAGGATTGGGAGTTGATGGATAAAATGGCACTCGGGGAAATTTAGTTATGCCTTGCATCTTTGGTTACTTTCAATATATCACAGGAAAATACCAAAGAAGGTCTCATGAGTGCGTTGGGGAAGTTATATGAAAATCCCTCTACCTCTACTAAAATATTTTAGATGAAAAAGTTATTTAATATGAAGATTTCTGAGAATGGTTCTATTGTTGTTCATTTCAATGAATTTAATATGGTTGTGAGTATGTTAAACTCGTTAAAAATTTACTTTAATGCTAAGTTCAGGGCTTTGTTGATTTTGTGCTCCTTACCAGATAGCTAGGGCAGCTTGGTTATGGTTGTAAGTAATTTAGTCTCTAATAATTCACAACTGAGGTTTGATGATGTAATAGGTGTGATCGTAAGCGAGGAAATGCGAAGGAAGAGCACCGTAGATTCTTCTACTTCTGGAAACACTTTGATGGTGGAGAGTAGAGGTACGTAAAAGATCAGAGGGAAAGTTAACCGTGGTAAGTTGAATGATCATTGAAGTTCAAAGTCCAAGAGTAAGTTACAATGTTAGCACTACGGGAAGGTTAGTCATGCTAAGAAAGATTACTGGGCTCTTCGGGATATGAAGAACAAGGAGGAAACTAAAGAGGTAAATGTGACAGCATGCGATGTTTGTCAGGATGCCTTAATTCTTTCTTTAGATACTATTACTAAGTCTTGGGTGTTAGATCCAGGGGTTTCTTTCCATGCCATCCCACATAGACATTACTTTACTGATTTTTTTCAAGGAGATTCTCGACATGTATATCTTGGTGATGATAAACCATGCAGAATAGTAGGGAAATGTTGTGTTTGGGTGAAAATATAGAATGGGAACACATGGCTCTTTAAGGATGTCAAGCATGTTCCTAAGTTGAGGTGGACCTTGTTATCAGCAGTTCAACTAGGAAGTGATGGCTATACGGTCAATTTTACAGCACATTCTTGGAAGGTTACCAAGGGCTCTCTTATGGTTGCAAGAGGTAAGAAAACTGGTACTTTGTATTTAGCTATTGGTTTTGATTATTGTTATTTAGTTGCAGCAGATGGAGATGTAACTTTGTAGCACTAGAGACTCGGTCATATGAGTCAAAAGGGCATGTAGATTATAATGGATAGGTTTCCTAGATAAAATGAGTTAGATTTAGACTTCTGTGAGGATTGTGTTTATGGGAAATAGAAGCGGGTGAGATTCCTCAAGGTTAGACCTACCAAGAAGGAGGGTAAGTTGGAGTTATTACAGACATATGTATGGGGGCTAGCTAAGGTAAAATCTATTGGTGGTTCATGTTATTATCACTTTCATTGATGATGCAACTAGAAAAGTTTGGGTATATTGCATTAGAAATAAATATGATGTTTTTGAAACCTTCAAAAGATGGAAAGCCTTTGTTGAGAATGAAATAGGTCTCAAGTTTAAATTTCTCAAGTCCGATAATGGAGGGGAGTATTAAAACAATGAATTTCTTGATTTTTTTTTGGGTAAATGGGATCCACAGGAAAAGAACAATTCCAAATAGTCCACAGGAAAATATAGTGTTAAAGAGAATTAACAAGACAATCATGGAGCGTGCTAGGTGCATGAGGTTACATGTGGGGCTGCCACTCATATTTTGGGTGGAAGTGGTGAGTATAGTTGTTTATCTGATTAATAAAGGACCCTCTATGGATTTGGATGGAGGTATACCTAAGGAGGCTTGGTCTGGTAAGAAAATTGATTACTCATTTATTAGAGTATTTAGATGTGAGGTATTTTTTCAAATTGATAAAGATGATAAGACCAAGTTAGAGGCTAAGTATGAGAAATTCACCTTTGTTGGATATGGTGAGGATGAATTTTGTTTTTGTTGTTTGGAGTCTTAAGGAAAAGAAAATATTTCGGTCTACAGATATTGTATTTAATGAAAAAGTCATGTATAAATATCAATTATAGGAATAGAAAGAGGAATAAAAGAAATAATAAAAAATGTTAGAGGACATTGCAGACAACAAGGTGTCTAAGGGGTTGGTTCAGGTGCAGCATGTTTCGGCACAGCCAGTTAAGGAACCTACTCATCAGTAACCAAACTCTTGAGGTGAGAAGGTCTTCTAGGGTAAGAAGGGAATCTGAACGATTTACTCCATTTTTGAATTATTTATTGCTCACTGACAGTGGAGAGCCACAGTTATTTAAGGAAGTAGTGCAGGTGGATGCCAGGAAGAAGTGGGAGCAGGCCATGTGATGAAGAGCATAGATCTCTTATGGAAAACCAAACTTGGGATCTGGTGGAGCTACCCAAGGGCAAGAGAGCATTTTAGAACAAGTGGGTTTATAAAATCAAAGATGAAGATGGAGTCAGGAAAAGATACAAGGCCCGTTTGGTTGTCAAGAGATTTACATAGAAGAAAGGTATAGACTTTGATGAATTTTTTTCTCCTATTGTTAAAATTACTTCTATTAGCACTTTTCTTAGTTTAGTAGCAGTAGAAGACCTGCACTTAGATAATTTGGATGTGAAGAGTGCATTCCTTCATGGTGAGTTGGAGGAGGAATTGTAAATGCAGCAGCCACAAGGTTATGAGGTAAAAGGGAAGGAGAGGTTAGTGTGCAAATTGATGAAGAGCTTGTATGCATTGAAAAAAGCTCCACATAAGTGGTACAAGAAGTTTGATAATTTTATACAGGAGCAGGGTTACTCCAGGTGTAACTCAGACCATTGTGTGTACATCAAGAAGTTTCTTGATGGTAGTTATATTATTTTGTGCCTGTATGTGGATGATATGCTTGTTGCAGGGAAGAACATGTACGAAATAAAGGTAATCAGGAAGGATCTAGGTGGCTCCTTTGCTGACGAAGGATTTGGGGGCAGAAAAATAAATCCTTGGTATGAGAATAACTCAGAACAGAAAGGAGAGGAAGATGGTATTATGTAAAGAATAGTATATAAATAAGATCTTGGAGAGGTTTACTATGTAGGCTACTAAACTGGTTAGTACTACTTTGGTAGGTCACTTTAAATTATCAAAGGAGCAGAGTCCCAAGACTGAGGAGGATAAAATCTAGATGTCCAGGGTACCATACTCATCAGTAGTTGTTATCTTGATGTATGCTATGGTATGCACTAGGCCTGACATTTCCCATGCAGTGGGAGAAGTGCTCCAGGTAGAGAACATTGGCAGGTAGTGAAGTGGATCCTTTGGTATTTAAGAGGGACCATGGGAGAAACATTGTGTTTCAGTGGATCGAACATTAAATTGTGTGATTATGTAGATTCGGACATGGTAGGATATTTGGACAGCACGAGGAGCACCATAGGTTATGTATTTATGGTTGGTGATACAACGGTGAGTTGGATTTCACTGTTTCAAAAGGTTTTGGCTTTGTCAACCACAAAGGCTAAGTATGTTGCTACCACAGAGGCAAGCAAGGAGATGATTTTTCTACAAGTTTCTTGATGAATTGGGTCATAAGTAGGAATTTGGGAGACAACATAGTGATAGTCATAGCACTATTCATTTAGCGAAGAACTCCACTTTTCTACTCTAGGACGAAGCACATTCAGCTAAAATATGATTTCATCAGGGTAGCTTTGGAAGAAGATAAGATGAAGATGGAAAAGATTCATATCAATCAGAATCCTACAGATATGACAAAGGTGGTCACAAGGGAGATTTGAAGTTGTGTTCAACTTTGATTGGCCTTCATGGTTTATAATGAAGGGTTAAGAACTTTTCTCAGTAGGAACAGTCTCCAGGTGGGAGATTGTTGGGGTGTCGAGCTTGATTTTTTATATTATCAAATCAGTATTGAAGTGTGGAGTTCAAATCAAGAAGATGAAAGGTCATGACCATTTATTTTCCTATCGTGGGAAGATGAAAGGTCATGATAGTTTCTTTTCCAGGTGTGGGAAGATGAAAGGTCATGTTTTTCAAACTTCTAGGGTCAGCTTTTGGACTTCATAAAGGATTGTATTCTTATAAGTAGAGGTGTTAGGTTATCTTCAATATATCTTGTGTCTTCAAGAGGCCTTTAGTCTTAGTTATCTAGAGGTGATCAAGAGTGATCAAGGCTAAGCAATTGGGTGTCAATTGTGGTTTAGCATCTTTGGAATTCTGTTGTGAGTTCATAACTAAGAGAATACTATGAGACTTGTTTTACTGTTGTTGATAATAAAAGCTGAGAAAGTTTTTGGTGGGCGTAGCCGACATTGGGTGAACACCATTAAATCTTGTCTTGTCTTATTTTGTGCATCATTTATTTATGTTGTTATATTTCTGCAAGTATAATTCTTCTATATAGTTTCCCACTGCTATGATTTAAGGAATTGTTTCCTCATATTTTTTCTCTAATTCCTAACGAAAAATGCATGTACTATTCAAACCTAACTCACTTACCTCAGCCTACACTTTTAGTCTTTAAAGCCAACTTTGGTGAACTTTTGAATTTTTCCTCCAGGAGCTACAATAAACCTTTTTGTTGCTAAAACATGTCATAGACAACATCCCTAGGACCCTCCCATGATAAAATGATCATATCATGAATGATACCAAACTTTCACACCTTATCAAGATATAAAAGACCTGTAACTCACTCTAATAGCTCTTACCCATGATGACAGAAACATATTTGACCTGTAGAACATTTGATTCAAGAATAAAAACCTTTTCCATACTTGTAAAATACTTCTACCTCACTGACCAAGCTTACACCACACTAAAACAATATTGAGTGCTCAATATACCACTAAGAAGGCACTAACAATCAACCTTCATGCCTATATTGTGATTGACTTCACCATTAACTCATTTTCCATCAATTCCACTTGACATAAATGAAAACACCATTGACCAGTGTTAAACATCACATTTCACAATTATTCTCCAATTAGGTCATTTACTGATGAATAAATCTTAGCATGTGTGGAAATGAAACTAGGCATCTCAGGTGATTGGTAAGGGACAAATGCATGGTCGAGATGATCTCATTCAAGTGCTTTATTAGGAACACCTGGATCTACATGATGATTAGGATAATAAGAAGGACCAATATCACACATTTCAAGTTATTTCATATGGTGTTCTTTGACCTTGGACATCTTACAAACATCCACACAACCTGATACTTCAAAATCATCATATTTCATCCCCTTTCTCTTTCTGGAATGAGATGAACACGCATCCTTATCAAATACCTTGTGAGTTGAAGTAATAGAGTGTTTCTTAGGCAATGAAAGAATTTCACCACCTTCAATTCTTTAAACCTTATTATTTTTATATCATTTCTTGGTCCATTTAATTACATTCCTTTTTAATTCAATATTTTTGTGCCACATCACTATTTCACACATTCAGATAATCGATGCTGAGACTGGATATTGGTTCGAATCAAGTGTACTTTATCTTCATGATGGATGGAGATAGGGAGAAAATTCAGAAATGGAGGTACATGTAAAATTTGGACTTGATTTGGATAATTACTATATTTAGTAAGTCATAACCCATCTTAAGATTATATTTTTAGGAAATTTTCCCAATTTTCAGATTTCTTAATTTACTAAGTTCCAAACTTGAGGAATTACACAAATGTCCTAAAATTATTATTCTTTGGTTTTCAACAATTAATATTCTTGAAATGGATATTATGCCAACTTAATTAAAATGGAAGTGTGCCTTTTGGTGCTAAATTGAGGTGAAATCAGTTTTGTTAGAATATATTTTATATTGTGATCTCATGCTCCTTTTTTAAGATGTTTTCAATCAAAAACACTTTAGGGATCTCAAAAGGGAAATTTGTTTTATGGAATATTTAAGTGGTTGCAGTAAAAAAAGTATAACATAAATGAAAAAATTATTTTTTCTTCTCCAAGGCATTATGGAATGGAAGCTTCAGGAAATGTTTCATGGACAACAAAACAAGGATTTTAGAACTATGATAAAATAAGTGTTTTCATCAATAGAGTGTTATGAAATTTTTGGGCATTTTAATAGCCTACCAATAGTAATGTGGGGTTTTAAAAAAACTAAGCTTAAGATGGACTAATTATGAATTTTATACCCACCTCCCCTCTCAAACCTAGATAACTCACTCTTTAACTCAACCCTAAAAAACATGGGTTGTATGAGATGAGCGAGTAGGTAAAAACTTACTAAATGGGTCTCATACCCTCTCATTTCCCTTACCAAATTTATTAAGGGACAAAGGGACATTATGGGTCAAAAAATATGTCATGGATAGGAGCATCATGAAGAAGGGGCCAGAAGATTTGAGTTGAAAACACTTACCTAACACTCCATGTTGCAATTTAAGTAAAGAGAATATTCGTCTCTATTTTGTTGTACAATATAGTCTCCCCGATGTCCCGTTAGAAAATTTACAAAGGAACATCATCCCTCATAAGTGTGCATAGGGTATGATCAACATGAGAAAGGGGCCAAGTCATGTAGTGAGTGTTAAACATTTATATAACACAAAAATATTTATTTTAATTGATGCAACCTTATCCTCCTTTTGGCAGCACAATATTTTTCACCCCATGTGCATTTTGAATTTAGAAAAATGGAAAAAGGGATATCAAGGGTCTCTAAGTGTGAATTTTTCACTTTTGAAAGTTAGGTGTTGTTGGAAGAACACTGAACTGAGAGGGGGGTGAATACTTCCTAGAAATATATTATTTAATTTATAATTAATTACAACATCCATTAACATAAATTAATTCATATTCATTCAGTAAGAGCTTATTAGGTGTGCACAATACATTCACATAACCATAAGACATGAGACACAACACATAGAAAAATGATGCAAGTGGGAAACCATGATCGAGAAGAAAAACCACTTGAACTCTACTTATATTACAGAAAGCAATAGATTGAGTGAAGAACCAACTTCACAAGGAAAACCAACCCCTATTTTAGTAGAGCAACAACCCTATAGCGAGTATCAATCCCTAATTTAGTGAATCATTCACTCCACAAGGAGGCTACAATCTCGTAAGATAATAAAGCACCAACTAAACAACCTTTGACTTAATATATATGAATTTTTAGTGTTCATAACTGACAGAGATCACATATTGAGCTCACACACCTTCAAAATATCTTTAAACCCTCTTTCCTTTATCTCTCTATTCTTATCCTTCCATGGAAAAATTTGGCTTCAAACATTTTAATTCAAGCTCTCTATCCTAATTTTGAATTTTTCAAACATATTAAACTCTAATTTCATTCCCTTAAATATATTTCACATTCTCCTGTAGGTCACATTTTCCCCTCTTATTCAACTAGTTCAATTTTGAACAAAAACATGTAATTTATACTGTTCTAAACTCAAAAACATATGATATCTCGGTCTAGATCAAGTAGCTAGACAAATAAAACTTAGAAACACAAAGACACATGGATATATATATATATATATATATATATATATATATATACACACCAATTAATAGTGTAAAGTTTATGGCTCAGCCAAAAGGGATTTTTGTGAATATATGACTACATAGGCTATGGTTTGGGTTTGTATTATATGGGGGGCGTCACCCCCACCCCACTCCTTATTATTAATAAGGGCTAGATTGTGGGCAGCCAAATGTATTTCCAAAAGGTCGTGGCCCATATAGGCCTCAACACAATACAACAGTAAAAAAACCTTCAATATAAACTTTGTTTTATTAAACTGATTTGGGTCAAAGCATATAACTGTGTCCCACTTTTTTGTAGTTTTTATACTTTCAGCAAACTATGTCTAACAACCAAAACATGAACAAACACATATAAAATGACCAAACATGTATTTTTAAGAGGCTATAAATACCAAGGTGCAGGGCATCCAGAATTTACCTAATTTTTTAAATTTTTATAGTATTTTTTAATTATTTATTTACTACTCAAATTTTAAAATATTTATGGCCACAAAGTGGGACACACTTGTATGCTTTGACCCATTTAGCCGATTAGTTATCTATATCAAATTTTGTTATATATATATATATAATTTCATATCTAAAATTATTATTTATATAAATATATATATTTATAATTATATGATTTGTTCTTTTATTCTAAGCAATTCACTAATCATATTTTTAGGTATAACAAAATGCAAAGGTATATGTAATTTATATAAGATTTTACATCTCTATATATGTGAGATAGTTCTACTTATATCCTTTTCATGTAAACTAAATGCAAGTAAATGAAATGAACACATTTCTTGGGTTTGATAAAGATTATTTAAATTCCTATATTGTCTATTTTTACAATAATGAGATAAATATATCGACCATAGTAACATCCTATTATTTCAAGTAGCACTAAAAGAGGAAGAACAAGAATAAGAAACTCAACCATGCAAACCTTCTTTTTCTTTTAGCATGTAAAAGGAATATTACAAGATAATTTTAAAGAAAACACCAAAGTATACTCTCCTTTATAAATCCATTTCAAATAAGGGTAGTTTCCATTGATAAATCAAATGCACTCTTGGTATAGATTTACAAGTTTGAAGGAGATATAATTACAAACAAGTTGCAACTTTACATGCCTCTTTTCTAACATATACTTTTCTTGAATAATAATAAAAATAATATTTACATAATACATTTACAAGGATCTCTACTTTAAAAGGAAAGTTACAAAATCCGTCCACTTAGGTGGAGACAACATGGCAAGATCTAGAAGATAGTCTCTCTTTCTTGATCTTTTTCACAATGCAACTCCTTCAGAGATGAGAAATTTTTTCTCCATCAAAATATTCATCCTCAATCAACAATAACAAATAAGAGGGTGTAGAAAACACTCATCTCTCAAACTTATTCCAATGAGGAGGAGAATCCATCCTTCTCATTGGCCCCCGAGCCCCAACAAGGGATAAATAAGGGATATTAAGCAATTATGGAAACTACATAAGAACTTCAACATTACAACACTCATGCCAATAATACATGCAATACATTCAAACATCAAAAACACAAAAACACAATATACAAATCCCAACACATAGGCTTCAAATCTAAGCTAGGGGAGAAGAGAAGTATGGAAATCCACCTAATTTTACCTCCTAAATGAGTTAGGGGTTCCACCAAAAAGACCTCCAAGTGCACATCACAGTTATTCAAAATATCCCTCTTCCCTCCTAATACAAGATACACAAAGTGTAGTAATATTATCCTTTTTCTCTCACCATAGGTTGAACACCCTACTCATACTCACTCCACAATGCCCACAATTCCCTTTTCCCTCCCAAAATGGTCCCATTTTCTTTCTCCCACACCTTCCTTAAGGCTATACTATCCCAAATCCCAAAAACAAACACACACACTCATTGATTTACCATACAAGATAAACAAGTAAATAAGAAAAGGGTATAGACCCTTCCTTGCCATAATAAGCTTCCAAAATCTTCAAAAACAAGCTTCAATATCCTCCAAATCCAATAAAATCCCCAAAAGAAATCTCCAAAATCTCCAAAGAAATAAGTCCAAGAAAATTCCAAAGAGAGCAAGTGTATGATGAAACCAAGTAAGCCCCCAAAACTCCAAAATAATTAGTATAAATAGAAAAATAGGAGAGGAGGGTTACGTGGCTCCATGTAGGATTCCAAATCACTTCTCCTCCAATTGACCTCAACAAGTCAAACAAAAAGACTTAATATAATAAATGGGTGGGTGAGGATATGAAAAGTTTCCTTCCACACACAAACCACTACTCCATACCTCTAAGCACAAAATCAGAAGATTTGTAATAAAGTACAATAAATTTATCTTTTTTACCTTCCAAATCACTTAATGAGCCCTAATTTTGACACCTTACCCCATAGGTATACAATTGGTAGGTGAATTTAAGAGGTGTGGGATAGGCTTAACTTGTCCCACAAGCCTTCAAAAATGGATTCAAAGTCAAATTTTGAGATTTACATGATGGGTTGAATACACAACGTCGAAATAAATTAAAATCAAACTCAAATAAAAAGATCAAAAGGAATATCTACCCCAATTAAATGCCACTTTGTCACATCTCAAATTAACTTAATCACATGCTTAATTAACTAAACCAAGCACATTACTTAATTAATAATAAAGTGAGTTTGCATTACAATAAATAAATCACATACACAACTAAATTAATAAAATAAAGGAAAGAAAAAATCATTCAAACCCCTTGGTCACATATGAGGTCACCCCTTCCCATGGGGACCTCCAAGAAAACGTAACAATAAACATGACACAAAATTGCCAAAGTGACCTTGTTGCCAATATCCAATATTTCTCCATTGTTAGTCTCGTAACCCCCTTCTTGTGGTCATGATATAATTTCCTGCAACCAATCAAACAATACCTCTTCAGCCTCAAGGTTGTATCAAATACATCAAGAAATAAAACGCACATACATATCATCCAACAACATCATACATGAAGTTATATAGTCATCTTAAAAAGTATGAAATTCTATAAACTATTTGCAATTACTAAGCATCTCAATTTGATAAGTCAAAGCATTAATAAGATCATAAGTTTGGTCCAACATCCAAATATAGTCATCATCATCCAAAATCCAAAGCATCAGTATATAGTCAAACAATACTAGATCATCATCTATCAATGTCTGCTAATCAAAATATGATAATAATGTCCATCTACTAATGTTTGCTAATAAAAATATAAAAATAATTTCCATCTACGAATGTCTGCTAATCAAAATATAATAATAATGTCCATGTCTCTAGTCCACAATAATTGAAACAATAGAAATATCATGTCAGAGAGAAGTGGGCACTGCAATCCCATACAAACTTTGGAATAGTCAAGAAAATGCCATAATATACACAATATAAGCATATGCATATGACATTAGTATAATGAGATAATATAACATATTTGAGTCAACTAATGAGATCTTGACATTATTATAATAGAATAAATCAATTTCCAACCTCATGATATTCATCATGAATAGTCCATATAGCGTTATATGGAACATTAAAATCAATATTCTTAATATTAAATTTGCACAAGATGAATAGTATGACTATGTAACTAACCACAAAACATATAATAAAATGGAAAATATATAACATCTTTAACAATAAGTGATATGTTCCATGTAATATGGTGACAAGAAATGCATATTCTTAATTAGATCCATCTCGTAACGATAACACATTAGAGCATATTACAATTTTTCATGTTGCATAAAACTTTATAGATAATACATATATGTATATATAGACATGATCATCCATGTTATGTCAATACAGTGGTAGGTAGTTTAATGTGGAATGTTGTGGCTCTTAAAAAAAGGTGATAGTTGTCAATATGAAAATGCATATATGTGATTATCGATTTAAAACCACACAATAAAATACATCAATTTGCATAATCATATCAATATCTCATAATGATACAATATACTACATAAGCACATTTGAATTGTCTGTCTGAGTGAAATATATAAAGAATCATGTCCAATCCTTACAATATTTATAACATGGCTTGATAGTCTAATCAAGGCACATGAAAAGAGAGATAGAATTCGTTCCACAATATATAGGTACTACCAAGTGCAATATGTAAATACAATAGGAGTTATTAAAGGTCTACCATTGTACCTAAATATGCCAATGTAATTGTGGTAGGGTAACTCATAGGAATCATTTTGAACATAAGTATGTGTTGATGAGAATTAGGGTCTTTTTCTCAAAATGCATAGGAATAAAAAATTAACGTGCTCATGTAATCATCTAAACACATCCTAACGAGGTTCAAAAACTCGAGATTAAGATCCCATAATAGCCTAAACCATAAGAAATGCTAACAATTTGAACTAGGTCCAGGACGTTTGGTAATATAGAAAATGTCACTTCAAAAAAATCAAAAAGAGTTAGAATAGGTGCTTAAGCACGAATCGATCATTCACTTGTCCATCTTATAGTCATTAAGAATATTTTCTTTTTTAAAGTTCGAAAGGTATATCAAATAATCATATTTTGTCACCCATATGATATAGCTTTGAGAGGAGTTTATTTTTCCTAAAACCAAACATAAATATTTATATTTTTATAGTGTATAGATATATGTGTTGCACATAGTTGATTTCGGGTTTGAGATACTAATACATAAGGATAATACTATTTTATGGTTTGAGATATAATATATAGTGATAATAATATTTGTAATAAATAATATACATCAACAAGAATTAGTATATTTGCTTACGACACTCTATTTTTGTAGCTTAATTATTCACACTTCTTCACTTATTTACCCCACACAAATGATCTTCCACACTTACAAAATAATTACATTTGTGTATATAAATATATAATTGTTTTAATTTTATGTATTGAATGTATTATATATTATTTAATTATTAATAGACAAATAAAAAATGTATAAGTAATTAAATTAGTTTCATATTCAATTGTGTTACTTTCAACCAATGGCCTTTTATAAAGAAAACGTATTATACATGTGATATATTTTTAGTAAAATTCTTTTTTCCAAATGGTCGGCAACAGGCTTGGATTTTGCAAGGTGTTTAGACGTTTTTAGTCATTTTAGATGTCAAAATACAGGCACTTTTAAAATATGACCGTCATGCTTGACAGGGAGAATTATAATTTAAACGTCAAAATGACATGTACATTATAAATTTAACCGTCAACAAATATATATATATATATAGTAAATTACTTATTGTATTATATATATTTTGAAATTCATCAAAAATCTAATTTAAATCAAAATCAAAATTTAGAAATATTTGGAAAAAAAAGGAAAAAATCTTACAAGTCTGTTGTTGCTACTTGCTATCTTTTTAGTTAGTATGAAATAGAAACCAGTAAATAAAATTAGAAACAAAACAAATAAAAAAATACTCTATTCTAATTCAGCTCTGCAGTTGCTAACTTGTTATCCTAGTAGACTGGCAGTGGCTATCCATTATTCTATAAATGCGTCTCTTCATTTAGTTTACAAATTTATATGACCCGGACCAGGCTTGGATTTTGCAAGGTGTAGTTGGATTTTGCATGGCATATTGGAAATGACATCTGCTGCCCGCATGAAGATCGCGATTCACAGTCTGTAGATTCACAACGCAAGCCTGCTGGGGTGCCCGCAAATTCGCAGTTTGTAGACTCACAATCCAAGCCTGCTGGGGTGTGCAAATTGCAATTCCTTTTCAATACTTCGTCCTGCACAGTGCAGGGAACTCATAGTGAGGGAGAATTTAGAAATCATTCTTATTAGCTGCTGGGTGCCCCGACTATAGTCTGTGCACTGTAGTCTGACTCGTGAGGCGTGAGGTGTCCACCAGAGCTGGAGTGACCGTGGCACACTGGCAGGCTAAAGAGTCACGTAACAGTTAACACATTGAAATCAGAAGTTGAAAGAACTAAAGCCTAGAAATATCTAGAAATATTATGCATTTAATTTTATATTATTTATTTCAATTTCATTTTAGAAATTTATTTAAAGTTATTTTTTCAATCTTGTAGATGTAAAAGTTTGCTCAATTTTTTATTTTTTGTAATAGTTATTATAAAAATAAATTTGACATGCATATTATATTTTGAACGTCAAATGACATCCATGTAATTTTTTAGACCGTCAAATAAGATTATTGTGACATGTAACATTGAACGTCAAAATCCAGCACTGGTCGGCAACTCGTACAACTGGAGATAGCATAAAACGTTTCTATCATTATTATTAATACCAACTTTGTAAGCCGTTCAACTTACCTCTGAGTAAGTAATCATTTGTGTAATTTCCCAAAACGAACAATTATATCAGCCAAATAGATCAAATAAACTCGACTTCCACACTGTAGAAACTCAATGTAATGCATGTGTAAAATTCTAAGTTTAAATTTTCAGAAATAAAGAAGTAACACTATGATTGGATCATTGCCACTGAATCGATCAGTGAAATTATAATTGGAACAACAGAACCCATTATTCTAACAAATCAGAATCATAAATCCGGAATGGAATCACTGTTACCGAACATCCAGCCGCCATTAATAATCTTCACATTAAATGGTGAATAATGATCACAGGAAGAAGGCGGTAAAATTCTCAGACTCTCGCTAATTTCTTCAATTACCCCAACCATAGACTTTGCATTCCCCGTTGTCGATGCCAAATCTATGCTGTAACTTCCAGCCAGCAATTTACATGAGTACAGAAATCATAGACAGGAAATTTAGGAAACTAAACGAACCGTTTTAACGATATTATGTTATAAAATTACCTTCCGATTATAATCACTCGAGCATATGTCAAATAAGCTTGAGCGACGTTTGTCTCTAATGCCATGTCTTTGCCTGAGATAATACTTCTGCGCATGGCTGGCAACCTGAATGGGAGTTCTTGTCCTCACAAAGCTCCTGGATATGCCTCTCCAGTCACCTTTGCCCAATTTTTCAAGCCCTGTTAGAAACAATATATGCTCTTCTTCCGTCCATGGGATTCCTAATATTTCATCACATCCTGTGTTAGTACAATCCATTTGTTAAAAAACCATATATATATTGATATAGATCAGAGTTGCAGTTTGGAAACCTCGCTTTCTGCGAGCAGGTCTGCAGAAATTCTGTGCAAATCCATCACTCACATATCCCACCGACACCTGATCTGGCAGAGTGTTATGAGGAAGGTTTCCCGTGCTAGCCCTTTCCATTATCGTTACTCCGAACAGCTTTACTCCTCTTTCACTTATGTCTTCTCTTCTGCTCATTTTGTTCGATTCTGATTGGTGTTTACAAATTGCTTTGTCTGATTTATTTTCTGCAAACACATCCATGCCAGAAAGAGATTAAGAGCCTCTTTGAAATTCTTAGATATCTGTAAACAAAGCATGAAATTCCACAATTCATCTTTTTAGGAGGTTTGGAATCGATTGATGGGGCTCAAGAAATGAGAACAATATTAAAAATTGGTATGGCCTGCCGTTGACAGAGGTGGGGTTTCGTTGTTTATTTTTGTCTCGTGGAAAAGGGTTGATACAGTAGAGTAGACTGAATTAATCGTCGGTGGAAAACAGGTTGGCTGTATGTACTTCTGCGAACAAAGTTGTTAGAATAAATCCATTCTGACAGGTCAGAAAATAGAGTTTTCTATTCACGAATCAGCGCACTTTCACCCATGTGAATAAAATCAAACATCTATTATATTTTCGAGTGCCTATGACTATTCTTTAGCGTTATGCTATCCTTACCTTTCCAAGTAAAATTTCTTAAGAAGGTTATAAAACAACCCCATTGTTCTCATGCGCACTTATGTATTATTATGTTATTATTAATTAGATATTTAAACAATATCCTATTTGTGTAAACTTGTTTAGTTATTTTTTTATCTTTTAATGATATTGGAGTTTTTGAGATTTAACGCCCTGCCACACATGAAGGTGTGTTAATGCAGGGTGAGTCCTCCCCAAGGATTAGGTAACTGCAAGGGTAATTGGTCCCCTGGGATCTGGAGGATTAGAAACTAGCTAAGTGGCTGGAAAACATTCACACCCCGCAATCAGGCCATACCCATATGCCCAATGGAGACACTGATAGGGAAAGACATGATTGCAAACCAAATATCAATTTACGAAGAGTGAATGGAAGGAAACGAGAGGGGTATGTAGATGTAAATTTAAGGAAAAGAAGATATTGTGGGGAATGATAATAAGTCAACAATAACAATAGAGCTATCAATAGACAACATAAAATAGTGGAACTAGACAATGTTTACAATGGATAAGTGAATTGATCATGTAAATGTAAGCGAACCTCTTTACTTTTCTTGATTTGAACATAGAGAATGTGATGGAGGGAATGAACACTTCAGATGATGGTAAAATTAAGACCTTCTTGATCTATATAGCCAATGACAATTGTTTCTTTATGCAATGTCAAGGCTTGTGATTTGTGGATTGTCAAATCCCAAACAATTTGAGTGGAATTTAACTATGATTGCCAAGGGAAACGTGTAATATGGGTGCAATATATGGGATATTGACATCCCATGTTGAAATAATAATTTTCTTGTCTTATATACCGATAATGATGGTAATCAATGTGGTTTTCAACTAGATTTATAAGCAATAGAATGAAATTTTTGAGTTGCAGCACTAATGTATGCCCTTCCTATCATTACCTTATTAACCCTGCTATAAGCATATTTGTCCAGGGTCATGGTGTAGCTGACACCCCTTTCTCCTTTTGGCGATGTCATGTTGATGTTGTTTGTCATTTACAAGCTTAATTTCTGGACGCCGAGTCTCATCCTCATGCTTCTTAAATACTTTCGATAGGATAATGATATTATTATTGTATTTGCATACACACCCATATTTATATATGTAGATAATGTTCAAATAGAAGAAGAAATGAAGGATTTTACTTAAAATCATGGGATTCATGTTGTTGGTGCTCAAAATAGTCTCACCCCATTTTGCCATTGAAAAATTTATCAATTTATGGCCCCTACCATAAATTATCTCCCCGTGTTATGCTTAAGAGGTCGTTGATTTCCTTTTGTTGCCATGATCAGTCCTTTCTTGAACCAAATATCATGCATAAAACAAAAATTGTTTACTTAATGTTCCCCTGTTCATCTGAAAAGGTCTATATTTGGGTGTAAAAAAACTCAGGCTCTCCCGTTCTTTCTATTTTCCACAGTAAGGATTTGTTGTCATATCATTTTTTCCCTAAATACTTGAGAAAAATGAATGGATATGGCTCAGAGAAATGTATTTGAGCTTTGTAATGCTTTTGAGTTCTCTTCCCTTGGGTAAAATTTCATCTCCAGGCTCATCTGGTCATTTTTCTGCATTTTACGGTTTGACGGGCATTTCTCCCTGTCAAATTTGCATCCTTGCATCAACGGGAAACATCACCTTTTTTGGTTAGAAGCAGCTCGGCGGGGTACTTCATAATTTTAGAAATCGCCTCAACTTGAAAACTGGTCTCCGTGGAGGAATGACACTCATTTGAAAGTTCACTTTTTGGTTTGGCCTTGAAGTTACGCCGGGAGGACACGTGAAGGTTTCTGTTGCTTTGCCCAGACTTAGACAAATTTTTATGCAGCTGGCATAGTTTGGCAGAACAAAGACACATGGCGAGCCCATTCAGGGTCTCCGCTTTGGGAACCATTTTGAAATTGCACCATAAAGACACGTGGAGGCTTCCGTCAGGTCTTCCTATACTTAGCATTTTTCAAAAAAGTATTTAAGGGGCTTGGGACACATGGAGAAACCACGCATGTTTGAGGACCGTCCTTTGAAGTTTACGTTAAAGAAGCGCCAGGAGGATACTTGGAGGCCTCTGCTCACTTTGCATTTTGCTTGGAATTTTCAGCGGACCATCGGAGGCAACTGGGATTTTTCACCTCTTGTTGCCAAAAGGATTAAAACATCAAAGTGGCCCGCAGACCCAACAAAGAACAATAAAAAATTTATCCTAGTCAACGGTGGAGGTGCGGACTTTCCGAGGAACATTGGAAATTTTTCCTTTTTTGGAGAAAGGAGTTAAAAGTAAAAACGGGAGTGTGTTTTTGCTGGGACCCATGTCAGAGACTAGAAGCGGAAGGGCGGAGACACAGGGAAAATTTGAAAAAAAAATGGTTTTCCAAAAAAGAGGTGAAATAGCATAATTTGGCTGTGGTTCCTTTGGGGTCCACCTTAGGACATGTGTCAAGCTCATTTTCCAATGGTGGACGTGCCCAGAAAAATGTGAAATTTTTACATTTTTCCAAAAGATGTAAAAGGAAAAGAGGAATCCGCAGGCCCGCTCTAAAAATAGATCTCCCATGTGGACAGTCCAAATTCTAAATAGAAATCAATGGTAGTTGTGCCTCTGTATCTGATTTTTCCACCATTTTCACTCCAGAGCTCCTGGGCATGCGTATTCTTATGGTTTTTTATAATTTCTTGGAGTCTCCTACACGTCAAATGAATAGGAGCATTAATCTAGAGGCCTGGTTTGGAGGGGAAGGTCTGAAAAATGTCTCTCACCATTAATATGCAATCTGACTGTCAAATTCGGCAAGATTTTTCCTTCCTTGGCATGCGAAATACCTGTTGGTATCTTGGTTTGGTGAGGAAAATATGGGGACATCTTTTTACCATTAAGATGAGATCTGATCTTTGGGCTCGATCTGATCTTACATTTTTCCTTCTCAGGCACGCAAAGACCCTGATTGGACAGATTAGGGGTGGAAGTGGTTGGTGAGTAAAAGGAGAAATGATCTACCAGAGGAGGGAGTTGAATGCGGGAGAGGCTCGAAGAGATCTTCCCCCTAAGGACCAGATAAATTTTTTACAGATCTAATTCTAGAAATCACGATCAAGATCATGGCGAGCATTGATGCACTCAATGTCTTTGGTTTTGGGCGGGAAAGGCTCTATTGTAAAATGTTATAAATAGGCATGTTTTTCTGTAAAAAGGGTTGGAGGTTGGAAGGCTGGAGTGTTAGAGGTCAAAACTGATCTTCTAAGAAAAGGCTTGTAAGAGCCCATCTTTCTAAGGGACTATTTGAGGAACCTATATATTTCTTTTGTATTAAACTCAATCATGTTAAGGTGGTTGTGAGTGTACAGCCATTGAAAAGCTCTGAGACTGTTCTCGAAACTTTCCCTTGCAAATAAGTTTAATCAAATTTGAGTTATTCTGTGTTGACTTTGAGAAATTAGTGTCTGCTTTGTTTCAGAATGTCTGCAAATAGTTTTATTCATTCCTATTGCAATCTTATATTGAAATTTTTGTGATATCACACAGGATCTCATCCCTGTGATAGTTTAATGGTATCTGTAATTTCATTTCAAGAAGATCCTTCATCTTGGATGAGATAAACAAATTTAATATCAATTCACTATCATTTGTTGATAAAGATTGTTGGTAAGCCTTTGGTTGTACCTCAGGCATGGTTGAATTAGAATCTATAGTGTTTAATTGGGTACTCTAACTCAAGCCTTCATGTTAGGGTCTTAAAGATTATGTAAAAATGTGTTGATTTGGGCCTCCATTGAAGCACACCTTTTGGTTGAAGGAACGTCTTGACTATTCTGAAGCTTTGTGTTGTAAAGATGCTCTTTATTGTAAAGTCCCTCCAAAGGTTTGGTATAATCAACTTTATCCTGGTTAGTCTCCCACAAAATTTCATTCAAAACAATTAATCATACCCATACGACCCCTATTTGTCATGTGTGTATACAAATGCAAAATCTTTTCTACCAAAACATACAGAAACAATCAAAGTTTCATTGTCTTTAGTGGCCTAGACCTTGCTTAGGAAATATCTCCATTATCTAGAGTGACAACTCTTGAGAGTTAGGTTTTGTTACATTGATCATATTTTCTTCAAAGTATTCTCAATAATTTCACAAGGAAGGACATCTCCATCTCACCCACAAACAACAGGCCACAAAAGGGTTCTCTCACCTTGGTTAAAAGGTCATACCATAAAGTAGTGAGGATAGATCAAATCCTCTTCAGGGTGCTATCTATTTCTCCACATCTGAGTGACAAAAATCTAATTAGATCCCATCCCCAGCTACAAAATGACTCACTATGATCTATCTATCTCTAATATTCATGTCAAGCCTTTGATGCTTCTCAAACTTTGAAGGAGAATCAATTTGGGTAACAACACCTAACTAGCGCCATTACCGGGGACATAGTGATTGCAGTTCATATTCAGACATTGGTAAACATTTCTTGCATGCTCAAAGTGCTAATACATGTGTTCAAACATCATCATGTGTTCGAGCCTATAAGAATTTTTCAAATTTACAAGTTTATGTGCAACTCTTTCAGTTTCTACACATAGTGTGCTAGCTTTCATTAATAAATCTGGGTAAATAAGAGTTAGGTCTTTCCATTTCCATTTGCTAGTGTTGACAGAGATTTGACAGATCATATTTTAGTGCATTTACACAACTATGGTGGAAATCTCTGGTGGCGACTCCTTGTTGATCTGATTCTTGATGAGTACCAATGTCTTAACCTCTGTCAAGTGAGACTTGTTACTAATCTTTGCAAAGCTGGAAGGAAGAAGATATTTCTTTGCTAGGGATCCTACTAGGACATTATTTCTAGAGCTAGGAAAATCAAAGTCAGAAGGAAGAAAATCCTAGAGAGTTGTTGGAGATCAACAGACAAGAAAAGGGATCTCCATTGATGAAAGTGACCGGCCTATCATTGAAGAATGCTATTCAAGTGATTCTGAAATAGGTAATATTTCTATAGAATTAAATTCTCCATCTAGATAGGGGCCTTCATTTGGTTTTGAAAATTTTTCTTCTCATTCTGCTCCTATCTTTTCAAAATTTGATAGGGATTTCCAAGAAACAAGGCCTTTAGGGGATATCCATTTTGGAAGTTATACTCTTGTGTTTCAAATACCCTTTGCCCCGCATCAATTTGTCTCCCCTCCAGGGTCACCTCTTCAAAACAACATAGCCCTGCCCCCACTCAAACCTCCATTTGTTGTAAATGCCTTTGGAACTATAAATTTTGTAGGGATGGATGGTTATCCAAATGTAGTTCCTCAAGATGTAAGGAATAGAATACCAAAGTTCCAAGGAAACAACACTATAACTGTGGATCAACATCTAAAGATTTTCATCAATATGATGGAATACTTTGAGATTGAACATGAAGATGTATGTATCAAACTATTTATCCATACTTTGGAAGAGGATGCAAGGGACTGGTATAAAGATTTGCTATACAACTCAATTAATTCTTGGATGGAGATGAGAAATGCATTTAAATTGTAGTATGGTGATAGGACTAACCCTAGATTTATTTTGACAAAATTCGAGAACATAAAAAATAATCGCAATGAGTCAATACATGATTTCAACACAAGGTTTAATAAGACCTTGAGGAGATATCTTATTAGGATAAGGCCATGTGATGAATCATGTTTGATCAAATATTCAGATGCATTTGATAAAAAGGCTGCTTACTACTTGAGGGACAAAAACCCTACTAATTTGAGGAAGGAATTCAACATGGCCCTGCAAATTGAGAGTAACATCAAGGTAATTGGAAAGCCTCCAAAAAGGGAGGGTGTAAAAATAATTAACCCAAAAAAACCTCAGACAAGAAAGGTTACTTATTTGGAGGAAGTTGTCAAAACTTTGGTCGAGGCTATCAAAGAGATATCATACAAGTTAGCCCAGGAAGAAAAAGGAATTGGGTAGAGTTCACACATTCAACACAAGAAACAAGGCCAAGATGGGTTTACAAATCACCAAAGATCTGATGACATAGGCAAGGGACCTATTGGATTTGGAAATATACTGTCCCAAGCTAGGGATAACATAATGGTGCCTGATCCTTTGGCTGTGAAAGTTACCGTTGTGGATGAGACATATGACATTGATTAGTGTGACATATGTTTCATGCCCCATGCTCCATGTGAGGAAGATCAGCAAGAAGAGGAAGAAGCTTATGATGATAATGATGATGATGTCTACATGATGGGTTGCTCCACACGTTTACAACAAGGGGGAACTTCAACTGAAGTGATAAGTGCTAGAATTGCTACTGATTTTTGGGATTGCATTCACCGTGTACCTTTTCTCCCTCCCTCTCATACTTTAGAAGTAGATACTATACAAGCTTTTGAATTGCCCAATAATGACTTTAAATATTTAAGGGATTTAAATATAAAGAAGTATGATGGAGGCATCCCATCTGAGGAGGACAGGTAGTTGTTGATGAATGTTGTTGTGGCTCAAGAGAAGGAACACAACACAAGAAGTAGGGTTGTCAAAGGGATAGGGCCTCAAACCAAGCCAAAAACTCCATTGCTTTCAAATTTTCCAAAAGAGAATCTTAAGAAAGATGCATCTGCCAAGGGCCCTACTATCCCAAACAAAAATCATACCCTACCTCATGCCCAAGTTGTCAAAAATCTTATGCCATCTAATGAGTGTGTCAACCTTCCTTTCAATGTTGCCTTTCCAAAGCCTGTCCCTTATGATATTTCCCAAGTCTTGAGTTAGATCAAGATCTTAGTTCCAATTGCTGAATTGCTTAGGATTCCTGAGCATAAGAAGAGGGCTCTTGACTATTTGGGGTTGAAAGAGGAGAAGACTACCCCAGGAAAAAAAAAAAAACATTGTGGAGACTCCACTAGTCATTGAAGAATTGGAGGCACCACCTGTACCAGAAGAGCTATATGAACCACCTGAGGTTTATTTGGGAACATCCTTGGTAGATTCTCTCTTGAATGTGGATCCATTCTTCACTACCCTGATCATTAAGGATAGATTTCTACACAATTGTATGTTTGATTGATGGGCATCGTGTAATGTCATAACTCTGGAAGTTATGAATGAACTGAATATCAAAGTAACATCTACATATGGGAAGAGCACTGCTATGGATTCAAGAGAGGTGTCAGTGGTGGGGTGTGTGACGCGTCTGGTGGTGCAGCTTGTAGCCTATCCATGAAGGAATTTGAAACTTAATGTAGTTATTGTTGACTTCCCAGCCAAGTGGGGTATGCTGTTATCTAGAAAGTGGGCTACAAGTTTTGGTGGGAGTGTTCAAATGGATATGTCCTATGCCACCATCCCAATTGAGGGAAGCCTTGTCAAGTTGTATGGGGAAAAGAAAATGTTGCACATTATTGAGGATCTCAACAATGCATCCTATGAGATATTGTACACAAGTTTTGATGCAGATAACTTTGTAGGATATGTTGATGGAAAAGAGCACAAGATTGAAGAATGAAAATGTCTTGAGTAGGCAGGATCTCCTTGGAATTTGTTTTTTTATGGAGCTTGCTCCAAGTTTGGAAATGGTGTTGGTGTTGTTCTGATCTCTCTAGGAAAGGAAAAGTTTGTCATTTCCTTCAAGCTCAACTTTGAGTTTATCAATAAAATTGCTGAGTATGAGGCACCACTGTTAGGTCTGAGGATTGCATGGAAATATGGTTTTAAAGACATCATTGTTAAACGATACTCATAACTAGTTGTCAGGCAAGTCATAAAATTGTATGCTACAAAAAATCAGCGAATGAAATAATATAAGCATGCAGTTTGGAATCTCATTGAGATGTTTGATTCATTCAACATTATACATCATGACAGGAAGTTCACTGATTTAGCAGAAAGGCTTGCTGTGTTGGGATCTCGGTTTGATAATTGTGCAGTGTCCCCATATTTTGAATATGATCTTGAGGTGCTAATAAGGCCATTTGTACTCACCAACATTAAGCATTGGCAGATTTTTTATGATGATGCTAAGGTCAAAAGATTTTTGCAGAATAAAGGAGACTATTCTAATCAAAATATCGATTAAGAGCCAATGGTGTGTGTAGCAAAAGGTAAAGAAACCTTGTTTGGCAAAGGAATCATCCAACTAAAAACCAATACCATTCCTAGAGGGCTGGTTGCTCTTGAGTCCAATTTTGATAACATTGATCACATTATTAGTAGATGCATGGAAGCCTCAAGGGTTATTAATGAGCATGACCTTGGCACAAAGGAGAGACCAAGGAATATTTGATTAGGAAGCAATCTCATCAAAGAGGAGAAGTGGTCATACTGTTATCCCAAATTTATCTCCCCCGGTAAATTTGGTCAGAAAAATTCCTACACATAAAGAAAACATGAAGGGAAATGATTTAGACCCATGAGTTCGAGTTCCAGAACCAGACAAAGTTAAAAAAGAGGCCCGAGAAAATCAAATTCAACCATGCACAAGAATAAATAGAGTAAACATAAATAGATGGTTCTTTTGAGAGCGTTTCCATATTTTAAATATATTTAAAGGGTCAAGGGAGGACTCAACGATGGAGTGCCGGGGGAAGAGGATGATTAAATGACCCTATACGAAGGAAATGACTCTATCAAGCTGTTTTGCTAGTATCCAAATTTTTTCTCCTTTTCAAGCCAAGCAGCAACACAGACTCAACAGGGACCCTAGACACAACTAAATCATAAATATATTTCATTTTGTAGTTGGCGAGGAATTTAATTGTCCCTTTGTTACTTGGATTTGTGAAGAGAACCTATCCTCACTATTTTAGGTTGTTCCTTTCAACCAAGGTAAGAGAACCTATTTTGTAACCTCTATTATTGAAGAATGTTGGTAGATCCTTCTTTTGCATAAATTTTATAGAGAAGACCTTGGGAAAATATGATCAACACACTAAATATGACTCTCACGAGTTGTCACTTCCAGATCATAGAGATATTTTCACAACAAGGCAAAGGTTACTAAAGACATTTGGACCCTGATTGCTTCTGCATGTTTTGGTAATAGAGATTTTGCATTTATATGCACACAGGAAAAACATCGGTAGCACAGGTAGGATTGGTTCTTTTTTAATGAATTTTTGGATGAGAGGTGGAGCAGGATGAACTTGATTCACCAGATCCTTGAGGATTCTTACAAAATGGAAGGTTAAACCAACGGAATGCCACAAAATAGCTAAAATGTTTCTTTAACTAGAATATGTGCTTCAATGGAGGCCCAGATTAGCACTCTTTCACACAATATTTGAGATTCTATCACGAAGACTCAAGTTATAATGTCTAACAAAGCATCAAGATCTAAGGAAAATCATGCCTAAGGTACACGCAGAGGCTTACAGACAATCTCTATCAATAGATGAAAAAAAGTGATTTTAAATTGTTTACTCCAGTCCCAAATGAAAGCTCTTTTGAGAAATGGAATTGCAGATGCCACTAAACTGTCACAAGGATTGAGGCCTATGTGATTGGGTCAAATTTTAATACAATATTGCAACAGAAACAGGAGAAACTATTTGCATACATTCAGAAATTAAACCCACACATTTTTCTCAAGACAACACACAAAAACTTGAATATGATTAAATCTATTAGCAGGGTAAAGTTTCATAGAACAATCTTAGAGCTTGTCAATGGCTGTACACTTGCAACCACCTTGACACAATAAAACTTAATACAAAAAGAGATAACCTAGTTTCTTAGATGGATTCTCAAAAGACAGGCTTAGTCAAATTTTCCTTTTGGGAATTTTCTTCAACCTCTAACGCTTTGACCTCTAACTTCTAGCCATTTGCGTGAAAAATTTGTGCCATTTATAACCTTTACAACAGAGACCATTTCTCCCAAAAAGACAAAAACCTTAAATGCACCAGTTCTCGTCATGATTATTTTCTGATTCTCATAATCAAATCTGTAAAATGTCACCAGGTGCTTGAAGGGGAAGATTTCATGCAATATCTCCCGCTTTCAACTCTTTCCTCTGGTACATCACTCTTTCTTCAATTTTCCAATCACTTCCACTACTAATCTATCAAATTTGGCTCCTTGCGTGCTTGGGAGAAGAAAAATGGAAAATCCAATCAGAGCAAGAAAGTCACACCATTTTAATGGTGAAAGACATCTTTCCAGATCTTCCCACCAAACTTAGATATCAAAATTAACTCCCCTCTCTATTTGGCGTGTAGAAAATACCAAGAAATCATGGAGACTCACACTTCTAGATGTGTTTCAGAAAATGGGGGGAAATCAAATTCATACTCTCAGCTACTGTTGATCTTTAGTTTGAAATTGGGTCGTCCAAGTGGAATATTCAAACTTAAGAACAGACCTGGGGGCTTCCTTTGAACTTTCTAGAATTTTTCAGACAAATAAAAAAAAATCATTTTTCTTCGCACATCTTGCGCCCTCAGAGAAATGAGCCTGACAAGTGCATCCAAAGGTGGGATTCGAGTGGAACCGTACGCTTAAATTCTACCATTTTACTCTCCTTTTCAAAAAGGGAAAATTTTCCATGTTTTCCCCACACCTCCGCCCTCAGGAAATGAGCTTGACATGTGTCCAAATATGATTCGAGTGGGCCACTCTTCCTTTTTTACTTTTGACTCTTTTCTCCCAAAGGGAAATTTTTCCAAATTTCCCCCGAGAGTCTGCACCTCCATCGTTGACTAGGGTAAACCATTGACTATTTCCGTCATCGGGCTTGCAGGCCATTTTGATATTTTAATCCTTAATGGGACAAAAAATCCAAGTTGTCCTCCGATGGTCCGCCTCCCCTCCTCTTTCACTTTTCAACATTCCACGTGTCATCATGGCGCTCCTTGAGATGGTCCCAAAAATTTGATACCCTGAACGAGCATGAGCTCGCCACGTGTCCTATGTCTAGCAAGGTTTTCCTAAATACTTGAAGCTGAGTGGAAAGCACCACATGTCATGCTCTGAGGTAGTCTCCTTTGGCCATTGAAAAGTCCAAGAAAAATGCAAAATGAGTGGAGGCCTCCATCGTGTCTTCATGGTGCAACTTCAAGATTTCGTGGGGGCGTGCTTCCCCTTTAGAATGCTCCAAAGTGGAGACCCTGAATGAGGCGAGAGCTCCGCCATTAGTGTCCACATGTTCCTGGGGGGTCAAATTGTAGACCTTTTCTACACAAGAAATTGTCTAAGTAAGCCTGGCAGGGCAGTGGGAAAAGTAGTGGAAGGACAAGTCCAAAAATGTCCCGTCCCTGCCGCTACTCCAAGGCCAAACCAAAAAGTAATCTTCAAATGAGCGTCGTGCCTCCTAGTGGACCAAATTTTTGAGTTAAGGATTTCCATGATTTTTTTCTAAGTACCCAACTGAGCCGCATCCAACCAAAACGTGACCACGTATCCTGTTGATGCAAGGATGCAAATTTGACAAGGAGAAACACCCGTCAAACCGTAAAATACAGAAAAATGACCATTTTGAGCCTGGGAATGAAACTTTCTTCAAGGATAAAAAGTTTAGAAATGTTACAAGGCTCAAATACATTCTTCAGAGACACATCAATTCATTCTTCTTCAAGTATCTAGGATAGAAACGTTAAGGACAACAAATCCTTAATGTGGGAAATAGAGAGAATGGGAAAACATGTGTTTTGAAGGAACAAAGCACGAGAGACTCAAAATACAGACCTTTCCAGAGGAACAAAGAAATGAGGAGACAAACATGGAACCATACATGATCTTCGACCCAGGAGTTGACTAAAAAATAACAACAAAAACTGACCGAGCAGAACATGGGAAAGGAAAAAATGACAGAGGTCATAAATCAATAAATTTTCAAAGGCACAAATGGGGCGAAACTATTTTGAGCACCAACATTGGGTCGGGCTCGGGGATGGGCACTCCCTATGTGTGCCACAAGAAAAAAAGTAGACCAAGCACAAAAATATCCATTGGGTAGTGGATTCATATTTTGTAGGGTAGAGAAACAAAGCCATCTCCAAAAATGAATAGAGAAACCCAACAAAAAAAGGTGACCAAGGACCAGAACGAGCAAAAACATAAAAATAGGAAATAAACAACTGAATACACACTGTACAAAAGATGTTTACCTTGATTTTAGTGGAATAAATCCAATAAATGCTTCAAATGACTGCCACTAATAAGCAGTTCAAGTAATTCACCATCCAAATCCTTCAAGAAGAAGCTGTGTTCACCAATTCTAATGTCGATGGAGTAAGGGACCATCCATAATGACTCAAATTTTCCATTTTTTCCCTTATCTTCATGCCTGCTATCCCATAGTAGCACAATATCTCCAATATTGAAAGCTCTGGGAGTGACCTTCTTATCAAATAGGTTCTTCATTTTCTCTTTGAACTTTACATGCCTCTGGTGGTATGCCCTTCTCTCTTCATCAAGCTCAATAATCTAGTTTATGCGAGCATCATAAGGATCTACCTCTTGATATTCCACCTGATAAATGAACTGATAAGAAGATAGTGGCATATGAAGAGGCAGCAGGGCTTGAGTCCCATAGACCAAATCAAATGGACTCTTTCCAGTAACCCTCTTGATAGTGATCGTATCTGCCCAAGCAACAAACTTCAATAGTTTACCCCACTTTCTCTTATTCTGCTCCAATGTTCTTCTAATGATCTTAAACAATTTTTATTAATGGACTCAGCTTGTCCATTTCCTTGGGGATTGTAATTGGAGGAATATGTCAAGTTGATCCCATACTCCTTGCACATAACCACCAAAGGTTTATCTCTAAATCCCATGGCATTGTCAGCAATAATATTCGCTGGTACTCTAAACCTGTAGATGATGTTGTTTAACATAAAATCCATGAAAACTTCGTATGTTTCCCTCTTGGTAGGGGTTTCCTCCACCCATTTATTAAAATAATCAGTTGCTACAAGAATCCATTTATGGCCAGCACTTGAAGGGCCTAAAATCTCACCAATGAAATCCATTCCCCATTTCCTGAATGGAGCTTCAATTGATACAGAATGTAAATGAAGGGATCCCGAAGCTTTTAGTCTTCCAGAGAAGTGTTGGCAACTCTCACATCTTCTAACCAACAAGGTTAACTCCATGAAGAGATTTGGCCACCAATAACCAACCCTCATAATCTTGTGTGTTGTGAATCTTGCGGCAAAATGACCCCCACAAACTTCTCCATGGAGATCAACATTTATCTTTGGGGATTCTTCTTCAGTAACACATCTTAAGAGGAATCCCTCCAGGTTCTTCCATGCTAACCCAAAATCAGTAATGACATATTTCTGGGAAGCCAACGTAAGAGCTCTTTTCTAGTTCTTACTTAAATGCTCAGGGAAGTTTAAATGTCTGAGATAGAACATCATATCCTTGTACCACTTAAAATTCATCAACCTTTTAAAAACACTTGCCCTTTCTTCTTCAACCTCATTTACCTCAACAGTCTACAAGTTGATCTTAGCCATAAGATTAGCCAAGCCCTAACCTCTCACCAACTTTATGGTTTGGATGTCCATGTCATATTATTACAATTTATTCACCCATCTACATATTTTTCTTGAGACCTCCATCTCTGAAAAGATGTCCTTTACCATGGTATGGGGAACATGAGCAACAACCTTTGAACTTAGAATATAAGGCCTGAAAATATTTATTGCTTTGACCAAGATAGATGCATGATTTTCCATAATGGTGTAGTTTAGTTCATCCCCCTGCAAGGCCTTATTGAAGAAGGCAATTGGCCTCTCAGCCCCTTCATCATCCTTCTGCATTAGGATAGATGCAATAGTGTTCTTGAAGCAAAAGAGAAAAGTTGGAAAGGATTATTATAGGATGGAGCTGCTAGAACAGGTGCATGCTTTAGTGCCTCTTTAATCACTTTGAAAGGTTGGATGGCAGCCTCCTCCCATTTGATGACTTGGTCTTTCTTCAGCATCCAAGTGATTAGAATGGTCAACTAAAATTTGATATGAACCTTCTAATGAACTTTATTTTCCCAAAGAAGGATTGAATTCCTTTCTTGGTTCTTGCGATTGGGACCTTGATGATGGCCTTTTCCCTTTTTGGATCAATCATCACTCCTTCACGTGACATTATGTAACCAAGCAACTTTGCCTTCTGTACTCCAAAATGGCATTTCTTTGGATTGAGTGAGATGCCATATTCTCTACATCTTATCAGCATCTTCTCTAAGTGTAGCAGGTGATCACTTCTCTTCTAGAAAATACAGTTACATCATCTTGATAGACTGCAATAAACTCATTGATGTAACCATCAAAAGCAACATCCATTTCTCTTTGAAAGGTGGCTCTAGCATTCATCAGAACAAAGGGCATCCTGACATACACATATGTTCCCCAAGGAGTAGTGAAGGTTGTCTTGATCCTTTCTGATTCTTTTACCACGACTTGGTTATAACTAGAGAAACCATCTAAAGTGGAAAGCAACTCAGAACTAGTCACTAACTTCAGCATGTTCTCCATATTTGGAAAAGGATAATTATCCTTCATTGATGCTCTATTTAAATTCCTGAAATCCACACACATCCTGATGTCACCATTCTTCTTTCTCACTGGCACTAGGTTTGCAACCCAAGAGGAATACCTTTTGGGCTGGATAATCCCTCCATCTCTTAGCTTCTTTAGTTCTTCTTGCATTTTGAGGGATAAGAGTGGATTGATGGGCCTCTAATTTTTCCTAAATGGCTTTGAATTAGATTCCAATGGAATATCATGTTGAAACAGGTCCTCTCTATATGATTTTAGTTTAGGATAGGTCCAAGCCATGCAATCCTGATACTTTTTCAACAACCGCGATGTATGATTGCTTCTCCTCCTTGCTAAGATTGCTACCTAACCAAATTTTCCTTGGCTTCTCCTTTGTACCAAGATAATGCACTCCTCAATATCCCTTGAGGCTGCCATGCATCTGTTAATAATGCAATCAACATTATCAAAATTGGAATCAAGAGCAACTAGCCCTCTAGTGATGGTATTGGTCTTTAGATGGATGATATCCTTTCCAAACAAGACTTCCTTTCCCTTTGTTATACATACCATTGGCTCCAAATCAATGCACTGATCAATGAACTCTCTTTTGTTCTGTAAAAATCTATTGATCTGAGCATCATCATCAAAAACCTGCCAATGTTTAATGTTTTCAGGGACAGAAGGTCTTGTCAATACCTCAACCTCATATTCATAATATGGGGAAATTGTACAATTATCAAACTAAGACCCCAACACTGCAAGCTTGTCTACCAAATCATTGAACTCCCTATCATGATGTTGTTGGTGTGTGTGACTGTCCAGTCATCGTCCACATCACCTAGGTGAGTCATCTCACCTTGTGAGAGTCATAGGTCTTAGGAAGTCAAATGACAAGTGTTAGATTCTATCATAGAATCTGACATTGTCATTTGCATCAATGTGTCATAGGAGTTACATTCCTTATTGGGAATTATGACTCCTATTCTAGTGGCGTCATATACGTCAGTCAATTTCATATGCGTCAGTGGCATCATTGAGGTTATTTCCATGTTTAGGCATGGGGGTTACACAACACCCCTATTTGTACTTCCTATTTTATGATCTATGAGTATGAGTAGACCTATTATTCTTACTTGCAATCTTCTTTCCATTTATTCGAATCTTGCGTATTGCGTTGGTTTGACGTTACCATCGGAGTGCAAAATTGTTGTGGTGCATCAATTTTTGACATCTGTTCTCATGAATCCCTCTTTCATGGTATCAGAGATGGTTTCGGTAAACGTGCACTCTTCATTACTCAGTTTTTTATTACTTCTGGTTTCTTCTCATTTCCTCGTGTGCAAGTTTTTTTTATTATCATTTTGGAATTATTTCTCACCTCGTATTGAGGTTTTAGCAGTTGAAAGTTTGAGGTTTTTGGTTGGTTTTCATTATCAGCTGAGTTCATAATTGCATATTTCTAGATCTTTGTGGCTATTGTTTCTGGGTTGTTTCTTGTTGGTTGTGTTCAGATTCAAATCTTGCAGAGTAAAAGAAAACTTGTTTTTTTTTTGTTCCTTATTGGCTCTTATTTTGCTTCGGCGTGTATGTGTTTACATTGGATTATTCAGTTCTTCCTATGGCTCATTTACACTGGTCGATTGGCTCATGTTTTTTACCTACCATGATTAGTCTGGACTGTTATTCAACTCATTTTTCTTGCCACTAGTGAATCCTTCAATCTGAGTTTCATTTTACTAGAGTCTACCGTGCCTTGGAATCTTCAATCTTGGAACCTGCGTTGAGTCTGGTTCGGAGTGACTTGTTCATGTTTTTTCTGTGCTCCATCTACGAATAGATCTACCCTGCTATCTATGAAAGGTGTCATGTTTTGAGTACTGGACATGGTTAAAACAGCAGTATTTCTTAATCCTTTGGACCTACATTTTTTTCTCTAACCTGACCGTTCCAGTCTTGGCCTACAGCCCCTCTCCACGATGGTTTACTCAGTCAACCCTTAGCTCGCAGTCCTTCAATGGTTCTGACAAGGCACCATCTCCTCCACGTGTGGACTAATGTCTACCTGGCTGTTTCACTTTTGGAGGCTCATTGTTCTGTGTCAAACGTTACCTTCTGCACGCTCAGCTGCACCTTCTCTGCCTTGAACTGTTACTTGCGTTTGAAATTTGCTTGGTGCTGCACCTCCTACACCAAATGGTTTCACCTTGGCATGTGGACTGGTTGGAACACTTCCGGACTATTCATTTGGATGTGGGTACAACCTGTTCCCTCTGCAACTGCAACCGTTACAGCTGGGAACGGCAGTCACAGTCATCATGTGGACTCAGCTGGAGATTTACACAAGCTGCCCCATTCTAAAGGTTGATTATTGGTAAAATCATTATCACCTTTCAAAATTTTAGGGCTAAGAACTTTTTAATTTTTTTTTAAGGTGCCAAAAACATTTCCTTTTATTGGCATTGTAAAATTTGGTTTTTTGGCTTGTTGTATTATTACCTTCCTTCGAGTGCCGAAGACGAAGGGTGAGGTCCGGGATTGGCAGGAGGCTAATCCCCTCTCACAATATTAACAAACCCTATCTCAAATTCCATGTCGTTTCCAACGGTCATACATACAACACCTTTTGCATGCATTTAGGGTGCTTTTTTTATCCGTTTGCAGGCTTATTGGCTTTTTCTCATCAGTTGTGGGAATTGGCTTTTGCTATAACTTTTGACTCGTTGCTCCATTTTGAGCACTCCTTTAGTCAAAGTTGCATGTTTTTTCACACTCTAGATTATGGGATCATTAGTTTTGTAAATGCACTACTTTTATAAAGTGCCGCATTCTCAGGGGTGTCTTTGTATTACTTAATTTAGCTCATTTTTTCTTGAGCTTTGTTCTATCCCTTTTTGCTTGTGGAATTGTGAGCACGTCTGCCACAGTCTTACAACCAAGGGATTATTTTGTGTGACATGAGACGTTGTTTCTCACAAATCCCTCTCTTCCCCCTCTTGCTTCTCTCTTTTTGTGCTTGCTTGCGGTGTCGATCTGCTGCGCCCACGAACCTTGATTGTTGTCTTGTCGACACTAAAATTTTCCTCCGTAATTTCTATTGCATTAATGTATGTATTAGGAATATGATGTTGTTGAGTATAATTAGCAGTAGCGTCTGATAGAAGATAACGGTGCCGTCAGTACGGTGCCGCCAATAATGTGGAGTATGGTAACAGTCAAAGTACAATAGGAATGTTGTAAAAAGTAAATATTTGTCATAAGTGGTCCGGTAATGTTAAAATGTCAAAGTTTGGGTAATTAGAGAAGTAGGGTATACGTGATTCGGAATTAGAAATAATATATTGGTAATAAGGACAAGGAGTGAGGTCATAAATATTTGTATATTTTATTTGTAAAAAGTCTAAAAATGTGGAACCCATGTAAAATGATAAGGTTTATCTTATCTTAAAAGATAAGCTTACATGTACAGATAAGAGTTAAGGTATGGAATATGATTCATCAGAGTGGATTTCTTATCCTATCTTAGAGATAATATGGATAAGCCTGGAAGTTCTATAAATAGAGAGGCCACCCCCCTCACTTAGCATAGAAGGAAGTAGTGAGAAATATTGTAGGAAGTGTGCGAACGAAGCCATCAGTTTAAAGGTGTGTTGAAGAAGCCATTAAGAGGTGTAATTGTAAAGTTTCTCCCATAGTCTTGGTGAAAGGCAAGTGAAGTCAATAACACTTGAAGTACCTCATGGGTGAGATTGTAACAGTTTCATGTTAATATTATAATTTACTTTGATATTTCAGATTTGTCATCATTCCGTCTTATCATAGTCGATGGTATTCTTGTGTTATGTTGTTGTTTTGTTTCCAGATTACATCCACCAAACTAAAGGCTGTGCATTAGTAAATAATCATAGCACGAGGAGTTCCCGGTGAAGAATTATCATAGTGCCAGATTGGTGATGACATTTTGGTTTCGTTGCCGGGACCATTCCTCATTGGTGGATTTTCTGGAGAGATATTCCCACTTAGTCAAAAATCAATTGGAGGGTAACCTTATTTTTACTGTGCATAGTAGTTACCATGGTAAAGTCATTTTTACCATGAATAGTAGTTACCATGGTAAAGTCATTTTTGCTGGGAATAGTATTTACCGCAGTAAAGTCACTTTTTACCGTGAATAGTATTTACTGCAGTAACTTCACTTTTTACTGTGAATAGTGTTTACCACAGTAAAGTTAGTTTTTACCGCAGTAAGTCAAGTTTTACCATAGTTTACCGTGGTCATTTCTATTTACTATTATAGTGATTTCAATTATTTGTGCACATAAGTCTTGTTGATTATACTTGTGGGTTGGTATTTCACGGTGGTTACTTTTGAAAATGGGAAAGATTCCTATTTTTTCAGTTCAATCTAATGAAGATGCTGCTTATTTCATTCAAGAGTTTAAAAAATCTTGTATTTGTAATGGCCTTATAAGAAGGGAACAATGGACTGAATTTTTTCCTACCTTTTTGGATGGTTCAGCACTTAGGTGGTTTGAAACACTAGGTGATAATGTGAAAAATTCATGGGATTTATTAACTGAAATTTTTCTTGAAGAATTTGGTGAACAACAGAAATATGCAGATCTCATGAACGAGATCACAAAGCTATCTCAAGGAGAGAAGGAGAAGATAAGGGATTATCATGCTCGTGTTCTAGAGCTAAGGAGGAAGCTCGATGCCCAGATCTGGAAGGAAGGATTAGCGGATGGGTTGATGAATGGCGTGGATAATCTCCTATGTAAGCACTTCATTCTTGGGATGAAGCCAGAAATCAGACAACGAGTGAAGTATGATCACCCAGCTACCATTGAACAAGCAAAGGAGATTGCAAGAAGGCAAGAAGAAAGCATGGAAGAGGAGCCCAAAGAAATTGTTGCTAAAGTAGAGCCTACACGAGCACCTTTGGTCCAGAATCTGCAAACCACTCCCGGTGAGCACAAATATTTCTCCTAGTACATCTACTGAGTATGAAGATCTGCTCAAAAAGATGTGTCAGTTAACTATTAATCTTCTTCAAGGAAAGAAATTTAGTTCTCAGGGAGGAGATAGAGGTCCAAAAAGAAATATTTCTGAAGTTGTATGTTATGGTTGTTATAAAAAGGGTCATTATAAGTATAATTGTCTAGATAGAGCTTCTACATCTAGTAAAGGAGATAATGATAAAGGAAAAGCACCTGTGAATTCTTTTGATGTAGTAGATAAGAGTAGAAATAATGAAGTAGATGTGTTTGTAAAAAAATAAATAAAGAAAAATATAATCAAGATGGAAATGATCTTAAGAAGATGAAAGAAGAAACTAGTAAAAAACATAGGAGAAGAAAGTTGGGTGTGCAGGATTTTCTGATTTCACAGGGGCAAGGACCATACTCCATCTTGGAAGATCTGTCCAAAAGGCCTGCAAATATTACATATGGTCAACTCTTGGCTATGTCTTCTGAGAAGAGGCAGGAGTTGCGAGGTGGACTCAATGCTCGAAGAAGGAAGGAGGTTGAGGTCCCTATTTTGGAGGAAGAGGCAGATCCCTATGCTACACAAGCTGAGGTATTATGTAATGGTATTTCAATTCATGATGTCTTAGTTGATGGAGGTGCTGTAGTTAATGTAATGACCGAGTCTGTAATGAATATGTTGGGTTTAAAAATTGATCGCCGTTCAACTCTTATGTTAAGGTCATTAAATAAAGGAAAAACTAAACCAGAAGGTGTAGTTTCAAATGTGGCAATATCTGTTATGGGTGTTGTATGTGTGGTAGACTTTCAGGTGATGAAAAATGGTACTGTTACGTACCCAATGCTGTTGGGAAGACCATGACCAAGGAGAGTTTATTCAAGAAACTACTGGAATGAAGGTTTCATAACACTTGGATGTGGTAGACAGAGGGTAAAGATAAACTGATGAAACTGATGATTGGAAATCCTCTGATTACTCTAGTACCAGTGAAGTGGAAACTGAAGATGAAGAAAGTGAGGTTGATGTTTCAGTCATGGATATCCTTCCAGTCACACCAACTCATGACCCCACAAAATTATCTGAAGAAGAAGTTGATGATCGTCTCCAACAAATAAAGATTGGTGATGCTGTGATGGAGAGTGAGAAGCAATCCTACCTCCAACTCTTTCGAAGGTAGATACACATATTCACTTTTGATTACAAGGAACTCCATCAAGTAAGTTGGGTAGAACATTCTATTGAGCTGGTAGATGGTGCTAAGCCCATAAAGCAAATGCCATATAGAATGAATCCTATTTTTTCCAAGACTGTAAAAGAAGAAATAGATAAGTTGCTCCATGCAGGATTTATATTTGCTGTGGAGAATTCAGAATGGGTTTCTCCCATTGTGATCTCAATAAAAAAGAATGGGAAGCTACGCATTTTTGTTGATTACAGGAAGCTCAATAAGGCAACAAAGAAGTCCATCATTAACCCTCTTCCATTTTCAGATCAGATCTTGGACGAAGTAGCTGGCCAGGAGTGCTATAGTTTTGCTGATGGATATAGCGGCTACAACCAAGTTCGTATTTTAGAGAAACATCAGCTGAAGACCACGTTCACCACTCCTTGGGGAACGTTTGCTTATAGAGTTATGCCTTTTGGGCTGTGTAATGCTCCAACAACATTCCAGTGTTTGATGAATAGGGTGTTCGAACCCTACATTGGGACCTTCATCAGAGTATTTCTGGATGATTTTTACATCTATGGGAGCAAGTTGGACCACCTGCGCCAGATGGAGATGGCATTTCAAAGGTTAGATGAAGCACAAGCCTCACTAAACCCTACAAAGTGTGTCTTTGGATGTTCTAAATTCGTTTTGTTAGGGCATGTTGTATCCAGAGATGGTATTGGTACCGATCCTGAAAAAATTTCAAAAATCAAAGATTTACCATTTCCTATGAATAGAAGTAAGTTGAGATAATTTTTATGCCATGTGGGTTTCTATAGAAGGTTCATCAAGAATTTCTCAAATATTGCACAACCACTAACCCAGTTCTTGAAGAAGGATGTTACTTATGAACCAGGAAATAAGACACATGAAGCTTTTGGACAACTGAAGGAAGCCCTTGTGTCTTCACCTATTTTGAAGAATCCAGATTGGAGCAAGCCATTCATTGTGTACACTGATGCCTCAGATATAGCACGAGGAAGTACTTTGAGCCAAAAGGATGAAAATGGGAATGAACATCCAATTTCCTTTGGGAGCAGACAAATGAGCAGTGCTGAGGTAAATTATACTGTAACTGAAAAAGAGGCTCTGGCTGTCATTTTTACTGTAAAGAAGTTTAGAAATTACTTGCTAGGGAAAAAATTTCTAGTTGTAACAGATCATCAGGCCCTAAAATATATTGTAAATAAGCCTAACCCATCAGGGAGGATAGCAAGATGGATAATTTTGCTACAAGAACTTGAATTTGATATTATAGATAGGCTAGGAAAGAAGCATGTCAATGCAGATGCACTCTCTCGAGCCTATGATGGTTTAGGATCCTCTTTTGATGATGATGATTTCCCCGATGCAGCATTGTTATCCCTTGACACAATCCCTAGTGAATACATAGATATTTGGAATTATCTGAATGAATTCAAGTTTCTTGATGGTGCCAATGCAAAGAATAAGAGAAAGATTACTCAAGCCAGTGGTCCATATTCTATTCTGCATGGAGTATTATTTCGAATAGGACCTGATGGACAGTACAAGAGGGCAGTTGGACGTGATCAAGGGAAGGAGTTGCCAGAAGAATTCCACAATGGTACATGTGGAGGGCACTTCTTTGGATAACTTACAGCAAGAAGGATCTTGGATGCAGGTTATCACTGGCCCACTCTTTTTAAAGATTGTTATAATTATTGTAAGACATGTGATATTTGTCAAACACATGGTAACCGTAAAACTTCATCAGCTCTATTATGTCCTATTCTTCCACTTGGTCCCTTTGAAAAGTGGGGAATAGACATTGTAGGTCCACTTCCAACTACCTCATGCCAAAATAAGTATATTGTAGTTGCCACAGATTATTTAACCAAGTGGGTTGAAGCTAGGCCATTGAAAACAACTTCCATGGATGAAGTGGAAAGGTTCATATATGAACGCATTGTCACCAGATTCTGTTACCCATTAGAAATTGTAACAGATCAAGGAAGCCACTTCATTAATGAGGTGGTAGAAGCCCTAGTCAATAAGTTTTCTATTAAGCACAGGAAGGTAACAACATACAAGCCAAGCACAAATGGAAAGGTGGAACGAAATTTTTTTATGTTGTGTCAAATTCCAGCAAAAGATGCAGCCTTGCAGGTACATAAATGGGATAAAAGGATTCACACAGCATTGTTGGCATATAGGGCAACATCAAAATCAGCAACATGATACTCCCCATTTCAATTGGCTTATGGCATTGATCCAGTTCTTCCTATTAAGTTTGATATTCCCACGGTCAGAGTAATGAAAAATGAAAGAATGGATGAAAGTGATTCAGTAAAAGAAAGGTTGGTACATCTTCATTTGCTAGAGGAAATGAGAGAAATAGCAAAGGATACAAGCCATAAGAAGAAAATGAAGTAGAAGGAATACTTTGATCAAAAGATCCGGTGGTCTCCATTTCATGTGAATGAATTGGTTCTAGTATATGATTCCAGATACAAAAAAAAGAAGACAGAGAAAATTTCTTGCAAAATGGATGGGGCCCTACAAAATAGCAGCTATGCATGAAAATGGTACGTACCGACTGGAGGAATTGAATGTCACTCCCATTACAAAATGGGTCAACCATGACAAGCTGAAGATTTTCCAAGCACCAGAATAGTCTACTCCAAGGACGGAGTAGAAGCTAGGAAGGGGGAAGATGTCGACACTAAAATTCTCCTCCGTAATTTCTATTTCATTAATGTATGTATTAGGAATATGATGTTGATGAGTATAATTAGTAGTAGCGTCTGATAGAAGATAACGGTGCCATCAGTACGGTGCCGCCAATAATGTGGAGTACGGTAATAGTCAAAGTACAATAGGAATGTTGTAAAAAGTAATTATTTTTCGTAAGTGGTCCGGTAATGTTAAAATATCAAATTTTGGGTAATTAGAGAAGTAGGGTATACGTGATTAGGAATTAGAAATATTATATTGGTAATAAGGACAAGGAGTGAGGTCATAAATATTTTGTATATTTTATTTGTAAAAAGTCTAAAAATGTGGAACCCATGTAAAATGATAAGGTTTATCTTATCTTAAAAGATAAGCTTACATGTACAGATAAGAGTTAAGGTATGGAATATGATTCGTCAGAGTGGATTTCTTATCCTATCTTAGAGATAAGATAGATAAGCCTGGAAGTTCTATAAATAGAGAGGCCACCCCCCTCATTTAGCATAGAAGGAAGTAGTGAGAAATATTGTAGGAAGTGTGCGAAGGAAGCCATCAGTTTAAAGGTGTGTTGAAGAAGCCATTAAGAGGTGTAATTGTAAAGTTTCTCCCATAGTCTTGGTGAAAGGCAAGTGAAGTCAATAACACTTGAAGTACCTCATGGGTGAGATTGTAACAGTTTCATGTTAATATTATAATTTACTTTGATATTTCAGATTTTTCATCATTCCGTCTTATCATAGTCGATGGTATTCTTGTGTTATGTTGTTGTTTTGTTTCCAGATTACATCCACCAAACTAAAGCCTGTGCATTAGTAAATAATCATAGCACGAGGAGTTCCCGGTGAAGAATTATCATAGTGCCGGATTGGTGATGACAGTATCCACTCTTGCGTGGTATTACGCTGATTGCAAGGTGAGTGAAAGACTAGTTCTTGGCACACATTCACATCTGGTTGTAATCAACGCACTGAATTATAAAGTCTCAAACTCGCGAGGGTGTAATTTTTCTCATAGGTGGTTGTTTCTTTTCTCTCTCCTTCCTTCTGCATTCCTTGGTTCTATCTCTTCATTATGGATATCTCTAAAGTACCAGTGCTCACACCTTTTTATTCCTTCGAATGGAAGTCTAAAATTATATTAGTTTTGTGAAGTAAAGGGTTATACCGAGTTACCATGGGGTAAGAAACCAAACCTAATCATGAACCTGAAAAATATAAATGGTTCAATCGTTGTGATGAAGCCTTAGGTCTTATTTGTATGTCTGTCTCTCCCGACTTGCTCTTCCACATAAAAACTTCCTCAACACCACATCAAGCATGGAAAATTCTAAATGATATGTTTGGGAAGTGTCGACATAAAAATTTTCCTCCGTAATTTCTATTTTATTAATGTATGTATTAGGAATAGGATTTTGTTAAGTATAATTAGTAGTGGCATCCAATAGAAGATAACGGTGCCGTCAGTACGGTGCCGCCAATAATCTAGAGTACGCTAATAGTTCAAAGTACAATAGGAATGTTGTAAAAAGTAAATATTTGTCGTAAGTGGTCCGGTAATGTTAAAATGTCAAAGTTGGGATAAGTAGAGAAGTAGGGTCTACATGATTAGGAATTAGAAATATTATATTTGTAATAAGGACAAAAAGTGATGTCATAAATATTTTGTATATTTTATTTGTGGAAAAGTCTAAAAAGATGGAACCCATGTGAGATGATAAGGTTTATCTTATCTTAGAAGATAAGCCTACATGTAAAGGCAAGAGTTTAGGCATGGAATATGATTGGCTGGAAGAGATTTCCTATCCTATCTTAGAGATAAGGTGGATAAGCATGAATTCCTATAAATAAAGAGGCCACCCCCCCTCATTTAGCATAGAGAGAAGTAGTGAGAAATATTATATGAGTAAGTGTGTAAAGGAAGCCATCATTTTGAAGGTGTGTTAAAGAAGCCATTAAGAGGTGTAATTGTGAAGTTTCTCCCATAGTTATTGTTTGAAGGAAAGTGAAGTTAATAACACTTGAAGAACCTCATGGGTGAGATTGAAACAATTTCATGTTGATATTATAATTTGCACTAATATTTTAGATTTATCATTATTCCTTCTTATTATAGTCTATGGTATTCTTGTGTTATGTTTGTTGTTGTGTTTCCTACATCCATCAATCTAAGAGATGTGCATTAGTAAATAATCATAGAATGAGGAGTTCTGGTGAATAATTATTATAGTGCCAAATTGGTGTTGACATTTTGGTTCCATTGCCGGGACCATTCCTCGTTGGTGAATTTTCTGGAGAGATATTCCCACTTAGTCCAAAAAACATTTGGAGGGTAACCTTGTTTTTACTGTGCATAGGAGTTACCATGGTAAAGTCACTTTTACCATGAATAGCATTTACCACAGTAACTTTACTTTTTAACGTGAATAGTAACAGTAACTTCATTTTTTACCATGAATAGTGTTTACCCCAGTTACTTTATTTTTACCATAAATAGTGTTTACCACAGTAAAGTCAGTTTTTACCGCAATAAGTCAAGTTTTACCATAGTTTACCGTGGTCATTTCTATTTTCTATTATAGTGATTCTAATTATTTGTGCACATAAGTCTTCTTGATTGTTGGTATTTCACTGTGGTTACTTTTGAAAATGGGGAAGATTCCTGTTTTTTCAGCCCAATCTAATGAAGATGCTTCCTCTTTCATTCAAGACTTTAAACGATCTTGTATTTGTAATGGCCTTATAAGAAGGGAACAATGGACTGAATTTTTTCCTACCTTTTTGGATGGTTCAGCCCTTAGGTGGTTTGAAACACTAGGTGATAATGTGAAAAACTCATGGGATTTATTAACTGAAAGTTTTCTAGAAGAATTTGGTGAACAACAGAAATATGTAGATCTCGTGGTCGAGATCACAAAGCTAGCCCAAGGAGAGAAGGAGAAGATAAGATATTATCATGCTCATGTTCTAGAGCTAAGGAGGAAGCTCGATGCCTAGATCTCAGAAGGAAGGATTAGCGGATGGGTTAATGAATGGCGTGGATAATCTCCTATGTAAGAACTTCATTCTTGGGATAAAGTCAGAGATCAGACAACGAAAGAAGTATGACCGCCCAACTACCATTAAACAAGCAAAGGAGATTGCAAGAAGGCAAGAAGAAAGCATGGAAGAGGAGCCCGAATAAATTATTGCTAAGGTAGAGCCTACACCAACCCCTTTGGTCCAAAATCCACAACCACTCTCGGTGAGCACAAATATTTCTCCTAGTACATCTACTGAGTATGAAGATCTACTCAGGAAGATGGGCCAGTTAACTATTAATCTTCTTCAAGGAAAAGAATTTAGTTCAACAGGGATGAGATAGAGGTCCAAAAAGAAATATTTATGAAGTTGTATGTTACGGTTGTTATAAAAAGGGTCATTATAAAATATAATTATCCAGATAGAGCTTCTACATCTGGTACAAGAGATAATGATAAAGGGAAAGCACTTGTGAATTTTTTTGATGTAGTAGATAAGAGCATAAATAATGAAGTTAGATGTGTTTGTAAAAAAAAGAAAGAAATAAAAAGATAACCAAGATGGAAATGATCCTAAGAAGATGAAAGGAGAAACTAGTAAGAAACATAGGAGAAGAAAGTTGGGTGTGCAGGATTTTCTGATTTCACAGGGACAAGGACCATACTCCATCTTAGACGATCTATCCAAAAGGCCTGCAAATATTACATATGGTCAACTCTTGGCTATGTCTTCTGAGAAGAGGCGGGAGCTGTGAAGTGGACTCAATGCTCAATGAAGGAAGGAGGTTGAGGTCCCTATTTTGGAGGCAGAGGCAGATCCCTACGCTCCACAAGATGAGGTATTATGTAATGGTATTTCAATTCATGATGTCTTAGTTGATGGAGGTGCTGCAGTTAATGTAATGACCGAGTCTGTAATGAATATGTTAGGTTTAAAAATTGATCACCCCTCAACACTTATGTTAAGGTCATTAAATAAAGGAAAAACTAAACCAGAAGGTGTAGTTTCAAATGTGGCAATATCTGTTATGGGTGTTGTATGTGTGGTAGACTTTCAGGTGATGAAAAATGGTACTATTGTGTACCCAATGTTGTTGGGAAGACCATGGCTAAGGAGAGTTCATGCAAGAAACTACTGGAATGAAGGCTTCATGACACTTGGACGTGGTAGAGAGAGGGTGAAGATAAATGTGATCCCTCAGAATCATAAGGATGAACCTGTGGATTCAAGTGATGAAACTGATGATTGGACATCCTCTGATTACTCGAGTACTAGTGAAGTGGACACTGAAGATGAAGAAAATGAGGTTGATTTTTCGGTCATGGACATCCTTCCAGTCACACCGACTCATGATCACATAAAATTATCTGAAGAATAAATTGATGATCGTCTCCAACAAATAAATATTGGTGATGTCATGATGAAGAGTGAGAAGGAATCCTACCTCCAAATCTTTTAAAGGTACATACACATATTCACTTTTGATTACAAGTAACTCCATCAAGTAAGTTGGGTAGAAAATTCTATTGAGCTGGTAGATGGTGCTAAACCCATAAAGTAAATTCCATATAGAATGAATCCTAATTATTCCAAGACTGTAAAAGAAATAGGTAAGTTGCTAGATGTAGGATTCATATTTGTTGTGGAGAATTCAGAATGGGTTTCTCCCATTGTGATCTCAATTAAAAAGAATGCGAAGCTACGCATATGTGTTGATTATAGGAAGATCAATAAGGAAACAAAGAAGGATCATTACCATCTTCCATTCTCATATCAGATTTTAGATTAAGTAGCTAGCCAGGAGTGCTATAATTTTTCTGATGGATAGAGCGGATACAACCAAGTTCATATAGCAGAGAAAGATCAGCTGAAGACCACGTTCACCACTCCTTGGGGAATGTTTGCTTATAGATTTATTCCTTTTGGGTTGTGTAATACTCCGAAAACATTCTAGCGCTTGATGAATAGGGTGTTTGACCCCTACATTGGAAACTTCATCAGAGTATTTTTGGATGATTTTTGCATCTATGGGAGTAAGATGGAACACCTACACCAGATGGAGACAATATTTCAAAGGTTAGATGAAGCACAAACCTCACTAAACCATACAAACTGTGTCTTTGGATGTTCTAAAGGCGTTTTGTTAGGGCATGTTGTATCCAGAGATGGTATTGGTACTGATCCTTGGTAAAGTTTCAAAAATCAAAGAGTTACCATTTCCTATGAAAAAAATTAAGTTGAGATCATTTCTAGGCCATGTGGGTTACTATAGAAGGTTCATCAAGAATTTCTCAAATATTGTACAGCCACTAACCCAGTTCTTGAAGAAGTATGTTACTTATGAACCAGGAAATAAGGCGCATGACAGCTTTTGAACAACTGAAGGAAGCTCCTGGTGTCTTCACCTATTTTAAAGAATCTAGACTGGAGCAAGCCATTCATTGTGTATACTAATGCCTCAGATGTAACACTATGAAGTACTCTGAGCCAAAAGGATGAAAATGGGAATGATCATCCATTTTACTTTGGGAGCATATAAATGACCAGTGTTGAGGTAAATTATACTCTAACTGAAAAAGAGGCTCTAACTATCATTTTTTCTGTAAAGAAGTTTAGAAATTACTTGCTAGGGCATAAATTTATAGTTGTAATAGATCATCAGGCTCTAAAATCTATTTTTAATAAGCCTAAACCCATCAGGGAGGATAGCAAGATGGATAATTTTTCTACAAGAATTTTAATTTGATATTATAGATAGGCCAGGAAAGAAGCATGTCAATGCAGATGCACTCTCTCGATCCTATGATGGTTTAGGTTCGCCTTGTGATGATGATGATTTCCCAGATGTAGCATTTTTATCTCTTGACATAATCCCTAGTGAATACATAGATATTTTGAATTATCTAAATGAATTCATGTTTCCTGATGAAGTTCCAATGCAAAGAATAAGAGGAAGATTACTCAAGCCAGTCATCGATATTCTATTATGCATGGAGTATTATTTCGAATAGGACCTAATGGACAATAAAAGAGGGCAGTTAGACATGATCAAGGGAAGGAGCTGATATAAGAATTCCACAATGGTACATGTGGAGGACACTTCTCTGGAAAACTTATAGCAAGAAGAATCTTGGATGCAGGTTATCACTGGCCTACTCTTTTTAGAGATTGTTATAATTATTGTAAGACATGTGATATTTTTCAAACAAATGGTAATCGTAAGACTTCATCAGCTCCATTATGCCCTATTCTTCCACTTGGTCCCTTTAAAAAGTGGGGAATAGATATTGTAGGTCCACTTCCAACTACCCCATGCCAAAATAAGTATATTGTAGTTGCCACAAATTATTTAACCAAGTGGGTTGAAGCTAGGCCATTGAAAAAAACTTCCATGGATGAAGTGGAAAGGTTCATATATGAACACATTGTCACCAGATTTGGTTGCCCATTAAAAATTATAATAGATCAAGGAATCCACTTCATTAATGAGGTGGTAGAAGCCCTAGTCAACAAGTTTTCTATTAAGCACAAGAAGGCAACAACATACAAGCCAAGCACAAATGGATAGGTGGAATGAAATTTTTTTGTGTTGTGTCAAATCGTAGCAAAAGATGCAGCCTTGCATGTACATAAGTGGGATAAAAGGATTCATGCAACATTGTGGGCATATAGGGAAACATCAAAGTCATCAACAGGATACTCCCCATTTCAGTTTGTCTTATGGCATTGATCAAGTTCTTCCTATTGATTTTGATACTACCCACTGTGAGAGTTATGGAAAATGAAAGGATGGATGAAAGTGATTTAGTAAAAGAAAGGTTGGTACATCTTCATTTGCTAGAGGAAATGAGGGAAATAGCAAAGGATACAAGCTATAAGAAGAAAATGAAGTAGAAGGAATACTTTGATCAAAATATCTGTTGGTCTCCATTTCATGTGAATGACTTGGTTCTAGTATATGATTCCAGATACAAAACAAAGAAGACAGAGAAAATTTCTTCCAAAGTGGATGGGGCCCTACAAAATAGCAGTTGTGCATGAAAATGGGTACATATCGACCGGAGGAATTGGATGGTACACCTATTACAAAATGGGTCAACCATGACAAGTTAAAGATTTTCCAAGCACCAACTTCAGAATGTCTATAAGAGTCTACTCCAAGGATAGAGTAGAAGTTAGGAAGGGGGAAAATGTCGACATTAAAATTTTCCTTTGTAATTTCTATTTTATTAATGTATGTATTAGGAATAGGATGTTGTTAAGTATAATTAGTAGTGGCGTCCAATAGAAGATAACGGCTCCATTAGTACGGTGCCACCAATAATGTAGAGTAGGGTAATAGTCAAAGTACAATAGGAATGTCAAAAAAAGTAAATATTTGTCGTAAGTGGTCCGGTAATGTTAAAATGTCAAAGTTGGGATAAGTAGAGAAGTAGGGTCTACATGACTAGGAGTTAGAAATATTATATTTGTAATAAGGACGAAAATTGCATGTCATAAATATTTTGTAAATTTTATTTGTGGAAAAGTCTAAAAAGGTGGAACCCATGTGAGATGATAAGGTTTATCTAATCTTAGAAGATAAACCTATATGTAAAGGCAATAGTTTAGGCATGGAATATGATTGGCCGGAAGAGATTTCCTATCCTATCTTAGAGATAAGGTGGATAAGCCCGAATTCCTATAAATAAAGATGCCACCCCCCCCCTCATTTAGCATAGAGAGAAGTAGTGAGAAATATTGTATGAGTAAGTGTGTAAAGGAAGCCATCATTTTGAAGGTGTGTTAAATAAGCCATTAAGAGGTGTAATTGTGAAGTTTCTACCATAGTTATTGTTTGAATGCAACTGAAGTTAATAACACTTGAAGAACCTCATGGGTGAGATTGTAACAATTTCATGTTGATATTATAATTTAGACTGATATTTCAGATTTATCATTATTTCTTCTTATCATAGTCTATGGTATTCTTGTGTTATGTTTGTTATTGTGTTTCCAGATTACATCCACCAAACTAAGAGTTGTGCATTAGTTAACAATCATAGCATGAGGAGTTCCCAGTGAAGAATTATCATAGTGCCAGATTGGTAATGACAGAAGTAAGATGACATGAGAGCACATGAGTTGGTGAACGAACTACTAGGGTTAAATCCTAGTAACTTTGGAAACCTACAGGCCTTCTTCTCAAAGTTTGTCCACACTAGACTTCTTCTAATTGAATGTAAAGTGGATAAGAAATAATCTCAATTGATCTTGTCAATTCATTCTAAGTTAGGTCCTGAATACTCTGTCTTCATTTCAACTTTCCATGCCAAGAAAGCCGCCTTGTGTAGTACTTGGAATATGCCCTCCTTTGACAGGTTTTCGTCCCAACTTATTAGAGAACAGGACAAACTCATTCAAATGGTGACTCTAAAATCCAAGTCACATGCCCTTGTGGTGAATAAGGGAAAGAAAAATTAAAAGAAGAAAGAAACTAAGGACCAACCTAAGAAAGAAACCAAGACCAACCAGACCCCAGCTAAGCCCATCACTAATACTTCAACTTCTGAGCCTAAAGTGAAGAAGGAAAAGTATAAATGATCCTATTGTAAGAATTTTGGCCATGATGAGTAGCATTGTTTTCAAAAACAAAATGATCACTTAACTCATTTACTTGAAAAGAATAAAATAAGTGTTCCTGAATCCGTTAAACAAAATGCTTAGAAGGGTGAGTCTTCTAATACAAAGGAGACTAAAAATGAAAAGAAGAAAGGTAAGGCCCTTGTAGCTAGATCATCTCCATCATCAACTTGGATTATCAATTTTGGTGCCTTACACCACATGGCTTCATCAGAGGTTGAATTCTCTAGCATTGAACCATGTGGCATGTCCCAAATCACATTGGGTGATGACACTCATGTGCCAGTTTCCAGTAGTGGATCGGTAGAGATAGAAGGTGGAACATTTAACCAAGTGTTGAGTGTTCCTAATCTCTCTACCAATCTCCTATCGGTTTACCAAATCACCCACCTTGGTGAAGGAATGTGAGTGGAATATGGTCCTAACTCAGTGATTATTCGTGATCTTAACTCTGATTGCACTGTGGTTGAGGGAAAGGTAGATCACTATTCATGGTTGTATACCTATTCGCACTTCTCTTCTGATTCGACGCCCAATGCCTTGCTCACTCATGCAAATGAGGTTAGCAAGTTATGGCACGAGAATTTTGGGCATCTAAATTATCGCGACCTTGAAAAATTGAGCCAAAATAAAATAGTTAATGGGCTACCCCCAGTTAAGTTTTCTAAGGGTATTTGTGAGGGTTGTACCCTTAGAAAGCACCCTGAAAAAATATTTGAAAAGGGAAAATCCTGGAGAGCTACTCGTCCCTTGGATCTTGTTCATAGTGATGTTTCTGGCCCTTTTCCGTCTCCTTATTTTACTAGAGCTCTATATCTACTAACCTTCATTGATGAATTTTCAGGTTATACTGGGGTATATTTTCTTAAGATTAAGTCTGAAGTTTTTGAGCATTTTCAAAACTTTAAGGCTCTTGCTAAGAAACAAGTAGGAACGGTCTATCAAGGTTCTTCGAACAAATAATGGCGGTGAGTATGTGAGTAACAGGTTTGAGAATTTCTGCACTTTTGAGGGGATTACTTTGCAGCATACAATTGCTTACAGCCCTTACCAAAATGGAGTTACAGAAAGAAAGAATTGAACTTTAAAGGAAATGGATACTTATATGGTTCACTTGAAATATCTTCCTCCGCAGTATTAGACTAAAGTAGTGAATTTTGCTTGTTATATTCAAAACTATGTTCCACACAGGGTAGTAAGAGGAATGACACCCTTTGAAGCCTAATTTGGACACAAGCCTGATGTTGAGCACTTTCAAGTCTTCGGATCCAAGGCTATGGCTAGAATTCCCAAAAAGAAACGCAAGGCATTGGATCTACAATACAAATCTTGTATATTTTTCGGGTATCCTAATGGCGTGAAGTGATATCGATTGTTGAACCCTACCACCCATGAGTTTTATATTGAGAGGAGTGTGAAGTTTGATGAGTCATCCTTGACTTCAACTTCCACTGAGGTTCTTTTTCCCATTGATTCAGATTCTGACTCTTCAGATGATGATGTTGTTGAGTGAGTTCCACCTCTCCCTGCTCCTCTCGATCCCCAAACTTCTGAGTCTTCTGATTCTGATAGTAGTGATGATGAGGACTATGTCCCTTCTCACTCACATGAAGAATCTTCTGACTTTGAGTGTTGGAAATTTAGTTGGAGATCCTTTGGATGAGAGACATACTCGCTCAGACTTCATTGGACCTCACTCCTTCACCTCTACTTCTGATCCACCATCTTTCTAAGAAGCTTCTGGGATTCTTGAGTTGTATTCTTCCATGGATGAGGAGTATTCCTCACTTATAAATAATGACACTTAGGATCTTACCCTTCTTCCGAAAGGAAGAAAAATCGTTCGGTGTAGGTGGGTATATCAAACAAAGTATGGAGCTAATGGAGATGTCGAGAAGTATAAAGTGTGACTTGTAGCTAAGGGTTTCTCCCAGGTAACTGGGGTTGATTACTCGGAAACCTTTTCTCCAGTTGCGAAAATGACTTGCATTTGACTGACCCTTGCCATCGTTGCCAATAACAGATGGGAAGTCCACTAGATGGACTTTAAGAGTGCCTTCCTTCATGGGGACCTAGAGGAGGAGATCTATATGGAATAACTTCTAGGTTATGTCCATGATCCATCCCTCATTTGTAAATTAAAGAAGTCTCTCTACGGCCTTAAACAAGACCCTCAGACTTGGTATGCCAAGATGGAATCCTTTTTACTTGCATCATGGTTCACTCTATGTCACTCTGACCCAAATGTGTGTATTCTACTTCAGGATGACTCCATGCTTATTCTTGTTCTCTATGTTGATGAATTGTTGATCACAAGTAGGTCTTCCTCTATCATTGATTTTGTTAAGATCTCCTTAGCCAACAAGTTCTCCATGTCTGAATTAGGATTGCTTCATTAATTTCTTGGGACCCAGATTTCACAATCTGACTTGGGAATTATGATCTCGCAGCCTAAGTACTCTCTTGATTTTCTTGCTCAGTTTCACATGTCTAACTGCAAGTCCTCACCTACTCCTTTTCTTTCCAGGATTAAGTTGTTTTTTGATTTCTCTTCCCCCTTGGTTGATGGTACCCTTTATCGACAGTTGGTGGGAAGATTGATCTACCTTACTCACACTCATCCAGATCTATCATATGTCATCAAGATTGTGTCAAGATTTATGCAGGAGCCTCATGAACTTCATTTAGAAGCAACAAAGTGGATCCTTCACTATGTTTGGGGCACTCACACAAATGGTATTCATTACTTAGAAGGGACTGAGATTGACTTGGTTGGATTTACAGACTCAGATTGGGCCGATGATCTAGATCATTAGAAGTCTACCTCAGGCTACAGTTTCACTCTTGGTTCATGTCCTATCAGTTGGTCCAGCAAGATGCAGAACGCCATTTCCATATCATTGATAGAAGCCAAATACAGAGGAGTAGTTAATGCTGCCACAGAAGCTATTTGGTTATAGGGTATCTTGATAGAGTTTGGCATCCACTTTTGGTAGCCTACCATTATCTATTGTGACAACATGAGCACTATCTTGATTTGTAGAAATCCAGTTCAACATCAATGAACAAAGCACATTGAGATTCATATGCACTTCATATGGGAGCTGATACATGAAAACATCATCAACATATAGTATGTTCATATAGCTGATCAGGCTACAGACATTTTCACCAAGCCCTTCACTGAGGTGAAGTTTCTTCACTTGCAGACTCTTCTTAGGGTGATGTCTTTTGTAGCTGTCGATGTTCTTCAGGCTATATAGTCCTCCTTCTCCTCTTCTTCTTTCCAGAAAGATGTTGTTTGTAAATGGGCTCCTTATCAGGCCTTTAGTTGCCAAGCCCCATTCACACATCTTTTTTAGTTTTCTAGGGGAGTCTTCTTTTTCTGTTCTGACTTACCTTGACCTCTTCCTCGGATTTGATGAAGGGGTTTGTTGGTGTGTGTGACTATCCAATCATCGTCCACATCACATACATGAGTCATCTCACCATGCGAGAGTCATAGGTCTTAGGAAGTCAAATGACAAGTGTCGGATTCTGTCATAGAATCTAGCATTTTCATTTGTGTCAATGCGTCATAGGAGTTACATTCTTTATTTGGAATTGTAACTCCTCTTCTAGTGGCATCATATGCATTAGTCAACATCATATGCATCAGTGGCATCATTGAGGTTCTTTCCATGTTTAGGCATGGGGGTTACACATCACCCCTATTTGTACTTCCTATTTTTTGATCTATGATTATCATCAGACCTATTCTTCTTTCCATTGATTCGAATCTTGCATATTGTGTTGGCTTGATGTTACCATTGGAGTGCAACTTTGTTGTGGTGCATCAATTTCCGACATCGGTTCTCGCAAATCCCTCTTTCATATACATTGTGTTAAATGAGTTAAACATCTCAATGAAGTCTCAAACCACATGCTTAAACTATTTCATTCATTGATTCTTTGTGGCATAATTTTTTTTGACTTGTTTCACAATTAATTCTAAGTCTCCTTTGACAATGATGATCTTGACACCATATTTCCAAGAAATTCTTAAACCCAAAAAAAGTGCCTCATACTCAGCAATGTTGTTGGTGTACCCAAAGTTGAGTTTGAAGGAAAAAATAATTTTTTCCTAACTTGCAGAAAGAAGAACAACACTAGCACCATTCCAAAATTTGGATCAAGATCCATCAGAAAATAGAGTCCGGGGAGAGCCTATTTGCTCAAGGCATTTGAATTCCTCAATCTTGTGCTCCTTTCCATCCGTAAATCCCAAAAATTTGTCAGTATCAACATTTATGTACAATACTTCTGAGGACGCATTGTTGGGATCCTCAATAAGGTGCAACATTTTCTTTTCTCCATACAACCTGACAAGGATACCCTCAACTAGTATGGTAGCATAATACATGTCAATTCGGACACTCCCACCAACACTTGCAGCCCATTTTCTTGACAACAACATACCCCACTTGGTTGGGAAATCAACTATGACAACATCAAGTTTTAGCTGTAAGCTACACCATTAAACCCTTCATGCATCCCACTATTGGAACTTCCTTGGAGTCCATGGTAGTGCACTTCTCATATGCTGTTGTCAATTTGATGTTTAGCTCATTCATCACTTCCAAAGGCATGACATTACATGATGCCCCTGAGTCAAACATGCACTTGTGCAACAGTGTCTCCGTAATGATCAAAGTAGTGAAGAATGGACCCACATTCATCTGAGAATCCACCAATCATGTTCCCAGATGGATATCAGGTGGTTCATATAGCTCTTTTTATGCTGGTGGTGCTTTTGGTTCTTTAATGACTGGTGGGGTCTCCACAATGTTTATGTTTCTGCCTAATGTAGTCCTTTCTTCTTTAAACCCAAAGTATTCAAATTCTCTCTTTTTGTGCTCAGGAATCCTAAGAAACTCCACAATTGGAACAAAGAATTTGATTTGAATTAAAAATTAGGAAATATCATATGGGACATTCTTTGGCAAGGTAGCATTGGAAGGAAAACCAACACACTCATTAGGTGGTACAAGATATTTGACAACTTGGGCATGGGGAGGGGTATGATTCTTGTTTGGAACTGTAGGGATTTTGGCAGGTGCATCTTTCTTAGGATCCTCTTTAGTGATGTTTGAAAGTAAAGGAGATTTTGTCTTTTCTTGAGGCCCTGCACCTTTGATAACCTTGCTTCTTGTGTTATATTCCTTCTCTTGAGCAATAGCAACATTCATTAACAATCTATTGTCTTCCTCATATGGGATTCCTCCATCATAATTCTATATCATTAAATCCCTTAAATATTCATTATTGGGAAATTAAAAATATTGTATAGTATCTACTTCTAAATTATGAGAGAGAGAGAAAGAATAGGTACCCTATGAATGCAATCCCAAAAGGTGGCAGTACTCCGGGATCTTATCACCTCAGTTGAAGTTTCCCCTTGTTGTGAGCTAGTGGAGCAACCCATCATGTAGACATCATCATAATTATCATCAGCTTCTACTTCTTCCTACTGATCTTCTTCACAAGGAGAATTAGGCATGAAACATATGCCACACCAATCAATGACATTTGTTTCTTCTACCACCGAAACTCTACCAAGGAAAGAATTAGGCACCCTATTTCCAAATCTAATAGGTCCTTTGTATCTATCATCTGTTCTTTGATGATTTATCAATCTATCTTGGCCTTTTTGATTGTGTTGTCCTTATGAAATCTTCCCAACTCATTTCTCAACTTGGGATAGCTTGTAAGAGATCTCCTTGACAGCCCCTGTCAAAGTCTTCACAACTTCTTCCAAATCAGAAGCCTTGCTTGTTTGGTGTTTTTATGGGTTAACCACCTTTACACCTTCCCTCTTTAGAAGATTCCTAATTTCCTTAATGTTGTTCTCTATTTGCAGAGCCATGGTGAAGACATGCCTCAAATTTTTGGGGTTCTTATCTCTCAAGTAATATGCAGCCTTTTTATCAAATGTATCAGTGGATTTGATCAAACATGACTCATCACATGACCTTATTATAATAGGAAATGTCCTCAAAGTTTTATTAAACCTTATTTGAAGTCATGTAATGACTCATTGGGGTTGTTCTTGATGTTTTCAAACTCTGATAGAAGAAACATAGGGTCTTTCCTATCACCATATTGTAATCTAAATGCATTTTTCATTTCAACACAAGAATCAATAGAGTTATCTAGTAATCCTTTATACCAGTCCCTCGCATCCTCCTCTAAAGTGTGGAAAAACAATTTGATGTATACATCCTCATGCTCAATCTCAAAGTCTTCCATCATATTGAGAAAGATCTCTAGATGATGGTCACCAGTTATAGCATTGTTTCCCTGGAACTTTGGCATTCTGTTCCTTACATCTTGAGGCACTGCATTTGGATATCTAGCCATTCCCACAAAATTTATAGGTCCAAAGGTGTTTACAACAAATGGGGGTCTGGGTGGGGGTAAAGCCATGTTCCTTTGAGGAGGCAACCTTGGAGGGGTGACAAATTGATGATGGGAAGAGGGTTCTTTGAACACAGGAGTATAATTTTCAAAATGAAGATCCCCCAAAGGCCTTGTCTCTTGGAAATATCTATCAACCTTAGAAAAGACAAGTGTAGAGTGTGAAACATACCTTTCAAAATCAAATGAAGGCCCCTCTCCAACTGGAGAGTTCAACTCCACAAAGAGGCTACATGACTCAGAGTCACTTGAATGGTATTCTTCAATGATAGGTTGATCACTTTCATCAATGGAGATCCCTCTCCTTTTCTACTGACCTCCAACAGCACTACAGGATTTTGTTCCTTCTGATTTTCTTTTTCCTAGCTCTAGAAACAATGTCCTGGTAGGATCCCTAGTAAAGAATTATCTACTTCCTTCTAGATTTGCAAATATTAGTAACTGTTATCCAAAATGTGCCCCTGCTCATTTTGTGTGGCTAACTCCTCTCATTTTTTCCTCTCTTGTGCCTCAGTCATAATATTTTTCTTTTTAGGAACTCAAAACCTTCTAGAAGTGGCACCATTGGATAGAGCTCTTTCTCAGCTTTCCAGAAAGGTAAAGTTTTCCTCCTAACTCCATGTATTTTTCAAGTTATGGCTCGACGGAGTTTTGTGGGAAGTTTTCCCCTGAATGGCCCGCGGCCAATGAGATGCCACCATGTGGCACCTAGAGTGGCGGAGTGCAGGGAAATTTTGGAAAATTTTCCAAATGACCAAAAGGGTGTAAAAATTCAAATTTTTTCCCACCGACCCGATTTGGCCCTGTTTTGCCCTAAAACTTCAAATCGCCATATCTTTCGATCCAAAGCTCAGTTTTTCGCATTCTTTATATCAATGGAAAGATGGTGAAATTATATACAAGATTCCGAGGTAATTTTTGAATTTTGGTGAATTTTGGAGAGAGAAAATCAAGAAACACCTCTAGTACGTGGTCATGGACAGAAATGACGTTTCAACCACCGTTTTTAATGAAGAATGGCTCGCATTCTCTCCCAGCATGGTTAAAAATGTCAAGGAATGGGTCTTTCAGGGCGCCCATGTTGTTTTGATGGCATTTTGGTCAATGGTTGAACCCCTTGCATGTTTTCCCACATTTCTCTTTCCTGGGGTCGTGGTTTGTAATGTAAAAGCCAGAATGAGTTCATTTTGCAAAAGGAGAGACACTTTTTCAGCTCTACAACTTCCTTTTTCTTCCTCGGCAGAATTTGTGAAGAAATTTTACCTTTCCATGTAATGCAGCACCTCTTCTTGCCTCTAGATCACTGTAATGTACTGTATTGGTTCTGAGATGTTGATATATGTTATGTGATTAAAATCCCTCAATCCTTTCATATATCTATCATTGCTTTCTTGTTCTTTCATTACATTTTGAGTATTTTTGCATGTTTTGTGTTGTGTTTCCTTATGGATTGTGTATTTCATGCAGCATCCGGTGTCTACAACTCCTTTGGTGCATCACCTATGAGCATTAGTTCCTTCTTTTTTGCATTCTCTATCTCTGTCTCCTTGGAATTTAGGGTAGATTTAGGAATTTAAACCTCTGCAATTGTACAAGTGAATTAGCTGATTAGAAGAATTGAGGAACCAACCTCTAATCTGGAGATTCCTCTTCCATTTTGCAAGTCCCACACTTCGGAAGAGAATTCAATGTTGTGCAATCACACTGGATGCTAGTATGATCAAACTAGAAATCCGATCAACATCCAGGGGGTGCTGCTGATTTTCCATAACATTTTTGGCATGCTCGGTGGGACCTTAGAGGTCTTCCACTTTATCGTTGATAGGTTGGTGTGTTTCGTGTTAAAGATTTAGCCTTTTGGAGGAACTTTCAAAAGCACATCTTGCGACTTCATCTGGTAAACAACTCATTCTCTAAGTTGCAGACCTGTTTTCCATTCATTTCCATCCATTCTTCTTTCCATCCTTTTCATTCTTTTCCATTCCATGAAGTTGTGCAATCATGACTTCATTTCCATAATGGAATTCACATTTACAATAGCAGTTATATCATACCTCCAACATGTTTTACAAATCCTCCAAATAAGCATTTTGATCAAATTCAAAATCAGCATGTCTACCCATATGAGCAGTAGTGCCAAAGTCAGTTTGGATATGAAGCATGTCAAGCACAAGGGGTATGCTGGTTATGAGGGGCAGTCAAAAAGAAAATGTAGATCTGCTGGGACAAATCCAAAAGATGGAGGTAAACATGGTGCAATCTAGGGATCAAGCACAAATGAAAGCATTTAGAATCGGTTGTAGAGCACCTTGTCCATGGTTGGGACCTTTTCCAAGGCATTACAGCCCTCAAGAGAAGCTAGACTTCGTGATTACAACACTACCATTGCTTACAAGGTGGACTGAAGGAATAAAGGTGTATGAGAGGAGTATTCAACAACCTTGTCAACAGGTAAGCACAACATCTCATGCCTCTTCTCTCCTTCTTTCCCAATCTTTTTTATCTCAGCAGTGTCAAGTTTTAAACTCTCCATCTGCTGTCCCAAGTGTTGAATCCATTTCCCCATTCCCTAGTCTTCCACCCCATCTCAATTCTTCTATCCTTTTCCCTTCCAAACATCCATTCCCTCCAAAGAAACAAGAGTTCCTACCTCCTTCACCACCACAAGAAATTGCAAAAAAAATTGAGTTACAATCAACTTCTCCTCTTGCATTCCCAAATCCATATTGGGAGGATAAAAATCAGAATGCCAATAAAGGAAAACAACAGCAGAAAGAAGATCCAAACAAGGATGAAGAAATTCAAAGTCTGAAGAGTTGGGCTCTTAAATTCGGGATTACAAAAATCCCCTTGATGGTGAAACCAATAGAGAATGGTTGAAGTTGGAGAACAAGTGGAAAATAAGGCTGATTTTATAACAGCAGTGAAGTGAGAAAAACAGCAGTTTGTTGGTGATGATTTGGGTGTCCATGTTGGTACTTTTCCCAAAGAAAATGCTGATCCAGTTTGCACTACAAAATCAGCCATCGAGAAGGAAGGAAAACCATCTCAAAACCCCATCGTTGAGGAGCAAATGGATGAGGTTAAGTCAGTTTTTACAACAATCGAAGAAGGAAGCATTATTGATATGTTTTTTTCTTTCATTTGAAGGGGCTGATTTGATTGATGAAGCCATTATGGAGGTGAACAAAACAGGCCCAAATTGTGAGCAAAAGGCACAAGAAATCTCATGCTTCTCTCCCACTTCATCTCTCCAACAATCTGATTTTTGGGATGAGTTTTGGATTGAAAAGTTTCATGTTTGAAAATGAAGTTATACAGGGTGAAGAAAATGCATATTTGGAGGCCACCATACAAGAGGGAGACACTTTGTTGTAGCAAGAAATTCAAGAGTTTGATTTTCCATCAGACTTAGAAGAATATCTAGATGAAGAGCTAGCTTAAATTACCATGTTTCCTTCTTCACCGTTCGTTCTCCAACAACAAGAACTTGCTGCTATGGACAAAAGAGTTCAAGGAAAACAACCTACAGTTTGCAACATGCCTCTTGAATCAAAAACTAGAAGAATTTGATCTTCCAAAAGCTACAATGGAGAAGCTCCAAAGTCAACAATGTATTGCAGTAGGGTAACAACAATGCAAAAGCAACTTCATTGGATTTTGCAATCAATAACGAGGAGTTGCACACTATAGAAGAGTTCCATGTTTCCATGAAGGAAGTGAAAGGGCAGAAAAGTCCTACCATTGCTTCCACATCACCCACCGAAGAAGGTCCACAAGAAGACTCCATTTTTGGAGTTGAAAATCAGAGCTATGGGCATATCAAACGGATCATACCTTTCCCAATAAGGTATTTGACTTCATTGGAGTCAAAGGAGAAGTCACAACCAGTCATGCTTGCTTCTAAGCATGAGGGTGAGCATACAATGTACCAAGGATCAGTTGTCATACCTCTTCAATCCAAATGTAGAGCAACTAAAAAAGGTATTTGAATTGTTTTCAGTTGAAACCTTGATGATTTGGGTAGAAGACCAGATTCTTGTTGATTTTCCACTCATCCAATCAGCCATGCTCAGTGCCAAATTAGTTGCATGGTCACAACTTTTGAGAAAGGGAAGCTATTTCACCCAACCAGTTGCAGGGTTTGTTTAGCCCAATTTTACTTCTAGTTAGAGTAGGATAGGTAGTTTTTCTTTTATTAAAATAAGTTCTTATGCACACTCTGCATGTTCCATTTTGGAGCATGTATGACCTTTAGTTTTGTACATAGTTTTTGTGGTGCTGGTTTTGCTCTTGCACAGTCCATTTCAGTGGGTTTCCAAGTGGCTCAGAGAGGAGGGTTTAGATCAGTTTGCAGGCTACAACTCATGACTCCATGCCCAATGGATGCTTCAAGCAACTGGTAACTTCATCCAGCAGGCAGATGACCCCTCTGAGTCGCCAAAATTGCTATCCAAAATGTGCCCCTGCTCATTTTGTGTGGCTAACTCCTCTCATTTTTCCTCTCTTGTGCCTTAGTCACAATATTTTTCTTTTTAGGCACTCAAAACCTTCTGGAAGTGGCACCATTGGATAGAGCTCTTTCTCATCTTTCCAGAAAGGTAAAGTTTTCCTCTTAACTCCATGTATTTTTCAAGTTATGGCTCGGCGAAGTTTTGTGGGAAAATTTCCCTTGAAAGGCCCGTGGCCAATTAGATGCTACCACGTGGCACCTAGAGTGGTGGAGTGCGGGGAAATTTTGGAAAATTTTCCAAATGACCAAAAAGGTGCAAAAATTAAAAAAATTTCCCACCAACCTGATTTGGCCCTACTTTTCCCTATAACTTCAAATCGCCATATCTTTCGATCCAGAGCTCGGTTTTTCACGTTATTTATATCAATGGAAAGATGGTGAAATTATCTACAAGATTAAAGGGTCATTTTTGAATTTTGGTGGAGTTTGAAGAGATAAAATCAAGAAACACCTCTGGCACGTGGTCATGGACAGAAATGACGTTTCAACCACCGTTTTTAATGAAGAATGGCTCGCATTCTCTCCCAGCATGGTTAAAAATGTCAGGGAATGGGTCTGTTAGGGTGACCATGATGTTTTTGATGGAATTTTTGTTAATGGTTGAACCTCTTGCACGTTTTCACATGTTTCTCTCTCCTGGGGGTCGTGGTTTGCACTGTAAAATCCAGAATGAGTTCATTTTGCAAAAGGAGAGACACTTTTTCAGCTCTGTAACTTCCTTTTTCTTCCTCCTTGGAAGAATTTGTGAAGAAATTTTACCTTTCCATGTAATGCAGCACATTTTCTTTCCTCTGGAATCACTGTAATGTACTGTAATTGGATCTGAGATGTTGATATATGCTCTGTGATTAAAATCCCTCAATCCTTTCATATATCTATCATTGCTTTCTTGATCTTTCATTACATTTTGAGTATTTGTGCATGTTTTGTGTTGTGTTTCCTTGTGTATTATGTATTTCATGCAGCATCAGATGTCTACAACACCTTTGGTGCATCACCTATTAGCATTAGTTCCTTATTTTTTGCATTCTCTATCTCTGTCTCCTTGGAATTTAAGGTAGATTTAGGAATTTAAACCTCTGCAATTGTACAAGTGAATAAGCTGATCAGAGGAGTTGAGGAACCAACCTCTAATCTGGAGATTCCTCTTCCATTTTGCAAGTTCCACACTTCGGAAGAGGATTCAATTTTGTGCAATCACACTGGATGCTAGTATAATCAAACTAGAAATCTGATCAACATCCAAGGGGTGCTGCTGATTTGCAAAAAAAATAAAAAATCTTACTTGACAGAGTTTTAAGACACTGGTCCTTATCAAAATCAAATCAATTGGGAGTCTCCACTAAGGATTTCCACCTTAGTTGTGCAAATGCACTAAAATATGCTCTTTCAGCACTTATAAACCGGAGATGAAAGCTTTGACCTTCCTTTACAAAGATTTATCAGTGAATACTAGTGCAAAACTTGTAGAGACTAGAAAAGTTGCATACAACACTTGTAACTTGAAACTTCATGAAGGCCCGAATACAGGATAATATTTAAGATACATTTCTAGTACTTTAGAGCATACAAGAAATGTTTACCAGGGTCTTAAAATGAACTACAATCACAACGTCCCCAACAACGGCACCACTAGTGTTGGTATCCAGATTTTTAGGAAATAAGGGATAAAATATGCGGAATAATCCCTCACAGAATCACAACAGTAGAAACTAATATGCAGAAATTATTACAGATCTCAAATAAAATTGCAGAATAAACTAACACAACACAAAGAGACAGTATTTAACATGGTTCACCCAATTTGGGCTACGTCCACCAAGAATCACTTGCTCAGATTTTATTACAAGCCACCACTCTCTCAATACAATACCCAAATCCATTTGGATCTATGCTCAACAAATTCTATAGAATTCACACCCGAATTCAAAACACATCTGCAATACATTTTCTTGTACATCTATCATATGCATAAGACCATATAAATAGACAACTACTTAATTAGTTTTACAAAACCGTGGGTATCAAAACCATGGGAAAAACCTGTCTCATAAATCTATGGGTCAGAAAACTCGCCCATATGAGAAAAGCACGTTTCCTGATATTTCAGGTGCAATTTTTCGAGGCCCAAAAATTTGCGCCTAAAAAAAATTACAGTAATCTTAGTGTACAGTTCTTCAACACTTTCACACATGAAAACAGGCTCCACAACCTAACAATCTCCCACTTGGAGACTAGTTTTCCTTTGAGCAAGCTTCTCAACCCTTCACTAGTTTTTGTGAAGACCAACCAAAGATGAACACAACTTTAGTTTTTCCCTTGGTGACCACCTTCGTCATCATGTCTGTAGGATTCTGACTGGTATGAATCTTCTCCAACTTCAACTTCTCTTCCTCTAAAGTTGTTCCTAATGAAATGATACCTTAACTGTATATGCTTTGTCCTGGAGTGGAAAGTAGAGTTCTTAGCTAGGTGTATAGCACTTTGAATATCACTATGTAGCTTACATTCCTCCTTCTTATGCCCCAAATCCTCAAGCAATTGTTGTAACCAAATCATCTCTTTGCTTGCCTCTGTAGCAGCAACATACTTAGCCTCCATGGTTGATAAAGCCACCAAATTTTGTAGTCGTGAAATATAGCTCACTGCTGTCCCACCTACAGTGTAAATATAAACTGTTGTGCTCCTCATGTTGTCTACATCTCCAACCATGTCTTAATCTACATAACCACGTAAAGTGGTGTCTGATCCACTGTAACACAAAACTGTCCCCATGGTCCCTCTCAAATACCGAAGGATCCACTTTACTGCTTGCCAATGCTCTTTACCTGGATCACTCATAAATCTACTCACAGCTCCCACTGCATGGGCAATATCAGGCCTAGTGCACACCATAGCATACATAAAACTGCCAACTACTGATGAGTAAGGTATCTTGGACATTTGGTTTCTCTCCTGCTCTGTCTTGGGACACTACTCCTTTGATAACTTGAAATGGCCTGCCAAAGGAGTCCCAACTAGTTTAGCATCCTACATATTAAACCTCTTCAAGACCTTCTTAATGTACTCTTCCTGAGATAAATTCAGCTTCCGTTCCTTCCTATCCCGAGATATCCTCACACCAAGGATTTGTTTTGCTGCACCAAAATCCTTCATAGCAAAGGATTCACTTAGCTGCTTCTTGAGTAATTTTATTTCCTGCATGTTTTTTACCTGCAACCAGCATGTCATCAACATACAAACATAGTATAATATAAATTCCAAACTCAAATTTCTTTGTATACACACAATGGTCAGAATGACATCTAATATAAACCTTGCTTCATCATGAAGTTATCAAACTTCTTATATCATTGACGTGGAGCTTGTTTCAGGCCATACAAGCTCTTCTTCAGTTTGCACACCATCTCCTCTTTACCTTTGACTTCATATCCTTCTGGCTGTTGCATATATAACTCCTCCTCCAAATTGCCATGGAGAAATGCAGGTCTTTGCATCTAACTGTTGTTAAGTGTAATTCTTCTATTGCCACTATTCCAAGAACAGTTCTGATAGAAGTCATTTTTACTACAGGAGAAAAAATATCATCAAAATCTATACCTTTTTTTTGTGCAAACCCCTTGACCACCAACCGGGCCTTGTATCTTTTCTTGCCTCCTTCTTCCTCTTTGACTCTAAACACCCACTTATTCTATAATGCTCTTTTTCCTTTGGGTAGCTTTACCAAATCCCATGTATGGTTCTCCATTAGAGCCTAATGCTCCTCATCCATGGCTTGCTCCCACTTCTTCCTGGCATCTACCTGCATTGCTTCATCAAAGATCTCTGGTTCTCCACTATCAGTGAGTAATAAATAATAAAGAGAAGGAGAAAAACGTTCAGGTTATCTTCTTACCCTAGAAGACCTCCTCAATATAGGAGTTTGGGGTTCCTATTTAGTAGGTTCCTGAACTGATTCATGTGTCCCTTTCCCATCTGGAAGATCCTATACCACTACATATTCTTTTTTGGATTCTTCCCTGTATTCCCGCAAATGTTGCTTATACATTAATTTCTCATTAAATACCACATCCCTAGACCGAATGATTTTCTTCTCCTTAATACTCCAACATTTAAATCCAAAGTCATCACCACCATAACCAATGAAATTACATTTTTATTGATTTAGCCTCTAGCTTGGTCCTATCATCCTTGTCTATATGAACGAACACCTCACATCCAAAGAATCTAAGAAATGAATAATCAACTTTCTTAACGGACCAAGCCTCCTTAGGTATGCCTCCATCCAAGGCACTTGAGGGTCCTCTGTTTATCAAGTACACAGCTGTGCTCACTGCTTCTACCCAAAAAGAAAGAGGCAGTCCTGCATGTAACCTCATGCTCCTAGCACGTTCCATTATTGTTTTGTTCATCCTTTCTGATATCCCATTCTGCTGCGGAGTTCCTGGAACCGTCTTTTGCCTACGGATTCCATTCTTAGAACAGTAATCATCAAATTCATTGCTGCAATACTCTCCTCCATTATCTGACCTGAGACATTTTAGCTTAAGACCTATTTCATTCTCTACCAAGGCTTTCCATTTAACAAAAGTGTCAAATACATCATATTTGTTTCTAATACAATAAACCCAAACTTTCCTTGTTGCATCATCAATAAAAGTAACATAATAACTTGAACCCCCAAGAGATGATACCTAAGCTGGCCCCCACACATCAGAATGCACCAGCTCTAACTTACTCTCTTTCTTTGTAGGTCCAACCTTGAGAAACCTTACTCGCTTTTGTTTCCCATATATGCAGTTCTCACAGAAATCCAAACCTATTTTTGTATATTCAGGAAAATTTTTCTTTATGATGTTCATGCCCTTATGGCTCATATGATCGAGCCTATAGTGCCATAATGTTGTATCTGCATCTGAAGCTACAATATTACAATCATTAGTACTATCAGTGGTTAAATACAAGGTTACAACCTTCTTACCTCTTGCCACCACAAGAGCACCCTTGGTAACCTTCCAAGAGTCTGTTGTAAATATCACAGTACAACTATCACTTCCTAACTGCCCTGTCGATATCAAATTTCATCTTAATGTAGGCACATGTCTGACATCCTTCAATAGCCAAGTATTCCCATTCTACATCTTAACCTGAACAGAACCTTTTCCAAGTATGCTGCAAGGCTCATCATCACCAAGAAAAACATGCCCAAAATCTCCTTGAACATAATCAACAAAATAATGCCTATGTGGAGAAGCATGGAAAGAAGCTCCTGAATTTAAAACCCAAGATTCAGTAATATTGTGCAAAGAAAGAATAAAAACATCCTGACATACATTACCCGTTGCCACATTTGCCTCCTTGTTTTCTTCCTGTTGTTTCTTCTTATCCCAAAGCTCCCAACAGTCCTTCTTTGTATGCCCAGGCTTTCCACAATTCCAACATACAATCTTGTTCTTGGATTTTGACCTTGCCTAATCTTTTGATTTTCCATGGTTTCCTCTATTCTTCTGTCTCCCTCTAGTTTCCACTTTCAAATCATTCCTTGAAGTAGAAGATTCCCTAGAACCTTTTCTTCGCATTTCCTCACTTAGAATCACCCCTACAACATCCTCAAACTTCAACTTTGAGTTATCTGGAACCGAGTTACTTACCGCCATTACCAGGCTATTCCAACTCTCAGGTAAAGAGCACATAATCAATAAAGCCCTAACTTCTTCATCAAATTCTATTGTAACCGAAGCTAGCATATTCACTACCATATTGAAATCATTTAAATGATCTGCTACTGAACCCCGGCAAGGATACATGAAAAGTGTACAGTACTCTTAGTGTACAGTCTTCAACACTTTCACACATGAAAACAGGCTCCACAACCTAACACAGATTTGTTATCATTTTCAAGACAAGTAGTAACAGAAATACAAAAGGGAGCTTAGAGGAAGATAAATCATAAATATATGTCATTTTGTAGCCGGGGAGGAATTTAATTGTCCCTTTGTTACTTGTATTTGTTGAGAGATGGATAGAACACTCAAGAGGATTTGATCTATCCTCACTATTTTAGGTTGTGCCTTTCAACCAAGGTAAGAGAACTTGTTTTGTAACCTCTGTTATTGAAGAATGCTGGTAGATCCATATTTTGCATGAATTTTACAGAGAAGACCTTGGGAAAATATGATCAACACACCAAATCTGACTCTCACAAGCTGCTACTTCCAGATCATGGAGATATTTTCACAACAAGGCAAAGGTTACTAAAGACATTTGGGACCCTGATTGCATCTGCATGTTTTGGTAATAGAGATTTTACATTTGTATGCACATAGGAAAAACATGGGTAGTACAGGTAGGATTGGTTGTTTTTGAATGAATTTTTGGTGGAAAGTGGGGCATGATGAACTTGACTCAACAAATCCTTGAGGAGTCTTACAAAATGGAAGGTTTAAACCAACAGAATGCCATAAAATAGCTAAAATGTTTCTTTAAATACAATATGTGCTTCAATGGAGGCCCATATTAGCACTCTTTCATACAATATTTGAAATTATATCATGAAGACTCGAGTTATAACATGCAACAAACCATCAAGATCTAAGCCAAATCTTGCCTAAGGTACACCCAGAGGCTTATAAACAATCTTTGTCAATAGATGAAAGAAAAGTTATTTTAAATCATTTATTCCAATCCCAAATGAATGCTCTTATAAGAAATGGAATTGAAAATGCCACTAAACTATCACAAGAATTGAGGCCTATGTGATTGGGTCAGATTTTAATACAAGATTGCAACAGAAATAGGAGAAGCTACTTGCATACATTCAGAAATAAAACCCACACATTTTGCTCAAGACAACATAGAAAAACTCAAATTTGACTAAATCTATTAGCACGGGAAAGTTTCATAGAACAATCTTGGAGCTTTTCAATGGTTGTACACTTGCAACCACCTTGACACAATAAAAATTAATACAAAGAGAGATAACCTAGTTTCTCATATGGAATCTCAAAAGACATGCTTAGTCAATTTTTTGTCTTGGGAATTTTCGTCAACCTCTAACACTCTAACCTCCAACTTCCAACAATTTACATGAAAAATTTGCACCATTTATAACCTTTACAACAAGGCCCCTTTCTCCCCAAAAGACAAAAACCTTAAATGGACCAGTGCTTGCCATGATTCTTTTATGATTCTCAGAATCAAATCTGTAAAAAGTCACCAGGTGCTCGAGGGGGAAGATTTCATCGAATATCTCCTGATTTCAACTCTTTCCTCTAGTAGATCACTCTTTCTTCAATTTTCCAACCACTTCCACCCCTAATCTATCGAATCTGGCTCCTTGCATGCTTGGGAGAAGAAAAATGGAAAATTCGATCAAGCATGAAAGTCAGACCATTTTAATGGTGATCGATGTCTTTCCATATCTTCCCACCAAACTTAGATATCAAAATTAACTCCCCTCTCTGTTTGGCATGTAGAAAACACCAATAAATCATCGAGACTTGCACTTCAAGACATTTTTCAGAAAAATTGGGGGAAAATCAGATTTCAGACTCTCAGCTGCCGTTGATCTTTACTTTGAATTTGGGTCGTCCACATGGAAAATTCGAACTTAAGAACAAACATAGGGGCTTCCTTTGAATTTTTACTATTTTTTGGAAAAGTGGAAAAATTTTCCATTTTTCTCCACACCTCCGCCATCGGGGATTGATCTTAACACGTTTCCAAATGTGATTCGAGTGGAACCACGCTCAAATTCTATTATTTAGCTCTCTTTTAGAAAAGGGAAAATTTTCCAAGTTTTCCTTGCAGCTCTGCCCTCCAGAAATGAGCCTGACACTTGTCTATATATGATTCAAGTGGGGCCGTGCTTTCTTGTTTTAATTTTGACTCTTTTCTCCCAAAGGGAATTTTTCCAAATTTCCCTTGAGAGTCCACATCTCCGCTATTGACCTAGGTAAAGCTTTGACTATTTCCCTTATCGAGCTTGTAGACCATTTTGAGATTTTAATCCTTAAGGGGAAAAAAATCCAAGTTGCCTCCGATGGTCAACCTCCCCACCTCTTTGAATTTTCAAACTGCCATGTGTCATCATAGCGCTCCTTGACATGGTCCCAAAAATTTGATACCCTGAACGACCGCGATCTTGCCATGTGTCCTATTTCAGCAAGGTTTACCTAAACACTTGAAGCTTAGTGGAAAGCACCACATGTCATGCTCTGAGGAAGTCTCCTTTGGCCATTGAAAATTCCAAGCAAAATGTAAAGTGAGTAGACGCCTCCACGTGTCTTCATGGCATAACTTCAAGATGGTGCCCAAAGAGGATACCCTGAATGAGCAAGAACTCGCCACGTGTCCTGTTCTGCAAAACTATACCAACTACACAATTTTTTTTCTAAGTCCAGGAAAAGTAGTGGAAGCCTCCACGTTTCCTCTCGGCACTACTCCAAGGCCAAACCAAAAATTAGATCTTCAAATGAGCGACGTACCTCCACATGGAAAAATTTTGAATTAAGGCTTTCCATGAATTTTTTCTAAGTATCCAGTTAAGCCGCGTCCAACCAAAATGTGCCACATCCCCTATAGATGCAAGGATGCAAATTTGACTAGGAGAAACACCCATCAAAATGACCTTTTGAGCCTAGGAATGAAATTTTCTTCAAGGACAGAAAGTTTAGAAATGTTACAAGGCTCAAATACGTTCTTCAAGGACACATCAATTCATTCTTATTCAAGTATCTAGGATAGAAATATCAAGGAAGACAAATCCTGACTATGGGAAATAGAGAGAATAGGAAAACAAGATTTTTGAAGGAACAAAGCACGGGAGACTCAAAATACAGACCCTTCCATAGGAACAAAGAAATGAGGAGATAAACATGGACCCATATGTGATCTTTGACCCATGAGCTGACTAAACAATAACAAAAAGGACTGACCAAGGACAAAACAGGGAAGGATAAAATGACAGAGGTCGTGAATCAATAAATTTTCAAAGGCATAAATTGGGCGAGACTATTTTGAGCACCAACCCATTTCATGTCTTAATTATATTTTTCAAGCTTTAGACATATTCAAGAATGGAATTGTAGGGTCAAAGAAGAAGGGGAGGTGCCACATAAAGGTCAGGATCAAGATGGGAAAGAAACAACAAGGATTCAAAGTTTTTGGGCTCGAATTTTTTTTGGGAAAGGTCCAAAAATGAATAAGTATGGAGAAGGTAGCACAAAGAGCCACGTGTCTTGACAATGCTTCTCAAAAGGTGAATCTAAAAATTAGTATCCCAAACTTGTGCCAGGCTTCCACGCATCCAAAATTCCAAAGAAATTGTGGGGTGTTGAAAAGTATTCAACCGAAAAGGAAGTTCCAGGTGTCAGCTTAGCGCAAAACCAGTTAGTAAGTCTAGGGTAGAGACTTAAACTTGTGCCAGCCCTCCACGTAGAAAATGGTGAAAATAGATTCATAATGCAGACGTATTTGGGCCTCAAAACTGGATAAGCATAAAAGTGTAAGCGGAGAATGCCAAGTGTCTTAATGGCACATCTCCAAGAGTTGGTCTCAAGGCGAAACCCAAATGAGCATGAGCTCACCACATAGCCCAAAGTCTAAAAGGACAAGAGGGACCATTCAAAATTCGATAGACGTAAGGAGGCTACCAAGTGTCAACTCGATGCTCCTCCAAAGGTAAATTTTGAATCAGGTTTCCTAACAAATGTAGTGTCGCCATGTGTCCCATGTCAAAGTGGGTTGTCAGGGGAAAATTTACTTTTTTGCCCCTTACCCCAAAGGGTGTAAAACTTTCAAAATGGGTCATGACTCCACCAAGAGGGAATAAGTCAGCGTTTTAATTGGAGTAAAACCAAAGTGGGGAATAAGAGGAAAAGGTTAAAATTTTCCTTTTTACAAAAGGGACAAAGGGAAAGATTTGGAGAGCATCTCCTCAGCCAACCAAAGGGTGCCACGTGTCCAAGGGGAGCAGTGGGGCTGCGGGATGTTTCTAGATTTTGTGATTCTCGTGGAAAAGGGGGAAAAGATAAATTCTGAACCCACAAACCTGATTTTTCCCTAATCTAGCTGCCATGTGTTCCATATTAAAGAAGGGGCATGTTTTTTAAACTATTTTTTCTACCAATTTGTATAGACCCAATGCAAACTTCAAAGGGGCATATCTTTTGACTCAGGGCTTGAAATATTGCAAATCTGACATTGTTAGAAGCATCTCAAGGTCCTCTACACCATGGAAATATAAAAAATCAGTTTTTAGTCATTGGTAAGTAAAAATGAAGAAGAATCTTCTAGGCCATTAACGTAGAAACCAATCTCTTCAGCTTCTAGATTTGACTCGATTCAATCTGTTGGGGAACCATAAGCAACATATTGAGGGGAAATTTGCAAAAGGCATTGATATTCAGTGGTTGAGTTTTTAAAGTGGGAATCAATGTGTATCTCATGGTGGTTGGAGCAAGATTCAACTTTTTCCTCCTCCCCATCTCTTATTATTCTATATATTGTAACACTTCTCATTTTTAAGGAGAGACATTCTAGCCATAGAGAAACTCTATCAAATTTGTTTCTCGATGCCATTTTTAAGCAGTGAACCTTCTCGTATACCTGGAAAATGTATTTGTGCCTTTATTGCTGAAATGTAATGGTTTTTCCACCTTTTAGAGCAATAAAAACATGTCTTTGTGGTGTTCTTCAACCCTTTACATCATTTTGTTGTTTCTCCATGCCTCTCCCTTCTATATTTTTTTGTGTGCATGTATTTCACATTTAAAGGTGCATGATGTTATGTTTCATGGAGTTTAATGGTGAATTTGAAGATCTAGGCCATGTTACTTTTGTATGACCTCCCTCATCTCCATTTCTTTGTTTCTTTCTCCCTCAAAAGAATATCTCGCTTCCTTTCCTGGTGTATCACAGTTTTAGTGTAGGTTCTATTTTTTCCTTATTTTCTTTCTCTCCATATCTCTTTGGAATTTAGATTACAATTAGATTAGCTTGCTTGCACTATAATAGCTTGTGGTAGGTAGTTTAGGAAGAGAAACCAACCTTCTCTGGAGGATCATTCCCATTTTTAACTCCCACAGCTTGGGGAATGATCCAATGTTATGCAAATCACACCAAATGACCTTGCATTAGAAAAGCAGATCCATAACTCATTTGGGGGTGCTGTGATTTCACACTAACACATACATCCAATTGTTTAAAAAATACCAAGATTGCATGGCTTGCACCTATTCTGAATTAAAAGCATACAGAGAGGATCTGTTTCAACCTGAGATTCCCTTGGATTCTAATCCAAAGCAATTTAGGAAGAAACAGAGGCCAATCAATCCACTCTTATCCTTCAAAATGCAAGAAGAACTGAAGAAACTGAGAGATGGAGGGATTATTCAGCCCACAAGGTATTCTTCTTGGGTTGCAAACCTAGTACCAGTAAGAAATAAAAATTGTGACATCAGGCTATGTGTAGATTTCAGGAATCTAAATAGAGCATCAATGAAGGTAAATTATCCTTTACCAAATATGGAAAACATGTTTCCGTTAGTGACTGGTTCTGAGTTTCTTTCCACCTTAGATGGTTTCTCTGGTTATAACCAAGTTGTGGTGAAAGAATTAGAAAGGATCAAGAAATCCTTTTCTACTCCTTGGGGGAATTATGTATATGTTAGGATGCCCTTTGGTCTGATGAATGCTGGACCCACCTTTCAAAGAGCAATGGATGTTGCTTTTGCTAGTTACATAAATGAGTTTATTGTTGTTTACCAAGATGATGTAACTGTGTTTTCCAGAAAGAGAAGTGATCACTTACTGCACTTGGAGAAGATACTAGTAAGATGTAGGGAATATGGCATCTCACTCAATCCAAAGAAATGCCATTTTGGAGTGCAGAAGGAAAATATTCTTGGTCACATTGTGTCACAAGAGAGGGTGATGATTCATCCAGAAAGGGTGAAGGCCATCAGCAACGTCCCAATTCCAAGAACCAAGAAAGGAATCTAGTCCTTCTTTGGGAAGATAAAATTCATCAGAAGATTTATATCAAACTTCACTGAACTGACCATTCCACTCACCTCCATGTTAAAGAAGGACCATGTCATCAAGTGGGAGGAGGATGTCATTCAAGCCTTCAATGGGAGTAAAGAGGCATTAAAGTAGACACCTGTTCTAGTAGGTCCAGATTATAAGAATCCCTTTCAACTATTTTCTTTTTCTTCAGAGAACGCCATTGCATCTGTCCTATTGCAGAAGGATGATGAAGGGGCTAAGAGGCCAGTTTCCTTTTTTAGTGAGACATTGCAGGGGGTTGAGTTTAAATACACTATTATGGAGAAACAAAAATTTTCCTTGGTGAAAGAAACAAAGGTTTTCAAGCCTTACATTTTGAGTTCTAAGATTGTTGCTTATGTTCCCCACACCATGGTAAAATACATCTTATCAGAGATGGAGGTCTCAAGAAAAAGATGCAGATGGGTGAACAAGTTGCAAGAATGTGACATGGACATCCAAACCACAAAGTTAGTGAGAGGTTTGGGCCTGTCCAAGCTTATGGCTGAGAGCAACTTGCAAATTGTTGAGGTGAATTAGGTAGGAGAGGGAATGGTCGATGTCTATGAGAAACTAATAAGTTTTGTATGGTACAAGGATGTGATTTTATATCTTAGACATTTATACTTCCCTGAGTATTTGAGTAGGAACTAGAAAAGGGCCCTTAAGTTGGATTCCCAGAAATATAAAAATACTGATTATGGGTTAGCTTGGAAGAACCCTGAGGGAATCCTCTTAAGGTGCATTACTAAAGATGAAGCATCTAAGTTAATTGTTGATATCCATGGAGGAGTTTGTGGGGGGAAATTTGCTGGAAGGGTCACATCACACAAGATCCTGAGGGTTGGTTATTGGTGGCCAAATATTTTCAAGGATACAACAATTTTGGTTAAGAAATGTGAGACTTGTCAGTGCTTCTCTGGAATACTAAAAGCTTCAGGATGCCTTCCTTTACAGCTTGTATCAATTGAAGCTCCATTCAAGCAATGGGGAATGGATTTTATTGGTGAGATTTCAGACCCTTCAAATGCTAGCCATAAGTGGATTCTTCTAGCCATAGATTACTTCACCAAGTGGGTAGAGGTAATCCCCACCAAAAGGGAAACACACCAAATTGTCATGGAATTCATGTTGAACCATATCATCTGCAGATTTGGGGTGCTAGCAAAAGTTGCTGTTGACAATGCCATGATTTTCAATGATAAACCCTTGGTGGCAATGTGTAGAGAATATGGGATAAATTTGACATATGCTTCTAATTATAATCCACAAGGAAATGGACAAGCTGAGTCGAGTAATGAAAATTTGTTGAAGAGTATCAGAAGAGCCTTGGAACTTAAACAGAGAAAATGGGGTGAGCATTTGAAATTTGTTGTCTGGGCTGATCGAATTATTGTTAAAAGGGGTACTGGAAAGAGTCCATTTGAGTTGGTGTATGGAACCCAGGATTTGCTACCCTTCTATATGTAATTAACCTCATATCAATTCATATAACAACTAGAATATCAAGAAGTAGGTCCATATGATGCCTGCATTAACCAGATTATTGAACTTGATGAAGAAAGGAGGGCATCTCACCAAAGGCATATAAAGTTTAGAGAGAAGTTGAAGAATTTTTTTGACAAGAAGGTCACTCCCAGAGCTTTCAATGTTGGGGATCATGTGCTACTATGGGATATCAGGAGTGAGGATAAGGGAAAGCATGGAAAATTTGATGCTCTATGAATTGGCCCTTACTCCATTGATATTAGAATCCGTGAACATACCTTCTTCCTGAAGGACTCTGATGGGGAATTTCTCAAATTACTTATTAATGGCATGAATTTGAAACATTTCTTGGATTAATTCCCCAGAATTAAGGTTAACGGCCTTTGTACAGTGTATAGTTTGTTGTTTGTTTCTTGTCTTTGGTGTTTTCACGCACTCCGGTCCTTGGTAACCCAGTTTTGCGGGTTTCTCTGTTCACTTTTGGGAGATGGCTTTGTTTCTTTTCTCTACAAGCTCACCCCTTTTCCCAATGGATAATTTGGAACTTTGTCTACCTTTGTTCTTGTGGCACTCACAGGGAGTGCCCATCCCCGATTCGGAGCCAATGTTGGTGTTCAAAATAGTCTCACCCCATTTTTCCATTGAAACATTTATCAATTTACGGCCTCTACAATAAATTATCTCCCCATGTTATGCTTGTGAGATCTTTGGTTTCCTTTTGTTTCAATGATCAGTCCTTTCTTAGACCAAAGATCATGCATAAAAACAAAATTTTTTCCTTATTCCAATGTTCATCTTTAAAGGTTTGTATTTGGGTGTAAAAAAACTTGGGCTCTCCCATTCTTTCCAGTTTCCACAGTCGAGATTTGTTTTCCTTGTCATTTTTTCCCTAAATACTTGAAAAAAAAAATAGATGTGGCTCAGAGAAATGTATTTGAGCTTTGTAATGCTTCTGAGTTCTATGTCCTTGGGTAAAATTTCATCTCTAGGCTTATGTGGTCATTTTTTTGCATTTTACAATTTGACAGGTGTTTCTCCCAGTCAAATTTACATAATTGATTTAATGGGAAACGTGGAATTTTTGGTTAGACGTGGCTCGGTGGGGTACTTCATAATTTTATAAATCACCTCAACTTGAAAGCTGGTCTACGTGAAGGAACAAAACTCATTTGAAAGTTCAATTTTTGGTTTGGCCTTGAAGTTACACCGAGAGGACACGTGGAGGTTTCTGCTACTTTGCTCGGACTTAGAAATTTTTTTATGCAGTTGATAAAGTTTGGCAGAACAGAGACATGTGGTGAGCCCGCAATCATTCAAGGTCTCTAATTTGGGTACTGTTATCCAAAATTCACCCTCAAGGTAATTTTGATAACATGCATCAAATTCTTTAGTCCCAGGCAAATAGGTTGAGTCAGGGCAAAAATTTCACATTTCTAGGGTCCCCTCATATTTTTCTAACTCCCCTGTCCAAGTAGGAGAGAGCAAGTTCTGAGAAAATGTGAAAAAATTTGCAAAAAACAAGCTCGGGCCAGGAAAAATCACGAAAAATGGCTAAGTCCTAGTCCTAGAAGCATTTGGGACAAGTGGGACAAAAAGGCGCGGATCGGCCGAAATAAGCACAGGCGGCCCCGGAAGCAATTGGGACATCTGGGACAAAGGGACGCGCGGGACATGGAAATCCGAACTGGCCGAAAAGAGAGAAAAAATTGGCTAACTGCTGAGAGGGTCGCCTTTGGGACAAGCGGCACAAAAAGATGCGAACCGGCCGAACCGAGCGAAATGAGTCAAGGAAGCCCGAAACAATCTGGGATGCGCAGGCCAAAAGTACGCGAACCAGCCGGACCGGCCGAAATGGGAACTTTTGTCCCGGAATAGTTGGGACAAAAGGGCGCGAACCGGCCGAACCGGGCGAATTTGTCCCAGACGGTTCGAAACCAAATGGGACATATGGGCTGAGAGTACTCAAACGGGCCGGTTCGGCCGAAATGGGAAATTTCAGCACCGAAACCAAATGGGACAAAGGGACGCGCGGGACGTGAAAAGCCGAAATGGCCGAAGGTAGGGAAGAGAAGTCAACGTTTGGTCCGGAAACTTCAAACGGCCATAACTTTTGACTCCGAGCTCCGATTTTCATAAAATTGGACTTTCTGGAACGATCATGACGTCCTCTTAATTTCAATGAGGGTAGATATATTTAAATAAAAGAAACATATTCGGCTCCAGTCAGTCAATGCTCATTCCCGTCAAATGACAGAAAACGCCTACCAGACCCAAAATAGCTGCCCACACTCAGAAGGCCATAACTTTTGCATTTCTCAACGAAATCACACAAAATTGGTACTGTTGGAATCGTGGTTATGAGCCCGATGCACAAAAATAAATAAATTCCAAATTTGATTAGAAATTGTTTGTGTTTTTTAAGAAAACGTTGCCGGGTTCAGAACAATGTTTTATTTGGTAGCTGGGAGTGTAATTAAGAGGTATGGTCATCATTCTTTCTCTGGTGCAGCACATGGGACAGTATGGGGAGCCTTTTGCAAGTAATGGACAACCTTTTCACTCTATTTAATGCCTCTTATAGGTGGTTGAAGGACAGATTTCGGGATTTCCATTTTCCCTTCTCTTCTCCTTCTCATTTTTTCCTATAAATTGGAGTGTTGGGCTCAATGTAAAGGGAGAGTTTTTGGGTAACAAAGCTCTGTCAAAATTTCTTTGTGAAGCCAGTGTGTTGCAAGCCCTTGTAGTGGACTCCTTGCATGGTGATCCAGGCCCTTATCTTGTAATAGATTGAACTGTGCATACCATGAAGCAATAAAATACAAGTTTGTGGATGTATCTTCCCCTGCTATGTTTTCTTGCATTCTTCTTACCCCTTTAATCTTTCTACAAGGATATTGTGTCTATTATTATGTTCTTGCAGGGATACATTATCATTGTGCATGTTTGAAATATTGTTGTGAATGCATTTTGCTAGATTATGGAGAACTGTTATCACCTCTTCTAGTGTGCACTTTGCCTTTGTATTTCACACATTTGGAGACTACTCTCACACCCTCCTTTTCTGGTGTATCACCGCTTTAGTGTAGGCTTTCATTTTATGTATTCTCTCTCCCTGGTCCCTTGGAAATTTAGATTAGAACAGTTAGCTTATCCTGCATTAGAGTAGATTGTGGCAGGTAGTTCAGGAGCAAGAACCAGCTTTCTCTGGAGGTTTGTCTCAAGTAGCAAGTCCCACAACTTGGAGATGGTACCCATGTTATCCAATCACATTGTGAATTAAATACATGCACAAGGGTGCTGTGATTCGGTGATAACAGGTACCATTTTGAAATTGCTCCATGAAGACACATGGAGGCTTCCACCGGGTCTTCCCATACTTAGTGTTTTTCAAAAAAAAATTTAAGGGGCCAGGGACACATGGAGAAATAGCGCATGTTTGAGGACTGGCATTTGAAGCGTCAGAAGGACAATTGGAGGCCTTTGCTCACTTTGCATTTTTCTTGGAATTTTAAGTGAACCATTGGAGGAAACTTAGATTTTTCACCTCTTGTTGCCAAAAGGATTAAAACATCAAAGTGGCCCGTAGACCTAGTAGAGAATAGTCAAAATTTTGTCTTGGTCAACGACGAAGGTGCATACCTTCGGAGTAATATTGGAAAAATTTACTTTTGTGGAGAAAATAATTAAATGTAAAAAGGGGAGTGTGGTTCCACTATGACCCACGTCAGAGACTAGAAGTGGAAGGGTAGCGCCGTGGGGAAAATTTGGAAAATTTCCCTTTTCCAAAAAAGAGGTGAAATAACATAAGTTGGCCGTGGTTCCTTTAGGACCCACCTTAGGACACGTGTCAGGCTCATTTCTCAATGGCAGAGGTGCGGCACAAAATGTGAAAAGTTTACATTTTTCCAAAAGATGTAAAAGGAAAAGGGGAACCCACAGGCTCGCTCTAAAATTGGATCTCCCACGTGGATGGTAAAAATTCAAAATAGAAATCAACAGTAGTTATGCCTCTGTATCTAATTTTTTCACCATTTTCACTCCAGAGCTCTTGGGGATGCGTATTCTTATGGTTTTTTTAATCATTTCTTGGAGTCTCTTACACGCCAAATGAAGATGAGCATTAATCTAGAGGCTTGGTTTTGTGGGGAAGGTCTTAAAAATGTGTCTCACCATTAATATGCAATCTGACTATTGGATTCGACCCAATTTTTCTTTCCTTGGCACGCAAAATACCTGTCGGTATCTTGGTTTAGTGATGAAAATATGGGGACATCTTTTTACCATTAAGATGAGATCTGATCTTCCATTTTTCCTTCTTGGGCATGCAAAGAATGAGATTGGACAGATTAGGGGTGGAAGTGGTTGGCGAGTAAAAGGAAAAATGATCTACCATAGGAGGGAGTTGAATGCAGGAGAGGCTCGAAGAGATCTTCAACCTGAGGACCTGACAACTTTTTACAGATCTGATTCTGGGAATCACGATCGAGATCATGGCAAGCACTTGTGAAATCAATATCTTTAGTTTTAGGGGGGAAAGGCTATGTTTTAAAATGTTATAAATAGGCATGTTTTTACCATGAAAAGGTTTAGAGGTTGGAATGCTAGAGTGTTATATGTATGAACTAATCTTCTAAGAAAAGGCTTGATAGAGCCCTTCTTTCTGAGGGACTGTTTGAGGAACCTGTATATCTATTTTGTATTAAACTAGATTGTGTCAAGGTGGTTGTGAGTGTATAACCATTGAAATTCTCTGAGATTGTTCTAGAAAATTTCCCCTGCTGATACATTTAATCAAATTTGTGTTAGTCTGTGTTGAATCTGAGCAACTAGTGTTTGCTTTGTTTTAGAATGTCTGCAAATAGTTCTATTCATTCCTAATGCAATATTATATTGAATTGTTTGTGATATCACACAGGATCTCATCCCTATGACATTTTAAGGGTATCTACAATTTCATTTCAAGAAGAGCCTTCATCTTGGATGAGATAAATAGATTTAAAATCAATTCATAGTCATTTGTTGATAAATATTTTCTGTAAGTCTTTGGATGTACCTTATGCATGGTTGAATCACAAACTATAGTATTTAATTCATTCCTCTAATTTGAGACTTCGTGTTATGGTCTTAAATATAATGTGAAAACATGATGATTTAGGCCTCCATTGAAGCACATGTTCTAGTTGAAGGAACTTCTTGACTGTTCTGAATCTTTCTGTTGTAAAGTTTCTCTTTATTGTAAATTCCCTCCGAAGGTCTGGTATAATCAAATTTATCCTACTTCACCTCCCATCAAATTTCATTCAAAAAAATTAATCATACCCATGCTACCCCTTTTTGTCATGTGTGTATACAAATGCAAAATATTTACAACCAAAACATGCATAAATAATAAAGTTTTCATTGTCTTTAGTGGCCTGAACCTTTCTTAGGAAATAACTCCATTATATAGAGTGAAAACTCGTGAGAGTGAGGTCTTTTTGAATTGATCATATTTTATTCAAGGTCTTCTTAATAATTTCACAAGGAAGGACATCTCCATCTTCTACACAAACATCAAGCTACAAAATGGTTCTCTCACCTTCGTTGAAAGGCACAACCATAAAGTAGTGAGGATAGACCAAATCCTCTTCAGGGTGCTATTCATTTCTCCACATCTGAGTGACAAAGGGCCAGTTCGATCCCATCCTTGGATACAAAAGGACTCACTATGATCTATCTATCTCTAACCTTACTGCCAAGCCTGTGATGTTTCTCAGACTTTGAAGGTGAATCAATTTGGGTACCAACTAATGTAACTTTGGTCTTGGGAGATCTTATGCTTTTACCTTGGATTCCATGACTTCCCCTTTATTTCTTTAATATAAAACACTATTTCATTTTTGGTTCCTAACATTTTTGCATTTTCAAGGGCATGTTACAATTTCAGTTTAAAATAATAAAATTGAAATCCCTCCTAGAGTGTATGTGAGAAAAAGGGAGAAGTTTTTGCAAGGGACCAGTTTTTATTCTCAACTCACAGACCTTCTTTGTACATTGTTACAATGGGAATTAATATTTGTTAGATTTCTTGGCATTCAAAGATTGAAGTGTGTTAATAATGCATGACTCCTCTTGCATTAAAAATGTTAGTGTGCATATTTTTTCTCAATGGCAATTGAATGAATATCCTGTTAGAGTGCACATCTCAATGGAGGGAAGATCTTGTTATTTGTGCATGTGATGGTGATCTCAAGGAAATTATAATTTTTTTTTGGATATCACAAGCAATGATAGGGGGGTGAATCATTTCTAATTATATTAGCATCAATTAAAACTTATTGAAAAGAACTAACATTCAACCATAAACACAAATTAAAGTGCATACAATAGCATAAATATACATGACACTAAATTTATTGTCAGAAACAATTAATGGGTGAAAAAACCACTTGGAATCAAAGATTTTATTAGGAACACAAATTCCCTATTTGTAATGAATTCTAATTTTGTTGAGCACCCACTCAAACTAAGAACCACCCACTTCCCAATCCCTCTAACCCCCACTATAAGTTTTCCGAACACCTACTTAGTTGGTCTAACAAGCTACAACCTACAAGGCACTTCTACCCTTGTACCCAAGCACCCACTTAGGAAGAATACTATAAATTTGTTACAACTTGATCATTTAGCTTCATGTTTCTTACCCAACTGATTATGATACCTTTTTGACTCAATTCACACATGAGTTTACGATTCACCTATGCTTGATGATTTCTACTTCTTCTTCATAGTTAGATATCATATCAAAAGCACCTAAATAAGTTTTACATAACTTTCTACTACTTTTCATCTTTAACTTAGTCTTGTATCTTCTTTTATCCTTATGGTACACTCATTCTTTATATCAATGCCACATATTCAAGTCACATGTAATAGCTTTAGCCTTTATATCTCTAACACTTAAAATTTTATCATACTTCCCTTATACAAGTTGTTCTTTTATCTCTTTTGTTCCATCTTCATAAAGATCTCCATAGATCACATGAAGCTCCAATATTCTATCTTCAAAGGATCATATCCATCTTCTGTATATTAAAAAACATTCAACTTCACTTGTTCATTACAGTCTACACCACACATTCTAATACAAGATATATTCAATTGTATTTTCATTCACTTTGGAGCTTCAATCAAAGATCAAGAACATCAAATAATAATGTCTTAAAACTTTAAAATTTCACCAATTATATTTTGAGTTTGAATATTTTAGTCATTTTGCAGTGAGGATTTTATCATGCCAACTGTTTTACCTGATTTCTTAGATTGTATATGTCAAATTTTGTATTCAAGATATTTATAACACAAACTTGATACTTTCTTGAGAAAGACAGAGCTTTAATTTTTCTCATTAATTCACTAAGGCACAACCTAAGCCTTCAACCCATGTTTTGAGATTGAAATACAAAGATACAAACATCTAACCAGGAAATTCTTATTCATTTGAAGAAGGAACAAGTTTGAATAACGCGTACCATATTATTCAATAATCATTCATCTCAAACACACCAGGATTCCATCAATCTTACCTTTTACTTTGTAGAAGAAAATGTAAAACTTGATGAAAGACAATTAACACTATAAAGTGTCATACAATACACATGTTTGAAAGGTGTTGCTAAAATATGATCTCTCAATACTCAACTATTCGACACAATTTTTTTAAAAATAGTTTGTATGAGTTTCATAGATATTCCATTCAAATTTCATGGATCTTCATTAGTGCATTTGGAGGATTCGAGAAAAAACATAATCTTGAAACCCTAGAGATAGGGTATCTCACTTTTACTGTCTAGAGAGGTCATTTAGGAAATTTTTCCTACTAAAACAATTGCAAGTTTGACCAAGAAGGATTTTTAAACTTCATATAACATATTCCAAACATTTTAAATTTATTTTAATCTTAGATCATTTGCTTTTTCTTGTATTAAGACATTTTTGGCATGACAAGATTGAGTTCTGACTGCAAACTTTTTGACTTGAACAAGAACACTTTGATGGAAAACTCTAGGTAATGTTTCAAGTGATTAGGTGCACTAAAAAATGGATGAACATGATCTTGATAATTAATTATGTGTGCATAAAATGGTTATAGTCTTGATTGAGTAGACTAGAAAAAGCGACAGTGAAGACCACTATCTTCCAACCCTGTACCTAGAAAAAATAGGCTCTCAAATTTCTTGTTTCAAATAAGTGATTACACACCCAGTCCAAATCTTTCATGTTGTAAGATATTTATGCATATTAATTTATACAAATATTGCCAATAGATCAATGTTCTTGAACTAAAAGAGTCATGATAGTGCTTTAAGAAGCATTTGGACAATTGCTCTTCAGGACAATATATTCCAAGTGAAGTTCTAGGATAAAGTAAACAAAGAGAATATGTAGATTCTCAAAAACATTTCCAGAAACATGTGGAAGAAGTATGAGCCCTTATTTAGTAATATCACCATTGAAAGAAGTTAGCACATTCACATGCCAGTAGATTCACACCAAGAACAATGACAAAGGAAAATATGTGAACCTTCAAGAAGAAAATCCTTCAAATGCATTCTAAGCATGAGAAACAAAATGAATGGACTGTGAAAGTACTCTAGAGATGATTAGACCAGACTTGGAGGTCAACTTAACCTTTTTGACCTTATTGATTTGGTGTATAGCCTAGGAGAGAGAAACAATGCTTCCCCAATAAGCTCATAACTTTTCAACTACACCTCCTTTTAAGAAAATTATTTTTTCACCTTATTTTTATGAAAATTTACTCAAAAAATTCCTTCTATCATTTATTCAAAGGAGTCTCTATAGTTTTTCTTTAAGACTACAAATTCAAGTAGCTCATAATGAGCTTTTCAAAAAACCTGTTATACAGAAACTTACATAACATTTTTAAATGACCTCACAATGACCTAATTTTTTTCCTGAAGCACCAAGAAAACTTTCGTCATTATATCCCATGAATTTTTAGAAAGGGATAGTTCTCATATTGTCCATCCCATCTCATTTGCATGCAATAACATTGTCAGCTCTCAAGTCCGTTTCTGACCAACATAAAAAATTGATTCCTGGGGTTGAGTTGAGCCTACCATTTGCTCACACATGCTTTAGATACTCTTTTAAGACCTCTCCTATGATTTTTCTTACCTGTACCATCCTGTTACTCATGCTACACTTCATTAAAAACCTAAAACCACCCTGAAATAGCACTAAGACTCAACCTTGAAGGCCCTACCTTTGCGAAACCATATGAACTCATCTTGAACCTCTGAGAAACAAATAAGAATTCTACTCTTGCATTCTCCCTTTAACATAAATTTATTTGACATCAATGAAAAAAACCAACAATATAATAGTGTGCAACAATCTCCCCCTTCGTCATTAATGGCAATGTTATTCAAAATTCACCCCCAAGGTAATTTTGGTAACTTGCACAATTTCTTCAGGCTTGAGCAAGTAGAAATAGTTTGATGCCCAAAATCAGGTTTTAAGGTATCTCTTGGCTTTTATTTAAATTCTCTATCCAAAACAAATAGGAGCTAGCAAAAATTTGCAAAAAATTGAAAAAAAAAGTGAAGGACCTATTTTAGTACAAATCGGGTCTGACACCTGTGGATGGAACCAATTTAGATCGTACCAGGGTTCGTCATACCAAGTTTGGGCCCAAAATTCTAAAGAGGAAATGAATGTGGAAAAAGTGGAAAAAAATGTTCCATGTTGTCCACAGGATAGCTAGGAAAACATACCCAAAATGCCTAAAAATTAGATTTGGTCGCAACCAAGTTCAATGTGGTTAAGGTGGAAAAATGTGTTTGGGATAGGCATGCCCAAAAAAGATGAAATGGCCGCAAGCCATGTCATTGCGGAAAAGGTGGAAAAAAAATTTCTACGCAGTCTGTGGGATAGTTGGGAAAAAATTACGCACGGGACCCAAAAATCTGAAATCACTGCACTCAAAGCATTGTAGATATGGCGGGAGTCAATGACCAACATTACCCAGTCAAAAACAGATGCATGGGGACATAAAATTATGAATAGAGTGATGCGGATAAAAGAGGCCCACACTGTCCAACTGCCATAGGTACATGAGTTCCCTAAAAACCTGCAATACCCGCAATCTAAAAGGAAAGTTAATAACCGACCCCCAAACTTCAAACCCTCATAAATTTTGACCTAGAGCTCTGATTTTCGAAAAAATTGACTTTTCGGAAAGGGCATGATGTCCTCTACACCAAAGAATTTGATCTATTATTTTAAATGAGGTTTGATGGGTGACAAAAAATAAACATCTCTATCTCCCAAAAGGTCAAATGCAAGAAATCCCTGGAAAACCCAAAATAACTAAGTTCACACTTAGAAGACTATAACTTTTACAATTCTCAATGGATTTTCACAAAATTGGTCTTGTTGGAATTGAGATTTGAAGCCTGACGCCTAGAAAAAAAATTCATAAATTGATGAAGTTTTGATGCTGATTTTTTTGAAAATGTGTCCAGGTTCATAGCAATGATTTTATTGGTGGTTGTGAGAACATTTAATGAAGCATGGGCATACATTTTTCACTATTGAAATTTATGGGACAATATGGGGAGCCGTTTGCAAGAAACATACCATCATTTCAATTCTTTTTTTAACTCTTGCAAGTTGAGGGAAGTATAATTTTAGGATTTTCATTTCTATGTCTCTCTCTCCTCTCAGAATTCTATAAATTAGAGTGTTGAGCTCATTGTAAGATGAAAAATTTTGAGTAGAAAAAATATGTCAAATTGGTTTTCTAAATCCAATGTGCTACATTCCCTTGTATTTTACTCCTTACATGGTGATATAAGTCTTTACTTTATGATAAACTGAATTGTGTATATAATGAAGCAATAGATGCAAGTTTGTGTATGTATCTTCCCTTGTTGTGTAGTTTGCATTCTTCTTTCCTCTTCAATATTATTGTAAATATCTTGTGTCTATTTTATGCTCTTGTAGGGATTCATTATCATTTTTTGTGTATTAAATATTATTGTAAATCCATTTTCTAGATTATGGAGAACTATTATCACCCTCTCAAGTGTGCACATCACTTCCATTTATCACATATTGGAAATCTACTCTCATTCTCTCCTTTTCTGGTGTATCACCGGTGTTAGTGTAGGCTTTATTTTCATGCACAATCTCCCCCTAGTCAATTGAAAAGTTAGTTTACGATAAGATAGTTTTTTGTGAATTAGAGTAGATTGTGGCTGGTAGTTTAGGATAAAGGAAAATATTTCTCTTGAGGTCTATCTCAAGTAGAAAGTCCCACAACTTAGAGATAACACCCATGTTATCCAGTCACACCATGATCTCAAGCACACAGACACACACTTGTGAAAATTTAAGGGTGATGTGATTTGGCATAACAAGAAACATATTGATACTTGATGGAAAATTGAAATATAAAACAAGTTTCCAGCACTATCTTTTCCCCTTTTACATCTATGAAAAATATGCATAAGAACACCAAACTGATTAGATTGGAAAAATTCAACAAAAAGAGAATTCCTATACCTTGCATGCACTCCCCCTAGAAAGGTGTTTTTTTCTTGTCTTAAGAAGAGCAAGAATTTTTGTTATTTTTCTTCCATGTAATACCTACAACACTCCTGATAAAATTTCAAATTTGACCTTCAAATATTGTCTTTACATGACCACTATTTTGTGCCTAGAATTGGCAAACCAACTCCTCCTCTCTAGACTGAAATTGATCCCTCTTGGAGCACCTTTGGCACCTCACCTGCTCACCCTATTACAATAGGATTCTGCAATCTGATTATAATGTTTTTTTTGCATTCTCAGTCACACATTGCTCTTATCGATGCCTTTCACTTTTTTATCGACCATTAACCTCTCTATTTGGGTCTTTTAGGCTCTTGTTTTCTCATACAAAACATAGGGAACAATATCATAAAGCTCAAAACTACATTTACTTATGAAGCTTACATTATCTTGATGTTGTTTACTATCTTCTTCAATTTATAACTTCTAAACATAGTGTGTTGATCATGATCACTATGCTCTAATTGATCCATAGTCTTCAACATTTATATGTTGTTATACGTATTATAAACATTACAAAGAATGATATAACCCTTTTGTATACTTGTAACTACTCGCTCTCTTGACTGAGATTAGTGTGATCAATCTTTCCATGCAACTCCTTGACTGGTGGTTTATCAGGATACTCACAAGAGTAACTCATGTTGCATCATATTAACCTTTACATCTAGAGGAATACAATTTCTTTGAGTTCTATACCAGTAAGAGCTTACACTCACTCTTTATTCACTAAGCTTGTATCTTTCACCATTTTTCTTCATCACTGTAAGGGATACCATGAGATAATCAGGCTATGAAATTCCTTGCTTATCGTCTTTCCCATTTTAGATTTGTAATTAACCTTCCACACATTATCATATATCAACAAAATTATTAGAATACATCACCAATACACTCTTTCTTCTCCAAACCAACTAACACACTGTCACATTCTCCTGGATCAAGGAACTAAAAATTCCATACCCAACTATGTACAACTTTGAAGAGTTGTTACCTATTTCAGATACCTATTTTATCATTTACAACTTTTCCTTTACCTTTAGCACACTATGTTCTTGCCTATTTCTTCTCTGTAGCTTAGAGAGAGTTTCATTATATGCTTTAGAAGCCTTAAAATATTTATTCTTTCTTTGAAAGAACTTGCATACCTCTATCAATCTAAAATCTCTTCATAATTGAGAAATTCAAGATATATTCATTTCATACCACTGAGCTCATTTATTAGGACCAAGTGAATACCTTTTCATGATTAAAAAGACACAACATTTCACTTTTCTTGACTAGTTACAACCTTGGTTTACTGTCATATGATCCTATGACACACTTTGATGCACAATATTCAATATTTAACTCCCAAGAAAAAGAAATACCCCCTCATTAAACCCATGTCATAGAACATTCCTTGTAAGTCTATTTGTTACCATTTTAGTTCTTTCAAGATGTAGGACATACATCTTGACACCTTACATAAACTAAAGGTTTATAGTCATTTATGACCCATACCAATACTCCAAGGTTTATAATATACTTAAACAATATCTTTTCAACCCTTTATTGCATGATTGCAATTTTCAAGGAGATTATGCACAAATCTGAAACACTTCCTTGTAGAAATACCCAACATCTTTTTGATAGTGAAGATGTCAAGCTTTGTCATCAAGACTTATAACACAAGCTACAAAAGACTGACAGAGAAGAAAAAATTTGACCTGACACATTACTTAGACTCTTAAGACTTGCTATGAAAACATGGAAACATACTATCCAAGGACAACGTGATTCAACCAAAATATTCCTTTGAAGGATGACACAGATTGAGACAGTTCACTTGAAACATACAACTACAAGATTTGTGAGAAGACAACACTCCATACTCTTGTAAAATAGAAAGGTCAACATATTTTCCTTTGTGAACATTTTACCAAACCTACAACAACTCATTCATATATTTGATCTCAAACTACCTGCAAGACCATTCTTAGTGGTTTGCTTTTTTGTCTTTAAACGTTACAAAACACCCCCTTGGTGAAATAAATTAAGTATTGGAGAATAATTGTATAGTCTTCATATATTTGGGGCATATGAAGATCATAAGAATGATAACCAACACAAGTAACTCCATTCAATATGGTTCATACTCATAGGGAATCAATGGGATCTTTTCACACTTTAATGAAACTTTTAGGAACTTCATACTCCTTATGACAATGAGACATAGCTCCTATTGACTTAGATAAATGACACCATCAATAATATACTAGCAAACTCATCCACATAAGCTACTTAATACCACATAATTGAGATCATAATTTTTTAAACAGGACTACTCAAATAGAATAGACTTAGGGCTAAACATTACATACCATAGCATGGTAATTCATCTTTGTTACTAAAGTATAATCCTAAGAATTGTATTTGAAGACTGTGTAGCGATTCAGGCTTGTATGATCCTTCTTAAAGTTGTTTTCATCCTTTGAGATTGATTGAACCTTACTTCTATCTTCTTGAAGACTTCTCATATATTTGCAAGAGGTCTCTTATAAATAATTTAGGATGGTGTCTTCACTTTAAACTAAACTAATACTTCATCCAAACTAATATGTCTTCTAGATTTCATGATGAATTTTCTCAGAATAGTAAGAAGTCATCAAAATCATATGATGACTCCATCTTCCCTTTCCTTGTTTTAACATTCTTATTGACCGTCTTAGTTACATCTCTAGAAGTGATTACCTCATTTCCTAAGCTATCGTCATCCATTTTTGTACCTCATAGACATAGATGTTCTACCACTTCTTGAGGAATAAATTCCTTATCCTATGCACTAGAGTTGTTTTCTAGTTTCTTGCCTTTGTCATCCTTTGTTATGTACCTAATAGACATAGTTGTTTTCCTATTAACTTGTTTTGAATCTTTCATATCTGACCATGTCGACTTCTTTTCAGTATTTTATTTCTAAACTTATGAATTTTCTTCCTTGATTTTGTATAACCATTTTCTTTTCTTGTTTTTAAGAGTTTCTTGAGGCTTGGGTTGTTTACAGTTATGGAAATTCTTTGAGTAATGCCCAAATTTATGACATTTATAACATATGATGTAATTTATCCTTTTTCTTGAGTAATGAATGTCACTTCTAAATTTACTAATAGGTTATTCTAGGCCATGTTTGGCAGTATGAAATTTATTTATACAATTGAAATATAGTATGTTATTTTCATATTCAGCGGCACAATATCTCCATGGGTGCTCTTTTTCATAGTTCTTGATGCACTCTCTAGCTCTATCTCCAAATTCAGAACATGGGAAACAATAACAATTGAATTTCCTCTCATACCTGGATACACTTGGTTTTCTATTTGACCTATATTTGACCATCTTTGTCTTCTTCATGTTTGTTTGTTTGTTGGGATCAACCTCTTCATTTATTTTTCTTACTTTCTCCAGTTCCTCTTTTGAATTCTTCATCTCTTCCTCAAGTTTAGTACAAACCTTTTATTTGATACTTAATTCATTTGATAACTTATCAAAAGATGATGCCACTTCTTGGATTCCTTCAAGATAATTCACATATTTGATCTTGAGTTCATCTTTTAACTATTTAATCAAGGCTTGAGCAATCTCATACTTTTTTTTCAACACAAATTCTATTGATAGACACATGTTTGTGACTTCTAGATCGCCTCCAAGTTGTTAGGTTTAACTCTAGAGAACCAGACTCTAATACTAATATTTGGATATCAAAAGCACTTAGAGGGGGGTGAATCAATTCTAATCAGATTAATATCAATTAAAACTTCTTAAAAGAACTAACATTCAACCTTGATTTGCAAGACCATAAGTATACAGGAGACTAAATTTATTTTTGGAAACCCTTAATGGGAGAAAAACCCACTTGTAATAAAACATTTTATTAGGAAAACCAATTCCATGTTTACAAATAATTCCAATTTCATTGAACACCCTCTCAACCTAAGAAGCACCCACTTCCCAATCCCTCTAGCACCTAGTATAAGTTTTCCAAACACCTACTTAGTTGGTTTAGCAAGCTACAACCTGCAAGGAGCTTTTACCCCTATACCCAAGCACCCACTTAGGAAGAATACTATAAGACCATTACAAATTCATCATTTAGCTTCATGTTTCTCACCCAAATGATTATGATCCCTTTCTAGCTCAATTCACACATGAGTTTACTATTCACCTATGCTTTATAATTTCTTCTTCTTCTTCATAGTTAGATATCCTATCAAAATCTCCTAAATCTATTTTTGATACCTTCTTACTACTTTTCATCTTTAAATCAGTCTGGTATATTATTTTATCCTCCTGGTATAGTCATTATTTATATCAACACCACATATTAAGATTACAGGTAATAGCTTTAGCCTTTCTATCTTTGTAACTTCACATATTATCATACTTCCAGTACAGAAGCCATTTTTATATCTAGTTTTCTCTATCTTCGTAAATATCTCCATATATCACTTGAAGCTCCAATATTCTATCTTCAAAGGATCATATCCATCTTCTGTATTTTCAAAATCTTCAACTACACTTGTTCATCACAGTTTACACCAGACATTCTCATATAAGATATATTCAATTGTATTTTCATTCACTTACTATTTCCATCTTATTCAATTTTTCAACCAAGTCTTTTCATCTTACTTCTCAACACTGTTCAAGCTCCCATAAACAATATATAAGTCCTTTCACCTTCTTATTCACACCATTTTATGTCAATGCTTTTTATTAGCTTGACCCTCTCACCCTTTAGATTTATCTCTTCAACCTCCTTATACATTTTGACTTTCTATTACTGATCAAGAAAAAACATTTCAACTTATTGACATGGGGAGACAACATATTTGTAATTGTCAATTATTTACCTCTTCGAGCTGTTAAAATATTTAACTTCCTCACCTCTAATTCTTCACATTCCCTATGAACCTTAAAATATAGCTTGACACTTTCTTTGGAAGAAAGAACATCAAACATTCTCTTTTTGTTTTCTTAGAGTAAATTGGAAAGTTTCTCAGAAGATGTAACTGAAGGAGAAGACTTTGGAGCTTCAATTAGAGATCAAGAACATAAAATATCATTCTCTTAAAATGTTACAATTTCACCAATCATGTTTTGATTTTGAATATTATTTTTAGTTTTCAATGAGGCTTTTAGCATGCCAACTATTTCCCCTGATTTATTAGACTTTAGATGTCAAATTTGTATTCAAGATATGTATACCATGAACTTGATACTTTCTTGAGGAAGGAAGAGCTTTAATTTTTCTTATAAATTCACTAAGCAACAACGTAATCTTTCAACCTATCTTTTGAGCTTGAGATACAAAGATACTTGCCTTTATCTAGGAACTTCTTGTTCATTCGAAGAAGGAACATGTTTGAATAACTCATACCATATCCTTCAATAGTTATTCATCTCAAAAAAACAAATGATTCAATCAATCTTACATTTTACTTTATAGAATAAAATGTAAAACTTGATGAAATACAATTAACACTGTCAACTATCATACAGTGCACATATTTGATAGCTTATATGAAAATATTCTCTATCAATACTCAAATATTCCACAAAAAACCTTTTACAAATAGTTTTTATGGGTTTGAGAGAGATGACATTCAAATTTCATGGATCTTTGTTAGTGCATTCTGAAGAATCGAGAAAAAACATAATCTTGTAACCCTAAAGACATGGTATATCATTGTTACTATCTCGAGAAGACATTTAGGAAATTTTTCCAACTAAAAAACCTTAAATTTTGACCAAGAAGGATTTTTAAGATTCATATAACATATTCCAAAATTTTCCAAGTTATTTGAATCACAGATCATTTTTTGTTGCTTGTAAAAAGACATTATTTAACATGACAAGGTTGAGTTCTCACTACAAAGCTTGAGACTTGAACAAGAAAACTTGTATGGAAAACCTTAGGTACTGTATCAACTAATTAGGTACACTAAAACATGGATGAACATGATCTTGATAATGAATTAGGTGTACACCAATCAGTCATAGTCTTGATTGAGCAGACTTGAAAAAGTGACAAAGAAGACAACTGTCTTCCAACCCTGTACCTAAACAAAATAAGATCTCAAATTTTTATTTTTGGACAAGTGATTACACACCCAATCCACATCCTTCATGTTGTAATATATATTGAGTAATTTGAATTTATAAAAATACTCTCAATAGATCAATGTTCTTGAACTAAAACAGTCAAGATAGTGCTTTAAGAAGGATTTAAACAGTTGTACTCTAGGACAATATATGCCAAGTGAAGCTATACACTCAACTACACCAAGAGAATATGTAGATGATCAAATGCATTTCCAATAATATGTGGAAGAATTTTGAGCCCTTATTGAGGAATTTCTCTATTGAAAGTAGTTATAAAATTCACATGTCACTAACATTTACACCAAGAATAGTTACAAAGGCAACAATCTAAAACTTCAAGTAGAAAAGCCTTCAAATACCTCATGCGTATGAAAAAAACCATGAATTGATTGTGAAAGTAATATATCAATGATTATACAATACTTGGAGGTCAGCTTCACCTTTTTGACCTTATTAATTTGGTACACAACCCAAGAGAGAGAAAAAATTTGCCACGAAATTGCTCATAACATTTCAACGACACCTCCTTTTGAGAAAATTCCTTTTGCACCTGATTTATATGAAAATGTAATCAAACTATACCTTATATGAATTATTTGAAGGATATTTTATATTTTTGTTTGAAGGCTACAAAGCCATGCAACTCACAATGAATGTTTCAAAAGAGCTATTTTACAAAAACTCACATAACTTGCTCAAATGACCTCATAATGACCTAAAATTTTGAATGAAGCACCGAGAAACCTTCCTCCATCATATACCATAACATTTTTGAAAGGAATAGGTCTGAAATTTTCCAGCCCATCTCATTTGCATACAAGAACCTTGTCAGTTATCAAGTCCATTTCTGACCAACATACAAAAATGATTCTTGAGGATGAGATGAGCCTAACCTTTGCTCACACATGCTCTAGATATTCTCTCAAGGCCTATCCTATGCTTGTTCTTACCTATACCATCATGTTACTCCTATTACACTTCATTAGGCACCCGAATCCACCCTGAAATAGCACTACCACACAACCTGCAAGGCCCTACCTTCTTAAAAGCACATGAACTCATCTTGAACCTATGAGAAACACCTTAGAAGTCTGATCTTGATTTTTCACTTTTCCATCTTCCTTTTATATATATATGACAACAACAAACAATATAATAGGGTGCAACAACTATAAAATCATTTATAACGAACTTAATCTATTGTGGCCAGGTGGATGTGTTATTGGGAGCTTGAAATTATTAAAAGTTATTTTCTCCGACTAGTTTGGGTAGTATGTGGTTATTGTATGGGTTTTCCCTATACTTCGGTAAACATAATCCCACCTGCACAGATATGGGGATTATAAAAAGTGTATTGAATTATGTAAAAGTAGAGTATGGGAGGATGGATATGGCACAAATATTGTTAGTTGGAATCCCTCGAAGATATTTTCTTGTAGAAAAAAATAAAATAAAAAATACAAATATATGGGGAGACATAGTGGTAACATCTTATAGACAAAATGGATTTGTTCTTTTGGTGGTTTTTCTGTGTGGCTGCCCTGGTAGGCAAGGATATAAAATGCGGGTGCAAAGGAACGGAATGTTGGCATGACACTAAACAATAATTCTTCCAAACACCAAGGAGACCTTGCATAGTTTGTTGAAAATATGGCAATATGAAGAGAAGTGCTAGACATTGTATCTTTTATTTTATTGGCGGTAACATCGCCATCTTGGAGGGCTTATTTATCTAGAAGAAATCAGATTCCCATGAAGGAAGTGTATTATGGATGGCGGTGGTGATGGTGTATTTGAAATCAATTCCATTTTGGTTAATAAACACATTCCACTTGGGTGAGCGCGAATTGGTAGGGGCGGTAGAGGATTATGCATTTGACACGTAAAAAGATTATTCCACATCATTTTTCTAGTATTCTCTACGCCTATGTGTGGATATTGAAGCACCTTAGAGTTGGAGCGTGTCTAATGTTTCAGTCTCAAGTGCGCCTGGTAGATATGTTACAAAATGTGTATGACCAGACAAGGTATGCACGCTTCTGCACACTTTTAGACAAAATACCCCAAATAAATTGGTAGCCATGGAAAATAAGAGATTTGCAGTGAGGTATGGTCATTAACCAAACCTTGAGGGGCTCATTTTTTGATTCTAGTGCAATGAAATTGTGTATGAAAATGTTGAAACAAGCACTTGGCCTTCGTTGTGCGAGGTAGGAAACTTATTTGAGAAAATTTCTGAAGGATTGTCGTGTGTGGGTATATACTTTATCGCAGTATATGCACATATGGGATTAGCAAAGAAGGCCTTGGAAACATATAAATAATTTCCCCTTTGACATGTATGCCAACGTGGGAGAATAGATAAGGCAAGTGAAATGTTTTAAAAAATTCTTGGAGAAATATGATCTTTCAGGACATAAATTATTTGGGATGCACCATATGTGATCATTGATAAAACTTTAGAAACTCGTAAGAAGATGCATTATCTACCAGGCCAATGTGTTTAGATGGTGGGTGTCAATCATTGTTGTTCCTACAACCCTGGTAGATATGTTTGCATATGTTTCTTCACATCAAATTTCATAGTTGCATGTTTATGCAAATAGGCTTTTTTATTAGAATTTGGACTCATTCAAAGAAAATGTAATTAGCACGTGTAAAGAAAAACTTTACAACACTCACTAGTATAATCCCTCCCAACATCAAACTGCAATAATAGGAAAGTCGTAACTGTTTGAAATAATGCATTAAAAGATATTTGGTTTCATGCAATGCCGTGATTTTTGGTTATGCAAAATATGGATTCATGGAAAAGGTGTTGGAAAATCTCAAGCAAATGCAATTATCACGTCAAATTCCATGAGAAAATAACTCAAGCAGATGCCTCCAGTAAGCATCGATAACGGTATGGATTTCCTTTCTACTTGCATTATGATTTCACATTTTATCATTTCCTGTTTGGTTCTTAATTTATTTAGAACAATAGAGGATGAATTTAGAATAAAATAATAGAACTCTTACGCTGCTTGAAATATTTAAGAAAATGATTTTGATCCCATATGCCGTGCGCATGGAGCACTAACGAAATTTGTTTTACTAACCTAGAATTCTAGTATGATTCCTACTAGTTTTAGACACCATGAGGGTCATAAATATAACTTAAAAAATCAATTTGACACATTGGCGATAAAATTTTCAATTCCTATTTTGTATTTCACTCACTTGGTGTGATGCTTCCGTTTTTAAGAAAATGCAATCAGTTTTGGCTTACAGTTGTATCGATTTAGCGAAATTTAAAACTACCCCTATGTACCTCTAAAAATTGGATGTGAAAATTAAAACAAATTCTCCATTTTGTGAAAATGATTTCGTAAGATAGATTTTTAAGAGGTTTTTGTGGCCCACCAGTCGTTATACAACAATTGTGTTTGACGTGCTTATGATAATTGGTCTCAGAGTCGCCTTTCTATTTTGATCTTTGTTTATCGTAATAAATTTCCGTCCAATTCGATGAGTTATTCAAATATAATGAACTATATAGGAATAATTGAAATTTACGTTTGAACATAAAACATGTGTTTTCAGGACCCATATTGTAAGAATTTTATCTATTTTGGGAAATTTCTACAAACTCACAAATTGAGCTAGAAATTTCTCCTGAGTCTCCCATTGCACTTGTTAAATAACATGAACCCTTTTTATATATTTTCGGTGTTATGTAGAGTATGTTTTAATCAAATGTGTATTTATGAGTGGATTTTTTATTTTATAATGTTGTCTCTCCTCCCTCTCCTATCTCTAGAAATAAATTTTAAGTCTTGGTTTGTCTTGACAACGTAAATGGATTAAAAATGTACATTGGATGAACTAAAATGAAAAGGTATAAGAAATGTAAAATATTTATGATATTGTGAATAAAATAGAAAAAAGGGTTTTATAGTTTTCTCTCTTTTCTATAATCTCATTCTTTAATAAAATATGAGGAAAAGTGTAAATGAATGTGGAAGTGAAAATTTGTGATGAAAATATCCCTCCTTATCTCTATTCATATCTATAGATCTCTCTCTCTTTGCATTGCTTTAAATTACTTGAAATGATGAATGTGTTCTTTTGTGCTTGAGTGTAATGGTTTTCTGTACAAGTCTTAGGACTTACCTTGCGATGGGTGTAGGTACTCCAGAAAATACAGACTTGTTGGTGGTGTAACTTGCACCTGTGTCTCAGATCTGGATGAACCGATTCATTTGAGATAACAATGGAACCGTCTCCAAGTTGTGGTACCTTGCGTGCTTGAGACGGATCTCGGGATAAGGTTAGTTCCTCTATCCGTTTCTACTGCTACTACTACTTCTGATGCTAAAAGGTAAAACTAAGCTAACAATGCCAAGGGACTAGGGATAGAAGGAGAATAGAAAGGAAAAGTAATCTAAGGAAAATGATAAGACTAGAAAAATAGGGATGAAAACTATCTATTCTGACTTAAAATGAAGGTAAAGGAATCAAGGGAGGCTAGGCACGAGTAGCATAGACCAACACGCATTTACATGATCAATTTTCATGAAACAAAACTAGACAATGGTGATGCAAGGAAAGTAAAATGACATAGAAATAAAACAAAGTAAAAGAAAGGCAAGAACTAGGAATGCAAAAACACTAGGATAGAAAATAACTACAAAATATGGGTCCATTACTTCAAGAAATGCACAGAGTGTTTCAATGGCAACATAAGGTCGATATTCACATGCATGAGTACGATCTAGAGGTCTGCAATTCAAAATACAAATATATGAAGTCCTTAGAAAATAGGTAAGGTATAAAGTGTCAAAAATTAACAATTAACCCAACTCTTACAACCACCAAAAAGAATCATTCAATGCCTGGAAATCTATCAATACACTTCCCCAAGTTTATTTGATGTGTTGGAAAAGGAAAGAGAGCAGATCTTATCAAATCAGGTGAGTGGAAGAATCTGATCTGCTCATTAATGCCCAGAAAGACATTTTCCCATTTCTCACCTACTAAATCCACCAAGAATTGGAATTTAAATATTGAACATTGTAACCTATGTCAGCACTATCGATTGAGACTAGGTGCATGTTGACCAGAGCTTTGTAGAAAAATATATGGTTGTCAGAAGATTGTTAGATCTGCTTGTATACACAAGACACGTGGCGCATGTAGATTACCTTAAATGATGGCCAAATGGGTAAATGTTCTTGTCATTTCTGCCATGTTTCACTCATTGAATTTTTACAAGGATTCGGCACCCTATTGACATCCTTAGACTGGTTGCATGTGACACACTCAAGCATGTTAGAGAATGACATGACAAAGAATGGTGTAGAGGAGGGCACAAAGGTATGTGCATGGAAGAATGAGGTACGAGGGGATGATAGAAGGAATACGCCCACAATCGTGTGTAGAGGAAATGGGGCAAAATGGTGAATGGAGAACACATGGTAAAGGCACAACTATTACAAGGTAATGTGTGGAGTTTTCGAGAGGGACAGGGACTTAGTTGATTGAAGCAAGTGCAAGGCACATTTACATGATGAATAGCTGCTAGGAATAAGGTGAATGTGCAAAAGATGTGTGCAATGTAATAGTGGAGTAAAGAAGACAAGAAAATTGAAAGGGGAGAAGGGGAAGCACGTAAGGACATGCAAGGAAATATTGATCAAGTGAATGTGCCAAGGATACAACTGAGGTGTACACCACTTGTAATGAATATGTATGAGCCAAAATGTGAATGTAAATTATACAAATAACTAGAAGAGCTATTTGGATAATAGGTTTTTCCACTTTCGGGTCCATCTTCCTACTAGATGAAGGAGATTAGTAGCCTAGAGTATCCATTGGGCATGGAATTTGTTATGTGATAATGAAATTCTGATTTGTGCCCTTGAAGAACTGCCCCTGAAATCACTTGAAGGATCATTTATTCACTCTATTATGAATCCTACAATCTTCTGAAAGAAGACAAACACCTTGGAAGCAAAATAAGAGCGTGTAAAAGATGCAGACGAGAAGAAAGAACTATGTATAAAAAAACAATCTGTGTGGGGCACATTTAGAGGAATGAAAACTACTATATTATATACAAAATGATGCAGTAGACTTAATGGAAGTGTTTGAGATACATACCATTTACTAGGATTTGGAGTGTGCTTCCATCAAGATGAGTTAACTCGAAAGAGTTAGCATCATTGCATGAACTGATGATGTATGGGTCACTCCAAAGTGTATCAAACTTTAAATGTCACCCTAGTTTAGCTCTGTTAGCATCCAATTTCAAGGCCAAGTCTCCAACATTGAAATATTCAGGCGTACGATTTTTATCAGACCATTTCTTTGTTTCTTAAAGATGTTCTTCTAGCTTGATCATGATAGATTTCCTTTATTATTCAAGATTAACCATCTCTGTGATTATGACTTCTCTCTGGTCTGGGCCTTTGAACTCCAACTGTTGGGAAAGTGGAAATGAGTTCAACTCCACCATTAGAGGAAGGGTATCCTCCTTGTCAAAGAAAATCTTGTATGGTCAAGTTCCCATTTCTTTTTAAACTGTGATTCTATTACCCAGAGCACACACGTGAACTTTTTACGCCATTGTTGCTTGTTGATGTTTATTGTGTTCTTCATGATCCTGATTAGGTTCTTGTTTGTTGACTCTAGAAGACCATTTCCTTGAGGGTAATAGTTGGAAGAAGTATTCAGATAGATGCCCATATTTAGAGCCCAATCTTTGATTTTAGTGTGAAGGAAGGATTTTTCATTATCAGAGACAATGGTTTTAGGAATGTGAAACCTTGTGACTATACCTTCGAGAATGTAAAGGATGACTGACTCCATTTATTCCTTGAATATGACTAATTATATCCATCTGGTAAAGTATTCTATAGCTGTCATCACTAATCTATGTCTAGCGCTTGAATATGGATTGATCATGCCTATGAAGTTGAGACCCATTGCGCAAAAGCATTATCCGCTTGGATTGGTTGAAGGGGAAGCTTTGCATGTTTCTTTCCTAAAAATAAAGCACATTCTTTTCATTTTTTGTCCCATATGTGTTCGTCTGCAAATAGAGTATGAAAAAATATACCTACCATTATGATCTTCATTGTTTTAATCTTTGGAGAGAAGTGTCTACCAAAGAACCCATTATAAAATTATGATATCACTTTTTAAATCTGCGTGCCATTGATACACCTTAACAACACACCATCATGATGTTAATAAATACAGGTTTAGGAGCATCAATTTAAATTTAATTCTTTTCTATCAACCCTACATATTTTCCCATAGCTATGCACTCCATTATATAGGAGCTGCATAGTAAAAACTCTCACAAATATGTCTTTGTCTTTACCTGCAACCTTCTCAACAATATTTTGTTTCATATGAAACCAATCTACCTGAATGGTTTCAACCATTAATAATAACATTGATAATAAAACAATATCTCATTGTTTTATCATCTAACTTACTAACATACTAATTTAGTAATTATCATATAGTAAATACTATTTACTACATGTAATATTACATTCAGATTCTAATAATATTATCCATGATAATATTAAATTCATCATATCTAATGTTCACACTATACAATATCTCTAACACATGATTCTTCTTGAAGAGAAGTCCATCAATCAAAAAATAAAGGATAGATTGTAGCCTAATATGTCTTCTCTTTGCCTTGTTTAAGATAAGAATTTTTTCGTTGTTGGAAAGGAATGTGATCATTTCCTTCATCCAATCATGTGTATAAGGATCTGTATTTTTCTCAACTTCTGTGCATGGGAGAACATCACTAAGAAACAATGAAGTATCGGATTCATCGTATGCATAATTCACAAGATTCTTGTATAGTGCACTACCTTTTACCAAATTTTTGGCTTTGATAGTAGCATTATACTCCATGATTTCAATCACCCGTCATTCTCTCTTTTCACTGATTTATTCTCCCATGATGAAGTGTCTAATACAAGAGTGAGAAACAAACACCTCTATGTGATTTTTGGCGAGCATAATGTTGAATTTATTAAGCGCGCGCATGATGGAAAAAACATACTTCTCTATATGACTATATCTTAATTCATAATCCTTCAATATTTGGCTAAAGAAAGCCACTGGTTGTTCCATTCCTTTTTAAGTTTCTTGTGTTAGGACAACAACAACACTCACATCAGCGCCATATGCATAAAGGATAAAATCCTTTGAGTAATTCGCGTTGATGAGTTTTGGCACCCAAGTAATCTCTTTCTTTATTTTGTTGAATCTTTCCTTTCCTTTTTCTATCCATCTAAAATTTATATCTTTCTTGAGCATCAGGGTGATCGGCCGAACTAGTCTTGCAAAGTTAGGAATAAAACACCTAATAAAATTGATCTTACCAAGGAAGGAATGTAAGGCATTTTTTTGTGCCGGCAAGGAAAGAGCTAGGATGGCTTAAACATGCCTAGGATCAATTGGGATGCCATCCTTTGAAACCATATGACCCAAGATATTTTCCTGTTCCACTCCAAAATTACACTTCTTGGGTTTAAGAGATACCCCATACCTTCTACATCTCTCAAATACTTTCTCCAGGTGTGCCATATGATCCGTGCTTTGTCTTGAGAAGACTGTAATGTCATCACCATAAACCAAGATGAACTCATTGATGTAACCTTTTAAGGTAATGTCCATGCCACGCTAAAACATTGTGCCTATCTTTGACAAACCAAATGTAATGTTCTGATACACATATGTTCCCCACTATGTTTTAAACATCCTTATAAATTGATCCTCTTCCTTGACTAGGATCTGACTGAAGCCATAGTATCCTTCCAACATTGAGAATCTTTGTAAACCAATCACAATCTGTAGAATCAGCTCTAGTGAGGGAAAAAGATAATGATCCTGTAGAGATGCCTTGTTCAAATATCTCAAATAACCAAAAAGTCTGATTTCACCATTCTTCTTGTGCACCAGAACTAGATTAATGACCTAAATAGATTACTTGATGGGAAAAATGATCTTTTCCTTAATGATTTATGATAACTCCTTCCTCATGAGGGGATCTATCCTTAGACTTACTTGTCATTGCCTTTATCTAATAGGCTTGATACTAAGGTCAAGGTCAATGGAGTCTTGAGAAACACTAGGATCAAAACCTTTGAGGTATTCATAATCCCATGAGAAGATATCACTATATTTTGGATAGAGAGAGATGAAGGACTTATTTTCATCATGCACACAAGATTTACTGAGTAACAACAACATTCTGCATGCAATAGTGACTTGGGAGCAGTCTTCTTACGCAGTGCACATATACTTTTCTTCACCTTTGAACTCATCATCAATGCTAAAATTTTTCTCTAAGTTGACCAACCGTTTAGGAAGATTATTTAACTTTAGTTGAATGACTTGGTCACCATAGTTATCATACAAGTCATCTTGCATGTTTGATAAGAACTCAACTTCATTTTGGATGAACTAGATGATCTGTGTGTTGCTGTCAAACACTTGCCAGCTGGTATTGTTATGTGGAATGGATGGTCTAATTACCATATTAATGTGTTGATTATTTCCTTCAACAAATTACTCTGCAGCAGAGAACTACAAACCGAGAACGACCATCTAGTCAGCTACATTATTTATCTTGTGTGGCATCACTTGTAGATTTAGATAATGAAAGCTATCAAGGAGGTCCCAAACTCTGTATTTATAAGCTTTGAGAAGCTTATTATTTTTAATGTACTCTTTGGTGACTTGGTGGATAACATATTTCATGTCTCTAAAGATGTAGAGTGCCTTAATCTTCCTCTTTAAAAAAAATATGCAGACTTAGCACCAATGCCTCATACTCCATGACATTGTTAGAACATGTAAACTACAACACGTGTGTGAAGAATAATTTATCATCCTTAGGGTAAATGAGAATGGCTCCTTCTCTTATGCCATTTCTACTTCTGAATCCATAAAGCATCACTTCCATATACTAGGATTCTCTTAACTTTTCTTGAGTGCAAATGGTACCATAACTTCTTCTTCAAGAATGGAGTAAGGAACAAGTCAATTTTTATAAGGTTCAAGATCTTCATCATATGGGTAAAATATATGGTACTTCTCTACCCAATCATCAAGTACTAGCTCAGGAATAAAAGGTGGAAGAGGCTTCTCTTTAAAAACTGAAGCTTGTTCTTCTTGGATTAAATAGTTTGCTTGGAGAAGGGATAGGACAAATGAATTTACATGATAGGAAAATATTATCTAAACTTTCACGGTAAATTGGGTACCATACCTTATCTTGAGTAACATATGGGTCCAATTGGAAGAGAAGTAACCACCAAATTTAGCAGTAAAATCTCTTGACAAACATAATGCAAACAAAAGAGGAAGATCGATGATTTACACTTCTTGAGTTATTTTTAGACATGGAATTGCATGGAGGGTTAACTCAAGATCGTTGGTGATTCCTAGGGTACCAAAAGTTTAACCATAGAGTTGCAAGACTCCTTTTGTCAGCGAGATATACTTAATACCTAAGATGTCAACAATCTTCTTAGGAATGACATTAGTACTAGCACCTGAGTAAATCATATAGTTATGGATAAGATGTTTTCATATGATCAAAGACATATAAAAGGGTGGGGTTTTAAAAAATTTAATTATTTGCTTCTCATCTTCTTAACAGATATTGATAGAAGCACGTGATCTTTGGACAGTCAGATCAATGTGCAGAAGTTAAGCCAGAGCATCATGCAACAAGTCACACTTATATGGAATGGTCAGGGCACCCCACATTATAACATTTATGTCTGTCTACTTCATCTGATCCAAAATAGTGAATGGAAAACACATTGTCTTACGCATTTGAGGAACAACAACATCCTTGCTTGGTTTCTTGGGTACAAAGGCAGGAACCTTAGATGGCATAGATGCTTGACCTACCAAAGGAGGGGTTTGCACTACTTCTGGAGGAGCTTTGCATGGAGCCTCATGTGCAAGAACTTGGGAAATCTTACTACTGGGTGTCCTAGCTGCTTCCTTTTTCTTTTGAGGGTTTTGTTTTGTTGCCGGAATTGTTTCTTGCATGCCAGGCTTGAGCATTATAATTTTGTATCTTCTTTTTTCTGCAACTTGGGTGCATGGTCTGTTCACATCATTTGTAGGTTGGATGATTACAAATAACTCCTCAATGCAAAATAAAATAATATTTTTCTCTGGAGGATCTTTTGGCCTTTCTTGGTTATCTATTTCAGGTGAACTTGTTAAAGGCTCACAGTTGGAATCTTTCTAGATCATATAAGCTTGCACACACACAATATTGGTGTAATGATATTGACTATGAGTCATATTACAAGGAAAGCACCATTAATATTTTTGCGCCATGTTTTTCTAGTCTTGGACAAGTTCTTGACTTATGTTGGACATTAGAAGAGGTGATGTAGGAGGAATAACTTGCAAAGTCAAGTGCGCATTAGCATGCCATCTATCACTATGCTCATTTTTTCCATATCATTGATTCCCATTATGATTCCACCATGTTTGATTACTTTCACTTTGCGCCTGATTAGAACTACCTCTATAGGCTTGCAGTGACTACTTTTCCAATGATATGACCTTGTTGGAAAAGTTTCTAGTCAAGGCCTTTAACTCATCATCTTCTTTTTTGTGCACAAGAGAGTAAGATGTAGATGCAACTAGCTGTGTGATTTGCACTAGAACTGGAGTAGTAGAAGGTTGGGGCATTGGTGACATCTCTGGGAACAAGGGCGTACAAGGCCATGGCGCAAAATTACAAACACAAATTATATTTTTCTCTTCCCTTACTATAATTTGGTATGCAACAGGAAAGGTTCTTCCTACCATGGATTGAATCATGACTAAAATGTCACTATAAAAATCCCTTAGATAGTACAAGAAATCATGCTAGGTTATAGGCCTTACAACTTGTGGTATTCTATCCCAACTCTTCTAGAATCTGATGTTGAATTGAGTCATCTACTCATTGGGTGCATGCCTCTTTGTAGTGATTTTATCCACCAGCGATAGATGATATAATTTATCTTCAAAGTAATCACATAGAGTTATTCCAAGCTCATCCCAAGTAGAAATATGTGTATGTCTCAAGACACAGTACCATTGAAGTGTTTTACCCTTCAAAATGGTTGTGAGAAACCTGACAGCAAAATCATCATGTTTAATCAAATAGAATGAGCATACATTGGCCACATCCTAAATGTTTTCAACAGGGGTGACTTTATTTTCTGATGTGAAGTATGGATTACTCTTAAGTGTGGTCATTGACATATCGTACTGTGCATTGAGATTGAGTGGGCTTCCCCCAGTGAAACTAAAAAAGTTCCTTGGAGGAGGAGGTTAAAGCACTATCATAGGGATAACTTGTCTATTTTGAGGTGGAGTAGAGTGCAAACAACACACTAGATATGGGCATGTGAATATGGAAGATCTATTGCATGTGCTTCTGAGTGAAATCTTGTTGTATTCAAAGGATCCTTTTGTTGTAGAACTCTATCTGGTACGTAATATTCTCATAAAAGGCACTCACGACTGCAAAAAAAAGATGTAGAATTGTTGGGAATCACCAGATGTGTTGAGATAAGCCTGAAAAGGATGGAATTACTAAGTTCACACATGAAAACTTAACAATATGAAATTTAAGATTTCACTACTTGTACCACCGGGCATGCCAGAAACTGTTTGTGGTCAAACTTGCACACATGTCTCATATTTGGAAGAACTAACTCATTTGAGACAATAATCAAATTGTCTCCAAGTTGTGGGACCTTACAAACTTGAGATGGATCTTCTGAGAAGGCCAGTTCCTCTATCTATTTCTATTGCTATTTCTAGTCTTGATGTTGAATGGTAAAACTAAGCTAATAATGCAAAGGGACTACAGATAGAAGGATACCAGAAAGGATGTTAGCATACGTAGCATAGTTTATATTTTAGGAGTGTTTTTTCTATTTTATCCCTTTATTATCTCTTCCTTGTTGTATTTCATTATTCTCTCACCTTCATCCAAATCTTCCTCCTTCAGTTTATGGGAATATAGTTAATTATTTGTCCTATATAATGTACATGCTTCTGCATAATAAAATCAATGTGTTGAGAGTATTTCACTCCATATTCTTCTCATCTATCTTCTTCCTAAATTTTGGTAACAAAGAAAACTTGATCTCTGCTTGTGTGTCTGAAGGATAAAAGTCTAATGTAGGGGAGGAAAAGGTTAACTGCGTGTGTGGAAGAAGTCTTCTATTTTTTGCATATAAAGGCTTATACATTTATGTACTACGTTGAGGAGCGGTCTGATATTTTTTTATTGGACTATTCATCCGCTTGCTGAGTGGAAATGATTCTTCACTGCCGTTTCACTATTGATGTGTGGAGTCTGGCTTTATCTTCAACAAACATTCTTAACTTGGAAATCTGAAGGAAAAGTCTTTGTCTTGCGTACGTGGGAGAGGATCTAAGCAAAGATCTAGGATAAAATTGTGTGCAGCATGAGACAAGTGCATGGAGCCGCATATACAAAAACTTGCATGAGGATCTATACTTGTTTCTTAGCGTATGGAAGGAGAATAATGCATGGTAGTTTATTCCTTGGTGCAATGAAAATTAACACCTATGTGGAGAGTAGATTTGCAGTGCGTGTGTGAAAGAATCTTAAAACCTTCTACTGCATGATTGATTTGCTTACCTGTGTGGAGGAGGGACAGACCAGAAGTTTCTTGTCGCATGGAAAGTGGAAGAAAATTTTCTTTTTGTGAGATTTCTTTTCTATAGACCACAAGAATCATTTCCTTTGGAAAAAACCTGCGTAAAGAGTTAGAGCAGCGTGGGAGAAAGCTACATACTTATGTGTGGAAGATTGAATCTAATTCTATTGTTATGATTTTTGTTTTATTTGCTATAGAAAATTCAAAACAAAAGTTGCGTTGAAGTATAATACTGGTGCATGAAGCTTTTATACCTACGTGAAGACAAAGAAGTCTTCTACATCTGTATGAAAAATTAACTTCTACTTGACTGTTGCGTGGAGGATACAACGACCTACAAGGAGATTGGTTGGTGCAGGAGCAAAACCTCTTTAATCAAATGAAAGACATCTTCACCAAGACAATGAGGAAGTAGCCACTACAAAAACTACATCGAATGTCGAGCGTAGATAACTCGATTGACAGATTCAATAACACGGTTGCCACTAATGAAAGCCAAAACATCAACTCACTAGCCAGAGAACATAGTGAAGAAGCTTCTGAGAGCTCTGGGTTCTACTTTGCTCTGCTGAATGAGCTTTGGATTACCAAAAATCTAGCCTTCGACAAGCTATTTTGAGAAGGACTTCTTGAATACTTCCTTTTCGACGTCATCTGCCAAGAAAAGTGAGTACATGAAGAATTAGAGGCTGGGTACGATGCCAACTATGACGATGAAGATGAACACCCCACAAATCATCACCGTCTCATAGCACGTGAATATCACGAGCATCTACGAGCAATTAATTCTCATCATCAGTGAGTCAAAGTTGTAATAACTCTTAAAATAAATAAATAAATTTTTTTTATGTCTACTCCAAAGTTAGTCCTTTTCGATGCTCATTTGCTTTAAAGGGCCAAATTTTGCGTCCTGAAAAACAAAAATGAGGACAATCCTTCAGTTTGAAGGATTATGGGGCATTGTCATAGGGTCTGTTCCCGCTCCCACAACCCTTGATGAATTAATAAAGTACAATATGGCTAGTCCGAAAGCCTTGATGCTAATAATGCTTAGTATCAGTGAAGATGTACAACCACATGTTTAGAATGTGGAGAAAAAAAAGGAGGCCTAGGACAAGTTGGCAACCATTTGTGAAGCTAAAAATCAGATGAAGATTCATCATCTTTAGTCAAAGCTGCACACCCTCTCTATGGGGTCATATGAGAAAGTGGAGGAGTTCTTACATCACGTGGCTGAGCTGAGATCAGAGCTTTTAGTGCTTGGTGAAATGGTGGATGACAAACTTCTCATGCCAATCACCTTGAGAGCACTCCCTTCTCAATTTCGAGTGTTTGTTATGACGCTGAATGTGTCTAAACAAATAGTGGCATTCAAAGAACTTGTAAATCTACTACAGTAGAAGGAGGCCATCAATTCAACCCAAAAGGAATCTCAGGATAAAGCCTTTTTCTCAAAGCCATACCATGGCCAAAAGAATAAGAAGGGTCCCCTAGAGAAGCCAAATAAAGCTTAACCAAAACCACAATAGAAATATGAAAATTCAAAGAGATGGTGTCACATTTACAGAACCAATACTCACGACACTAATCACTACTAGCATAATAGCTTGAAACAGGGGTCTTCAAGTCATACAAGCACATCTAGGCATGAAGATTTTTTAAAGTCCAAACGACTTCCCCACTGGAAAAAGTAGAGGGGAGATCTCATAGCCCAATAAGATGATGAATCTGATGAGGAGACTTCAGAAGGAGCCCATTGTGGTAAGAACCTTGTACTCGTCTCTCAAAATTCTCAACCCATAAAGAAAGTCTGGTTGATAGACTCTGGTGCAAGCAAGCATATTTCAGGTGACAAGAAGTTGTTTGATTCACTACAAAGGGAACCAACTAGAGATCGGGTTTGGATAGCCGATGAAAAAGAATATGTTGCAGAAGGAATTGGAAATGTCACCATTCCTCTGGGACCACAAAAATGTACACTTACAAAGGTACTATACATTCCTGGCTTGACTAACAACCTCTTGTCAGTTAATCAACTCTTGAATCATCACCTTAAGGTAGAATTTCTTATTCAAAATGGAATTAAATAATGCTTAATCTCCCGACAAGGTACGGTTCTTGCTAAAGCTTTTATGAAAGATAAGTTATTTTCTTTATATACTGTTTCATCTTCTGAAGTAGCTTTATCTACTTCTATAATAGAATCAACTGCCTTATGGAATTTTAGATATAGACACTTGTTAGTTAGTTCACTGCACCAGATGAGTTCAAAAGTAATGGTCCATGGATTACCCAAATTGTCCAGTTCCTTACCTATTTGCCCTGAATTTCTTACAGGAAAACAACATAGACATCCATTTCAAGTGAACACCTTCCATGCCAAGAAGTGTCTAGAAGTAGTTCATACCGATCTGAACGGCCCATTGACTACTTCATTTTTAGGATAAAAGTACTTCCAGCTATTCATGGATGACCACTCTCGCAAGATGTGGGTATATTTCCTGAAGAAGAAAAGTGAGGCTCTTCAACATTTCTAGAACTTCTATCATCGTGTTGTAAAAGAGATCGGACAACCACTTCTTCTACTTCACTCAGATTGAGGGGGGGAATTTACATAAAATAAGTTCTTCGCCTTCCTGAACCAACAAGGCATTAAGAAGAACCTGACTGCTCCCTACACACACCAACAGAATGGCATTGTTGAGCTTCACAATCACACAGTGATGGAGATGGCTCGCAGCATTGTATCAACTACAAAGCTAGAAGAATGCTATTGGGCTGAAGTAGTACAAATGGCTGTATATCTTCTCAATAGGGTACTGACAAAGATTCTACATAAAAAAAATGCCAGAAGAGGTATGGAGTGGTAGAAATCCATCAATTTCTCATTTGCGAGTATTTGGTTACACAACATATGTGCAAGTCCTAGCTCAAAAGAGAAATAAGGTAGAGCCAAAAACACTCCCGTGTATCCTTCTTGGCTACAACACTACCTCAAAGGTGTATCGTCTCATGGGTCCTGAGAAAAAGAAAATATATGAGAGTCATGATGTGGTTTGTGACGAGTCATCTTTTAACTCAATAGAATCAACAAAAGATCCACTTCCAACCACCTCTCACCGACTAGTCTCTGAATCAGATGATGAGCCAAAGGAGACTACTCAGAGAAAAGAAATGCTACCAGGAGAGTTATTTGTTGACCTCGGAGAACTGGATAATGTGACTCCACATCAATCCACATGGAAACGACACATTTCTTCTCAAAATCAGCCAAGTTCTCATCTGAAGTGGTTACAAACCACCATCAAGGACTCACATTTGCAACAACTCCCAGATACATCATCCGGAGTCAAACAAGAAATGAGGTAAACTTTATAGTCACAAGTTCACTAATTAATAGCTTCGAGCTAGACAATGTTCGTGAATCACTCAATCAACCTCAGTTGAAGGAATCCGTGGATATAGAAATTGACTCACTCAAGAAAAAACGGACATGGGAACTTATCAATATGCCTATAGGAAACAAACCCATAGGTTGCAAATGGGTTTTCAAGACAAAATATAAGGCAGATGGATCCATTGACAAACATAAAGCATGACTTGTAGCAAAAGGATATGCTCATAAAGAGGGCGTTGACTATAAAGAAACCTTTGCACCCACTGTGAAGATGAAGACCATCAGAGTAGTTTGTGCACTTATAACACATAAAGGATGGAGAATTCATCAGATGGATGTCAAGAGTGCTTTCCTAAATGGTGATCTGAAAGAAGAAATATACATGACCCAACCTAAAGGATTTTTTGATGAAGACCATCCTAAAAATGTATGTCGTCTCATTAAATCAATGTATGGACTAAAACAAGCTCCAACGGCATGGTATATCAAGATCAACGATCACCTTTTGCAGCATGGGTTCACTCATAGCCCCTTAGATTCAAATTTGTATATAAAGAAGGTAGGAAAAGAATTTTTCATTCTTGTTGTCTATGTAGATGATCTTATGATCACTGGCAGTTTAGAAGATCAAGTTGATATTGTAAAGAATGATCTCAAAAGAACCTTTGACATGATAGATTTGGGGCTACTACATTATTGTCTTGGCTTGGAAATATGGCGAAAGGGAGCATCACATATTTGTCTCCCAGATAAAGTATGCCAAGACACTCTTGGAAAAGTATGGAATGTCTGATTGTAAACCTATATCCAATCCCATGGAAAAAGTCTTACAACTTTCAAGATTCCAAGACTCACCTCAAGTAGATACTACACTCTACAAGAAACTTATTGGAGGACATCATCTACTTGACATATATCAGACTAGATCTATGCTTATGCCGTGAGCTATCTTTCCAGGTTCATGCAGGAACCAAAGTAATGTCACTGGACATGCAGTAAAGACATGTATTGAGATATGTACGAGGAACATTTTATTATGGTCTAGCAATATAAGAAGAATGATGAATTCTTCTTACAGGGATATGTCAACTCAGATGACGCCGGATCTGTTGATGACAGGAAGTCAACTATAGGATACATACTTCATCTCGGATCTGGACCTATCTCATGGATAAGCAAGAAGTAGAATGTTATTTCTATCTCATCCACAGAGGTCAGAATATCACGTCGCATGAGGAGCTTTGTGTGCAAGTTGATATGGTTACGTCGTATTTTAGATGACCCATGGGAATTCCTGAAAAACATTCATGTATTCTCTATTGTGACAATCAAAGTGTGTTGAAGCTCGTGCAGAATCCTATTCTTTCATGAACAAACAAATCATATTGAGATTGATTGTCCATTTCATTCGAGAGCACGTCTTGAACCATCACATTCAGCTCCAGTACTATCCTATAGAAGCACAAGTTGCCGAAATTCTCACAAAATCTCTTGGAAAATTGAAATTTGAACTTTTCAAATGTCACATTTGCAAGAATAATATAATAAGGGGGGGAATGTTAACATACGTAGCATAGCTTATATTTTAGGTGTGTTTGTTTTATATTATCCCTTTATTATCTCTCTTCATTGGTGTATTCCATTATTCTCTCACCTACATCGATATCTTCCTCCCTCAGTTTAGAGGAATATTGTTTATCGTTTCTCCTATAAAATGTACGTGCTTCTTCATAATAAAATCAAGGTGCTGAGAGTATATTCACTCCACATTATTCTCATCTATTTTCTTCTTACAAAGGAGTGCCTATCTATGGTCAGACGACCAGTACTCATAAAATGAGGGATTAACATCAATCTATTATGGTCTCTGCATACTAGATGTAGAAGACATAGGCTTGATGCGAATTTAATAACTTGTAGAACATAATAACACACGCTTACACGATACCAAATTGTCATGAGACATTATACTAGTCTTAATGGACAATGAAAAGAATATAAAATGACACAACAAGAAAACAGATTGCAAATAAAGGCATAGAGTATTTACTGCAAACCAGATTATGTTGTGTATAAATAACCATTAAACAATTATTCCATTGTACTTCTAGAAGCTTCGGCTGCTATTACAATGGTAAATTAGTATGCTACAACACTCTGATATTCATCTACCTTCAGCTTCTAGAGGTACCCATACAACTTACACAATTATTACAGATTTCTATTTAATCCTATAGAAACTGATTTCTCCTAAGAATCTACAACCTGTCAACAACTCTAAAACAATGAGCTTTCCAGCAATAAACTGTACATCTAAAGACTGAATCACATGTTGTGCATGCTTCAAGAATAGATTTATTTTTGTTTTATTTGAACTTTATCTAATTCCTAATAATAGAGCTGAAATAGACTCTTAAAAAGACTATGGACTTTACGCATTCAAATTCGTCAAACTACAGCTTTCCATAAAATTTTTTGAGATATATTCGACTCATGCATAAGCACATGCACAAATCCAACATCAAATGACTTGGAATAATAAGATCTTCTCGTTGGACACTGTCATTGATAATATTTTTTCGCATTTCCTTTTGCTACCATGTCCACCAAGAATTTGAATTTGAATATATAGAACTGTATCCTATGTTATCATGGGTATCGATTCTAAAATTTGGTATGCACCGATCAAGAGACTAGTATAGAATGAAACATATGGCTATCATGGAGATGGACTAAGGCTTGAGTTCATATGCAAGATTCATGTGATGTGCACTATTTAGCTGAATGCACAATCTACTGCCTATGTACAATTACCATTATAATTAACATCCAAATGTGACCACTCATTATTGTAGAGTTATAAAGATTTGGTGCTCTGTTGGACATGAAATTTTTTGTATTGAAGGGACTTGTTTTGTAGCATATATTAACAATCGTGTCAGAGACATGACAAGTTATGGACATGACAGAGAATAGGGTGATAATAGTCCTAATGCACCATGGAAGAATAAGACGCTAGGGAGGATGCCAGAACAAAGGTGTGTCTAAATTATACGATAAGAATAATATAGTCTTTCATCAACTAGTGAGTGAAGAATGTATGGTCAAGGTACAACTACCCCTACAAAGTACATGTAGTCTCCCATTTTGAGAAGGCTAGGGACCATATATGATATCAAATGTGACAGTTTAGTTAAAGTTTAATACACAGGATTAGCATAACTACTAGAAGGATTAGGATAAATTTCATAAAATATGCACACACACACACACACACACACACACACACACACACACACACACGCGCGCTGCGTAAGCGTGCAGTGCGCGCAGCGCACACACACACACACGCACGCACGCACGCACGCACACACGCGCACACGCAGGCACGCACGCAATTGCGCGCACACACGCACGCGCACACACACACACACACACACACACACACACGCACACACATACAAACACACACACACAAGATTTAGTATGGAATCAAGCCAATCCCACAAATATCTCAAACAACTCTAAATACTTGTTATACTTTGTCTCACTCAATCTCCTAAATGTTTATCTATGTAAGTGGTTTCAACCAACCAATTACAATAAAAAACGTATTTGTTTTTAGTTTCTACCAGTGAAGACCTAAATAAACATTAATTTATCCATAATAGTTGGAGGCAAAAATACCATTCAAGTGTTTGGCTAGCACGAGAGAAAGTGGAAAGGTGCATCGGAGGAGGGTGTTGTCATGTTGAATGAGGTGGCATGCATAGAAAATAGATGAAAGTGATGTTGGGAGTCCTTGGTGTTAGAATTTTATTTCAAATGTGTGAAATTCGAAAAGTGGTGGATAAGAGTGGCGTGGAACCATCGGGTTGATGGGTTCATTACAAATGTGGTGATAAATCTATGCGGGTGCAAGTCCCCACAATTGTTGAGACTCGAGTTTGGAAATGCATCCCATGAGGTTGTTGGCAGAGAAATTTTGGGTGTGAATGAGCATGGGGTGAATAGAATCCATGGGGAATGACTAGGTATAAAGGGTGGGTAGAGAACATACAAGGTAATATTAAATCATGCATGAAGGTGACTAAAGAGTTCACCTACTTTAAAATATCATCAAAATATTGATGTCACGGATTACGCCAATCCTTTGAGATCTAGAGTCACCTCTCTATAACATGCAATACCGAAATATTCAAGGAAACAAGCAAAAACTAAGGTATGCGCTAAAATACACCAAGAGTTGAGGGATTGGAATGAGGGGGTTGAATGCTATTTTATATTTTTTTGAGCGCATAGAATATTTTGACACATATGGGTGAAATGTGCATAGATGGGTGAGATGATAAGGGTCCATAGTGCATTAGGGATACAAATGGGTAGGTGAGGTGCATAAAATTAAATGTGAGTGGGTGAGAATTAGTAAATGAGTGATGAGATATTTTTTATCACTTTTTCTGAGATTTTATATTTTATATTTTATATTTTCTTCTAGTAGGGTGTATTTTTTCTCCCTTGAATTCTTTTAAATTTTATAGATTGTGGGACACATCTTAATGTTTTTTTTAATTTTTTTAGTAAGGGAAAATAGTTTTTAAGGGACTATACCCTGTATACAAAAGGGTTCAAAAGCTAGATAGTAAAGATGAGAGAAGCAGCCCAGAGAAGGGAAAAACAGTCAACAAAGGAAGGCTCAACAGCCAAATGTTACAATATAGGAGAAAAAAGGATCTAAACGTACAGAGATCCAAAAAACAAAAAGGCAAGATAAAAAAGAAACCAAAAGAGAAACATCATGAAGAGCTCTGCCAAAAAGCAGCTCCAGAAAGAAACGGTGATACATACTTACCCAATTGTTGGAATGATTCCTTCAAAGGTAGTTGAAATGCATTAAATTGTATTATATGTCTCTCTTGTAATATGCATTTAATATTTGAGTGTCTAAGAGCAATGAAATAATTTGCCTTGTGCAGGGTCACACTGCTTTTAGTCATGAATCCCTAAGTATAAATTATGTGTTATTTCAATTACAATTGTTCTAAAATAATGCTAACAACGAGATGAAATTGGGACCAAAGTATGACGTAAGAGAAAATAGTATAAGAGTAAACGAGATTTTGGTTTAGGAATAACGTCATATTTGAAGTGATTATAACTTAATTAGGCATTCTCATGTTGTTAAGATTTAATATGAAAAACTCTTGGTGAGATCAAACTTTCAATAAAACATAAAATTATATATATAATTTCAGGATGTGAAAATGTGGAATTAATTCAAACCATCTAGTGAACTATATAAACTATAACAAGAAAATAAAGTTACTCTTTTAGAGGGAACTTTATAGGAAGAGGTAACTTAAGCCTTCATCTTCTTAAACTCATAAGATTTCTCCACCATTTTCCTCATGTTACTTACCTTTTGTAATGACAGTAAAATTAAATGTCAATTGGACATATTTTAAGAAACGAAACACTAACATAAGAATAGATATCAGGAGGTTTGTTTGTGTTAAAAATATGTCAAATAAAAATGGAGTTATGCACAATTATTGTAAATGAGAAAAATATCTAAATCAAGTGTACTTTTATTAAGTTAAATATTAAATGAAATTAAAAGTTTGGTGGTTGAGAATGTAAATTTATACTTCTAGAATAAATGCTCTTGGAATTTAAAAATGTGAGAAAGATGTAACCATGGTGATGATGTGTTTTGGAACATTCCTATCCTTGAGCTCTTTAGTGGTTGTGTCATAAGTTGTATATGTTCATTTGGAAAATTTCAACATCAATGTGTACCTGGTGTAATCATGTTGTCTATGTGGGTCCTTCTTCTCGTAAATGTCTTATATGATGTTGAATTCATATATTTTAGTCCATGTGGTGTTGTGTTACAAGTAATTAAAGATCCGAAAAAATTATTTCAAAAATTTAGTGTTGTACTTTGGTGTTGAAACTGTGGGCATTACAAATCACAAGACTGAACTTCTCCCATAAATTACTAGAGAGCTTACCCTTCAGACCTTTATCTAGAAGAAGTTTTTATTACACCTAGACATCATCATGTTCAATTTTTTTATTCTGTATTGTAAAGTTATAATAGTTCTACTATGTGGAAATAGTAAGTTTATTGACCATAAGATTTCCTTATTATGGATGTAAAATAGTGTATAAAAGTATCGATGAATGAAAAGAGGATAAATTTCCTTAATTTGACAACACATATTTTAAAGACATGAGGATCTCCCAAACCATTTTTTTTTAATAACGTGGTCCAATAAACAGATAGAGATATATAGGGGATAACCTCCCCTTCCCAATTATGTCTCTTTATTAAGTGAGGTTACTAACTAACCTTTGCGAGACCCTATTATTATTCATTTTTATTCTCTCTAGGTTTCATTTCTCCCTAGGTCTATTTTGATGGATCATTTTCGCCACTAGATGGCAAGCCACTCCTATCTATATAGGATCTAATAGGAGCTTGATTCATAATTTACCGTGCCCTTATTCTCATCCCCATTCCCATCCTAATAGAGCTATCAATAAGATGTCAAAAGGGTATATGATAGATAGGGCTTGACCCCTCTATCCTCTCATGATGGTTAAGGGCCTAGCTAACCCATATATAGAATCTCAAGGGGAGATTCACCTCCTCTCCCACCTATACAAGTGGTTCAGGACCCTTCCCCCTTCTATGTTGAATGGTCCTTGGCCTCCTTAAATTTTGTATGGTGAAAATTATATCGAGAGTTTAGTTGATATGAGCTAAAGGACCTGGGGGATTCGGCCCCATGTAGTAAAAAAATCACACCACTTAGTATGTTATTTTATGCGTGATTCCTAAGTAAGAAAAATAGAAATTAACAACTCATATTTTTATATTGAATTACTTTATCCCTCTTGGTACTCTTGAAAATTTCTCTTCTCGAATGGTCACATTAATTTTCAGTATTGAACAAGACATGACCCATAACTATATTTTCATTTATGTCCTTTGGGAATCCTTTAAAATACTAGTAATTAGGGCTAGGAATACCCAGACACTACTATCACCTTTTGGCCCTTTTATCCTCTTCCCTATATTTTGCACATTTAGATTAACACATCAGTTTATATCATTTCTAAATTCATTTTTATCACTTATGGGTTAGCCTTTTTAGTTGTTAAAGATGATATTAAACAAAAAAATCATATTTATACATGACTTACTATTGTTTGGGGTGTTGGTGCTCAATTGTAATCTCGCCCCTTTTTTTGTATTAAATTTTCAGCCCGCATGGTTTGGTGCACTCTTTGTCTTCCTGTGTGGATGCATAATTATTTTCCTTCACCAAGGTGTCATTGTCAAGTCCTTTCCTTGGGTCATGGATCACATTGAGTCTTGGTATTATTTACAATCTTCTCTCTGTTGGGAAATTTTTTCTTGTTGGGCATCTTCCACGATTGTGTCTCCTTTGTAAATCCTATCCCAACATCCGTGGATATGTGGTCTTTTCTAATTGGATGCAGTGTGGTGGGTCTATTTGATATTTTTATGCATTATGCCGAAGGGCGTAAAAGTATAAGGTAAATGCCTAAGACCCATAAAAGGACACATGGAGGTCTCGCACTCATTTGAGGATCCACCTCTGGTTTACTATTTGGAGTTACACCGAAGGAGACACGTGGAGTTTCTGCTTGGATCTTCCCATGCTCAGATATTGTGACTTTCCAATAGTTGAGGAAAATTTCTTGGGCCTGGGATGCGTGGAGGGCATGTGCTCATTTGGGGACGCACCTCTGGATCTTACCTTTGGAGTTGCGTAGAAGAGACACTTGGAGGTTTCCACTGGATCCTCTTTATACTGATATTTTTTAATGGCCGAGGAAACTTTCTTGGGCCTGGGACATATGGAGGGCCCGCGCTCGTTTGGGGATGCACCTCTGGATCTTACCTTTGGAGTTACACCGAAAGAGACAAGTGGAGGCTTTCACTGGATTCTCTTTATACTAAGACTTTTCAATGATTGAGGTAAATTTCTTAGGCCAGGACACGTGGAGGGCCTGCACTTGTTTGGGGTCCTACCTCTGGACTTCACCTTTGTAGTTATACCAAGGAGACACGTGGAGGTTTCTACTAGCTCCTCTTTATACTTGGCTGAATTAGAATCGCAGCACAGATAAACAAAGGGGGAGCCCAAAAATGTCATAGTTAGAGTATGCGAGACCATATTGCTAAGTGAATTGCAATTAGAATTATTGTGGAGCTAATTTTGGACTTCAACTTGAGAAGGATGCCAAGGTGTTGTTTTGAGTAGAATTCTCAAGCTGGCTTGCTTTATAATTGACCGAAATAGACCCTGCAAGGTCCCTGAACATCACCATGTCTGTCAAATTTTCCAACTTCATCCTAGGGAGGCCCATAATATCCTGAGGGTCAATTCTCTTTTGGTTGGATAATACCATATCCAAGAGACCTTGACCACCTGAAAAGAATTTTGTTTTCCCCTTCCCCTTCTGAAGGGTCAAATTATAAGGAATTCTTTAAGGAGGGATGTTTAGAGTGATAAGTGGGATGTTTGGAATGATAGGAGGGACATATACTTCATGTTGGTGACTTGATGAAATGTGCGGCATGGAACTAATCCCTTCTTCCCATGTCCTAGAGAAATGTTGCTTTTCCTTGGAAGAAGGAATGATGCTTAGGTCTTTAAAATTCCCACCCAAACCATGTGGGGCACAATGCATCAAACATGTGGATAGGCATCTAAAATAAATATGCTTTTCTATCCCAAGTGAAGGTATTATCAATGTAGATATAACCCATGTGATTCACCTAAAAGCAAAATACATGTATCTATTCCTCAAGGTGTATCTCAAAGGAGAAAAGGATTGATTGTTAGCTCTAATCATATGGATCCACCTGATGAAATTAAAAAATGTGCCATTTCTTACACACAAGATAAAAGAATGATTAAAATGACTGTTAAAAGTCATGACACGGTGCCCTAATCATAATTGATGAAAGTAGGAAATGTGAATGGCTCACAACTTTTCCACATGGTAAAAGACAGAAATGAATATTCTTCTTTAAAGATTTGTGTTTTTTGGGGGAAAAATAGGATGAGTGAGCAAGTAAAATTGTATAAATGCAATGAGAATACTCTTGCAAAATGGGGAGGGTTAATTTTTCTGAAATTTAGTCAGAGAGAAAAAAGGAGAGAAGAGATGAGAGAAGCCATTTTTCTAGAGAAACTTTTGAGAAATCAGTTACTTCTTGTGTGCCTTTCAAGATTGATCATGTCAAGTTGGTTGCAGATGTATAGCCATTGACATAACTTTGAGATTGTAAACAAACTTTCCCTTGTTGATCAAATTTGAGAAACCTTGAGTAATTTGTGTAGATCAATGAACTGTGTTATGTCCACTTTCATCTTGAGATAGTTTCAAATAGTTATATATGTGCCTGTTGCAGTCTTACATTAGAAATCCTTTGAAATCACACAAAATCTCATCCTCATGACAAGTATTGTGGAATTTGAAATTACATTATGAAGATAGATTTCATTTCATAATGCAATAAGTGATTTAAATTCACTTTACTTGCATTTTAGTGATACAGATTGTTTGTCATTTCATGAGTGTATCATGAGCGTGATATAGCAGGGGTCTTCTAAAGTTTAATTGAGTCTTTAACATGAGTTCTTGTGTTAAAACCTTGAAGAATGTGTGAAGCCGTGTGTCTTTGAGCTTTCATAGATGCACAATTTTCTAGTTGAAGGTTTGTCTTTACTATTTGAAGCTATTCATCTTCTTGCCTTGTGGATCTATTAACATTTGTTTAAAGTTCTCAGATATTTGGTATAATCAACTTTATCCTGCTTAACTTCCCAACCATAAAATACACATCCAGAAATGAACCATACATGAACTACCCTTGCTTGCACTACCTGTTCATAAATGCTGAGGGAATTCATTGATTTACCCATCCCTTACCTCAATATGCAGGAGCAATCAGTTTTTACCACTGCCTTTAGTAACCCGGATCTTGTCTAGAAGGTTTCTTTGTCCTCTAAAGTGACAACTCGTGAGAGTTAGACTACGCTGTATTGACCATACCTTCTAAAGATATCCTATCAATTTTGTGAAAGGAAAGAAAAATAATATGAATTTGTAGATGTCATCCACCAATATGGGTTACAAAATGGGTCCTCTCACCCTAGTTGAAGGCACAACCTAAAGTAGTCAGGGTAGGTCAAACCCTGTTCACGGTGCTATCCATTTCTTCCATGCCTAAGTGAATGAAGAGTTAGCTAAATCCCTCCCCGGCTACAAAATGACTCACACTCTAATTTATCTTCCTCCAAGCATCTTGTTCGAACTATGGTGTTGCTTAGTCGCAAAGGGAGAATCAATTTGGGTACTAACACCGATTTGGCACCATTGACTGGGGACTATTTCTACAAATGCATACACATAATGACCCAGGTAATGTTTCTTACATGATTTAAGTATGAAGTACATTGTTTAAATGTCATCCTTTGCTTGAGATTTGTAAAATTTGTGCAAGATCACAAGTTCATTGTGTAAGTATTTTTAGTTTCTAGTGATTATTGTACTAAATTTGCATCAATAGTGATAAATGTGGGTAAAGGAAGGTCAGATCTTCTAAGCTTTGCAGAAATTAAGTATTGATAGACATTTGACAAACTACTTATAGTAAATTTGCACATCTAAGGTGAGAATCCTTGGTGGTGACTCTGAATTGGTTTAAAATTTTGATGATTACCAGTGTCTTAACCTTGTGTCAAGTGAAATTTGTCATTAATATTTGCAAAGCTAGAGGGAAGAAGGTATTTCTTCACTAGGGATCCTACTAGAAAGTTATTTCTAGAACTGGGAAAAGCAAATTCAGAAGGAAAACAAGTTTGGAAAGTGGTTGGAAATCAAGAATCAAAAAAGGAGATATCAGTTCTGAAAGGTGATCAATCTGTGGTTGAAGATTACCATACGTCTTCAAGTGATTCTGAACCAAGTAGTCCTCGTGTGAATTTAAATTCCCCTACTAGAGAGGGGCCATCATTTGTGTCTGAAAAGCGTGTCCCTCAGCTTTTCTTTGCTTCTTCCAAGGTTGATAGAGTTTTCCAAGAAACTGAGTCATTAGAGGATATTTACTTTGAGAGTTATACTCCTGTGCTCCAAATACCCCTCGTCCCTTATCATTTTGATTCTCCTACAAGATCACCTCCTCAAGGTAATATGGCTCATCCTCCACCTAGACCTCCTTTTGTTGTCAGTAATTTTGGACCAATAAATTTCAGAGGTATGGTTGGATATCCTAATATGGTGCCACAAGATGTCAGAAATAGGTTGCCAAAATTTCAAGGGAATAACACCATCACTGGTGACCAACATTTAAGACTATTTGTCAATATGATGGAAGATTTTGAAATTGAGTTTGAAGACGTGTATATAAAGTTGTTCATTCATACTCTTGAAGAGGATGCATGTGATTGGTACAAGTATTTACTAGATAATTCAATAGACTCATGGACCGAGATGAAAAATGCCTTCAGACTGCAATATGGGGATAAGACTGATCCTAGGTTCCTTCTATCTGAGTTTGAAAATATAAAGAAGAACCCAAATGAATCTGTCTAGGATTTTAATACTAGGTTCAACAAAACCTTGAATAGGTTACCTATAATCCTAAGGCCAAGTGGTGAGTCCTGTTTGATAAAATATTCTGACGCCTTTGATAAAAAGGTTGCTTATTACTTAAGAGATAAGAACTCAGGAACATTGAGGAAGGATTTCACCATGGCCTTACAAATAGAAAATAACATCAAAGCAGTTGGAAAGCCTCCTAGGAGAGAGGGTGTCAAGTTGATCAATCCTGAGAGGCCTCAGTCAAACAAAGTTGTGGATCTGGAAGAGGTTGTGAAGACTTTGGCTGAAGTGGTTAAAGATATATCCTACAAATTAGCCAGAGAAGAAAAAGGGATAGGATAGAGTTCCCAGGGTTAGCACAAGCCACACTGTCAGGAGAGATTTGGAAATCATCCCAGAGGTGATCACAGATCAGATGAAAGAGGGAAAGGGCCCATTGGATCAGGAAATAAACAACCTCAACCCAGGGAAAATAGATTGGTTCCTGATCCTTTGACTGCTAGGATTGCTACCATAGAAGAGGCCAATGTTATTGAGTGGTGTGATAGGTGTTTCTTACCACATTCCCCATGTGATGTAGATAAGGAAGTTGAGGAAACAAATGATGATGAGGCATATGATGACGTGTGTATGATGGAGTGCCCTTGGAACTCATAGCAAGGGGCAACATCAAATGAATTGATAAGTGTCAGAACTGTTGAAAATTTATGGGATTGTGTTCACTGGGTATTACCTCTTCCTCATGTTGATACTTTTGAAATTGATATGGTGCAAAGCATTTGATTTACCTAATCATGATTTTGAATACTTAAGGGCCTTGATGATTAAAAAGTATGATGGAGGAATCCCTTCCAGCAAAATGCAAGAGGACATGAAACTATTGATGAATGCAGTAGTTGCTCAGGAGAAAGAATATAACACTAGAAGTAAGGTTGTCAAAGGGGGAGGGCCGCAAACCAAGCCAAAAATTCCAGTTCTTACCAATATCCCGAAGGAAACCCCTAAGAAAGATACATTTGGAAAAGGCCTAATTACCCCAAATAAAACCTGTGCTCCTACCCATGCCCAGACTCTGAAAATTCCTATACTATCAGATGAAATTGTGAATCTTCCTCCTAATACTATCCTGCCCAAATATATTCCTTGTGACATAGCCCAAATCTTGAGTCAGATCAAGGTTATTGTTCCCATTGTTGAATTACTCAGGATCCCCGAGCATAGGAAAAGGGCATTCAAATATTTGGGATTTAAGGAAGAAAAGATTACTTAGGGAAAAAGTGTAAACAATGTAGAGATTCCTCCTATTATTACAGAATTAGGATTACCACAAGCATTGGAGGAACTAGGTGAATCACCTGAGATATATTTGGGCACGTCTTTGGTTGAATCTCAACTTGATGTGGATCTATTTTATACCACTTTAATTATTAAGGACAAACAGGTGCATAAATGTATGTTTGATTCTGGAGCCTCATGTAATGTAATGCCTCTTGAGGTGATGAACGAGTTAAATATCAAAGTAACAACAGCTTTTGGGAAGTGTACTGCTATGGATTCAAGAGAAGTGCTAGTAATTGGATATGTCAAAGGAATGGTAGTGCAACTAGCAGCTTATCCAGGAAAATGCCTAACCATGAATGTAGTTATTGTGGACTGTCCTGCTAAGTGGGGAATGTTATTATCTAGAAAATGGGCAGCTAGTGTAGGTGGAAACATACAAATGGACATGTCATTTTAAACCATACCAATTGAGGGAAATCTTGTGAAGTTGTACGGTGAGAAGAAAATGTTACACCTCATTGAGGATCCTAACAATTCTTCTTATGAAGTATTGTACACAGATGCTGATGATAACTTTGTGGGTTATGCTGATTTTAAGGAGCATAAAATTGATGAGTGCAAGTATCCTGAGAAGGTTGGTTTTCCCTAGACTCTGATGTTTGATGGGGCTTTTTCTAGATCTAGTAATGGTGCTGGTGTTGTCTTGATATCTTCAAGCCATGAGGAGTTCAACTTTTCTTTTAAACTTAATTTTGAGTGCATGAATAACATTGCAGAGTATGAAGCACTACTTTTGGGTTTAAGGATTGCTTGGAAGTATGGTGTCAGAGACATTATTGTTAAAGGGGATTCAAATTTGATAGTCAAACAAGTTAGAAATTTGTATGCAACAAAAAATCAAAGAATGAAGCAATATAAGCATGTAGTTTGGGACTTAATTGAAATGTTTGATTCTTTCAATATAATACACCATGATAGGAAATACAATACTATAGCAGATGTGTTGGTAAGTTTGAGAACTGCAATGTTGGGATCAAGGTTTGAGAACTGTACAATATCCCCCTATTGTTAATATGATATTGAAATATTGACCAGGCCGTCTGTCCCTGATAATATTAAGCATTGGCAAGTTTTTGAAGACGATGCCCAGGTCCAAAGGTTTTTTTAAAATAAAGGAGAATTTACCAATCAAAGTATGGACTGGGAACTGATGGTTTGTGTAAATGATGGAAAAGAGACCCTGTTTGGTAAAGACATTATCTAATTGAAAACCAATAGTATTCTTAGAGGTTTGATTGTATTGGAATCAAATTTTGATAATGTTGACCGCATTGTTAACAAACACATGTCAACCTCGAGAGATGTTGAAGAACATAACCTAGGCACAAAGGATAAACCTCAAAAAATATGGTTAGGTAGCAACTTGGATAAAGAGGAAAAGCATGCATATGTCTAGTTGTTAAAAAAGTACCAGGACTGCTTGGCATGGTCGTATTCAGAATTGAAAGCATATAGGGAAGACCTTTTTCAGCACGAGATACCATTAGAGGATAATGCCAAGCCATTTAGGAAAAAGTCAAAGACCAATTAATCCACTCCTTTCCCTAAAAATGCAAGAAGAGTTGAAAAATTTAAGGGATGGAGGAATCATACAACCTACGAGGTACTCTTCATGGGTGGAAAACTTGGTACCTGTTCAAAAGAAGAATAAGACATAAGATTGTGTGTGGACTTTAGAAATTTAAATAACCCTTGCCAAATATGGATAACATGTTACAATTGGTTACAAGTTTAAAATTGTTATCTACTTTGGATGGTTTTTCTGGGTATAACCAAGTGGTTGTGAAGCAATCAGAGAGAATCAAAAATACTGTCACTACTCCATGGGGTACCTATGTGTACGTAAGAATTTTGTTTGGTCTGATGAATGTACTGGAGCCACGTTTCAAAGAGAAATGGATGTAGCATTCTTAGGATATATAAATGACTTCATTGTTGTGTATCAAGATGATGTGACAATTTTTTCAAGGAAGAGAAGTGATCACCTGCAGCATTTAGAAAAGATGTTGTTAAGGTGCAGGGAATATGGTATCTCACTGAACCCTAAGAAATGTCATTTTGGGGTTCAAAAGGCTAAGTTTCTCAGACATATTGTATCAAAAGAAGGGGTCATGATTGATCTTGAGAGAGTGGAAGCCATTAGCAAAGTTCCTATTCCAAGAACCAAAAATGGAATTCAATCCTTTTTCAGGAAGATAAATTTTATTAGGAGATTTATTTCTAACTTTGCTGAATTGACTATCCCAATCACTAGTATGTTGAAGAAGGATCAAAGTATTAGATGGGAGGAAGTAACTATTAAAACCTTTATTGGGATCAAGGAAGTGTTGAAAATTGCCCCTGTTTTAGCAGCTTCTGATTACAAAAAGGCCTTCCAAATGTTTTCCTTTACCTCTAAGAATACCATTGCATATGTGTTGCTACAGAAGGATGATGAAGGAGCTGAAAGGCCAATTTCTTTCTTCAGTAAAGCATTACAAGGGGGCAGAGTTGAAGTATACTATCATGGAGAAACAGGCCTTTTCTTTGGTCAGAGCCACAAAGATCTTTAGGCCATATATTTTAAGTTCTAAAGTCATAGCTTATGTCCCTCATACTATGGTCAAGGATATCCTTTTAGAGATGGAAATTTCCAGTAAAAGATGCGATGGGAAAATAAGTTACATGAATATGATATGGACATCCAAACTACAAAATTGGTCAGAGGTTTGGGCCTGGAAAAGCTAATGACAGAAATTAATCTGCAGACAGTTGAGATAAATGAGGTTGATGAAGAAAGGTTGAATATTCTTGAGAAATTTATAAATTCTGACTGGTACAGGGATATTATTTTTTTATCTCAGACATCTGCAATGTCCCGAGTATTTAAGAAAAAATCAAAAGAGAGCACTTAGATTGGCTTCCCAAAAATATATCATCACTGATTATGGGTTGGCTTGGAAAAACCCTGAGGGAGTTCTCTTAAGGTGTATCACTGAGGACGAAGCCCCGAAATTAATTGCTGATTTCCATGGAGGAGTTTGTGGGGGGCATTTCGCTGGAAGAGTAACAACCCATAAGATCTTAAGGGCTGGTTACTGGTGGCCAACACTCTTTAAGGATACAACTTTATTGGTAAGAAAATGTGAAAGTTTCCAACATTTCTCAGGAAGATTGAAAGCTTCAGGATCCCTCCCATTGTAGCATGTATCAATTGAAGCCCCTTTTAAGCAGTGGGGGATGGACTTCATTGGGGAGATTTCAGATTCTTCAAGTGCTGGCCATAAATGGATATTGGTAGCCACTGACTACTTCACCAAATGGGTAGAGGAAATCCCCACTAAGAAAGAAACCCACCAAATTGTCATGGACTTCATTTTAAATCATATAATTTACAGGTTTGGAGTACCTGCTAAAATAGTTGTTGACAATGCTATGAGTTTTCGAGCTAAACCTTTGGTAGCCATGTGTCAGGAGTATGGGATAAATTTAGCATATGCTTCCAACTACAATCCCCAAGGTAATGGACAAGTAGAATCAAGTAACAAAAATCTGTTGAAGATAATCAGGAAGACCTTGGAACTAAATAAACGAAACTGGGGTGAGCAGTTGAAGTTTTGTTGTTTGGGATGATAGAATTACTATTAAAAGAGCTACTGGAAAGAGCCCATTTGAATTGGTATATGGAACTCAAGCTCTCCTCCTCCTGCATATGCAATTATCTTCTTATAAATTTATCCAACAATTGGAGGATCAAGATATTAGTCCCTATGATGCCTGTATAAATCAAATTGTTGAATTAGATGAAGAGAGGAGAGAATCCCATCAAAGACATGTGAAGTTTAGGGAAAAATTGAAGAAACTGTTTGATAAAAAGGTAACCCCAAGATTTTTCAGTGTGGGAGATCTTGTGCTACTGTGGGATAGCAGACATGAGGATAAGGGAAAACATGGAAAGTTCGATGCATTATGGATGGGCCCTTATTCTATTGACATTAGAATTGGTGAGCATACATTTTTCCTAAAATATTTAGATGGAGAAATGCTTGAGTTTCCTATTAATGACAGGCACTTGAAATATTTCCTTGATTGATTTCTTGAAACTAAGGTACGCATCATTGTATAATGTACAGTTTTTGGTTTTGTTCTATTTTCTACATTTTTCTGTTTCAGTTTGTCCCAGTCCTTGGTGACCAGTTTTTGTTGGTTTCTCAGTTTGTTCCTGGAGGGTTGGCTATTGTTTCTTTGCTTTAGAGGTCAGTTCTTGACTCCGTGGCCCAATGGATTTTTGGCACATGGTCTACTATTGTTGCATTATGTTTTTTTCTTGCGGCACTCGCAGGGAGTGCCCATCCCCGAGTCAGAGCCAGTGTTGGTGCTCAATTGTAATCTCACCCCTTTTTTGTTTAAAATTTTCAGCCCACCTAGTTTGATGCACTTTTTGTCTTCCTGTGTGGATGCGTAATTATTTACCTTCACCAGGGTGTCGTTGTCAAGTCCTTTCCTTGGGTCATGGATCACATTGAGTCTTGGTATTATTTACAGTCTTCTCTCCATGGGGAAAATTTTTTGTTGTTGGGCATCTTCCATGATTGTGTCTCCTTTGTAAATCATGTCCCAACATCCGTGGATACGTGGTCTTTTCTAATTGGATGCGGCGTGGTGGATCTATTTGATATTTTGATGCATTATGGCAAAGGGTGTGAAAGTATAAGGTAAATTCCTAAGACCCAATAAATGACACGTGGAGGGGATGCACCTCCTTACCTTTGGATTTGCATCGATCTTCTATTGGCTCCTCTATATATTGATAATTTTCAACAGTTGAGAAAAATTTCTTGGGCCCGGGACATGTGGCGGGCCCGCGCTCGTTTAGGGATGCACCTCTGATCTTACCTTTGGAGTTACGCCGAAGAGACATGTGGAGGTTTCCACTAACTCATCTTTATACTGATACTTTTCAATGGCTGGGGTAACTTTCTTGGGCCTGGGACATATGGAGGGCCAATGCTCATTTGGGGATGCACGTTCGGATCTTACCTTTGGAGTTGCACTGAAGAGACACGTGCAGGTTTCCGCTGAGTCCTCTTTATACTGAGATGTTTTAACGGCTAAGGAAACTTTCTTAGGCCTGGGAAATGTGGAGGGTCTGCACTCATTTTGGGACCTGCCTCTGGACTTCACCTTTGTAGTTGCACCGAAGGAGACACGTGGAGGTTTCCGTTGGATCCTCTTAATACTTGGCTGACTTAGACTCGTAGCGTAGATAAATAAAGGGGAAGCCCAAAAATGCCATAGTCAAAGGATGGAATACCATATTGCTCAGCGTAGTGCAATTAGAATTATTATGGAGCTAATTTTGGAACTTGAGAAGGGTGTTGTTTTGATAGGAATTTCTCGAGGCATAATTGTACGACCCTGCTAGGTCCCTGGACATCCCCATGTAATTTCCAATGGGGTGGCCCATAATAAGCCTTCTAAGATAATACCCAATCAAAGATACCTAGACCACCTAGAAAGAAGGTCGTTTTCCCATTCCCATTGTGAAGGGTCAGCTTGCTAGGAATGCTTTAAGGAGCGATGTTTGGAGTGATAAGGGGGATGTTTGGAATGATAGGAGGGATATATACTGCATTTTGGTGACTCGATGAAATGTGAGGCACGAAACTAATCATTACTTCCCATGTCTTGGAGAAAGGTGGGTTTTCCCTGGGAGAAGAAATGAATTGAGGTCCTTGAAATTATCAGCCCAGAATGAGGGGTACAATGCATCAAATGTGTGGATAGCCATGTTTCAAACCTTCCTCTATTATCCCGAGCTAAAGGCATTTGATTGATGTGATATAATTCATGTGAGGATACTCATTTCTAAGAGGTAGGAATGAAGGTATCTATTCCTCAAGGTGTATTCTCAAAGGTGAAAAGGATTGCTTGTCAAATCAATACATATGGAGCCACCTGAGAATTACTTATAAGGGGATTTCTTGCATGAAAAGATAAAAGAATGATTAAAAATATTGTCAAAAGTTATGACATGGTGCCTTAATCATATCTAATGAAAGTAGGAAATGTGAATGGCTCACAAATTTTCCACCTACAAAAAAATAGAAATGAATATTCTTCTTTAAATATTCATGTTTTTTGGGGGGAAAAATAGGATGAGTGAGCGAGTGAAATTGTATAAATGCAACGAGAATACTCTTGAAAAAGGAGGGGGTTAATTTTTCTAAAATTTAGTCAAAGAGAAAAAAGGAGAGAGAAGTTGAGAGAAGCCATTATTCTAGACAAACTTTTAAGAAACAAGTTACTTCTTGCATGCCTTTCAAGATTGATCATGTCAAGTTGGTTGCAAATGTATAGCCATTGATAAAACTTTGAGATTGTAAACAAACTTTCCCTTGTTGAAATTTGAGAAACCTTGAGTAATTTGATTAGATAAATGAAATGTGTTATATCCACTTTCATCTTGAGATAGTTTAAAATAGTTATATATGTGGTTGTTGCAGTCCTAAATTAGAAATCATTTGAAATCACACAAAATTACGTCCTCATGATAAGTATTGTGGCATTTGCAATTACATTATGAAGATAGATTTAATTTCATAATGCAATAAGCTATTTAAATTCACTTTACTTACATTTCAGTGATACAGATTGTTTTTCAGTTCATGAGTGTATCATGATTATGATATAAAAGGGGTCTTCGATAGTTTAATTGAGTCTTTAACAAAAATTCTTGTGTTAAAACCTTGAAGAATGTGTGAAGCCGTGTGTCTTTGAGCTTTCATAGATGCACAATTTTCTAGTTAAAGGTTCATCTTTACTAGTTGAAGTTATTTGTCTTCTTTCCTTGTGGATCTGTTAACATTTGTTTAAAGTTCTCAGATATTTGGTATAATCAACTTTATCCTACTTAACTTCCCAACCATAAAATACACATCCCGAAATGAACCATATATGAACTATCCTTGCTTTCACTACCTGTTCATAAATGCTGAGGGAATTCATTGATTTACCCATCCCTTACCTCAATATGCAGGAGCGATCAGTTTTTACCACTACCTTTAGTAACCCAGATCTTGTCTAGAAGGTTTCTTTGTCCTCTAAATTGACAACTTGTGAGAGTTATACTATGTTCTATTGACCATACCTTCTGAAGATCTCCTATAAATATTTTTAAAGAAAATAAAATTAATATGAATTTGTAGATGTCATCCACCAATATCAGTTAGAAAATGGGTCCTCTCACCCTATTGAAGGCACAACCTAAAGTAGTCAGGGTAGGTCAAACCCTGTTCACGATGTTATCCATTTCTTCCATGCCTGAGTGAATGAAGAGTCAGCTAAATCCCTCCCTGGCTACAAAATGACTCACACTCTGATTTATCTTCCTCTAAGCATCTTGTTCTAACTACGGAGTTGCTCAGTCGCAAAGGGAGAATTAATTTGGGTACGAACACAGGGTAAGGGAAAATCAGGCTATCACTTTCTAGCTACCATCTTCAAGAGAAACTACCAAGCACTGCATTTGTGATAGAATATTCACTACATAGGAGGGCCTATATTATTCATTCCATATAACACATTCCTCTTAGGTGAAAATTAGTTATAACCTGTTATCTTGGTGTGACTACAACAAGGGTAACCTAGCTTCAAGGGACACAATTCAATCGTAAAATTAATAAAACTACATAGATTCTCAAATTTTTTAGCAACCTATAATTTAACACGAGTAATTTAGATATGTTAAATTGCGCTAATTATCCTTTCCTAAAAATTGATGACATATCGTCAATCAATGCTCACTTTCTCTTCTATCACCATTAATTAGTTACATTATGCTAGTTAATTAACCCCTCTTTCTAACAAATAAACCAATTAATGAACTTTCGTTAATTAATCCCCTTTTCTATCTAGACTAATTAATTATTATTAATTAATTATCTCCCTCTTCCATTAAATCAATAAATCATCATTTAATTGATTAAATCCCTCTCATAGTCTAAATCATGTTAATTAATCCCCTAAAAAGCTTCTATAAGCTTGTACACCTATCAATTAATCACTTTGGTTAATTAATAAAGCCCCTCAAACCCCATGAGTCACTAAAGGATAAACTAAAATGTCGTAAGGTTGACTCTAGCATTTGTAAACCTTCCTTATCCACAACTAACCCAACCTCTCCATTTATCCCATATGAAGAGGGATGTAGAGATTCTTCTATCCATTGGGATGAATAAGGATCCCTCCTCATACCTTTATATTTACACCTGCATTCCTAAATAACGATAGAGCATACACTATAGCCATTTTATCATCTTTGATTCTTTCATTAGAAGAGCTTCCCTTCTCCATTTCTTTCATTCATCCACCCATATTTTCAAGTCATATGGAGATATGTGAAATGGTCTTGTAGCCATGATTTAAAAATAATCCATTCTTATAAATCTTGGGATTTCAATCACGTAATCAATGCTTTGATTTCTAGAGATCTACATAGGTTCAATCTCATCTCATTTTAGCATTCAATAAGAGATAGAAGTTAATTTGTTCAGCATATTAGCTTGAAATGTTCATTTCATGTTTAATGTAGAAATGTTGATAGGTTAGATTTACTTAAGCTCTTAGTATGATGATGCATCGGTTTAGTTTAGAATTGTATTGAAATTGTTAGGTGTTAATGTCAATTCTACTTACATAGCTAACTAATTTGTGCATACATTTGGCATGCCCAGTGGGATGGGTCCTTAGTCAATTAACATTATAGTTCAAATTTTATTGTTATTTCAATTTTTTGGCTAACCCTTGATATGCACATATGGGAAATATTGTAAAATTTATTAGGATTTTGCTAATATTACATGTTTAGGATCTCATCTAGAGCTTTAATTCTAATGGTTTGTTTTCAATTTTGAGCTAACATACTAAAATTTCGTGTATTTTAAACTTATTGGTGTCATTAGCGGTATTTTGATTACAAGATAGGTGCAGGTACACAAACCTTGGCACATACACACTAAACTAGGTGAAGTACACATTTTTTCACACACACACTCTAATCCTGTATTTTGCCTTTTCTACTGTCGAAAACCTATCAGGATAATACACTTACTCTAACACAAATGTAGATATCATAGACTTGGCGCACACACTTGTACCCTTACACACATGCCCATATCCTGGCATAGGCATCTATCGAGTGGAGCTGGTGCATTGTCTAATTTTCCATACTTCCCTTTTGCTAACCTTGGCACATATGCCTATACCCTAGTGCATACACCCATATCCTTATGCAGACATCTCTTAGGCACAACAGGCACACTTTCAGAGTTTCCATACTACCTTTCTACTAACCTTGGCACACACGCCCATATCCTGGCGCAGGAATCTCTCCGGTGGCAGAGTGGCACTACAGATCTAGATTTACACAGAGGGGAAAAACTGCCCTAACCCACACACAGGTGCTTTGGTCTGAGTTGGCATATTAATTTTTGGTTTCTAAATTTTCTTTCTTAAAGTGCTAACATCATTGCATGTTTAATTTTTCCATGGATATGCTAGACTAGACATTGGATAAACCTTGCATGTTTAATTATAAGAGTAAGGTTGTGTATTCTCTTCCCTCGCATGTTTTGGTGTGATATTGGGAATCAGAAATGATTCTTATGTATTTTATTACTTTGATAATGTGTTGAATGTCCAAATCAAGCAAATATATATTTCACGTTTGAATTAAGTGTTTCCATTTGTTTATTTCTTGGATTTTTCGTCATGCATGCTCTTCTCTTGCGTCTTAGGGTGATCTTGAGAATCAAAAATGACATTTATTATTTTCATGGAAAATTACTAATCCATTGTGTAGAACCAAAAATACTTGTCAAACAAATGGCAACATTGAAATAGAATTAAAATAACAATATAGTTTTCAAGCAGGTTGCCAAAAGGTGTTCAAGCAAATCACATCAAATTTAAAAAGATAAAAAAATACCACAATCATCACTTTATATTTGCATATTTGGATAAGGGTACGTCCCATCTGGTAAAAACTAGGACATAACCCCTTTGGCATAATCCTTAAGATATAACAATGGGGCTGGTCCTAGGAACCCCAAATTAATCCATGGAAGAGAGAACCTTGTGGACAAAACAAGAAGTTCTTCGCACAACCTACTTGACTAGTATTACCATTTGTGAGATTTAGTGTCATAAGTTGTCTATATCGTGACCCTAGGGAGAGTACATGATGGATGAATTTATTTCCCACTATGCTTGAACGGGGTAAAGTAAAGCCGAGATACTCCAATAATTAGTCAGTGTGACATTTCTTTGAAAATATAGCTCACTCTTAGATGACTTACAACACCTAGTTGAGTGAACCACCTAGGAAGCTATCTTTGAACAGGATCCAACTTGGACAACATCAAATCCAATTTGAGTTGAGAGATATTGTTCTTCATAAAACGTGTGAAGTGTTACTTTTTCTTATTTTTTCACTTTCCCTAAGGTGAGGCAAAAATATTCCGAAGTGAGGCCAACATTTTTCAACACCAATTGATCTACTTCCTTCACTTTCTTTTGAAACTTTGTTGATTAAAGGAAAATTGACCACCTTTGCGTTATCAATTGATTGTTTTCAACACTTTTTTGTCTGTTTATGCCCATCCAAGACATTTTTATATCATTGGTATCCTTTCTGATCTTGATACCCATTCAAGATCATGATCGTAGTTAGGCTTGGTTCATCACTTTGATTCTTGTTTGAACGGTTATCTTGTTTATATCATGTCACTATAATTTTTGTATTTACGTCTTGTTTCTTGTAAACTTGACCTAAATATCTATATTGTAAGGTTATACTATATACACTTTAACAATTCCTAGGTATACTATCACTCTAGTTTGATTTCAATTACTACCTTGATTCTGAAGACTGTTAAGTGTTACCATTTGTGCGTGTTATATCAATATCATATTGATATCAATACCTTACTTTCTCGCAAAGTTTGGTTAACATATCTTGGTGAAATTGTTTTTTCACTCACAATCATAACTGACACCTTCTTTCAAAATATAGATCTTGATTGAATTTGGGCTTTCTTCTAGTATAATTTGTTGGGAGGTTGCGTTAACATTTTGTTATTACTTATGCATTGTTCATTTGTTTGAACTTGACATAAGTAGGGACATTTTTTTAATCATCATACGAAACAAAATACCTTTTCGATGAAAATTTTAGGAATTCCTTCATTTGATAATTTGGTTTGAAGCTCAAGTATTATGTGACTGATTCTTGTTTGGCTCCTTCATTTAAGAGAAAATAATTGTGTCACGCTGGTTATTTTACATTCATAACATACCTTAATTTCTTGACATAATTTGGTTTGAAGGTTTGATAAAAATATTTGAACAAGATACCTTAATGAACCTATTACATGTCATGGCTGATTCTTGTTTGGATCCAAGAATAAACAAGGACCAAACTCCCTTATTGGGCATGATATTGGGCCTTTATTCTCCACAGAGAAAGAAGTATAAGAAACGATAGATCATAGCAGTGACATGTTGGAATCACCACATGAGGAGTTTGACTTCGACCCAACCTTGTTAGATGAATTCCTTTATAGAAACAAGGATTGGGTACTAGAATGAGTTGTGGAGTTGGGAGCCTAATTGATTATTGAACAAGAGGTAATCCCACCTACAAATGATGCTAATGAAGAGGAGAAATATCTTATTAACATGGATGATATATTAACACATAGACATGTTTCTAATTCTAACGCCAGAAATGATAATGCAGTAGGATATAAAATACCTTTCCTTAAAGTACCATGTAAAGTCAGAATAAAACACGAAAAATGTTGAAAAACCTCTGTAACATGAATAAGAAAAGGAACCTCTCGAAGAATAAGTTATTATTCAACAACAAATTAGAAATCTTAGTCAAAAATTAGCTTTGTTAAGCTCTCATGTACAAAAATACACAAATAAGAATGTACAAAAGACAAAACCTAAGGTCAAAATTAGTGAAATTCAACTGGAAAATCAAGGAGAAGAGAATGTGAAACATAATAGTGTATATATTCCTGCTTCTCCTACCAAATAATAATTACTCACTCAATAAATGAAATCTATGAATGCGACACTTATAAGCCTCCATGAGAGCACTGTGGGGAATAGTAGAAAATATCAATATGAAGAGCTATGTCCCTATCCTTTTTTACGAAACTATGATGCTTCAACCCTTCCCCAAAAGTTTTGACATGCCAAAATTTGAAAAATGTAGAGGGAAAGGTGAGCCTTGAAACCATGTAAAATATTTTTACATGGCATGCAAGGAAGTTTCTTACAATGAAAACTACCTCATAAGACTCTTTCCAAAGAGTCTAAGGGGCCAAGCCTTGGAATGGCTCAATTGCTTACCTCGTGGGTTTATTTTTACATGGCCATAACTGGCAGAAAGGTTTGTATGACACTTCTCATAAGACATAGAAAGTTACATAACCATGGTAGACTTTTGTGGCACTAAAAAACATCCTAACAAGATATTCACTTGCTTCCTATAAAGATGGAGAGGGATAGCAATTCACTTCCCTTGTGCATTCGCAGGAAATCAACTAGTGAGTATCTTTGTGCCTAATCTCAACCTAGACATCAATTTTCATCTACAAATGCATTGTGTTCACAACTTTGAAGAGGTTATTGAAAAGGGAATTTATATAGATAAATCCCTTATTGGAAAAGGAACCATTAAACCACACTCTAAGGATACAAAAATGAAAAACTGACATAAAATCCAAAAATATTTAACAAAAAGAAGAATGTGGTGGGAGACTGAATCATAGATTCCAATCACATACAAATGGTTAAAACTAGTCAACCTTGTAAACTGACCAAAGGACCTATTAAACCACCACCTAAATGTATAATGTTCACTCCTATCAATGAGCCTTTTTCATCCATATTGAAGCATTTGGATGTAGATCACATGCTAACTTATCCCACGAAACAACCCTTTGATGAGAATGCTCTGAAACCATCATGGTATAAAGAGAATGACTATTGTGAATTACATCTTGTCAAGGGACACAAAAATGAAAAATGTCTATGACTTTGTCACTACATCCAAGACCTCATCAAAAATGGGGTGATAAAAGTGGATACCCCACAGAAAACTCAGATGCCAAATGCAAAGCTGGGAATATTAAAGGAACCATTCCCTAAACATGGTAAGTCAGATGAGAAAGATCTGAATCGAGGAGATTCATCCTAGAGTTACAAAGTGGAAAATTATCTATATACTAAGAAGGACAATAATCATTACAATTCACTCATTGGATGTATCCGATCTCCTAGTGACCATGTGCACACCATTTGAATCAAGGGAAAGGATTGTGCTAAGGTAATAAGGCATACCCACCTCATGATTCCTAAACCCTCTTCGTAAACCCCGCCAGATGGTAGGTACAACCTCTTACAACAACTTGAGAAGACATCTGACAAGATTTTAATATTGGATCTTCTCAAAATATCGAGTGTACATAAGGAAATCTTGTATAAAAATATTCAGGGGTCAAGAGTGCCAATAGAAGTTGACCATTCACATCTTCAAGCTGTGGTGGCTAACATTGTGCCAACTGATTACATTTCTTTTAATCATAGTGAGATCCGTAGTAAATATCCAACACATAATCTCCCGTTATATATTGAGGTATTTGTTACCCACTAAAAGATAAAATGGGTGCTTGTGGACAATGGATAAGGGCTGATTATATGCACATTGAAATTAATTAAGCAACTGGGACATACATAAGAATATCTTGAGTCCCACATCATTACCATAACTACTTATCAACTCATGAAAAGGGAATCATCTTGAAAAATCACATTACCAATGGAAGTAGGACCCACTTTTCATCAAAGGAAGTTTCATGCATTAGACTTGGAACTTCCATATAATATGCTTCTTGGCCGACTATGGATTCATGCCATACAAGTTGTGCTGTCAATGTTCCATCAAAGCATCAAACTAAAACATGAGGGGCACACTGTCAAAATAAAATGAGATCCATATAACTTTGGTCAATCTAGAGCTCTCAATATTTTTACGCATAAGGGTGCCTATTTGTGTCCCTCTACTTATATAGTTGTTCCTTTTCAATCTGAAGCCATAGAGTCATGGGTAGATTCAAACTCCCTACGTTTTTGCGATCGTGAGGATTATATATCAACTTATCCTCTAAATTCATGGGAGATGAATGTTCTAGAATATGGTTGTGGAGAATATAATGTGCAACAAGTTTATTTGGTTTTGATCCTATCGTTGTCACATAAAACTAGAGGTTGACCCAACTATCATTTCAGATGGCCTAGAGATGAGCGAACTATTGGGTCATTTTTACCTGGGGGGTTCCTCGCTAAAGATAAATTGTTGGACTCACCTATGACTTGGGTCCTGTAAGATACTCAACCAACTGGTTATGAAATCCCTGAGTATGAGAAGTCTAGCCAAATGATGTATTCCATGGGCTACAAGGGTCTTCCAATTCCTTCTGAATAGGATACAGAAAGAATGAGCAAGGACCAAGAACCAGTTCCTCTTCCACATTTCAAGATGGAAAGATACATCACTGGCATTTGACCCTATGGATAGTACCCCAATGAACAAGATAGCACTTGTTCTAAGCGTAAAGTTAAATCTGATTATTTAGATAGCATTATAGATTCCCATTGTACCCAATATGAGGATATTTCCTCCATGATCGTGTTCATGGATACCATTTTTCTTACCATAACCCCAACCGAACCTGAAATTTACCCTATTTACCCTTTCCTTGTCAAATGGGACCAACAACGTCATGTGCCACTGAATATCTTTGTAAATGACAAAGCCATTACAAAAGTCATGGGAATTCATGATACAATTATGATTAGAGACCATAAAAAGGGATTCTACATCGAATTAGATACTGACACGTAATTTGGTGAGGAAGGTGAGCTTCGTGGTTAGAAAAAATTTAGAAAAAGTGAGGGAAATAGTTCCATTGAAAAGCCTCAGCAAAAACAAAAGTACAAGTCACACAGTGAAAACATCTTTGAGGCGTTAGCTAACAAACAAGTAAAAAAAATCAATGGACAAGAAAAGTAACCACACCAAGGGTGAAAATATCATAGAAACACCCCTGGCGGAAGATCTCAACCTTCCTCCTGATCCAACGTGTATGCATGATTTGTCACAAATTCTATTGGAAGAAACCATTTATGTGAATATTGGAACAGAAGACAATTTAAAGATACTAAAATTAGGAGCTTCACTCTCGGTATGGGAAGACATGAGAAGATCACCCTGAGATTTTATGGTGTACCTTTAAACACCTATGGGAATATAAAGTCAGATTGAATCCAAATAAGTTTGTTTTTGATGTATTGTCAATAAATTTTCTTGGATTCATTGTATCACAAAGAGGGATTTAGGTATACCCACCTAAAGTTACTGCCATTATTGAAATTCCTCCTCCGCAAAACATCAAACAACTGCACATCTTGGAAGGAAAGATACAACCCATCTGCCACTACATTTTCCAACTTGCTAAAAAGTGTCATTCATTCACCCATCTACTTAAAAATGATATTGCCTTTATTTGGGGACCAGAGCAACAACAGGCCTTCTCCTTGCTTAAGAAGTAATTATCCAATCCAATTGTCCTCATGCCTCCAACTCCTGCTGAGCCACTCATGCGGTATATTTTTTCTACTCAATTTTATATTGGTGTATTGCTCACCTAATATGACCTCGGCCATAAAGAAATATATGTTTACTATCTAATTCGTACTCTTATTGCTTATGATCTCAATTAGCCTCAAATTGAAAAATATTTTTTTGCTGTAGTTTTTACCTTCAAAAACTTTGCCATTACTTATTGAACACTAAAACCAAGCTTATATCAAAAGTTTACCCACTTAAGTACCTGTTTCCAAAACCCACCCTTACAGGTAGAATCGATAATTGGATCATTCTACTAAGTGATTTTGACATTGAGTATTTATATCAAAATTTTGTAAAAGGACCAGTACTCACCGATTAGTTTGCAGAAACACTGTTACCACAGACAAATCCTGTAAGTCTAGATCTACCAAATGATTCATTACTATATATTGAGGAATATGTCATGTGGAAAGTGCACTTTGATGGATCTTTTACTTTTCATGGTTCTGGGGTAGGTGTGGTATTAATTACCCCTCCACGCCACCCTATAACTCAATATTTTGGCCTTGGTTTTCCTTGTAAAAATAATATTACAGAATATGAGGTGCTCATTGTGGGGATGAAGCTAGCAACCAAATGGGATACCCATCATGTTAAGATCATTGGTGATTCACAATTGATCATCAAACAAGTTAACAATGAATATAAAGTCAAGGATGAAAAATTCAGTCCCTAAAAAACACTAGTGGAAATTTTGAAAGAGTATTTTATGCATATTACATTCAAACAGATTCCAAGAGCACAAAAAAGATCTGCAGATGCAATGGAAACTGTAGGTTCTACGCTACAAATTATACCAAAGAACAATCATATGTTGTTCTTTGTTGATAATCTACACCGTCTTGTGTATGACATGCTAGAATCATGTTTGGCTTGTGAAGTTGTTGGTCCCTATTCCCCATGGTATGTGCACATTCACGCCTATCTTAAACATAAAACCTTCCCTCCTGACATCTCTCATTCTGAAGAACAAATCCTTATCTTTCAGATAGCCCGTTACATCCTCTTAGGATATACACTCTATCATCATGGCTATGATGGGAATCTATTGCGTTGTCTAGATGTAGCAGATTTAGTCTAAGTGATTAAAGAGGTGCATGAAGGGGTGTGTGGGGCCCATACAAAAGAGGATGGTTCTCTCCAAGAAATTGTTGAGAGTGGGTTGTTATTGGCCTACTATAGAAATGGAGTATTGCAACTATGTGAGTAAATGCATACTATGTCAAAAATATTGAAATATCATCCATGCGCCATGACATCTATAGTGGCCAATAACAACCCCGTGGCCATTCTCCAAATGGGGACTTGATTTAATAGGAAATCTCACCCCTACCTCATCGAATGGTCATGATCACATCATCACAGCTATGGAATATTTCACTAAGTGGGTGGAGACTATTCCTTTGACTTATGTTACAGGAGCTCAGATTTCAAAGTTTATCATGAATCACCTTATCTGCCGATATGGCATTCCTGCAGCCATAGTTACTGACAATGGAAAATCATTGAAGAACAAGACAATGAAGGACCTTTGTCATTGATTTCAAATAAAATTGAAGTGGTCTATGCAATATTATCCACAAGTTAATGGGTAAGCTAAAGCCACAAACAAAACATTGGTTTGAATCATGGAAAGGATGGTGAGTAAGAGAGGTTCCAATTGGATTTTCCAAATTCACCCCCGACCTTTGGGATTATAAGACCACCACCTGCACTCTTACTAGTGCGACACCCTATTCCATAGTATTTGGAACTGAATCCGTTATTCCTTTGGAAATCAAGCTTCCTTCCTTGAGAGTATATCTTTGGAAATAATTTAGACAAGGATGAGGATTATAGGGTGGCCATGATGGTAGAATTAGAAATCCTGGATGAATTGTGTATCTGCACCCTTAACCATCTCAAAGTGTATCAGATTAGAGTCTCCAAAAATTACAACAAAAGGATCATAGCTTGTCAGTTTGAGGTCAGAGATTTGTTCACGAAATAAAATCAGTTCAACACAAGGGTGTAAAGAGAGAAGAAAGAAAAGTTTGAACCGCATTGGTTAGGACCTTACATCATTATGGCCAACTATGGTATGGGAGCATACAAACTTGCTCATCCAAATGGTGATGAGCTACATGAATCTATGAATTTCATGCACCTTAAGTGATTCTATGCTTAAACATGGCATAGAAATTAAAAAAAAAACAAAACTAAGAAAAAGATTAAAAATGATCAAAATATTAAAATATTAAAATAAGAGAAAAATAAAAAGAGAAAACAGGTCATTCAAATGTGAAAATGACACAATTGTGGCACTTCGGATAGGTCCCTTGGTGAAAAATGGTTTCTAGTGCCTTGGGAAGATTCGTTGTTCACAAGCATCTTGTATCTAGAGGGTAATTTTACTTATCCTAGGAATAGTTACACAACTGCATCTAAGATTCCTTGTGAGCCCATCATGTCAATCCTTGATCCGAATTTTTCTCTTCTAATAAATTGGTGAATGGATGGTATTTTTATATCCTGCATCTAATGTTGGGGGAACTTTTGTGAATTCACCTTCCTGTTTATAAGCACGTGGTGCCTGCCCTTTTATATTCCCCATCTAACACTAGGGGCATCCACGTTTCTTGGTTACCTATGAATATCTTCAGAAAATCTTAGAAAATTAAAAAAAAAATTCAAAAATCCTATAAAATCACAAAAACATTCAAAAATGTTAGAAAAAAAAAAAAACATTCAAAATGTTATAAAATCATACAAACATTCAAAAATGTTAAAAAATCACAAAAACATTCAAAAAAGTTCAAAAAGCACAAAATAATAGAAAACACAACAAAAAAATAGTCGAAAAGTATTTCACAAAACAATCCTACAAAATGATAACTTTAGTTTACTTACTTTATCTTGTTTCTTGTTTTTTTTGTGTACATTATTTGCTTGTATAGTTGCTACTTGTTTGTACATTTGTATAGTTTGTTTCTTAGACATAGTTTGATAAGATTCATCTTTTCTTTCTTAGATTAGATTCATTCTTACTTGTACATAGGAAGTGTGTTTTTGCATGCCTCTAAATAATTTTACGTAATTGTGTTAATCCGTATTGGTTAGTATGGCGCATTTGGTTAATTTTGTTAGCATTTGATTGTGTTTTCTTATTGCATGTACATATTTTTATTATCACTTCATCATATTTCCATCAATATCATCACATCGAACATCATCTATACATCATATAAATAAAATGATAAGTATACATCTTACATGAATGACAAGCTAATAATATCATATTGTATCATCAAATGGGGGGAAAAGGGATCAAAAATATGAAAATATATCCCCTCCCCCACAACAATATCATCTTATCATCCCATCCACTAATCTAAAAGCATCACAATCAATACCATATATGAATCTATCATATCAAAATCAAACACATTTGGTACAAAAATTTCAACTATCATCATGATACCTACAAAGTGTAAAATAAAATCATATAACATCATGACACATCCATAATCCATGTATTCAATCATCAAAACAATGAAGTCCATCATCTCATAACAACTGTACTATATCAAAATGTTCATGTACACAAGTATAAAATGTCTATCTCACAAACGATATACATCATCAATACAAAATGGGCCATCAACGAGTAAAAATCATAAATGCCTGCATCAGAGGCATACATAAAGTAATGCTCTACATCGATCAAAAGAATAAAGCCTTCATCAGAGGCGTGCATAAAAAAATGGTAAATCGTATATAGCTATAAAGTATAACACTTTCATAAGATTTTTGTACATCACGATACAAGTACAATCAAAGAATACAATGAGAGTCAGGGATGACTAGAACCCTCAGATGGATTGGCTGGTCTACACAATGGAGGAGTACCAATAACCTATGTCTTGCGTGGTCCTATAGGTTGTATTCATGGCTGCTCCACTGATTCCTACAGCCTCTCTGATCTCATCAATCCACTTGACTACTGGCTATAAGTAGGTTCATGCTGACTAGATGGAACTGCCTTATAATATAGCAACCATTAATAGGAGGCTCTTCCCTCCAATGTAGCCAAGTATTGATGAGTGTTGGCTGGCACTATCATCCCATTTGTGTCTCAAAAAGGATGCTACCTCTATTATTAGTTGTATAACCTCATCCTAACCCATTTCTCGCTGTGCACAAAGCCAATCTCTCTTGTAGACACTTAATATATGCTTACATTTATCATTTCCTCCAATAGAGCCGATTGACGACACTTCATTAATTCCCTATTCTTCACTCCATTCTTGGATGCCCATTTATGACATCTTCTCAGTCGTAAACTTCCCATATTCAACTTGTTTGGCTAATATCTCTCTTATTAGCTAAGCATTCTTCCTTTTGACCATTCAGAACCTCCCTAGTTCTCTCTAGACCACTTCTATTGGCTTCCTAGGCTATCTATCAGTCACAATTCGTTATCTAGACCCCCATCCCAACTCTCAATGAGTCTATAATCACTTGCTAATCAAGTTTAACTAGCATAAACCAAGCTTAACTAAGCCTAAAGCATGTTTATCCTAATCTAATCCTAAAGTGATTTTTAAGCTTTAGTCCCACATGCACCAAAAGTTCAAATTCTTACAAACCAAAAACTATTAATACAAGGCTAAGCCTACCCATTCAAACACACAACTTTACACACAACTTTACATAAGCTAAATCCAAAAAAATCCTAAGAAAGCTTAAGAGATCATTTGCATTAGCCAAGCTAATAAGGCAATTGATCTTGGGTCATCCACCATTAAAGTAGCTTCATCTTGCACCCATGTTAGGTTAGTAATGGAATAGCTAAACTTGACTATGTATCCATTTAGTGAGATTCATTCACCCTCGTGGAGTAAAACAACAAAATTGATTGCTTACATCCTCTTAGGCTCATTATTTCAAGCTTTTAACAAATAGAAGTTAAATGTAATTTTATTACATTTCTTGTTTATTTCATGTTTGAATACATATAAATAGGATTCCTTGCTTATTTCTTATCGTATGGTCTATTGAGGGACTTTGCAAAAAGCTTTGGGGTCTTGCCCCATATCAATAGCTCTTTGCAAAATATTTCATTGAACACATTTGGCACACCCGGTAGGACACTTATGTCCACCCTCCATTAGTGGATGTCTTTTAGGTTTTTCAAATCTCATTTTAAAGTTTTTTTACTGAAATCACTTGTTATTTTCTCATTTTTATTTCTAACCCTAGATAAATGACCTTAATTTATATACATTTTGTTGGTTTGATATAGAAATAGGGAAATTTGACTAACCACTAATCTGTTTGCTCTTGAAAATTTGAAAATTCATGTGTTTTGCAAGTTTTTCACATGGTGCGCTTAGGTGTTAATAAAGAGGCGCGTATCCATCATTTTGGACACGTATCCTTCATTCTATGTGTGTATCCATTAAAACAGGAACGTATCCGTCATACAGGGCACCTTTGTGTCACTGCTTCTATTTTTTTGGGTGCAAAAACACTTGCGCACACATGTATCCATTGAAACAGGCATATATCCGTCATACTGGGCATGTCTGCGTCACTATTTCTATGTTTTCTATGTTTTCTATGTTTTTAGGTGTAAAAACACCTGTGCACATGCGTATCCATTGAAATAGGTGCATATTCATCATAATGGGCCCGTCTGTGTCATTGTTTATGTGTTTTGTGTGTTTTTAGGCACAAAAACACCTGCGCGCACGCGTATCCATTGAAACAGGCATGTATCCATCATATTGGGTGCATCTGCATCATTGTTTCTATGTTTTCTATGTTTTTGGGTGCAAAAACACCTACGCGCATGCGTACCCATTGAAACAGGTGCGTATTTGTCATACTGGGCGCGGCTGCATTGGACTGCATTCACCACCAATCTTCTAGAGGCCATAACTTTTTCTCCCAAGCTCAAAACGACTCCTTTTTTGTTTTGATTGAAAGGTATTGAAGAGAGCTACAAAATGGAGTCATAAAATTAGGATTTTAAATTACCAAAAATTTATGGCTTACATTATTAGGTAAATAGTCATTTTCTAACCTATCGTAAAGTCTAAAAAATTGTCTCATTGGCCATTCTAACACTTTGAAAGGTTTTGTGGCACTAATCAATTTTTTGTAGGGTTATTTTGGTCTTATTTTTGAATAAATTTGTGAGTGTTCCATGTCTTAGATGATAGAGGTTTTTTGAAGTGTGTATGCTCTTCCCTTGCACCTTCTAGGTGATCTTGGGAACCAGAAATAGTTCCAAAACCCTCTTATTGCTTTCAAAAAACAATTAAATTATTCTTCCTAAGGGATTAACATTTCAAAGTTGGTTAAAAATGAACTATATATTTTACAAGGCACACTTAATCTATTTTTTTCATAAAACTTATTTTAGTTGAGTTTTCGTGTTGCGTACGCTCTTCCTTTGCACCTTTTTGGTGATCTTAAGAATTAAAAGAAACAGACAAACTCTATTTTGATATCATGATATTTTGTGGAAAAATACTAACTCCTTGCATATAGGACCTAATAATTGTCAAAGAAGGGAGGAGCTAAGAAAAAACACAAAAACTTTTAATACACGTGTTTTATGCAGGTTGCCAAATGGTGTGCTACTTAAAACCACATTTAAGTTAAAAAGATAAAAAACACACCATATTCAAAACATTGTATTTTAGGTTTCAGAAAAGGGTATGTCCCTATCCGCTCAACTGGAACATAACCCGTTTGGCATAATTCCTTAAGCTACAATAATGGGGGTGGTTCCAAGAACCCTAAAGTAGTCCACCGCTATGTAACCTCATGGATGAAACAGGAGGTGCTTTGCTTACCCACTTGATTAGTTTTCCTTTGTGAGATAGCATTATAATTTGTCCCTATTCAACCCTTTTAAGTACATGATGGATGCATTTACTTCCCACTATTCTTGAAGGGGGCAAAGCCAAGATACTCCCAAACTAGTCATTGTGACTTTTTGGGTAAATCACCCCCGCATTGTGCATAAATTTGTAACACCTAGTTGAGAGAAATTATTAGGAAATCCAGTTTGTCTTAGAGCCCACTTTTCTAGTCCTTTGTCATGTCTTAGCCATCACAAAGTGATAACTTGTTTGGATTTAGAACCTTGTTTTCCGAACAAGGCAAAGAATCCACTTAAGTTGGATTTAAGTGCCTTTCATCATGGAAATTGGACAATGTTTCACTTAGCTTAGCTTCTTTCTAACCTTCAGATGAGGTGAAGCTCTACCCAGGTGACACTTAGTTCATTTCCATCTTTTGATGTACACCTTTGTAGTATTGTTGCCCATTTGGGGTAAGAGAAGGCATCTTTCGGGAGTGTTGTCATAGATGGTGTTCACTACTTTTTTCTCCGTTTACGCTCATCCATGTTTGCGGCTGATTTTTTAAACATATAAAGTACGTGGATGCATCCTTATATATTTGATGGCCACTTGATCTTGATTTTAGGATCATCATCATAGTTCTGATTGATTCATCATTTGATCTCCCTTCATTAAGATTTATGCCTTATTCATTTTTAGCTTGACGTAAATATTGACATTGTGTTGATCGTCTTTTGCATCAAACTATTACTTTGCACACACATTTTCATAGGTGTATTTCCTTGTTGATTGGATTTGTGTTTCACACTTGCATGATTGTTCCTTGTGATTATTCATCAGGAAATATGTTTTTTCTAGGAAAACTCTTTTCTAATCTCGTCAAGATTCCATCATCACAATGTCCATTTTACTTAGATCTTCTTTGGAAAATCAAGCACACATCTCCATACTTACAAAATGTCTAGTTGGATGTCATTATGCTACTCAAATCAATATGTCACTTCCTTCCCTTTGAAGAAGTTCCATCACACTATCTAGAGATAGACATTTGTGCTTAAAAAATGCCAACAATGACTGACTATCGCGTAGTTTCTCACATTTACAACAATACGGAACCTAGGTTTAGGCATTCAAATCAAAATATTTTGATTACTACTAAACCTCATTTTCTTCTTCATTCTAGAAGGCCCATTTGGGTACCCTGTTCCCCACCTTTAGCTCGTAGTCAATTATATGCTTTGGATGCTTCTGATTCAAATTATTATTCAGGTTCCCCCCACTCCTCTTCTTCTAATTCAAATCCAAACTACCATTCAGACTCCCACTCTTCTTCTGAAGACTTAGATCCCAACTATCATTTGGATACCCCTAGATAAAATCTTGCATCACGGTCCTCCATTCCTTTGCAAGAGCTTTATTCCAAATCACCTCAACGATGTCTTCCTCCTTTGAAGACTCGTGTGACTCAAATTTCCATCAATCAAACATCTAATTTGGATCTTGAGTCACAGTCCTCCCTTTCTTTGCAAGACCTCATTCATCAGTCATCTCAACAACCTCTTCCTCCGTCAAAGAGTTCCACGACTTGGGTTACCTCTAGTTAATAATCTAATTCGACTCCTACATCACAACTTAATGAATGGATATGCAATCCCACTTTCCAACTTACATTACATTGTCTTTTAGAAAAATGACATAGGTCCAAATCTAAATCATCCATTCATGAGGTGCTTACCACCAATCATACTTCCTCTCTTGAGTCATCTTCTTCTATCAATCAATCTTCCCTCCTTATCAGACCTGTTTCTTCTATTAAACCTTCTATGCCTAAATAAAAACAACCTCTACTAACTGATTTCTCCTAGAATGAAAAAACAATTAGACTACACAATGATATCCCTTTGGACAATTGGAAACAAGGATTCTTTTTTATAACTCGATACACTCACGTATTGGAGAAAAGAAGTTCATCCTTTTCAACAAAACATAGATGAGAAGCCTAAGTTCATGGAAATTGACTCTTCTTCTTCTATTCCATTTTCACCTTCTTCTGAGCATGATGAGAGGTCAGGGTCTAGCATTGAGCAATGGCCTATCTTATTGTTACCTAATCATTCCTTATCTATCACCATTCCTCAATCAAAATCTCTCCTTCGGTCACCGCTGAGTAGCCCATTATCTTCTTCTATACTTGGATCACCCCCTAGTAGTCCTCCATTTTCTACTTGTGGGTCACCTCTTGGTATCCAAATACCTTCTATTCTTGGGCCACATCCTAGTAGTCATTCATCCTCTTCTATCTATGGGATGCCTCTAAGTACTCCCTCCTCATTTATACTTGGGCCATGCCCTAGTAGCCCTTCGTCATATTCTTCTATTCCTGGGTCATGTCCTCGTAGCCAAAATTCTTCCATCTTAGGGCCATATCTTGGTAGCCCTTCATCAAATTCTTCCCATCTTAGTGGCATCATATCTTGCTAGCCCAACAAACAAATAATCTAAAAATTCTAAATCAAGCGTGGCATCTATAGCTCCCAACAAATCAAATAATCTAAAAATTGTAAATCAAGCGTGATTCAAGAACATGCATCAACATAACCATCAAGTATGGTGCGAAGTGGAGAAACCTATCGATAGCGAACTCAAGCTACCTCATATGAAATCCATAATTTAGGATAAATCACATTCATTTGTTAAGTATGAGTTCACCTCGATCATGGAGATTGGGGATAACATGAATCTTGATAAATAAACACGCCTAGTATCCCTTATCAAAGAATTCATAGACATCGTTGTTGGATCTTACCACGAAGACTGACTTTTTTGATCCCAACCTCTTAAAACTATGAAAAATGTAAAAATAATAAACAATTAAAAAATGCAAAAAAATATTGACAAAACACAAGAAAAATCAAAGGTACATTTTCTCAAACATTGCAATCAGGTATTGTGTACACATGGATGTTATTCCGTCAATTCCTTGTAATTCCTCTGTAAGTATTCCTACCATTTCATCCATTCCGTAATATTTTGGTTAGCCTTTTTCGCACACATTTTACGACGTTTATGTCTTTGGTATCTATTTGACCCTAGTCTTTTATCACCTTGGTAAATTAAAAAATGACTGACCTCTTAGATATCCCATCACATTCAACATCTAAAAAAATTGTTGTCAAGAACTTTTGGACATATTTTTTGACACTAGACAATGTCATCATCATATTCACTTCCACATCCTCTCATGAAGCCATATGTGGTTCTTAACCCCTTGTCAAACAAGAGAGCTGAAATAAGTTTTTAGAAAGAAAAAGAATCAAAATCAAACAAAAATCATAAGCTAAAAGCTACAGAGAAAAAGAAAAATGATATATAACTCTCTCTTGGGGTATTTCCAATAATCTCTATCGGGGCTATGGACGCCTGACTGGTAGTAGAGCAATGTTGTGATTAGAATTAAATACATATCTATCGGGGCTATGAACGCCTGGCTGGAAGCGGAGCAATGTATGGCTATCCTTACACCGTCCATTCACAAAATCACCTATTTCCTTTCAAAATAAATCATTATTACACATTGCTAGGGTGTTTTGACTTATTGTTTATTAAATCTTCCCTTCAAGAGGTAATTAAATTCCACATGCACACACTGGATCTCTATGAGTAGGTAGGATTAGTATGTTACCAAGTGTCTTTTTTTGGACCTTATTCAGACTCTTACTCTAGTCTGTATCTCGTCTCACAATTTGTGCCTTTGGCTAATCACTTCTTCATTGTGAGGTTTCTAAGATACATTCATATCATTCACATCATTCTTCTACTTTATTCAGAACATCCATGTGTATAATATTACTTTTTTTCCATGTTTTTGGACACCTTTTTCTCTTTTCACAAAAACAATCTTCTCCTTCCTTTCTATCATGTGCTTTTAGGCCAACTTACATTGGGGGAATCCTTGCTTCTTCCCAGCACTTCATTAATTTACGTTCACCATCATGTTGAACCTATCCATAATGGCCTTGGATCCCACTTCTACCAGTGAAGAGTTTTCCTTTGAATACTTCCACCTAATCCCTGGGGCATTTTTGCATCTTCACCTTTCTCATACGCACGTGGCATTATGCCCTTGTACATCCCATCTATCACTAGTGGCATCCACACTTCATCATCTTCCTGTACATAGTTTCAGAAAACTTTAAAAAATAAAACATTCAAATATGTTAGAAAAATAAAAAAGATTCAAATATGTTTCAAAGAACTTCTAAAAATTGAAAATCATCCTACAAAACATCGCTCTTTGGTTCTCATCTATTCATGTGCGTGACTTGTGGATCATCTTGATCTACAACCATCAACAAAAGCTAGGTTGCTTACTTCATCAGTACTCTAGGGCACAATGAGTTTCCTAGTGTTGTTTTGTAGTGCACATTGCTTTTCATAGGATGGAAGTGTCCTCCATTATTCTCCTTGCATGTATCCTTGTTTGGGGCACCATTGTCAACCCTTTTCGTTAACTCACACAGGTTGAAACTGAAGCTTGATAACAAAAACATGGTACTTGTTTATCTATTAGGTTAGCTTGTTTACTTTCTCTTATTACATTGAATTTTGTATGTTACATGGAGGTAGGCATCTTTTACTTTCTCGTATTACATTGCATTTTATATGTTGCATGGAGTTAGGAATCTTTTACTTTCTCGTATTGCATTGCATTATGTATGTTGCATGGAGTTAGGCATATTTTATTTTCTCTTATTGGAGTTCGTGTTTTTAGCAATGGACATTTGTTCTTATATGGCTTTTCATGTCATACTACACTTTTGTTCATTCTTTTTAATAAGGACCGATGATGAAGATCCTTAGCAATATGATGAAAATAAAGTTGTTTAAAAGACACTGGATGGATGTTGGCTCAACCCCCCTTCACCATTCTCATTTTTCTTCTATTCCCTTTCTTCTTCTCCACACTATTCTTTCTTCAGTTATCCTTCTATCATATTTTCGATCGTCAATCGAGTTCTTTTATTACCCCATCCACAATTGAGGGGGCATCCTACATTCTACTCATTTTTTCTTCTATCCCTTCAAAATTTTCTACTTGTTTATGCTTGTCTACTTTCTTTGAAGTGACGTTGCTTATGCCACCTCAAAGAGGGGCAAATGTAGAAACCTAAGATATGCTTACACTTAGCATTTCCTCCAATAGAACCGATTGACGACACTTCATTAATTCCCTATTCCTTGCTCCATTCTTGGAAGCCCATTTACGACACCTTCTTGGTCGTATTCTTCCCATATTCAACTTGTTTGGCTAATATCTCTCTTGTTAGCTAAACATTCCTCCTTTTGACCATTTGGAACCTCCCTAGTTCTCTCTAGACCACTTCTATTAGCTTCCTAGGCTATCTATCAGTCATAATTGGTTATCGAGACCCCTCCCTACTCTCAATGAGTCTATAATCACTAGCTAATCAAGTTTAACTAGCCTAAACCAAGCTTAACTAAGCCTAAAGCATGTTTATCCTAATCTAATCCTAAAGTGATTTTTGAGCTTTAGTCCCACATGCACCCAAAGTTAAAATTCTTCCAAACCAAAAACTCTAAATACAAAGCTAGGCCTACCCATTCAAACACACAACTTTACACACAACTTTACATAAGCTAAAGCCAAAACAAGCCTAAGAAAGCTTAAGAGATCATTTACATCAGCCAAGCTAATAAGGCATTTGATCTTGGGTCATCCACCATTAAAGTAGCTTCATCTTGCACCCATGTTAGGTTAGTAATGGAATAGCTAAACTTGGCCATGTAGCCATTTAGTAAGATTCATTCACGCTCATGGAGTAAAACAACAAAAATGATTGCTTAGATCCTCTTAGGTTCAATATTTCAAGTTTTAAAGAATAAAGGTTAAATGTTATTTTGTTACATTTCTTGTTTATTTAAAGTTTGAATACATGCAAATAGGATTCCTTGCTCATTTCTTATCATATGGTCTATTGAGGGACTTTACACAAAGCTTTGGATTCTTGCCCCATATCCATAGCTCTTTGTAAAATCTTTCATTGAACACATCTCTCATCTATCACTGGCTGTAACTAGGTCTGGTATGTTGTACGAGGCTCGTCACTTGAGCCATTTGAGTGGCTGTCTAGTGTATTTGTTGGAAGTTTACAGTACCATTTCCCTCATGGCCAGCCTAGGCTCCGACCTGGACCCACTTTGTTATCACAGCCAAAATATGAGATCGGGCCTAATCTCTCTCTGTTGTCAACTGTCGAACATACCTGTTGTAAGGTAGCTAGTTATGCCTTGAAATCTCCACTCTGAGCTCAAGGTAACCTCAGAAGCACCACCGATGCCTATCTATGTACTTGTCCTTATACCTAGCCATCTACCTCTTGATGGGCCTATCCTTGATCCTATAATCTAGGCCTCATACCCTGCGCTTAACCTTGTGGTTCTGCCTAGCCCTGTGCTTGTCCCTGTCTTGGTTCCTGCTGCATCTGTCTAGGATCCTGTACTGGACCTAGCCCATCGTGTCACTTCCTATCAAAAGGATCATCAAGACTACCCATACCTACGTCATCATCATCACTACTATATGGCACCTAAGGTGGTGCTCAAATACTTGCTCCTCATGCCTCATCTAATATAGTCAAGCACCATGGTAAAACAGTTGCATACCAAGCCATATACTCTAGTGTGGTGCCTGGGTCTCTAAAATTTTGGGTAGGGTTTGAAACCTACACTACGACCTGTAAGAAACTATCCCTTACTTGGGCTACTTGTATACGCGACCCCATGGTCCACCTCTCTACATCATGGTGACAATACCACATATCGGGTTGAGGGACACCCTGAAACCTACCTAGCTATCATTGACATTGGTCTACCCTGTGTATCTCATTAATATAGCTACGGATGCTAAGAATAATGTTCTCTACCATATAACCCTAAAATCTACTATGCCCTTGGGCCACTGTATGTGTATTTAGGTCCTCTAGATGATTTCTCTCCCCAGTGGCTCATCAAACTCCTGATGGTAGTAGTAAATGTTGCCTACATGCCCTTGTACATCATCTCCTATGGAGACCGATGCCATGATTTTTGGCTCCTCTGGTTCTCAAGTTTGCAACACACCTACGGGGCACCTGATCACTACATGGTCCTAGGACCAGATTTGTAGCAAAGAAGTCAGCCCGACCATCTTCTGATGATGGTAGGTAATCAGGTGTAGATCCCAATATAAATGTGAAATTATGCACTGGCTGCAGCAGTATCACTCATCACTGAACACTCCATGTACTAATATGATCAACCCCAATTGAAATTATGTCCATGTATTATCAGCGAGTAAGAACCAATTGATAAGAGCCATCAAGTAAAGCTGTCCTTAGTGAAGATTCAGATCAGCTATACAATCATGTAGAGACACTATCATACACTCATGGGGTATCTCATCACATCCAAATAGGTCACTAATCGTCGCAATAATCTCACAAAAATTTCTCGTATACTCAATCATCAAGCCTACTATGGGAATGCATAAAATCCACCATATGTCCTCCAATGTGATGGTCATCTCTCCTCTGGTGAGCCTAAAACAGCGAGTCTCATTGTTCAACTACTCAATCAAAGTGGTCAGTAGAGCATAGTCTAGGGTAATCGAGGGCATCCATGCTACATAGTGTAAGCCAACCGCCTCTAATAGTATCGTCATTACGTGATGGTCTCCTTTGAGTATGGTCCCCTCCATCACGACTATTTACATGTGTCACTCTTTCCTCTGTAACACGGGAAACTACCTCTACAAAACATGGCATGTGTTAGACATTAATAATTCTTCTACGAACTTCTAATGTTCTTCTATCCTGTGCTAAATTTAATTTTTCTTCCAAGTGTCATTTTTTTGCATTTTTCCCTCTTATTCTTCTCTTCTAGGTGCCTGCATTCCCTTTTAGGCATGTGCACACCTTGTGGCATGTGTACCCCTTTTTTGCATGCACACATGTGCACATCCACCTTAGGGTGCTTACGCCATGTTTCTCATGCTTACGAATGCGTGCGAGTGTTTGATGTTTGCACGCGTAAGCGTATTGGTGCATACGCGTGCTCACATGTACTATGTGCATGTGTGAAGAAATGCATATAGTTTTTGGGGCGTATGTGAATGTGTTTATATGTTTTCTAGTGCTTTCACATGTGTGCATGCTATTCAGGGATACCTGTGCCACCATGCCTATGATATACCCTACTTCTAGACTCCTAATTAAATAATTAATTACGACATTAAATATAAAATTGATGAAATAGGTCAATCTACTCATGAGGAAGCCATCGTCTGCGTGTCAGGCTTACTCCTGAACTGGGTCATCATGTCTCATGTAGGTTCATCCTCTCACCATCGTACTCGTCATTATCTAGGGTCTCGTAGTAAAATTTTGGCAATGGTCGGTAAAAAATGAATTGGTCATGATGATTCGCCCACCTAGGTGGGGTATCTTAAACCATTCTCGTCAGCTGTGATGCCTGGAAAATGGTTTTAACCGCCGTTGTTGCTCTAACTCTTCTTCTACTCACCGTGAATAATTATTTTTCTTTCATTTTTCATTGTGTTGGGGCATTCTTTTCCATTTGGAACTCATTTCTTCTCACCAGGAAAATTTTATTTCTCCTAGGCGATATCCCTTCTTATACATACTCAATCGAATAATTAATTTTTCATTAAATAATTATTTTATTTATTTATTTGTTGTGCTGGGGCATTATTGCCACCTACTGCTTCTTTCCTCTCCGTGGGGCATTTCTTTTGCATGTGGGAGATTCTTGCTGATTCTTGTACTTTCTACTACACCTCCAACCCATCAAAAAATTGAATATATATATATATATATATATATATATCCATCCAAAATCAAAAACATTTCAAAAATTCTCCAAAAAATCCTAAAATTTGTAAAAACTCACAAAACTAGGAAAACAATATCATCGTGGCTGAAACTCATGTCTTGCACATGGTATTCTTTCCATATCTTTCTTGAAATTTCACATCTTCACAGATAAAACTACTCACAGATCATCAGATTTATAACCATTTACAAAGCTACCCTACTTGCTTCATTAGTACTTTGGGGCACATACAATTTCCTGGTACTGTTTTCTAGCACACTCCCTTTCTATTGGACTTGGTGTCCTTCATCATCTTCCCTTGCATGTATCCTTTTTTTGGGCATCATTTGTAACCCTTTTCGTCAATCATGGACATTTGGGGATCTTAGGCTTGATAACAAAAAATTTCTACAACTGTCTTGACCGTTGTTGGTTGGAATATGTGTGTTCATACTTGTTTTGCCTGTTAAATGAGCTTGTTTCCTTCTCATACTTTATTGATATTTGTATGTTGCATTGAGTGGGTGTTTCAGCAATGGAGAAATTTTTGTAGTATGGCTATTCATGTCATCCTACTTTTTTCGTATGCTTATATTTTTTATAAAGACTGATGACATAGATATTTCGTAATATGATGACAAAGAAGTTGTTTCAATACATTGGATGAGAGCTTGTTCTTTTCTTTCTATATTCATTTCTCCTCTACATCATTCTCCTATAAATAATGTTCTTCTTATTCACCTAGGGAATCCTATCCCTACCCATTCTTCTATCCATTTCTCTCACATTTTTTCAATCGTCAATCACTTTCTTTCATCACCCCATTGACACTTGAGGTGACATCTCTCACTTTTACTAATTTTTCTTCTACGCCTTCAAAATTTATTTGTCTACTATCTTTGAAGCAGTGTCACTTACGCCACCCCAAAGAGGGGGAAATAGAGACAACTTTAATTTAACCTGAGCAATTTAGATATGTTAAATTGCGCTTATTATCCTTTCCCATAAATTGACGACATATCGTCAATAAATACTGGCTTCCTCTTCTATCACCCTTAATTAGCTATATTACACTACTTAATTAACCCCTCTATCCAAAAAATACACTAATTAATGACATTTTATTTGTTAATCCCCCTCTTTAACAAATACACCAATTATTATTACTTAATAATCTCCCTCTTCCATCAAATCAATAAATCATCATTTATTTGATTAAATCCCTCTCATAGTCTAAATCATGCTAATTATTCCTCTAAAAATCTTTAATAAGCTTGCACACCTATTAATTAATCACTTTGGTTATTTAATAAAATCCCTCAAACCCCGTGGGTCACTAAAGGACAAACTAAACTCTCGTAAGGTTGACCCAACCCTTCTAAACCTTCCTATCCACAACTAACCCAACCTCTCCATTAATCCCACATGAAGAGGTATGTAGAGATTATCCTATCCCTTGGACTATATAAGGATCCCTCCTCATACCTTCCTATTTACACCTACATTCCTAAATAAGTATAGAGCATAAAGTATAGCCATTTTATCTTTTTTGATAATTCTTCCATTAGAAGAGCTTGCCTTCTCCATTTCTTGCATTCATCCACCCAAATTTTGAAGTCATATGGAGATATGTCAAATGTTCTTGTAGCCATGATTTGACAAAACTTCATTCTTATAAATACTAGGATTTCAAGCACATAATCAACGCTTTTATTTCTAGAGATCTACATAGGTTCAGTCTCATCTCATTTTAGCATTCAATAAGAGATAGAAAATATGTTTAGCATATTAGCTTAAAATGCTCATTTCATGTTTAATGTAGAAATATTGATAGGTTAGCTGTGTTTAAGCACTGAGCATGATGATGCATATGTTTATTTTAGAATTTTACTGAAGCTACTAGGTGTTAGTTTCAATTCTATTTACATAGCTAACTAATTCATGCATACAAATATATTGAAATGCTCATGAAAATCACATTGGGGTGACTTCTAAGGTCACTCTGAGTAAATAATATACATTATTTGTTTCATGTAATGTGTACTTGATCCTTATATAGGTAAATAGGGTATGTTTTGAATATTTACATGCAACAATGAAACCCTACAATGAAGTGGATGTGACAAATAATGAAAGTAAGAAACTAAGTTCATACCATGAAAAAAGAAGCATATAAAATACCTAGACATTAACGCCTAAATTGGATACTAGAACTCAAAGTAGTGGTGTCCTAGTTTGGACAGTTTGTCTCAACAAGTTAAAACAATATTCTTTCTCAGACAGAGCTTACACAACCTCGTGACATCCTTTCCAACCTATTTTCCAACCCAGAATAAATCCATATCTCTTGATACCAAATAAGTCACTCTTATATTATCTTGCACTCTTACTTTCACTTTAAATGCTATATCTTGTTTGTTACTTTTATATTATTTTGATCTCATTCCTTTGATAAATATTGAATTTCATTTAATCATTCAGTGAACCTATTTGTTACATACCCATTATCATATACATATTTCATTACCATTGCCTGTAGTTGTTTCTTTAGACTCCTACAACATATTGAGATCCTCTATAATACATAGAATTTCTCCAATGGTATGGTTAAAACAACACATGATAGCCTCTATTACTTTCTTTTCAAATACCATTCAGCACATAAAAACTTCTGATAACGACCTGCCTTATGATGAAGACACTAATGTGGATCATGCAAAACTCGGTGCTCTAACCAATTTGCATTCTACATTATGTGATAATGCCACTCAAGTACCACATATCCTTGATGATTTATTAACATCTGAAACTTCTCATGAAAATACTAAGCATCTTCATAATGCTCATATCTTCGAGCTCTCTACTGTTGTTGAACTCTTCTATTCCACGTTCTTCCTCTTGAACTATTGTGAGGATATCCACCATTTATATGACTAATTCTTCACCCACTACTCATTTTTATTCCCCATAATTTTCCATATACAACCTAGCACTTACTCAAGTACCCATGGCTTAAATTCTTTATTTTCATGATTTATAAGCTCAAATTCTTCAATTGCATAGTTCCTCGTCCTCTTATTCTCCATATCTTGATTCTTTGCTTCTTCTTCATTGTACTTTTCTAGCAAAGGTTTCTTCATATCTACTCCATGCCAATTTTTCCTCACCTAAATTTTCTCTCTTTGATGACCATGGAGATCCCTAAATGCACCTTTGATCATTTCATGTTTCAAGTTTGGATTATGTTTGTGATGACACACTTTTGTCCAACTTTTTTCCTAGGAGCTTATAGAACTATTCATTGTGACATCTCTATAACTTCCCTTTACACTCCATTCAATATTTTACTCCTTTACAAAATCTATTTTTGGTTCAAATTTATATCAATATTAGAATGAAGATATCATATGCACAAATTTCCAAAATGAGACAAGACATTAATTATCATATTAGTGAGTATGTTTTGTGTTATAAGACTAATCTTTCTAAAATGAACAATGTCCTTGATAAATATAAATTTCAATATTTTTTTGTCTAACGTATATTATCTCCTTTGCAGGAATGTGTGTTCTTTAATTATTTTTACTCTTTTGATCATCTATGTCACACTCTTAAAAAAATAAGATATCAAGATTCTTTCTTTTTGAAATCTTAAATGTAGTGCTAATATTTATGATTCATCTAAAAACAATTTCCCAAACTATTATTCCTGTAAGAGAAAGCCTAGTGAACCTAAGCATACTTTCAATGTTATATCTCAACCTATGAAGCTCAAATTACAAGCTACATACTACAATTTTTACTAAATTACCATATTCACCACATATATTATTGCTTCAAATCAAAGAAAGAAATATATTTTTTTGGTGGATCCTTTTGAGTTCAATCCTAATAGGCCTCATGGAAAGAAATTTAATGAAAATCAATATTGTAATTACCATAGATGAAATTTCCATTCTACTAGCAAGTATTTCAATATTATACATCTGATCCAATATCTAATTGAAAATCATGAAATTGATTTTCCTAAATTTAGTATTTTTTTTCTAGAATATAAAAATTAAAATGAAAATATTAAAATATTTAATAATCCTTTAACTAATTGTGAAAAATACATTGTTTAATCCTATTCAAATCATGCTTATTTTGTAATTCCTCTTCCTCCATCTTCATATCATCCTCTTTGATTTCATGTTGGTAGTACTAACCTTCCTTCACATGTTATTAACTTTACTGATGTTTATATCCATTCCTCTTTTTCATATTGTAGATTATACATTTATGCTTCCATTGGTTCGCATGTAAATGTAAATTTTATGGTACATCCTACTTATAAGTGAAATGCATGTTGTGTATATTTTTTGTAATATATATATAATTTCAATTATTTCTTATGCAACTTATGTTTCCTACTTCTCATGGGAATATCACTCTTCCTATCACTATTGGTCCTCTCACTATCTCTATTTCATTCATATTTCTATCTACAATTACACATTATGACAGGGTTTGAGTACTCCCTTTTATTAACATTTCAAAATCCATACCATCCATGGTTCACTTGTTCCTTAATTTTGTACATGAACATCACATTATCACTATTCAAGGCATCCCAAGACAAAATCCTTTAACATTGAATACTATTAATGTTGAAACTTTAGTCACTTCTATCACTAGTGTACCTACCCCAACATATCCTCATGATGGACCCATGTTTTTGGAACATATTACTCCTAGTGATACTTTTAGATACATATCTTCTACACCTATTTCTTATGTTCCTAGTTCATTTTGGATACATGAGTCTAATAGTACACCTTATAGGCATAAGTCTCTACAAAGGATAGATACTACATGTGGCAGATATAGGACATTTTAATGGTATCTTTCTCCACATGTTATCCCTCGCGACCATAAATTATTTGATCATGATCACATGAATACATCCATCGCACTAGTATATAGTGGGACCTTTCTCCTTTTCATCATTAGGTAGATATCTACAACATTGACACATTGGGTACATATTACTCCCTCTTTTCTACCTGACGATGCACTCTTGTTATAGTTTCATACATGATAGTTGACGTGCACTTATCTACATAGACCTCACTTTCCACACATACACTAAGGTAAACCTTTCCTCCCTCTCATATCTCTTCTATTTTATGTTCACATATATGTAAAAAATAAAAAATATTAACCTATATAATGATTGTATGTACTCTTTCTTTCTTATACTATTCTATGTTACACCTTACTTACAATGTTTTTTTATTCATAGTATGCTCTATCATTTTTCATACACATATGTGCATTCACATGGTACTCTTGAGGTGAATGCATATTACATATAGTTTCTTACATAATGAAAGATGCTTGACACTATTCTCTACTAGTCTCAATGAGACTCATCGGGGCATATACATTTCATATTTGTTTACATTTAGGTCATATCATTACAACATATACTAATTTCATTCATATTTTAGTTGTATAAATAGCGGCATACTATAAATTTTTATAACATCCTACCAAGTACTTCATGTGTAGCATTTATTTTGCAAACTTAATTCCAACCATAGTTATTTGATTTACATGTATATTTTCCCATGATTGTATCTTCATTGTCATTGTCTCCTAGATATGTGCTATGCTTGATTGAGTTTTTTTAATTATATATCCGTAAAGGCTTTGAGTTTCTAGCTACATATTAAGTGGTGTCCCATGTTTTTGAACAATTATTTGGTTTGTCATTATTTGTGTTACTACATGTTTTGACTAATTTCTACTACATTTTTCCATATTTTCTTGTGACTAACACTTTTGCCTAGAATTTCCCATTTTTTTTCATGCGTCATGTTTGTAACCACGTGCATTCTCTATTCCCATATAGGGAATTCGATTTCATATGTGCACATACTTTCCAACTTTCCTTTTTTTATATGCTCTCACCTTGGCTCATCTCATGCACCCCAAATGAGTGCAGAAAATTATGGGGTGATTATTTCACCCTATCAGTAGTTCAAACACTAAACACATAATCATACAAAAAAAAAAAACGGATACACAGAAGCTAGTAAATACGTTCCAAATAAGAGTTTGGCTAAAGTAGTGTAGGGAAAAAAACACCCAACATAGACATAAATAGTGGGTGCTAGTGTCGCAACAAGGTGGTTCTTTCCTAGGGACATAAATATGAACATTAAACAATAAAAAATTCTCATTGATGGTATTTCTGAATTTCCAACAACACATTCTCTATTATGGGTTACTATAAGGAACAACAAAAATCAGTGACAAGTTACACACTTTGCGAAAGGGATCTAATTAATCTATTTCCTCGATACCATTTCTGACCAATTTATTTTAGTATTGTGACCCTATGAAAATAGCTCATATCATCTGTGAAGTGTAGTATATATGTTTGAGATAAAATAATAACCTCAAATAGTGAATTTAATTGTGTGAGGACATTGAAATGCAAAATATATATTTCAATAAATCCATGAATTATTTTACATACAATAAAAGTACCGTCTATTTTCAATTCAATTTCAAAACAGATTATCTTATTTTAACACAGGCGTGAAATTTCCTTAGTGTTTAGGGTTTTAAGATTCTTATCGGAATTTTTTTAGGTAATGGTATTTTGTATATTTTTATGTAAATATTTGTTATTTTGATGTTTTGAGTCATATAGTTAACGCGCCATCACGAATAAGAATATCCTTGACATACTTATGTGAGATGAAGCGTATTAAAATAAATAATAAAGTTTTGAGTGAGATGTTGGTAAAGTGAGTAGTCTATTTATTCAATTAATTTCAAAATGAAAATTAAAGTAATCGATTAGTTAAGGTTCTATTTAAATTAGTAATAAATTATATATGTAATCCAATAATATATTAGTAAATAAAGCATATAGTGATGTAATAAATTTTCTAATTAATTAATTAACTTCTTCATAAGTAAAACCCATAGATTTAAAGACAAGAGGGAGGATTAGTGACACATACCTAACTAGTGTAAACGAAATTTTCAAATATAACTTAATTTATATCCCTCCTCACAATCAAGACTATTTGGGTGTTTTTTAATTACACCATCTTTGAATATTTTTTATTGGTGTATCACTCCTCCATTTTAATTTGTTTCCATTTTTAATATAAATGAAGTGATTTGTATTTTTATCATGTTCCACAAGTGCCAACTTATTCATAAGTCTTGTCAGTTTCTTCATTTTCTCTTCTGAACAAACTCTCAGTGGATAAATAAATAATATGCTTCTATTTTCATTATTTTATAAATGGTTTTGTTGTTTTAGGATATATAATGATCCATGGCATGAGATAATTCCAACTAACAAAACAAGATCCTTATATATTCTTAGTCATTTAATGTTAAGTTAAACTATTTCATGAACATAGTAATTACACTCATCATTATTTGTGACATTTTAACACATGATTGCTTAAGTCACCTAAAGATGAAAACCATGACTAATCATTAAAAAATTGATGTTTTTAAAATTTATTATGTAATAGTTGCAAGACAACTGAGCCCACTTCGCACACAATCTTTAAAAGTTTTTATTTAGTAGGCAAAAAAAAAAATGCTATATGGAAATTTGGGATTTTAGCTCTCTAGCTTGAATTCATTTAATGGTTTTAATTTTTAATCTTTACATGTGTGCATAATATGAAATTATAGTATGTGGGTGGTATTAATAGGATTCATTTGTAGGATCTTGTCACTTTCACTTGACATCAACACTATATTGGTAAGGAAGTCTTCGAAAGCGGTATCTAACCATTATTAATTCATTTTTTGTTAATCTCACTAGTTTTTCCAAACTCCTTTGCACAATTGACTAATATTCATAAATTATAATTTTAGAAAACATGGTCTTGTATTTCTAACATTCTATAGTGACAATAAAATTTCAAATATCACCCTTTAAATTTTGCACAACAATTTTACTATTACAATTTTAGTAAGGAAAATAAAAAGGTAACATTTCAAAAAAAGGGATATGAGATAAGGAACACTAGTGGGTAAAATATAAAAATATGAAGGAATAACACGATGTTAAGGAAAATCATATGGTTATAAGAGACAACACAAACACATTCATTTCCAAAAAAGTAACAAAAATTATGATTTATAAGATTCATGAATGCTCATAATTGTATAGCTCTTTATATATATATATATATATATATATATATATATTGAGATTTTTATAAAGATTTTCAAACTATTTAGTGATTAGATTACCCTTAAAAGTTATTTAGTGGTGAAAAATATCCAGAAGGAACAAAATTCCTATAGTTTCAAGAGTAACTGTTATCCCAATTTCACCCACTTGGAAAAATTGGTCAAACATGACCTTACATAAGAAGATAGGAAGGGTAGTTTAAGTCCAGTGAGCTTACGATCAATCCTAAATCTAAGGGGTAGGAGAGCTTGAAAATGGAGGATCAAATGACGTCAAAGGAGATCAGAGTGCACATGAGAAAAATGGAGAAAGGAAATGTTCACTCGAGACCTTGAATCGGCTAAGTATAAGAGAGTCAGCGGAAGCTAGCACATTTCTCAACGATGTAACTTAAAAAGGTGAAATATAGAGTGGGTTCCCAAATGAGCGCGGGCTCACAACGTGGTAATAGTATGAAAATAGGGTCATAGCTAGCCATTTTATTGACTAAGTATAAGAAGGTCGGCGGAAGCCTCCACGTGCCTCATCAGAGTAACTTCAAAAGTGAGACCCAAGGGACAATCCCTAAATGAGCGTAAAGCCTCCACATGTCCCAGGTTTGAAAAGGAGATAGAGTCGGTAGTTGAAAATTCTAATTGCAGCAAAAGCCTCTACGTGTCTCATCTGCGCAACTTCAAAGTCACGACCCAAAGAGAGACCCTGAACTAGCGCTAGCCCTCTAGGTGTCTAAGGTCCAAACAGGGGGCAGAGCAGGTCGTCAAATTGGCTAAGCAAAGGAGAACAAGTTGAAACCTCCATGAGCCTCATCTACGCAACATCAAAGGTGTCACAAAGAAGGAGTCCACAAACAAGTGCAGGCCCTCCACGTGGTCTGAATCGCAAAAAGTTGAACTGAGCGTTGAAAAATTATAAGGACTGGTAGAGGCCTCAACGTGTCTCATCGGCACACCCTTAAAGGTCAAATCCAAAGGCGGTTCCCAAGAAAACACATGTCCTCCATGTTTCTAGAGCTTGAGAAAGGAATAACCGGCCCTTGAAAGGTCTAAATGGGGCAAGACCGGCGAAAGGAGCCACGTGTCAACTTAGCATAACTTTAAAGGTAAAATCCGGAGGTTGTTTCCAAATGTGTGCTAGCCCTCTACATGTCTAGGATAGGACATAGTGCTCCGCCAAGAAAAATGAACTTAGCCAGAACATAAAGAAAATAGAGGAGGTTTGTGGGTGATACTAAGTGTCAAACTGTCGTAACTTCAGGAGTGAAAAAGGGGGAAGAAAAATCTTAAGAACGTGTGTGGATCCACGAAGATCTCACACAAGTAAACTCCAAACCCAAAGAAATTTGGAAAATATTTGGCGAATCATGTAGCCCGTTAAGATTTTTAAATGCTTAGATCTTGAAAATATTGTAAGGTCTCACATTGAGCACCCAATCCTGAACTTCAGATGACCTCAACTACAATTGGAGTAAATTCAAGTTGCCATTCTTGAGGTTGTCATGTTTCTCACCCACCACCATAATGAGGTATATCTTTTCCAACATGAAATTTAAGTAGAGGAGTGGGTTGTGTCATGAGACCCATTAGTTTTACAGGTGGATTCAATGCATCTCTGGGGTGGTTGAACAAGAGTCCAGATTTTTTCTACCTCCTTCTCTCATTCTTCCTATATATTGTAAGGAGGTGCATTTTTTCAAAAGATTGGACATTTCTACTCTACACCCTCCCTTGTTTTGTTTCCCGCAAGTGCATTTGTGTATTCCAAGCCTCCCATTTAAATTGTAATGTAAGTTCGTGCCTCTATGCCATTGTAATGCACTGTATCAAATTTTGGAGCAATAATGCATGTTTATGTATGATTTTTAACCATCTCTTGTGTTCGTTGTCTCCTTTCTGATCTCCCATTGTAGTCCTTGTAATTTATGTATGGTTATTGTATTGTATTTTTATGGTTTGTGTTTATTGCAAAGTAGGTGTTTCAGCATTCATTTTTTGCATCACCTCTGTTAGATTAGGTTTCATTTCTGTATTCCCTTCACCATGTCTCCTTGGCAAGTTACAGTAGGATTTAGAATGACCCTCTAAAATTTAAACATGTGCACCTGAAAGGAGGAATAGGATCCAACCTTCTTCCAGAGAGCACTCTTGACTCATAAAGTCCCACACTTTGAGAGATGGTCCATGTTGTATAGTCACACTGAGGATCTCAACCCGTCAAGTTACAAATTTCAAGGGTGCTGTGATTTTTCTGCAACAGTTTTGGAATGCTTGGTGCAACAAGAATTATTTATTTTTATTACAACAAGATTGATGTGCACTTGTTGTGAGTTTTCAACTTGTAAGGAGCTTTCAAATTACACATTTGGCTACTCCAAACGAGGCACAGTTCACTAGTTTCAGTAGCCCAAGATTGGCAGATTTATGAGAAGAATTCAGAATAGATCATGAACTAGAGAAGAAGGATTGTTTATCTATCTACACTTGTCCCCAAACAGAGGGAGAAGGGGAAGAAGATCTCAAAGTTCTCCATCTCCACCAAAAATAACTTTGTCAACAACTCCCCCTCATAGGCCTTTCATTCAATCAATAAGGGTTATTAGGCCAATCATAATGGCACATCTACAACCCAATCCCTATGTCAACTTCACTGGCAGCAGCCCACTCACTCTCAATGCACAAAACCAATTCCCATTTGCAGCATTAAAGAGGATTACTTATTTAACTTGAGAGAACCATACTACTCCTAGTGACCAAATTCAAGACATTGTAATTTCCTGTACAATTCATGAAATAATTACAATGAACATTACAGTCAAATTGTTAACCTCTTCATTCAAGGGTAAAGCTTTGTAATGGTTCAGGAGTCTAACAGAAGGATCCATTCAGAATTGGGACCATCTGTGCACAGCTCTTCAAAATCAATTTGGAGAGAAAGGAGATAATTTATCCTTATTGGAACAACTGACAACAATCAAGAGGGCTCCTAATGAGTAGTTGACCGACTTCAACTTTAGATTCCAGCGAACGTGGCATAGTATTCCAGTGGCCGTGAGACCAACATACGAAGGTTATTTTTTATACTTCCTTATATCTTTAAATTATGATATTGCAATGATGACTCAATAAATGAGAGGTATAATTTTATCTGCATCATATATATTTTCTATTTGAGTTGAAAATTTCTTAATCCAGGTTGGTAAACTTGCACCTAGGCCACCTATGCCTCTATATCCAGAACTAGGAGCTCCAAACACTAGGAAAACACCCACGTTAGCTATTATACCTAGTCCAAGGAATCAAACTTTAGCTGAAGCTTCTACCTCATCTTCTAGCTCCTCAAATGAGCTCCAAGAAGTCTTGAAACAACTGCAGAACCTAGGAAACAAGATAGTGACTATTGAGAGATAATAAGCTCATAGTTCTAGGCCATATCAACCTCAAACTCAGTATCAAGCTAGGCCCCCATACCAGAAAAATAAACCACCAAATCATGCTACAAATCAAAATTTGAACCAAGGATAACCTCACTCTACCAGGCCATTGTGACCATATAATCTGAATACAGCTTCAACAACAAAAGCCTTAGTTCCAACACAAAACAACATGGCATAATATTACGACTGGTGTTACCCCTACATTTTAGCTCATTGTCAATCAATGTGTTTTAATGGCGCACTAAACCAGGCCTTGATGGTACAGACTGTTGGTGTGTCCTGAGAACCAAGTCAGGAGGAAAATCAATAGCAATAAGCTCAGTAAGAGACACCTCCAACTAAAATTATGCTGGTAAATTGGCAAACATAATACTTTAATGGATTTAACCAAGCCCCTTCTCAATGTTTATTTGCAAATACACAGTCCGAGAAAAGTAATATTGGTGAGGGACAATCATCCAATTTAAGTGATCCACAACCCTTTATTACTCCACAAGGTATTTGTAATCAAAGTGCAGCTCCCAGTGTGCAAGGTCAGCCCAATCCACCCCCTAGACAAACTCAAGTGCTAATTGTAACAACCTATGTTTAAGAGAAGAATATGCAAGGTAAAGGTAAAAAGAGAGATATCTCATCTCCATTTATCATCATTGACGAGATGAAGAGGAAAAATGTAAGCATCTCAATGTGGGAGTCATTTGCTTTCCCAGGACAAAGAGAATTATTGCAAGCTAGTATGGAAAATTGGTCAACATTAGATCAGTAACCCAATCAATAAGAGAAATTTCTTACCAATGCAGCTCAACCTGAAGGAAATCATAGAGATCACAAAGGTAATAATTTGAAGCCTCCTCCCTTTTATGTCTCATTGATCATTGGAGACAAGCTAGTGCATAATTGCATGATTGATTTAGAAGAAAGTAGCTTTGTAATGCCAAAACAAATAGCCTGTTAGCTTGGTATTCAGTATGAAGTCATTTCCAAAGGTGTGGTACAATTGGATGGCACAATAGTAACAACAGTTGAAGTAATCAAATATTTTAGCCTCACATTACATGCATGTCTCAATGTGACCATCTTGCAAACTGTATCAGTCATATACTTGCCACCACACTTTGCATTCTGCTTGTCAAGAGACTTCACTGCTAAAATATGAGGTTATTTTTTTGCTAATTGATCACACATGTTATTCAGAACAAGGTATGGAGCTAAGGCTATAATCAGACTTGAACGGAGCATCACTCAAGGATCATTATCCACTTCCATCAATGGAACAGATCTTGCTGGTTATAGCTGGCTCCCAAAGGTTTTCATTGCTAGATGGATATTAAGGCTATAATTAGATAATGGTGAAAGAAGAATATCAGTTCAAGAAAACCTTCACCACCAAATGGGGTACATATGCTTACAAGAAGATGCCATTTGGACTGTCCAATTCTGGAGCAACATTTTAACGAGCTATGGAAATGGCGCTCAAAGTATTGATAAAAATTATGGTGTTGGTATATCTAGATGATATCACTGTCTTCTCAAAGAGAAAATTACACCACCTATTTCACCTTAGGAAAGTATTTAAAAGGTGTAGAAGGTTCAGAGTGTCATTGAATCCAAAGAAATGTGTATTTTTGGCACATGAGGGAAAGTTTTTGGGCCACATTTTCTCAAGATAAGGGTTGACAATTGAACCTGAAGTAGTTGAAGCCATTAGAACACTACCACTGTCACATCACAAGAAATCCCTCCAAAGCTTCTTCGGAAGGATAAAATTTATCTACAAATTTGTGCTTGATTTTTCCACTCTTGTAAAGCCTTTAATGATGATGCTAAGGAAAAGTCTTGCATTCAAATGGACAACATAAGGAAAAGAGAGTTTTAAGGTCATCAAGCTCATGATATCATAGGCCATAACTCTTATTAACGTAAAATGTTCAAAGTACTTCATGTTGTATGCTTCTGAAGGGTCAGACACAATCTAAGCTATCTTGGTTCAATCTAAAAAGGAAGGTTCAAAATAACTCATAGCCTTCTTCAATTAGAGTTTGGAAGATTATGAAGTAAAGTATTATTTCATTGAAAAGAACGTCCTTGCTGTCATTAGGAGTTTGAAGAAGCTCAGACACTTGGTCTCGAACAACAAGATTAAATTATTAGTGTCTCATGTTGGTGTCAAGGAATTTATCTTAAACAAGGACTTGAATGAGAATAGAGAAGGTTGGATCAATCATGTAATGGAGTATGATATTGAAATCAAAGTGACCAAGTTGGTTTGGGGCAAGGGTCTGTGTGAGCAACTTGCTTCCAAGGAACAAACTTAGTCAGTGGATGAAGAAGAGGTTTTCCTATTAAAACAAAATGAGCTAGAGCATCTAGCTAATGATGCACCTATTCCATGTTGGACTCAAAATTTGGTGCATTATCTCCAAACAGGTTCGTGGTCTCCAGAAATGAGCAGAACAAAAAGAAGGTACTTTAGATTACAAGGCATCTCGTATACACTTTTTGACGGTATTTTTTTCAAAAGGGACATTAATGGTGTCCTATTAAGGTGCATTGGGATAGTAAAAATTGAGAAGGTGTTACATGAGTTCCTTGATGGAGAAGCTGGAGGCCACTTTTCTCCATGGGTAACAACGCTCAAAATTATGAGGGCTAGTTTCTATTAGCCTACGGTGTTTAGGGATTTCTACTCATGGATTAAGAAATGTAAGAAGTTTGCATTCTTTACAGGTAAAGTAAGATTAACAACCTTACCCCTTCGTCTAATTTTAGTGGATCAGCCATTCATGTGATGGGGATTAGATTTCATTAGAGTAATCAAACCAAAATCAAGCCACAGCCACAAGTGGATACTCACAGCGACTGACTATTTCACCAAGTGGACTGAGGTGGTGGTACTCAAGGAGGCAAATGAATCCAACATTTTGGACTTCTATGAAGGGATATTCATGAGGTTTGGTGCCCCTACTACTATCATATCAGACAATGCATTGGCATTTCTTGGTGTAAAAATTACTGAATGGGTTGTTAAGAATGATGTATATCTTAACACCTCTTCAAACTATTACCCTCAAGCTAATGGATAAGCAGAGTCCACAAACAAGAACAAGTGCTAAGAATCATCAGAAGGAACCTTGATGAGAATCAGACAAATTAGCACACAAAACTCAAATCAACTCTTTGGGCAGATAGAGTCACCCCAAGAGGTCTACATGCAGCTCTACATTCAATATTGTATACAAAAAGGAAGCATTTCTTCCCATATCACTTGATTTTCCAACATTAGAACTCATGAGATAACTAGCTGAGTTTGAGCCTGTGGATATCCGGTATGCAGAGTTCATGGAGTTAGAAGAACAAAGAATTTATGTGGTGCAGATCATGGAGAAGGATCAAGTGTCGACCAAGAGGAGCTTTGACAAGGGAGCTAGAGCTAGGACATTCCATGTTGGAGACTTGGTACTAAAGTAGGATGTAGATCAGGAAAAAATGGGAAGGCATTCCAAGTTTGACGCCATTTGGAGTGGCCCCTACATGGTCACAGGATGTAAAAGTAGCTATGACTTCCAATTGTCTACATTGGATGGAAAGGAACTTCCAATTCCGGTCAACAAGATCCATCTTAAAAATTGCTACTGAAAAGGATGGTTTCACCCTTGTAAATAAAAGCATAATAGTTTAATTCCTCTAAGTGCATGTGCACATTATCTTGTTTTAACATAGGTTTCATATCCCTGAGTGCTCTAGCACATGTTTTGTTGCTCCAGGTTTGTGTCATTATATAGTTCGATGTGCCTTCAAGTGAATGTGTCAGGCCCTTCAACATTTTAAATATGGAGACCCATAGTTTCCCATAACGGTTTATAATTTAAAAATAGAACAAATCCAGAGAAACTAAAATTAGTTCTCGAGGGAGTCCATTTCTAGAACAAGTAAAATCCCCAGGACAAAACAATTTTATAGTCTCATAAATCTCGTCTTCAAGACTTTCTTTTGAAAATTTAGAGTGCAGACAGTGGGGAAGGTTCAAGTTCACCAAGTGCAAGCGTCAGATTCAAGTTTCAGGGAAATGATCATTATCAAGATATCATTCTTGACTCCATTCCTAATGGATACATACAAGTATACTGGTCTCTTCGTCTAGTAAGCAGATGTCCCCATGAGTCATTAAATTGTTATCCCAAATTTTCCCCCTCTGAAAAATTGGTGAAACATGACCTTGCATAAGAATATCGGGAGGGTCGTTTTAGCCTAGCAGGCTTATGATCGATCCCAAATCTGAGGGACAAGTGAGCTCAAAAATGGAGGATCAAATGGTGTCAAAAGAGATCATAGAACATAGGAGAAAAACAAAGAAAGGAAGTTTTAACTCGAGACCCTGAATCGACTAAGTATAAGAGAGTCAGCGGAAGCCCCCACGTGTCTAAATCACGTAACTTCAAAAGGTGAAATATAGAGTGGGTTCCCAAATTAGCGCAGGCTCGCCACGTGCTCAGAGTCCAAAAAAGGGGGTAGAGTCAGCCATTTAATCGAATAAGTATAATAATGTTGGCAGAAGCCTCCATGTTCCTCATCAGCACAACTTCATAAGTGAGACTTAAGGGATAGTCCTTAAATGAGTGTGAAGCTTCTACGTGTCCCAGGTTTAAAAAGGAGATAGAGTCGGTAGTTGAAAAGTCTCAAGGAAGTGGAAGCCTCCACGTGTCTCATCAGCATAACTTCAAATGTGCATCCTAAAGGGAGACCTTGAACTAGCACTAACCCTCCATGTGTCCACGGTCTAAACAGGTTACGGAGCTGGTCGTCGAATCAGCTAAGAAAAGGATAACAAGCAGAAGCCTCCATGTGCCTCATCAACACAATGTCAAAGGTGTGATAGAGGAGGAGTCCCAAAACAAGCGTAGGCCCTCCATGTGGTCTGAATCCCAAAAAGTTGAACCAATAATTTAAAAATTCTAAGGACTGGAGGAGGCCTCCACGTGTCTCATTGGTGCACCCTTAAGGGTTGAATCCAAAGGTAGTCCTTAAGAAAGAGCAGGTCCTCCACATGTCCAAAGATAAAAAAAGGAAGAGATGGCTGTTGAAATGTATAAATAAGGCATGACCTATGGAAGAAGCCACATGTCAACTCAGCATAATGTCAAAGGTAAAATCCTGAGGCAGTTCCTAAACATGCGTTGGCCCTCCATGTGTCTAGGGTCAGACATAGTTCTCCACCAAGCAAAAAGGACTTAGCCAAAACAAAAAGAAAACATAGTAGGCTCGCGGGCGAGACCAAGTGTCCAACCGTCACAAATTCAGGAGTAAAAATGGGGCAATAAAATATTAAGAATGTGTGGGGCTCCTTGAAGATATTGCACGATTAAACTCCAAACCAAAATAATTTTAGAAAATATTCTGCGAATCATGTAGCCCGCCAAGATTTTTACATGCTTAGATTTTGAAAAGATTGTGAGAGCCCCTATTAAGCAACCAACCCTAACCTTTAGATGATGTCAACTACGAATGGAGAAAATACAGGGCACCATTCTTGAGGCTATCACATTTCTCACCCACCGTAATAATGAGGTATTTCTTTCCCAAAAAGAAATGACAATAGACCCATCGGTTGTGTCAGGAGACCCGTTAATTTCACAAGTGGATCCAATGCATCACTGGGGTGGTTGAAGAGGAGTCCAGATTTCTTCTACCACCTTCTGTCACTCTTCCTATATATTCTAAGGAGGTGCATTTTTTCAAAAGGTTCGACATTTATGATCTACACCCTCCCTTCTTCTCTTACCCATAAGTGGATTTGTGGATTCCAATCCTCCCATTTAAATTATAATGCAAGTTCATGCCTCTTGGCCATTGTAATGCACTGTATCAACTTCTGGAGTGATAATGTATGTCTATGGATGATTTTCAACCCTCTCTTACTTCATTATCACCTTTCTGATCTCTTATTGTAGTCCTAGTTATTTCTGCATGGTGATCATATTGCATTTTTATGGTTTGTGTTAATTGCAAAGCAGGTGTTTCAGAATTCCTTTGGTGCATCACCTCTGTTAACTTAGGTTTCATTTTTGTATTCCCTTAACCATGTTTCCTTGGCAACTTAGAGTAGGATCTAGAACGATGCTCTGCAATATAAACATGTGCACCTAAATAGAGGAATAGGAGTTGGCCTTCATCTAGAGATCTCTCTCAACTTGCAAAGTCCCACACTTTGAGAGATGTTCCATATTGTACAGTCACACTGAGGATCTCAACCCATCAATTTATAGATTTCAGGGGTGCTATGATTTTTCTACAACAGTCACATCGGTGATGAAAAACCACTCACACAATATAGAGGAACACAAAATTAGTGTAGAAAATAGAATTTCATTGAGACCGTCACATGTTGTATCTTGTTATTCAAAAAATTACATAAAATCACTTTTTAATGGAAAAATCCTTGGAAAATAAGGCCAAGGTATTGCTATACCCCATTTAGGTAGAGGATAGGCCTCGCCATGTAGGTTTGAGATTCAACATTTTAACATGGTCAGAATGAAATAGGTGAATGTTCTAGGAAAGTTAAGACTGCAAGGGAGAAACCTCCACCTTATTAGCCCACATTTTAATGGTAAAAATAGTAATGGAAATAATTCTAAAAGCTTTGATTATAAATAATGTAAATATTTGACATGTCTATCTTTAAGATTATCCCATTAGATACATAGAATTTGTGGTACATTTATCAATGTAGTTTTTTTGGATTGTCTAATCACTGATTGTATGACTAAGTGTATAGAAAATGAAAGCATTGTTGGGTAAGATTTTGTATAAGATGACTCGGTCATGATAGTACAATGGGATTATAATGAAAGTTTAGGTAACATATAACACCATGCAAAATATTAGACAATCGATATGGTGTCCATTGTAACATGAAAGGTGATGAGGTTGAAAAGTGTTGGTAGCTTCATCCGATTAGTCAACAGACTGGATTTTTTTTAGGAAAGAAATCGTTTTAAAACACTAATGATTTTTGATCTAACCCATGAGGATACTTATGTATTTGTTGAGGAAGTTAAACCACTATAAAAACCCTCTCGAGAATATCCGATATAAGTGGGTTGGTAAATTGTTCCTTAATTTTATGTTCGCATAATTACCCATTGATAGACCAGCTCGCAATTGTTTTCAAAGTAATTTTGTGGGATTCCATTGTATGTTGAAAGGACAATTTTCCCTGTATTCATTATTCATCTTTGAATCAAGGGATTTCCTTATTAGTCACCTGTAGGGAAGAACTTTGAGTGCCCTAATTTCTATCATACCAATCATAGATTTTAATCTCACTATTCATGGTTGACAAATTCTATTTTGATTTTGACATGCAGAGTACGTATGTTCAATGGGCATATTAAGAATGTCTAATTTTGGATTTATATTCATTCACGAGGGATCTATTGTCACTTTTTAAAATGTGCAAGAGATTAGTGGATGCCACAAAATAAGACCCATTATGGTCCACCAATTTGTTAAGTATCTTAGTAATACAAAGATTCAATGTGTAATTAGGACCATGATTTAAGTTGCATTATTAACTCATGGTTAGATTTATTTGTAACTATTCATATGTGTAAAATTACACATCCTAGAGTTATATTTCTATTATACTAACAATTTAGTTTGTAAGTTGCACCAGGGGATATTTTGGTAGCATTAACCAAGTTTGTACCATTAGGGTAGAATGTGACACTTGTGATAGGAAGGTGACTTGATTCTATCCCCAAATTATCTATGTTGGATAGATATTTTGAATCTTCACTTGGTGATGTTTCAGGGATTGAGTCTAATTTTCAACTCTTTATATCCATTTTATAGTTTGATTTTTGAACCATTTTCATGATATTTTGCAGTGATAGTTTTTCGTGAATGACAGTGGACATGAGATGGTTAGTAGAGACTGCCTCATTGTTGGAATTTGGTGATCTATTTCATATTGATTACATTGTAGTATAACTTTGCATTATCATCCATCCATCCATGATACACTCAACCATAGTGTATTAAGCATTTGAGTCATCATTTCATAATGATTCATTTCCGTGAGTATTTTATAGACGTGATATAAGTCGGTAGCCATAATGTAGGGTCATAGGACAATCCACTGATTATTGGCATTCTGGTGATCATTTTATACTAATATAATATATTTAGTGAAGTTATAACTTTACATAGAGCACCAATTCACATGGGTTCAAATAGAGCACCAACCTCTTTGAGAAGGACAAACCTCTAATTTAGTCTATTACACTAATTCATTTTCTATGATATTTTTTGGAATTTTGATATTCAGAAATCATATGACCACTATGCACATATTTGTAGTCCACTTTAATTTGGTATGATCTCAGAATATTCTGTCTTCCAGAAGATTTAGTGGAGTAGCACATATGCTTTTGGAGACCAAAAGCCTTGCTTATTGGGGAGGGTGTGAAACTTGTTGAGGCCATAGTCCAGGTACAAAATTATCCTTGGATCTCCCTAAAATAGTACCGTATGGAAGATGATATTCCAAGATACTTCTCAACTTGAACCATATCTGATTAACACATAAAATGGATTCATTGTTACCTTGAAATGAAGTTGTCATCTAGGTTGCACTATTTTGGCATGCAAGAGTTGGTCAACAAGAATGAGATGCAAACTCAACTTTTCTATGCAACATAAAATGTGTAATTCAAAGGAAATCAGCCAAGGCATGATAAATTATGGACTCGAGACGTGTTTTTTTACTCCAATTATATGAAGTTTTCGAATGGTTACATATAACCCAAATAGGTTGGGCAATCTATGGAAACAACATAGCTAATGGGATCTAATTTTGTGTCGGAGGGGGACCCTTGCCGCTGTGATGGTAAAAATCTCCTAGTCCCAATTTAATGATTATTTAATTCAAGCTCTATACTTTATCACATATTATTTTTAATGCCATTTAAAAAATGATGACATGGTGGTCAAATGTGAGAAGCCAATCAAATTAATTTGGTGTTGAATGGAAAGATTAGTTGATATGCCTTCATCAGAACCTATTTGATACCATAACTGGTGCCAATCTAACTTTGGGCCAACAAAAGTGACTCACCAAGCCGAACTCCCATTATGTCATGTTAATGCTTTTTTAAACAACTGGAAATACATCTCCCACACATCCAATGTGGGATGTAGTTTCTAGCACATGAACAAGTGGACCTGATGTATGGAGCATTTAAAGTGATTTGAACCATTGACCTACACCAAAATAATAGGTGCCCTTACCAATCCTCCCAACACTTGTTTTCAAAACTCAATATAGGAAGGTAGGGATGTGATACCACTAATTGTAAGGGTCATCATTTTTTAGGAATCCTGTCACTATCACATGTACACCAGGGGTAGTTTGTAAAGATTAAGATTAATTTCATCGACATCATTTTCACGAGGTTTCAGATCCATCATTAGAGTGAAATTAGAGACCCTCCATGTTCATTAATTCAGAACCACTTCTACCCCTATAATGTATTTAATTTAATCCCATTTTGGTATTCATTTGATGTATTTATAAGAATTCAAAGTGACACTTTGAATTAGAATGTTGGGAAACTGATAATCTCACACTTGCTACCATGTCAAGTTGGGATCGACATTCACTAGTTGCAACTAACTCAGTCTTATTAGCGGTCCGCAGGGAAGATTAAATGGTAGGTAATTTGATTCATTGTCTAAATTGATAAATTTTTGTAATTCACTACTTATAACTAGCATTTTTACTGGACTTTCAGATTGTAATATCAGGAAACTACCCAGAGACTGTAGCCCTAACTACCTCTCCACACCTGAACTAGTTGTAAATAAGAAAACTCTGGAAACCTGTCTAAACTAACCTCTATCCTCATCCTAATTTTAGGTAGTATTATTTTGAGTCTCTCCCACTTGCATATCCTGAACCTCATATTATGAGATTTATAACTCCATAATTATTAAATTACGGTAAAATATTAGGAAAATCAGTATCATTTGATCGCCATTTTTAAAGTGAATGCAATAAGAATCTATGGATTTACTTAATCATTCTACAATTAGTTCTCTTAACTTAGATTCTATAAATACAAGCTTCATGCATCGAGTTTTTAAAATTGGATGTTGCAAGCGGTATTTAAATATAGGACTTCATATTATTTTATTCTTGCACCATTTACCTGGATCATATTTTGCAAGTATTTGATTTTACATTATTTAATAATAGGGGTTTGAACTATCAGTTTAATAGATCTACACTTATGTCAACAGTGTTCCATGTCATCATAATAACTTTCTCTGATCAGTTTAGGAGATGTACCTGAAGTCTCATATAAAATATGGGGTACAAGAGCAGGTTACATGGAAGCTATAACTCTACCTTATACCATTGTACTTGTTTACATTCCTTGATGTTTCATCTATACCCCACTACTTAAAGTGAACCTTGGAAAACATTTATTTGTATTCCCATGATGCATCCATTTTCTACCCTATACATGGGTATGTTATAGGATTTCATTGGTGATTGATGCCACATTCACCAGTGCTTCTGGTTTACATTCCTAGCAATTCAAAAATGAATATCTTGTCACTTCTATTCATCATTTCAAATTGACATGAAATAGGTCATATTTTCGAGGCACCTTTGTGTTTCCAAATGGGATCTATGTTTCTCAATTTATTGTCAATCAACATTACAGGTTGGTATTATGTTAGATCCAGAATGTCACCATTTACAATTTTTTCATTCTTTAGATCCTTCTCTAAATATTCTTCACTATCATATTTCTATAGTTAGTAGATTATTCAATTGTCAATAAGACCAAGGTGCATGAGCATGCACGTCATTTTCTGGGGAAGGATGAAATCAACAATACATCATATATCATCATGCACTTGCTTGGTTATTGCATTAGTGAACCATTTATTCTATCATTGAAATACTTCCACATTTCTTAAACACGGATTGAAATCATCTTGAGCTAGTCCATGTCATATTTCAAGGATTTTCTTCCCATTTCTAAGATAGTTTGTCCATATGGGCATGCGTGTACCAGAGTTTAGCTTTTGTAGTGTATGTGAAAGTTTCAATAATAAGGTCACACCATTGGATATTGTTCTATTCTTCCATGGAGCGCAAGTTATCTTAACGTCACAGATCCACATGGTTCATGGAAGAAGTGAACTCTAAAAATTGTTAGCATAGTGAGTAGGTGTAAATTGTGTTGATCATTCTATGCACTGCAGGGGGGCAGATTAAAAGGAATGATAACTAGATCACACCAAGCCAAGAACAAATATGCTAATCAAACACCATGATTAATAAGATGAAAGCAATTTCACCAGAATAACTTTACATAAAACCTTTGAAAAAAAATGAGCAACAATATCATATATTATTATGGAACTCAATGAAATATAGTGAGAATGGGGCTTGCTTATATAGGCAAGGAATAACAATCTAAGAACCAGTCAAGGTCGTAGATCAAGCCATAAATCATGGAAAGAACTAGTCATCAAAGAACTAGTTAAGTCTATAGATTTATGAGAGAACTAGACATCAAGGATCTAGTCAATACCATATATCAAGGAAAGAACTAGTCAATACCATAGATCAAGGAAAGAAATATACCTAACAACTAGATAATATCCCCCTAATATCTAAATAAATAGAAAGGAAATATACACACACATAAGTGGGTGAGGATAAATACAATAAAGGTAAATAAAATACCTTGGTGAACATGAGCTAAGGTAAATACCTATTCTAACACCCCCCCTCAAGTTAAGATAGGGGCTAAAATAGAAGTGGAATGTCCACAATATGAGTCCTGGACAACTAGGCCTGATGAGGTACTCATGTACAATATATTCATGAAGAAATATCAAACCAAAAGAAGGAAATAATCTTGCTAGAAGAAAAGAGAAAGAAGAAGAAGAAGGAATATGTTCTCATGAACAACCCCCAAAGAACAACTTTTGAAACCCCAAGCATTCCACGCAACTAAAGGTAGCGAGGTGATGCAAAAGGCTTCGTAAAGATGTTTACAACTTGTTGCTAAGTCGGAAGGTAATCCAAGAAAATAAATCCATCTTGAATGTGCTGCCAATGAATGAAGTGGATGTGTATCTCAACATGCTTAGTTTGCTGGTGGTCAAATGGTTTGTAAGAAATGTGATTTGCCCTTTGGTTGTCACACCAAAGTACAGTCGGTGAATCCTATGTAGGAATCCATGAACTTTATCAATAATTGGAAAATCCAAAGAATCTGCTGAATCACTGTAATTTCTGCCCTGTACTCTACCTTTGAAGATGAAAGTGCAATAGCTTGTTGACTTATTGCACATTCCCAAGCAACTGGAGAAGAACTAAGACAAAAAAGATAGCCAGAAGTGGAATTCTTGTCATCAATATAAACTACCAAATCTGAATTTGTACACCCAACCAACTGAGTAGAAGCCCCTCGTTATAGTGTAGGCCAAAGTGGGAAGTGCCCTGTAAATAGTAGCATAAAATCCTTTTAATAGCCTGCAAGTGAATATTATGAGGAGAATGTGGAAACCGAGATACACGCCCTAATGACAAATGAAATATTAGGGTGAGTATGGGTCAAGTACATGAGACTCCTAAACAACTGCCTATACAACATAGGATCACAAAGTGGTGTGGTACATGTGGAAGTAAAATTAACTCTAGACTGAAAAGGAGATGGAATTGGCTTGCAATCAAGCCATATCAAAACACCTAAGAAGATCATGGGTGTACTTTTTCTAAATCAAACGAATCCCTGAATCTATTCTGAGAAATATGTAAACCAAGGAAATAATGTAATAACCCAAGATCTATCATGTCAAACTGTGTAGAAAGAGCCCTCTGAATACTTTGAATGTGGGAAAAAGAGCTATAAGTAAGTAATAGATCATCAACATATAAGACAAGTATCATAATATCCTCACCAACATGTTGGAGATACACTGTATGATCAGAAGTGGCAATGAACAAAACCAGTAGATAGAAGAAAACAATCCATCTTCTCATACCAAGCTTGAGGGGCTTGGGGCTTGTTTGAGACCGTAGAGATACCTTTGGAGCTGACAAACAAGAGAAGAATCTTGAACAAATCTAGCCAGATGCTCCATTTATATTTCATCTTCTAGATATCCATGTAAGAAGGCACTCTTCACATCCATCTGGTATACGGGCCATCCCTGTGATGTAGACAATAGACAAGTACAAGGTGTATATAATCCATATTGGCAATAGTTGCAAAATTTTCAGAGTAATCAATACCTTCAACTTGTGAAAAACCCTTTGCAACAAGACGAGCCTTATACTTGTCAATGGACCCATTAGCTGCGTATTTGGTTTGGTATACCCACTTACACCTAACCATATTTCTTCCTTTAGGAAGAGATACAAAATCCAAACTATGATTCTTCATCAAAGAAAAATACTCAGCTGCCATCACATCATCCCACTCCTGTATACCATGAGCCTTTGAAAAAGACTGTGGATCCTCAGAAAACTTCCTGACACAAAATTCTAGAATGTGTAGAATGTGCATGATGATGCCTAGTGGGTGTACGATCCTCTATGAAAGGTGTTGCCTCAGAAACAATAGTACGAGCCCACTTAGGCATAGTGACAACATCATTGGGAATATGATCCTCAACAGACATCTATAACCTCGTCATCAACCTCCTCAAATAAAGTATCCTCAAGATGAGATGAAGAAGAAGGAGGCATGGAAGAATATGAATAATCATGAGGAGTGAAGTTCTCATTAAAATGAACATGTGTTCGAAAAAAGAACATCATGAGTATCAGAATCTAAAATATGATAAGCTCTCATGTCCTCACAATACCCTACAAAGATCAAGGGTTTACTCTTCTTATCCAAATATTTACTTTTCTTCTTGGAATAAAGGCCCAAGCATGGCTCTCAAAGACTCGAAAAAATGATACATTGGGCTTAGTGTTGGACCAAGCTTCCTTTGGATTCCAATGCTCAAGTGCTCCGTGTGGTGTGTGATTCTAAATGTAGTTAGCAAAATTATCTGGTTTTACACATTAAATATGAGGTATATCTCTTGAATGCATCATATAATTATCAATTTCCTTCAAATTTCTATTCTTCCTTTGTGTTAAGCCATTCTGTTGTTGAGTATGAGGAACATAATGTTGGTGAATAATTGGTTTGAGTTTCCAAAAATTTAGAAAACTCATTACTGAAGTAATCCCCCCCATTATCAGTGCGAAGGTTTTTTATGCTACTAGAAGATTGTTTCTCGACCAAATCCTTGAAGAATTTGAAGTTTAAAAAACCATCACTTTTGTACTTGAGAAAATAAACCCAAGTATGCCATAAGAAATTATTAATAAATGTAAGTGCATACTTAGCTCCATTGAAAGATGGGGTAGGAAAAACCATCAAGTCACTATACACAAGCTCAAGTGGTGAAGAATATCTCTTAGAAAAATTCTTAGGAAAAGGATCTTGGTGTTGTTTCCCTAATGCACAACCATGAAAAACTCCCTCAAGACAAGAAATTCTAGGAAGACCATCTACCATACCATGAGTGCTCAACTCCTTCAAATATCTGTAATTGAGATGTCCAAATCTTTCATGCCAAAGCTTACTCTCTGAATCTGAATGAGAAACCAATCCTGTCCCTATAGAAGAAGTGTCATCAAAACCTTCAAAGTGATATAGTCTTGAACTATGATCAACAATACCCTGAGAAACAAGTGAAAAAGGTTATAACAAAGTTCTTACTTCTGCCCCATGTGGTGTAAAATTCATTGTTTTCCCTTGACCAGAATGACAAATTTGATATACAAAAAGCAAATTTGTAGTGATGTTAGGAACATATAGTGCATCTTGGATATTACCACCATCAAGTTGTATATCACCTTTTCCCTCAACAGAAAGAAAGGAAGAATCTCCAACCTCAATTTTAGAAGTAGAACTCAAACCTAGAGAAACAAAAGACTACTTGGAAGAAGTCATGTGATGAGAAGCACCAGAGTCTATAACCCAATTGTCTGCAAGTGGTGACTAAGATCTTCCAACAACATTAAGTGCTTTTCCATGCTGATTAGAAGGAGGTGGAGTGGAGATAGAAATTTTGTGTTTCTTGATTGCATCCTCTAAGGCTTGCATTTGCTTATAACACCTATTTTCTTCATGATTACTACCCCCACAAAAAGAGCATGAACGGCTAGAATTATTCTTGTATTTAGAAGACTCCTTGGATTTTGAGTTGTTTTCTTTGGGTTTAGGAGAATTTTGAGATGGAGAAGGTGTGGATTTGGTTTTACTATTTGGTTTTCCCTTGTACTTAGGATTAGATACAACTAATGCCTTTTGAGAGGTGGAAGAATCAAGGTGAGATAATTTGGATTCTTCCCTAGTAAGTCTTTCACAAAATGTTTCTAAGTTAGGAATTTTGAAGGTGTCACTTAAGGCGTCCATGCTAGAGAAAAAGGTAGAAGCAAAAATTTTGAATGGTCCTCTCAACTTGGATAGAATCAAGTAAACACACTCTTCATCTTTCTTATCTCTTCCACTTCCCTTCAACTATGTCAACAAATTCTTGAACTTGGTAATATAGTCTATAATTGTTGGAAAATCTTCAGGATTATGAGAGGTGATCTCAATTTCAAGTTGCATAGCTCTCATATGATCCACCTTACCAAATAAATCCTCCAATTTCTCCCATATTTTGAAAGGAGAGTCACACTTTTCCAAATGAAATAAAAGACTATCACTCACATAAGTTCCTATCAAACCCATACACTCATCAAATTTTCACTGGTACTGAAATTTCTCATATTCTCTAGTGAACACTAGTTGTTCTTTAGAAGTTAAAGCCCATAATCCTTTCTGCTTAATTATTGTTTCCATTCTTGGTTTCCATGTGTGGTAATTATGTGTTGTTAATGGCTCAACATGAGTTAATGTAAAAGTAGATGCCATCTTAAAAAAAATCACCAAAAGAAATGGAGGAACCAAGTAATGCAACAAGAACCCCAAGCAATGCAACAAGAGACCCCACAGATTTTGGCACTTTATAATGAGTGCGTGTTACAATATGGCACTTTATAATTATAGTGTGATTCTCAAAATAAATATTTCCAATGGAAAGAGCATAAAAAACTACGCACTTTTTCAAAAAACGGCTTTCAAAACTAAGTTACCGATCAAAAGGTACAAGGTTTCCAATATTATGCTCTACTAAATTTATTTTAGTTTCCACTAAAATAGAATAAAATGCTCTTTCCTTCACCACACAAATAAAATGAAAGGGGGCTGGAGTTAAGCACCTACTAGTAGGAATCACAAGCTTTAAGCCCTCATATGACAAAAAAAAACCCATATCAGATCTCTAGAAACTGAGCAAAACCCAGAATTTTTTTTTCTTCCTTTCCGTTTCCGTACGATGTGAATCCAGTTGCACAACCAAAACCAAAAAAACTGACTGCCTCCCAAAATGGTCAAGTTTATAGTCGATCTTAAGGTTTTTCCACCTTCTGGATCTAATGGAAGCCTCTTTTTTGCATAAAAAATCATGCAGAAAAAAAAAAGAGAAAATCCCGAAATATATGAATATAAAACAAATTTATTTGCAAAATAAAACTTACAGACGAATGTGAATAGCAATCTCTCACTCTGATACCATAAAAGGAATGATAACCAAATCGTACCAAGCCAAGAACACAGATTCTAATCAAACACCACGATCAATAAGATTAAAGCAATTTGCTAGAATAGCTTTAGACAAAACCTTTGCAAACAAATGAGCAGCAATATCATGTATTATTATGGAACTCAATGAAATACAATGAGAATGGGCCTTGCTTATATAGGCAAGGAATAAAAATCTAAGAACCAGTCAAGGTCATAGATCAAGCCATAAATCATGGAAAGAACTAGTCATCAATGAACTAGTCAAGTCCATAGATTTATGAGAGAACTAGACATCAAGGATCTAGTCAATACCATATATCTAGGAAAGAACTAATCAATACCATAGATCAAGGAAATAACTATACGTAACAAATAGATAATATCTCCTAATATCTAAATAAATAAAAAGAAATATCCACACACATAAGTGGGTGAGAATAAATACAATAAAGGTAAATAATGTACCTAGGTGAACATGAGTTAAGGTGAAGTATTAGCTAAGATACATACTTCATCTTGTGTAGTGTATGTGATTTCAAATTCATTCACAAGAGAGGATATTGTTCTATTATTCCATGGAGCACAACATTTAACATCACCCATCCACATCCATGGGTATCACCAAAAAATTGCTACATTGAGGTTTGGAAGGTCTTGTCATCTTGCTTGCAAACACAAGTTAAAGACTAGTAAGATTCATCCCAAAAAATTTGGCATGCCTGGTGTGACACCCCGTCCCTTGTTTCTTTGCTTCATTTCATCATTAAGTTATCATTTTTTTCTACTTCTCTGTGTCAAAATCATCTTTGATTTGCTAAATCGACTGCGATTGGAATAAATCCCTTACGATTGGGAAAATCACCTATGATTGAGAAAATAGATTGAAATTTTCTTATCTGCTTTTCAAAACTTATCAATCTACTTTTTTCTTCCTTTTTTGTGCTTTTTTCTTTCTATTTTTTCCTAACCTGTTTGTAGGGTATTGTTTCTTGAAAGATCACCTACTAGATTTTTTGAATTGGTTTCTTTGCAAATTACTAAAATAAAAAATAAAAAGGGAGTGTTATTAGAGGTAAGTCATAATCCTTCTTTTGTTTTATGTACTATTTTTTTGTTTTTTTGTACTCATCGAAAGTAATATTTCATTTTCATCTTAAAATTAACAAACACATTCTTCTTGATCATGTAGTTTTAATTAGGAAGGTTAATTTGTTGCATCAACTTATTCTTCCCCACACATAACCAAATCACTATCAAATCAAATCTGAATTCGAAAAATTCCCTACCCAGGTGGATACCTACTTGGATTTGATCACCAAGAGGAGAAGTTGACTCAGTGTTCTAGCTCACTATAATCTCCTTTTTGTCGATATATTTTTTCTTAGCACCTAACTCCCTTATCGAAGTGGCACCTTGAAGTGAGGGGGTAAACCCAAATACCAGGCCCATACTAAGAACTTTATATAGTTGGGCCTCACTTACGTTTGGGTATATCGAGAACTCCATCCAAAACATTCCTAAAACAAGCCATAGATGACCATTTCCTAGAACCTTCGTTATACATCTTTCACATTTCACATTTTCTTAATTAATTTAATATAATTAAAACATTCTTCATGTTGGATTATCTATTAAATGTACAAATCTCTTAGGGATTTTCTTGTTTTATTCTAAGATCATTACCATGGATCAAAATCACTTGCTATCATATTGTTATAGTGTTAATACATCATATTTAGAATCAGCCTCACATCCTTCAACATATTTTTATCCTAATAATTTTCAAAATATTTTTCACCCATGATCTAATTCTTATCAAACTTATCAACATATCACACCCTTCTCATTATCATTTAGCTCTAGCTTGTCCCAGCGACTATCTACAACATCTTTTCTCCCTTATAAACCACCTACATGTCAACCAATTCAAATAATAAAAAACAACACCATTCAACAACCCTATGGATATCCTTCACATCCTTATTTCCTCCAAACTATTGCTTCTTAGAAAATGCCAAGTGAACCGCATAAGGTAGTCTCTTCCACATCCTTTCCTTCATCAAAATCTTATCAAAAAATTTATATTTCCTAGACCTCATCTAATCAACCTATTTAAACTTATGTACCTCTCTCAATTTCTTAGACATCTCAAAATTATAAACATATCCCTACTCAAGACCAATCAACTCCTCTCATCTAACAAAAACAACATACTAAATTTTTTTCCACATCTCCCAACATCCCTTTATCAAAACCTACTTAACAAAAAATATCCTCTCAAGATTCCCCTCATCAATCTCTACTTCAAGTCCATCTTTTACAAAACTATACTACTTCACATTTTCATCAGTGAAATCAATCACGTCCTCTCATAAACTCCTTCACTTTTATTATGACAAATAATTCCATATAAGATCTTTCAAAGAGATTGGATAATTTAGAAACTGCTACTAAAGTATCCAAACACATCCTCACTTATCATGAGGTTTGTAATGAACCCATCTATATGTTAGTACAATATAAGCCCTATCCTTTGCATTGGCAATTTCCTAAATTTATCATGTTCCATGGCCAGGAGGATCCTTAGCATCACATACTATCCTTTAGACATTCATGTTACCTCATCATCCATGATCAAGATCTCATGCTTAGAACCATTCCTATGTCACTAGTAGGACTTTCTTTGGATTCGTAAATTTACCTCCCTCAACATTCTTTGGTCTCTTTCAAATAGTTAGCTATGTTGTTCCTTAATCACTTCGTTATAAATATCACTTGCAAAATCACCATTTTTGACCTTTCCCCCATCAAATAATCCAAAAATGAATCCCTTAGATAATTTTTCTCTAGATGAAAAATAATAATCAATCAATTATCTTTTCCACTTAAGAAGACAAAATTAATCAATTTGTTTACGCGGTCATGTTCCAATCACATATCATCCACCCTTTGAATCCATACATTTTGCACCTTAGAGAAATCTTTCGCCATGGCTATGAAGTTAGAAATCCAAGTCGACAAAGAAAGCCATCTCGATCCTCAATCTGCACATGTATCCTCTTATTCCCCTAGGTCTTTCTATGATTCAGTTAAGACTACAAATGTTTCATTGGACTCCCTTAGGTAATCCTACGATTCAAATGAGACTACGCACGTTTTATTTAATTCCCGTAGATCTTTCTATGATTTAGATGAAACTAACACACATAATCATATTACTTATCTTCCTGACCCAACAACCTCGATAGATTCAGTCCCTATAAATATTGTGCATCCCTTGATCTACGCCATCAACAACATTACATGTTATCTTACCTATAAGAAGACCCGTTCATCACCGATGATTTCTCTTGAAAAATTAGAATTACTAGATCCTCTTGTTGATGATACTCACACATCGATATCACCCTTGTCCACTTTCCAATAATCCACTACCTCTACACATCCCTTAGAATCCACCTTGGAGACTGTTACTAAGGAGGCATCCATCATCAAAGATATCTACATTAACTTTATTTTTAAACTAATTGAAGAATTGGAGAACTCACACAAATATGACCCACTATAATCACATCTCGAAACAACATCTCCCTTATCCAAACTAGATCCAATCCTATCCTAAGCTATTCACTTGTCTTCCACCTTGGAACATTTCCCTAAATAAAAAACTACATAGTCAAATGCCATCACACTCATGGCCTCACCCTTGTAATTTGCAATGAGTCCCTCTTCTCTATCTAAAGCAAACATTACAAAATAAAAAATGATCACATTCATGCACTCATTTTCATCATCTGTCATAAAACACCCTCCTTTCCCTAAAATCAATATTGTTGAGTTGTGGAGCTCAATTACTTCAGTGTAGCATGCATTGGAAACTTGCTGGAAAATACAGTAACCATCATTGGTCACCCATGACCGGAATCAGTTAGGAAAGGAAGGAACTGACATTGATTAGGGCTAACCATCATTAGTTACCTATGCAAGGATGTTTAAATTAACTCTCAGAAATTAGATCTATTTTTAGCATTAAATTATATCTATTGATTATAATTACATGGCTAAGTGCCCTAATTCTATAAACAACTATATAAGCATAAAAAATAGGGTTTAAAAGAGAGATATTAACAAGAATTAGAAAGAACTTGAAAAAGTTTGTGAGAGAGAGAATTATTGGTGATGAAGCAAAATCTTGAGGAAAGAGAGTAATATACATTTGAGAGGTGAGGTAGATCATAAATCTTCATTGTATATCTTGTTAAAGCTTTGGATAATAGATTGGCTTGTTTCTTGGTGGACTTAGCCCACACTGGATGAACCACATTAAATCTAGTGTTGATTTATGTCTCTTGATTTTTATATTTCTTCTGGTAGAATATCCACTTTTATTTGTATGTATGCTTCGATATGATATATTGTCTATACAACTTGTGTGCTAACCCTAACAACTGGTATCAGATCTTTGTTTGAGAGTTTTTTGTGTGGAAAAATTTACTCATATAGTTTTTTCTGATAGAGTGGGAGCTCCAACAATAATAGAAGAAAATAAATACAAGGTAGAGAAATTTGACGACAAAAATTATCAATTATGGAAGAGGTAGATTTAGGATTATCTATATCAAAGATATTTGTATTTACCGTTGGATAAGAATTCTAGACCTTTGAAGATGACTGATGAAGAATGGAATATTCTTGAAAAAAAGGCTTTGGGATCTATAAGATTGAGCCCGGTAGCATCCGTGGCTTCCAATATTAAAGAAGCGGCTTCTATGGTAGATTTAATGAAATCTCTTGCTAATTTATATGAAAAACACAGTGCTTCAAATAAAGTTTATTTGATGAAGAAACTATTTAGTTCTAAGATACATGCAGCTAGATTTCCATCTAGTCATTTGAATGATTTCCGATCTATTGTAAATCAGTTAAAATTTGTTGCAATACCATTTGATGATGAAGTAAAAGTTCTTTCACTCTTATGTTCTTTTCCTGATAGTTGGGATAACTTGATAATGGTTGTTAGTAAAACAACATTTGCTAATAATATTTTTAAGTTTGATGATGTGGTTAGTATAATCTTGAATGAAGAAATTTACAGGAAGAGTACAGAGGAATCATCATCTGGAAATACTTTGAATGTAGAAAGTAGGGGTAGGAAGGAGAGATCCAAGAGTAAGAGTAATTGGAAATAAAATTCAAGGTATAGTAGATCTAAATCTAGAAGTAATGGAATTACTTGTTTGAAATGTGGAAAGAAAGGACATGCAAAGAAATATTTTTGGTCAAAGGATAAAGAGAACCAACAACATGATAAAGGTAAAGAAGAAAATCTTGCTACATTAGAGGGAATGCAAGATTCTCTTATTCTTTCTTTAGATAATAGAATTGAATCATGGGTTTTAGATTCAGGATCTTCTTTCCATGAAACCCCTAATAAGGGTTATTTCATACATTATTCCTAGAGCAATTTTGGGCATTTTTATTTGGGTGATGATGAACCTTACAGTATTACTGGTAAAGGGGAATTTCATCTAAAATTGTAGAATGAAAATTCATGGGTATTAAAAGGTGTGAGTCATGTGCCAAGCCTCAGGAGAAATCTTATTTCTGTAGGGCAACTAGGTGAGTCTAGTTGCATGGTTACTTTTACAGGAGATTCTTGGAAAGACACCAAGGGTGATTGTGTTTTGGAAAGAGGTAATAAGGTAGGAATGTTATATTTATCTACCTGTATTACTAATTCCTTTTCTACATTATCTGCTTCAGATTCAGATGCATGTATATGGCATTACCAATTGGGCCATATGAGTCAAAAAGGAATGCAGATCTTAAAGGCAAAGGGTAAGTTATAAGACTTGAAAAATTTAGATCTTGATTTCTATGAGCATTGTATCTTTGGAAAGAAAAATAAACTGAGATTTCTCAAATTTGGGGCAACTAAGAAGGATCAGAAATTGGAGCTTGTACACTCAAATGTGTGGGGACCAACTCAGGTAGCTTCTCATGGAGGATCCTAGTATTATGTTACTTTCATTGATGATGCTACAAGAAAGGTATGGGTTTATTATATTAAACTTAAATATGATGCTTTTGAGACTTTTAAAATATGGAAATACCTTGTTGAGAATGAGTCAAATTCTAAATTAAAGTGTCTTATATTTGACAATGGTGGTGATTACTATAACAAGGCTTTCAATTATTTTTGTTCAGTGAATGGAATACATAAAGAAAGAATGGTTCCTAGAACACCACAGGAGAATGGTGTTGCAGGAAGAATGAACAGGACAATCATGGAACGTGCTAGAAGTATGAGGATAAATTTTGGATTGCCCTTACAGTTTTGGGAAGAAGAAGTTCATACAGTGGTTTATTTGATTAACCATGGGCCTTCAAATTCACTAATGGAGGAATACAAGAGGAAGCTTGGAATGGAAAAGAGGTAGATCTTTCTTTTCTTAAATTTTTTGGTTTAGAATCTTTTTTGCATGTTGATAAGGAAAATAGAAAAAAATTGGATGCAAAATCCAAGAGATGCACTTTCATTGGTTATGGATCTATTGATTTCTGTTTCTATTTTTGGGATTTAGAGAATTCTAAAATTATTAGGAGTCGTGATGTTGAATGGAATGAAAAGAGAATGCATATGGATCAAATTTTGGTACCCAAGGATTTGTGAATGAAAATGAACTCTCAGATTTAAAAGAGTTACCGACAGTGTTACGTAGTAACCGGTGTCAGTTTACCCCTGACCAACATTGGTCAGAAAAATTGGTATCAGTTACAGAAGATCCAATTTGGCATTGATTAGCATAACCAACGTTAGTTACAGGTGACCATCATTGGTCACTATCAGGATTGGATAGGAATTTCCAAGAGGTCCAGATTGAGCCTCCGGTACCCCAAAATCCTGTGAGAAGGTCACAAAGGCTAAGTAAACCTCCAGAAATATTTACACATTCTCTATTTTATTTATTATTGACTAATAATGGTGAACTAGAGAGCTTTGAAGAATCAATGTAGGATAAGACCCACATCCAGTGGGAGCATGGAATGGATGAGGAGATGGACTCCTTGGAATATAACCAGACATGGGATTTGGTTAAGTTTCTAGTAGGTAAAAGAACATTGCCGAACAAGTGGGTTTACAGGATCAAGGAAGAAAAGGGTGGACAAAAGAGATACAAGGGAAGGCTTGTAGTAAAGGGATTTGCACAGAAAAAAGGTATTGACTTTAGTGAAATATTTTCTCCTGTTGTTAAGATGACTTTTGTTCATACTGTATTGAGATTAGTTGCAGTAGAGGATTTTCATTTAGAGAAACTAGATGTGAAGAAAACTTTCCTTCATGGTGATTTGGACGGAGAGATTTATATGCAGTATTCGCTTGGGTATGAAGTCAAGGGTAAATAGAAATTAGCGTGCAGGTTGAAAAAGAGCCTATATGGGCTCAAGCAATCTCTAAGGAAATGGTATTTGAGATTTAACAGTTTTATTCTTGAGCATGGTTATATGAGATGTGAATCTGACCATTGTGTTTATTTTAAAAATCTTAAAAATGGGAGCTATATTATGTTTTCATTATATGTGGATGATATGCTTATTACAGGATCTAGTATGCAGGACATTGGTGAGCTTAAGAGAAAGCTAGCTCACACATTTTCTATGAAGGATTTGGGAACTACAAAAAGAATCCTTGGCACGAAAATACACAAAGACATGAAAAACAAGAAGTTGTATTTGTTTCAGTAGGATTATATCTACAAGGTGTTAGAAAGGTTCAACATGCAGAATGTAAAACATGTTAGCACACCTATGGCTGGAAACTTCAAATTGAGAAAAGATCAGTGTCCATCATCACATGAGGAGGTCAAATCCATGATAGGAGTGCCATATGCTTCAGCAGTTTGGAGTCTCATGTATGTTATGGTTTGTACCAGACCAGACATTACACAAGCAATGGGAGTTGTGAGTAGATAAATGGCCAATCCAGGTAAAGAGCATTGGAAAGTAGTCCAATGGATACTCAAGTATTTGAAAGGGACATATAGCATGTCGTTATGCTATGGAGGGTCAAATATTTATTTACGTGGCTATGTTAATTCAAATATGGCTAGAGATTTGGATGGTAGAAGGAGCACTACTGGATATATTTTCATAGTAGGTGGAACAACAGTTAGATGGATTTCAAGATTGTACATGGTTGTGGCTTTGTCTTCTACAGAGGTAAAGTATTTTACAGCTATAGAGGATAGCAAGGAGATGATATGGATGAGTAGGTTCATGGAAGAGTTGGGAAAGAGACAAGGTGATTGTAAATTGTTTAGTGATAGTCAAAGTACAATCCATTTGGCAAAGAATCAATGTTTCATTCAAGAACAAAACACATTCAGTTAAGGTATCGCTTCATACAACAGGTATTGGAGGATGGATAGTTGAATTTAGAAAAGATTCATACGAGAAGGAACCCTGCAGATATGCTAATGATTCCATTAGGAAAGGAGAAGTTGGAGATACACTCCACTTCTGTTGGTCTTGTAGTTTGAGCCTTGAAGAGGAAGAAACAAAGCTAAGGAAGGATCCAAGAACGATGTTGTATATATATATGGTGTAGTAATTAATCTCTAAGTGGGATATTGTTGAGTTGTGGAGCTGAATTACTTTAGTTTAACATGCAATGGAGACTTGCTTGAAAATTTAGTAACCGTCATTGGTAAAGAGGGAACCGGTATTGGTCACCCATGACTAACATCGGTTAGGCAAGGAAGGAATCAGAATCGGTTAGGGCTAATAGAAATCATTTATCTCTGTGAGGATGTTTTAGTTAATTCTCGGGAATTATATATATTTTTAGCATTAAAGTATATCTATTGACTGTAATTGTGTGGCTAAGTGCCCTAAGTCTATAAATGACTATATAAGCATAAAAGATAGGGTTTAGAAGAGTGAGAGATTAAAAATAATTAGAAAAAACTTGAAAAATTTGGTGTGAGAGAGAATTCTTTGTGATGAAGCAAAAGCTTGAGGAAAGAGAGTACTGTACATCTGAGAGGTGTGGAAGATTGTAAATCTTCGTTGTATATCTTGTCAAATATTTGGATAATAGATTGGCTTGTTTCTTAGTGGACGTAGCCCACACTAGGTGAACACGTTAAATCTGGTGTTGATTTATGTCTCCTAATTTGTATATTTATTCTGGTAGAATATCCGCTTTTATTTGCATGTATGCTTAGATTTGATATATTGTTTGTACAACTAGTGTGCTAACCCCAAAAAATACTATGGAATTTAAGCACATGCCATTTATGGTCTCACCTTTACCATCTATTTTGGAATCTCATCCTTTATCACAATCTAACTCTATCAAATCTATAGGTTTACCCTTACCCTAAATTTTGATACCCTATCATTTAACTCAATATCATCGCACACAATCAAACCCTATCTCATCCATCAACCACCCTTCTTCTATGGGACCTCATCCATCATCTAATCTTATCAGTCACACATGTTATACCGTTATTGCATCATATTCTTCCTCTTATCAACCTCATAATGTCCCTCTAATATTGTAACACCATACAATATCTGCAAATCCACCCCCATAAAAAAATAAGGCATGTCCTCATAAGCACTCTCGTAAGCCAATGTCAAAATTTGTTAATGCAAATCCCCCAAAATGGACATACATTGATATCCTAGATAGAATCTTGCATGCCTCTCCTATCATATTACCACCAATCAAAACACCTCATCTACACACTTGGAAACCTATTTGGTACGATCAAGAAAAAACTATGCCGATAATAGATTCTCACGGAATAGCACAGAGAGTTATAAAATTCTTAAATTCATAATCTAATGACTATTCCTTGTTGATAATATTCTCCTAGAATATGATCATCCTAAGCCATCATTAACATAACCAACATCATGACCTTTGTCAAAAAACTCACAGAAATCTGTAGGAAAAGGAAAACATCCTTATTTTATCATCAAGTATCAGATATCTCGTTAGCACCTTCATTCGATGGCCCATCAATCTCACCATCACCATATTTTGAATGACCATTATCCTTGTTAGCACCTTCATTTGAAGGTCCATCCATCTATTCAGCACCTTCCTTTGAAGTTCCATTATCATCATTAGTACCTTCCTTTGAAGGTTCATTAATCTCGTTAGCACCTTCCTTTGAAAGTTAATTATTCTTGTTAGCACCTTCCTTTGAAGGTCCTTGAATATTGTCAGTGCATTCCCTTGAAGGTCCATCAATCTCGTCAGCACCATCCATAGAAGGACCATGATCCTCATTCGTACCTTCCTTTGAAGGTCCCTCAATCTAATCAACACCTTCTATTGTAAGTATCTCAACCTCATCAATGTCCACACCTTCCCTTATAGGTATATCAACCTTATCAATTTCAATGCCCAAGCCACTAACAATGTCTTCACAAAAAATTTCCTAACCAAGGGGTCATCCTCAACAAAATCTCGAAAAACCTTCCTCATGCATTTTCCCATCACCTTCAAATGAAGGTCCCTCATCTAAAACTACTAAAAAATCAACCACCTATACGAACCCAAAATCAACATACATAAAGAAAATTAAAAACAAAAGCTTCGTCCTATGCCCCTCTTTATCAATTTTCCTCTCATGCCCAATCAAAATTTCCCACAACCCCTTTGTCATGGGATCCTTTATTTATGATACCAGAACTTCTATCATCCTCAGGGCATCATTCCTTTTAACACGTGTCATTTATATCCACAATATCATGTTGGGAAGAATCCTATCTCTTGATACTTTGAAATTCTTACTTTTTATGCCTTCCCTTTTACACGTCCTCACCAAATATATCCTATCAATCTAATTAAAATTTCATTACTTCGGAGTAAATGTCAAATGTTTTCCCTTAATTGAATTAGTCCATATAGCATGGGGTAACCTTTGAATGTCTTGCACTTGCATCCTTACTACTATTAACACATTGACTGTCATGATAGTATTCACATAAAAAGTATCATTCCATCATTAGCCAACCATTTTATCATCATAATGATTTGGAAGCATGTGGTTTTCCATAAGCATCCTAAATTCACCTTTAAGATGAGCACCACAACTTTTTTCATCACATATTTCATATGGAAAAATTTCCTCTTTATCAGGAACCCCAAAATCATTACATAAACCCTTCTATTCTATGGACCAAACACATGTCTTAGGATAGGCATGTGTAGTGTGCGTACACATTTTCTTCTCCCCACCTTGAAATGACCTCTTAGGGTCTGGACCTCAGCTCATAATAAAGTAAAAAATATCTATGCATGCTTTCTATAAAATTAAAAATAAAAAAAATTGATCCCTTAAAAGATAACTATTCAAAAAACATTTTGTAAAAAATAAAAGTAGATTGATCCCTCGAAGGAAAACTACTAGTCAAAATCATAGACTGATCCCTCAAAGAATGGACATATATGGAAATATCAAAATTAAAAAATTAAAAATGTAGACCATACCTTGGAAGGAAGGCTACCCATAGAAAAGGCTTGTTATATTGATCAGGCTTCAAAAACCAAAAATTTAAAGCATTTTAGGAAATCTTCCCACATCGATCAGGTTTCCCATTACAAAAAAAACTTCCCACATTGATCAAATTTCCCATTACAAAAAACTTCCCACATCAATCGATTTGCATCAAAATCAAAACTATAAATCTAGGGCATTTCCCTATGAAACCGTTAAAAGGAGAACCCTCTTTTCCCGAAAAACCTACATATGTCAACCTATCCCATGTCCTAGGGAGATATAAATTTCACTATCATATAAATTAAATATCCTAAGTGTGACTACCCATTTTTATTCATGTGTTACCATTTGTTGTAAAGGCCAAAAGTGCAAGCACCTTCACTTTCTTGTTTCCCATGATATATGTATTAAAATCTAATACAAATAAATGCATTAATGGTTCGTTCTTAACCATGGTTTTTACAAACATTAAATCACTTTAGCATCAATATAAAATACACATCATACCTAAAACATAACTTTAACAATTTTAACCCTTCCACATCAAATTTTATTAAAATATCTACCAAAATCTATAATAATATTAACACAATCCTGGGCACATCTGAGTGTCACATCACCATGTTTAAAACATCACATCTACTCATTAAAATAAAAATTTATCAACCAAATACCTCGGTGGGTGCTACATCCTTGATAACCTTTAGGATCCCCATCTATTCCTCACAAGCCCACCACTGTGGAAATATGTATTCTTGGTCCTTTGAGCTCGTCAAAACATCTTGTATGTCATTAAAATTCATATGGTTATAGGACACAAACCTTTTCATTCCCCTATCACCTGAATTCCCGGTATCATAATCCCACCTTGGTGGAAACATCAATTTCTTATCCTTTGACCTGATGAAATCATCATATAATATTTTATTTGTTAATTCATATGTTTATATGAAATGAACCCTTTGGTTCCCTTATCACTTGACTTCCTGGTCTCCTAACCACACCTTTTTGGAAACAACAATTCTTGGTCCTTTGACCTCATCAAAACATGCAGTATATCATTAAAATCTTATCTCTATAGTCATGAATCCTTTTGTTCCCCTATCACTTGATTTAATTGCAACACCTATTTTGATTTTTACTCATTCTAGGGCATCAATTTATCATCTTCATATCCTTACATCTTTCCATCTATCAGGCTCATGATCAATTCCCTTTTCCCTCAATCCCCAGTTTTAAGGGGAGTACCTCATCGTGTAATCCTTCAACATTTATCACATCTCATTTTTGTCTCGTGGATTTTTTCAAAACCTCTCAACCAAAAGGGGCTAATGTAGACACCCAAAAATAGCACCACTCATTCTAGTTTCATCATCTGCTAGAAACCCTTGACCATCACATTACACCCTTCATATTTATTAAATATTAACATTAACATCGCCACCATATTTACATATGTCCACATCCATTATTAATTAAACAACACTCCATGACCTAGGTCACACACTTTTACCCATTAATTAATTAATTTAATAATTACATCACCACATCCCTATCCCTAAAATAAATAAATTAAAATAAATTAGTTATACCCTCTCACCTCACCATGTCAACTCACCTACACTCCCTAGTTCTAACTAACTAGTTTACTAACCTTCCACAAATATTAAATCCTAACCACTTATAAATTATCCCCATGACAACTCATCCTAACTCACTAGTTGTAACTAACTACTTTACTAACTTTCCATAAATATCTCTAAAATACTCCGAACTTATCCCTAACCAACTCTCCAGACCTAATTATTTGTAACTAAGACATCTCTATAAATTGTTATCTCTCGAAAGAGAACCCTGTTGAGAGATGACTGCAAGGGTTCTGAGATTTCTCTTGTTCTCTCACTTTCTTAGATACAATGGAAACACCTCAAGTCTATGGGTATACCTATTTTTAAGGTGATCCTCCAGTATCAAGGCCAGTTCCTTTTTGATGTATCCTAAACTAATTTTTAGGAGGTTTTGAGGGTAAAAAATATGGGTGTAAATGAATTTGAAAAATGGGGTCATACACAAAACTTGTTGAGGGATTTGACTGAGTATATGCACAAATGATTTGATAATGAAGTTTGGATGTACAAACCAATTGTTTTTAGCATAATATTAAAGCAAAAAAAATTGTGTACTCAGGAAATGAGTCACAACAATACAATAAGATAAACATACACACTAATATTATGTAGAAATTACTAAATTTGTAGCAAGGTACGATGATTATATGGGAAATTTGAAATTCACAAGAGTTAAGGAGATATACACATAACTGCAAATAATTGGATAGGAAAAAATATGTTCTCATTTGAGGGGAAAAAATGGCAAAATTTGCTTCAGCATTCCTATGTGCAAAAATTCCTTTCTTGTGCCTTGTAATTGCACATAATATATAGCAATATTATTCACCCCACCCATCCTAAAAATCGAATAAAATTTGTACTCTCCCATGCATGATAATTTTACCCCTTTATCATGACTAAATAAAGGAATAAAAATAGACATGCTAATTACAATAGGGCATTAATAACCAGAGTTATAAAAATACATTTCAGTCAGACTACAGTTGACTGATCTATTTTAAATAAAGTAGGATGAATAATTTGGCTAATAATAGCCCTTTTTTCTGTGAAAGTCTCCTCCAATGTGCATAAAATCACTCTCTTATAGTTCTTGATGTGACACTTGCAACTTGATCTACTTGCAATCATATTCTAGGCATTCTTTAATTTTTTCACTTAATGTACATGCAATAATTTAATCTCCCTATGTCAGAAAAATAATTCTTTTATTGGCAATACTTTAAAAAAATTTCACCTATCTATTTCATTTAAAGTGAGGACCACTTGCAAGTCCTGATGTTGAAATATATACACATACTCCATTTTGCATGTTGATAACAACATCTTTATCTTTTGTGACTACATGCAATACTAACTCCTCCAAGTACAATTTATTCAACCTCTAAATTTTCCCACTGTGGGGACCACATTTTGTGTGTGCATTCTTTGTCTTTATATAGAATGACCACATGTCCATGTGGAAAATATATTTATTTATTTGTGATACATAGTCTTGATCATTCCTTATATGCATTGACCACCTTTGTCTACCTAACCATTGTATTATTCTTGATACCTTTTGATAAACATTGTTTATCCCACCATGACGCATGATATAATTTAATTTTTTTAATAATCATTGCATAATGGTCTTGAGTTACTTTTTGGGTTAATAATTTGATCGGTCTTTACAAAATAATAACTCTTTGGCTTTTGAAGAAAATCATGAATTAAAAGGTATATTACCTTTTAGACGATCATTGGGCATGTATATGGTTCGAACCTTATTCGGTCAATGGAATGATATGTTATTTTAACCATTTGGGTTGGCCCCCTCTCCATGATGACTCACCCCTTTTACTTTGTTAGTGATAATTGATTGTGGTATAATCTACACAAAATAGGGTGGTTCAACCATCAGACGACACGTTACATTGTTTTCTTTTCTTTGATTTGCATTAGCTAGCAGAAATTTGATTCCATCCATTGTTTTGGTACTGTGTAAATTTCCACCTTTGATTTTTCTGTCCACTATATTGATGAGATTGCAACTGACAAAGTCTTCGATCCCAAGGCATTGATTTCTGGTACTGATAAATTTTGGCCATTGATTTTCTAAACCATGGTAATCACAAAGTTTATATTGAATAGGGTGATGGGTCTCTATCTATTAGATCCTGTACCAATCAATCTTGATTGTTGATGTCTCAACTCAAGTTGAGTTAGATTACACCATGGGTTGGTTGGCAAGAACGTTTATATCATAACCTAAACTTGATCATTTCATCTGCATTTCTTTTCTCAGGTAAAGCACTGGATATTTTTTTCAAGTTTCCATAGTTATGTGATTTTTAACCTTCATGAAGTCTTATGTCTGATTTTTTTGTTTTATGCCTGAAAATGTGAACTCCATGAAGTTCAAACTTGAGTTTCGGTTTGACCACCATTATTTAAGGTTTAAGATTATTTTGAGCTCTGTTGGAGTTACGTGTATGCCATTGTTGAAGTTGTCCCTAGCTCTCTACTTAACTGTATTTTCTTTGATGAGGACCATCTGATCATGAATTTTTGGTTCACAATTATTTTGATGGCTCTGATACTTTTGATATGGTTGTTATATTCAATACAATATTTTTGGGTTTATTGTTTTAAATGCTATCTACTTCCACTAAATTTTTGTGGCTTACTATTTTTGGGGGTAATAATTTATGTGTGAATTACTTTTTGTCAATCTGGAACTGGAAAAAATTGAAAATATCATGCTTTTGAAATATGTTTTTGCATATTTTGAGCTCGAATCGGTTCTGGTTTGTGTCATGTTTTCTCTGCATTCTAATTGATTTGAGGGTTTCAACAATATCCTTATGTATCTCGTGAGTTTCTTGATATGTTTCTTGAATCCTTTGTAGTTATGGCCATATAAGTATAATTTCCTAAGTTTGTGAAACTTCTCCTTTTAAACTTGTGGATTTAAAATGCTTATTTTGGATAACCCAAAATGGGTATTACTCCTTTTTCATTTTGGAAATTTTGTTTATCCTTGTCTTTACTTAGGTACTAATATGTCCTAATGACACCAACTCCAGAAAACGATGCCATAACTACGTACATCATATTTTCACTAGGACTTGATGTTCCTATGTATATCCTTTTCTACTTTGAAACCATCAAGGTCAACCCATGAGCTTACCCTATTGGCTTTTCAGTTACTTTTTTGTTTATGCTAGTTGTTTGAGTCTCACTTAGATGATGAATTATGTTTATTCATAATGACTTTGTAATTTGAGACTTGACCTTCATTATTTGAACTATTCATGGACATGTCTTGGTTTTCCTGACCTGATTTTGGTATATCATGTGAAAATTTTTAAACTTGAATGATTATGTTTTTCTGGTTTGATTCCGTTATATTTTGAGGTCGTTTTGAGGCCTTATGTTCATCTTGTAGACACAATTATTGAGTCTTGTTTAATTTATGAATGTTCTAAGTTTGTACTTAGAGGTTTTAGTGTATTTTTTCTATAACTGATAAGTTTCATTCTATCCTTTAGACTTTATGTAGAGCTCATAATATTTGTAACAACCATGAGGTTTAAGGTAGTTTCCTGGACTCTATCTATAATTTTTTTGTTAAAACTCATGAAAGGAAAACGTAGTTGAAGTTTTTGTGTTTTATGAGAACCCTTTCAAGAAAATTTTGAGTCACCTATAAATCCTTTCTTTGAGTTTGAAAAAATTTCATGGGTATTAAATTTTTTACTATAACTCCATATTTCTATTTCACTTCCTTGAATTATTTTTCAAACACTTTAAAAAAAATAGTAACAGCCTAGAAGGATGACCATTTTTTTGGTTTGTATCCTTGCTAGATATTATCAAACCATGAAAAAATCTTCTTCCCATCTTCTCTTATGAATTTATATACTTTTGTTTGAATATTTTTTGAATGGATCTGGAGACTTTGAAGATTCATGACCTATGGTTACCTTTCACCATGAATGTACTGGGTAGCTTCCTTTTCTACTTGAACTGTAGCTTAAACGTGGCCTTTGTTAACTAGTGCTCAAAATTATAAATCCTCATTTCTTCCTCAATAGGTAGCTAAAACTTCCATGTATATTATGACTATTTCATTTTATATTTTCTTCATGTTGGACCCTGATATAATTTGTTCTTCTTTATGAATCAAAACAGAAAAACTTCTTGCTTTTATTTATATTGATTTACCCTAAGACATTCTGTAGTATGCTCTTGAATCAGTCCTTTGCATTTGGTTGTGATTTAATTAAGGCTCTAAACTCCTATTTGAGAGCTAATAACACTTTTTGCATTCTGAGTGATTTCTATATGAATTAATACATGTATCTACATAATGCACATTTTTAGATCTATAGTGCATCAAAATTGTAGCTTCTTGGGATCCCTTTGAAATTGAGACAGATCTGGATTTGTGTTGTTGGGTTCCTGAATGCATTATTTTATCTAAGTCTTATATTGAACTCATTTTGATTTTGTATTGTGTGATCTTAGCATGATAAATTTATGATCCTGTGTCACTTCTCTTCTCTCCTCTGAGTTTTATATTTATTTTATTACAAGTTGATCTTTCCCTTATCTAGAGTCCTATGTTAATCATATTTGAGAAAAAATTGTAATTAAATACTGAAATTTTCATTATAATCTTGAAACTTCTTGCATATGTTACCTTCTTAAACACTTTGGTGATCGTTTACTGTACTAGTGACTTCTGTAGTTTGATATTTGGAAATGAAAACTAGTTTTATATTTATGAAAACATTAATGAATTATTTCCTCATGAAGCATTTTAAATACTGAACTCGAGCATCTGTACTTGCTTATGTTTCATACATATTTCTTGAAACTTACTGATTAACTTCATGGATGCAATGTATTTATTCTATTGAATTCTGTAATGTTCTTCTTATTTTGGCAAAGCTGGCTCTATATCCTACTTGCAACATTTTGTATTTAATCTAAATTTATGTTTAACCTTTACTGATATCTGAATCCTGTTAAGTACTTTTGAATTGAAAATATTGAACATGTGTTTTTACTTTTATCTCTTCATTTTGAACTTGTATCTAATTTTTTACTCTTACTTATTAGTTATGGATCTAAGTTGGAAATGTCATCATGTCCCTCATAATAGCTTCTATTCTCATGAATTTGTACTTGAATGATATATCATATTGCTTTCTTCACATACTTGATCTATTTTCAACAATTCTTTTAAACTTATACTTTTCATCCAAAACCTTAGAGTTTTCTCATTTGTGGTATCCTTTGTAACTATCCTCTTCATGAGTTCATGTAGAGGATTTTTAATGGAAGATGGAAGACACCCTTACTTATTTTCTGTTCTTTGAGGAAAAAATTATTCCAAAGGAACTGCTACTTGTATCCTACTTCCTTACGTATGATTTAGTGTCCCAATGCCTTTCTTCTATACATTTTATGTTTCCATTTTCCTTTTCTTAAAACAACTCATAACTTGTATCGTGCAGATTTCTTCAGCAAGTATTTCCTTTCTGTATAGTAATCAGTTATGCAAAATATTTATGATTTTAATCTTCTACCTGTACCTACACACTTAATAAAATAGTTAAAAAATATTTAGGATGTTTGGCCTCACTTATGTTCCATAGTTTTTCCTTTTCTCTTTCTTTTCTGAAATGATTCTAGGAATCATATGTGTTGATGTAGAATACTACTCTTATCAATTTTGTATCTGTATATGATGTGCCTTATGCTTCTTCTTTTTAGAAATCCATCTACATGTAGTTAGATAGTACATGGGTATAGATCAAACCCTGCGCTTAAATTTGATGCATTTACTTTTTCATTTTTTGAGGTACACTATGACTATTGGGAGATCTGAATGAAGGATAGAACTGGAGCTGATGAAGACTTAGAAGAAAATCCCAAGGAAATGATGGGTTTCTTTTATACGCTTTTACTTTTAACTTCTTGCACATGTACTTCTTTCTTCAATAGTTATGAGTTATATCCCATGGCTTGTGTGCGAAAAATTGTACTTCTTCATGAATAAATAACATTAATTTATGTACTTGAGTTAAATACTTCATTTTTCTTTCAGCTTTATGACATGGATATTCATTATATAATGAAATATATAACTCAATCACATAATAAATGTATTTAACATGTAGAAATAATGAGATTTAATGTACTTGTAACTTAAAATGATACTGCTACATGAAAACTGCAACTCTTTCTGCCACTACTAAGTCTAATCTCTCCCATAAACTACAATTCCCACCTTCATCAAGGAAATGCATTGGTCCTTTGGGGATTCTGTGTTTCTTTGTTGAAGAAAAACATGGAATGACAGTGTATGTAAGGTGTTACATTCCTTAACAACATATTTAGTTGCAGATTACATGTAGTAATCAATTGCTACAACTAAAATCATATGAAAACTCTAATGTATTCCCCTAGTTAGGTCCACTTCATCAACATCGTCCATCATAAGAAATTTTCAAGTTTCCCATTTTTGCACAAGTGTAAAAATTGTGAACAAAAACCTTCTAAACTAACCTATATCCTCATCCTAACTAACATAATCTTAGTACGAGTATCTCCCACTTCACATCCTAGCCTATTTTGAAATCCTCCAAAATAAAGACCCAAATAGTAGGAAAATCACTTCATTTGATCCCTTAACTCAAACTTCCTGCAATCATCGGAAATTCTCTCTTATTAATTCTATAAATATAAGCTTCGGGCCTCCATTTGAGATTGGATGACAAGTTGATGTGACTCTAAGACTTAATATTGTTTTCTTCTTGTATTATAGACCTCTCACAAAGCAATATATCATCCAATAACAACCAAATCATATTCAAATGCCACTCAATTATCTAGAATCTCGTCAAGAGTATTCTTGCATAAAAATACTCTCTCTCGAGTAATATTACCTTTTTTTTAATTTTCTCAAACTATGCAAGGTAAGTGATTTCCCTTGCTTCATAATATCATTCTCCATTATTTATATGCTTAAATAAACCTTTCTAACATTTCATTCAAGTCAATTATTCATCCATTTTTCACCATGTACATTTTTACAATAATTGTTGACGATTTCCCAAAATCATCAAAGATTGGTTGAATCGCTATCGATACACAAATAATCACTTGTGATACTCTAAACCATTGGAAAGGTCTTGAATTTGGATTTTGTACGTATCTTTCATTTGCAAGATGGAGCTACGATTCTCAAGTTATTGTAAAAAAATTAGAGGTTGGTTTTTCATTAAATCCAAAGCCTCGCCATCAATAAAACAATAATTCACAACCTTTCCAAAATTTTTTATATTATGATTTCAGTCTTATTATTCAATTCGAAATAGATAAGTACCTTTCATTCACATCATTGTCTTAATAAATCATTATTTTCTAGATGATATCATTTCTTTTATTTCATTTTTTTATCAGTTATTTTATCATTGAAAAATTAATTTACTGAACGTGGATTGAAAAACTTTCAAGGAAGTCCATTGACTTCTAGGGACTGGCCTTTGCCAAGCAATCTGCTATATATTTTAATGTTCTTGTGTATTGTCTATGTTTGCAAATTATTTCACAGGAGAGGAGCTTGATCTATTTTTCCATTGAGTGCACCATCTAACATCGCACATCCATATCTATGGGTATCACAGAAACCCTTCCATATCAAGGTTGGGAAGGTCTTATTAGTTTGCTTACAAACACAGGTTGAAGACTGGTAAGATTTATCCCAAACACTCATCTGATAAATATAATTTCTTTCACTTTCAATATCTATAAATTTATTTAACATATGAAACATTAACCCCTCTTCACTTTCCAGGTGATATAAAGCATCAACTCAACAATTGGATGCTTGAACCAACTCAATAATTCAGCAAGAAAAAGATTGACCAAAAATTGCCACTACAAACATCTTCACAAAATTATCTTAATGACACATCTAATGACCCCACCAAGACTAAATCCATACTTAATTGTAAATTTCTCTACATTAAATTTCCATAACATAGGATAACTCATTCCAACTCCAAGTGGAAGGATTTCAAACAGGTCCATCTCTGCAAACAAATTTTTATCTCTACTTGGACTCAAGAAATGTCACTTAGCCCAACGTGCTCCCTCATACCAAAAATCACTTCCACACTGAACTAAAGCATGAAACATACCTATACACGATTAATAAGCCATCAAAAACCTTCACCGATTATGATGAAATCATATTCATCACACACCCTCCAAACTTGGGCCTCAAATAAAATATCACAACATCTACATACCTTGTCGAATATTTAATTTTGATATACCATTGCAAATATCTTTGAACCATCTTGACAAAACAACTTGTACAGAGTCATAACTCCTCCTATATCTTCTGCAATGCCAAATTTTATGAATTTTGTTCTAAACTTCCCAAGAAACTAAACAACAACGATAGGGCACACTTTGAAGTTTTTCACTGTGACCATGACCTCAAACCTTCCTTGAAATTAATATAAACTCCGAATACTTCATAAATAACAATTTAGCCCATACCTCATTTATAAAATGTCTCCTCTAACTTCAACATGTCATAAAATAGAAAATTCAAGTGGGTCCCACATATAGTCACAAGATCTATCTTACCTTTCATGAAAGTTATGATTCCACCTCATTTAGCATGACCAAGGGCTAGAAATAATCCGTTAATGACTGAACTCAACCATGATACACCATGAAATGACCATGTTGACTCAATGCAAAGCCATGTACCTGAAAAATTTACATGAAGCACCATTACAACTAGATATAACTACAAATACTCAATATATGATACAAATATTCTTGTAACTCTCTATCTAATCTCATTTACAAGTGTACTTTTTCTTCTTTCTCACTATTTATTTCTAAAGGAATCTGTAAATGAATCATACAACTGAATACTAACCTAAAAATCAACATAAATCTCAGGTATACTTCCACCATGCTTAAACCATAATTTTAAATTACTTATTTGATTTGAATATCACATTTCCACCTCATTCAACATGATCAAGGGCTATAAATAATCCTCCAATGACTTGACTCAACCATGATACACCATGAAATGACCATGTTGACTAAATGCAAATCCATGTACACTCATAACACGTCATATGGACCTATTACCTCATAAAAACCTTCACTCATCTTGAGAGACCACAAATCATGACTAGACCTACTCAAACATGCTCTAGGATTCCATCACAACTAAACAAACTACGTGATCAACATGTCTGAAATTTGAAAAAAATCATAGGGATAATCATATGACAACATGACATCCTTTTCGATAAATGGGGTTGACATCCATCAAAACACTAACCCACAATGGCCAACAATCTCCATTTTTGTCATTGATGTAAACCATCATTAAGAAACATTGATGGCAAACAATAAGACAAACATACTAACTGACCTCATTTCCATGTTTTTGACACTTCTCTCTCCCTTTTCCATCTGTGAAAAAGTATACAATGACCCAAATACATAGAAAATGACAACACACAATATATAAACAATAACAAAAATTTGCAAAAATTACTTACTTGACCAAAAAACTCCCCCTTGGACTAAGAACACTCCTTTTTGACTCTAACAATAGTAAAAAAAAAATCCATTGGACCTGATATGATCCCAAACCAAGATCTAATTGAACATGATAAAACTATTTTTTTCCTCAATCATCTCAACATCATCTTCAAGGCCTATATCATTCTCAAGAACCCAAAAATTGCTTAAATTCTTTGCATATATAAAATTTGGGACCTCAAACTCTAAGCATAAAATTCAGTCAATTTTGGTCAAATTTCACATAGATCTAAAATCTGAAATACAAAATGTAAAGCATATTCACATATTCCCTTGAGCTCATTACATCAAACTCTAGCTATACACACAAAATTTCAAGTTCTCACATAACCTTTAAGTATTGAAGGTGAATCAATACAGTCTTACCTGACCTAAAACACTTATTCAATATTTTAAACTTCTTTCAGAGTTCTCTATCCTTTCTTCATGCTTCTTGTCAAATTTGTCTTCATACAATAAACCAACACAATATAATTGACACCATAATGTTGTAGACCACTTAACCACTCAAATAACCATGACAGTTACCCCTTGTCTTAAAAAGCTTATTGTAACATCCTCATTTATGAATTCATAAAACATGGGAATATTTTCTTAACACAATGTTTATTATTCTAAATTCAAATAATTTAAAACTAACAATCCTTGCTAACCAATCACATAAATGTAACCATATGCAGTTGTAATGACTTGGTGTAACCCGATCTCTCATTTCATGACTCAGTGTTAAACTCATCTCTCATGTTTCATTAATTTAATGTGCATAGCAATTATACTTTTGGTTCCTTCAAGATTTATGGGTCAATTAAGTGTTAACAACTAAGAATTCTATCTGAGTATCTGTTACTGATACTCATCTGATATCACATAACCTGAGACCATGTGACATAAGACAAAGCACCCAATAATTTTTGATACTTTTACCAAAGTTTTAAACATATATACAATGTTTTTATTCTGATATGGCATACTCATCGAAAGGAATATGTCTTTCACCCCACTTGAAAGTATTATCTAGATTAGACTTCCTTGAATTTTGTCAACCAATTTCAGGTCTATGTTTAAATATAAATAGAAAAAACTCATATAAACTAGTGCAGAAAGTCTAATTATGGTGAGTAATGGTAAATAGACATAATTGAATCAACTTGCGTTAATTTGGGTGTGTTAATTCACCCTAGGTCAACATAAGTTGACGTTAACTCTTGGTTATATGCCTATCTAAATTTACAATAAAAACTTTACTTGAATTTGTATTTTATGAAAGTTTATTTAGTGGACTTGAGTGGGATATTGCGGCATAGTGGTTTCTTTATAGTATCCACCTAATGACCTTTGTCATTAAGTGGGTATTGTGTAACAGCAACTATGTTGCAACAATCCACCTAGTTCTGATAACAAAACTGACATACTTAACGAGCTCATTAATTTCTTAATTTCCAGCTTGTTAATTACTTTATTTTAACATTACGAAACATACCAAAGGATCAACTAAGTTCAATAAAATTAGTCCTTAAAAAAAGGATCATAATGCAACTTCTCATAAATTATAAATTGAAGGTATGCACTTCAAATATGTATTTATCTTAATGATTTTATTTTTTCATTCTTCATTATCCCTTTAAACCTTAATAATCAATTTGATTAAAATAAGTAAAGGAAAAAACATAAGTCTCGTTTGTTAAAGTCCATAAAATAAGTATAAATCTGATTTTTATAAATGTTATGTAAATTGAGTGACTTCTTTACCAACTAACCTCATCTTATCATAAACTTGTTATCATTCCAATTATCAAAACATTGGTTCACATTTAATAAGATCTTATATCCAATCAACCTTATAGATATAACTTCCACATTGGTTAATATTTATTCATTATCTACTTGATAACATAATAATAAAGTTACCATTTCTTCCATTTAAGGACTAATAGCTTATTCACAAGTTCATAATGACACAATTGGTTATAACCCTGATAAGAATGAAATATCATTCTTTATCACATAATATTTCATTACTGTCACAACCGAATAACGTTCAAAATATTTGAATTATAAATTCATATTAGTTTACCATTATCTCACTAGATTAATGGACTTAGATATATATAGCCCTCTACCAAATCAACACTTTAATCCATAAGGTAATTAATAATTCATATCTACATTTGACTTAGGATTAAATTAATCAAAGAACATTGATCATAAAGAAAGAAAGGACTATCTTTCTAATTTATATCATATAATAAGTCACTAAATAAAAAGTATATTTCACTTTATTCCTTAAACAAAACAAAAAAACTCAAAAATATTCAGTCAATAAAGACATTGTTTTCCAATAATTACATAATAAGAAGGCATTAGGTGATTAAGGTTCTTTATAAGGAAACATTTTCTGAAGTTTTACGAGAATCGGGAATCTGAATTAAATGAACGTCATCAATAAAATAAATTCAACTTCTTATAAGTATTTCTTCTTTCACTTTTCATGAAATCCATCTGTAAAATTGTTAGCATGTGTCAGTTCACAAGAATTGAGCATGATAAGTATTAAAAAATTACAATAGTATGCTTCTATCTAATAATTTAATGAAAGGAACGATACTTTTTAATGAAATTGGTTTAAAGTTCCAAAGTACTAACAACTCTTTTAAGCATGAAAATATTCCACATTATCAAATTCAATAAAATAAGTCAATTTAAGTCACTTCTATGAACCAAATATCTCTATCAATAAAATATTAGTCATTAGGATAAGTTAAGTTCATTTAAGTCTTACAAGTGAAGAACAAGAATACAAGTGCATCAAGATTATATGTCTGAAAGCTAATACCTTGTCCTTTAACTTATTATTTACAAATCACAATAATATAATAACAACACACAACAATAGTCGATTGTATGTCATTTTCTCAATTAAGAAAAGTAAGAACCATTTTATAATATACAATTATTAGAATTTTTATCTAGTTGTTACCCTATATTACTTTGTTCCTAGATATAAAAAATTACTAAAGGTTCTCCTATTGACCCTTCAAAACATAAAATTAGTATGATGTAACACATAAGATATATTATCCTTTATTGATCAATCCAAAACGGTTTACAATTTTTTTTTGAGATTATTATACAACTTATCAAAAAAGGTACTAAAAATGGCCATCAATAACATAAATCTAATCAACAAAATGTTCAAGTGAAGAACCAAATCACATTGAGACTTATAATGAACTCAATTTATACTAAAGGAACACGGGTACACAATACCAAATTAGTGGCATATACCAAACTAAATACAACATTAACTTACTAACCCAGTAACAAAGAAAGATCAATGTTCACAATCGTAGTTAACAAGAATAAGATAAATCACTAGCCCTATTGGTACATGATTCTCCTTATAACTTAGGTGATTTCATAATGTAACTTCTAGAGGCTAAAGATTGTCACTATTTGACATCGATAAAATTAACTTGTAACCATTATACAACGGTTACAAATTCATGATAGATATAATCATTTCTGATTATACAACCAAACCGATACCACACAGTACAAAGCATCTAAATGGATTACAAATCCTGAATAATAGTTAATCAAAGTCAAAAGGAGAATGCTCAAACATTATTTCAATTCTAATTTCTACTCAACTAAGGGTTGTTTAAGACAAATTTTGAAAAAAACATCCCAAGGGAACACATTAAAAACCCTAATTTGATTGAAACCCCCAAATAGAAAAAGTGCAAAACTTAGAAAATAAGTAGCATAGAGGAGAAGGAACTTGGCATTCCCGATTTTGATCAAGATTTTAACCAACCTAGAAAGGGTAGTTATTAAATAAAGTAACAATGACTCGAAATCATAAAAAAGAGATTGGATATCCATATCGGTAAACCAATTACCTTATCCTTTAGGTATATATTCAAAACATTCCAAAACTATTAACACCAAATAAGGATTATGAATCGTTTCAAGTCTTAAGATGTTTTGAACAAGGATTCACAAAACATGTTTGATAAGACTAAATCAATAACCTACAATGAGACAACAATAAGGAAAACAAACCAATCTTTGTTTAATGCCTAACTTGAAAAGTAATAATGAAATTATAACAATAATTCCTTGTGGGTTTTGACCCTGTAATCGATAACTCATATCTTATTATGAAAATGATTATTCAAAACAAAATACACAATGAGTACTAAAAAATAATTCTATTTCATAACACCATCACTCAAAAGTTAAGAAAAACAAACAGGGTTGTTTAAATCGACTTAAACCATGTATTCAAAGTACAAAAAATTTAAAACTAGTGAAGTAAAAACAATATTCACTAAAAAAAAAGATCATAATGCAATTTCAAAGAAAAGAAAAGTTTTTTTATGAAACAATTAAATAGAGAAGATTATCATAATGAGTTATTTCATATCATTCATGGTAGAGATCCTCCAAAACTTCTCCCATCTCCCAAAGTTTCCTTTCAATAATTCACTATAGATTCCATATAAAATTTACAACAGAATCAACCTAAAACCCATCATCTTATATTCCTTCATTTTTATAGCTTCAAGAATAAATGTTTTTCCTCTAAATTTGCCATGAAATGGCCAAATTTTAAATGAAATAAAAATGAAGTACCAGATTGAAAAATAGGAGGTCAACATGCAAAGCCCTTGAGCTTGAAACATCAAATGAAAGATATAAACTAACCCTTAATATTTTGCACCAAACCATTTGGGCATTCCCTAAGCACTTTTTATGCATTGATCGAGATAGTTAATGAAATGGAAGCATGTCAGTTAGCCCAAACCATCTTCCAACTGCCAAAAAATGTTAGAGACAACTAAACATTAAAACCATTCTATGCCAAGTGTTGTAGTCACTTTGTCCAATGTGCTAGTTATCTCTCACTGGGTCACCGTCAAAGATGGCGGTACTGAAATTTTAATTTCATTTTAAATTGCCAAGTACCGAATTGGCACCATCTCACTTAACCCTTAACTCCAACTTCATTAGATGCCGACCCATGGTTGGTTCCAAGGTTTAATTTTCATGTTCATAGCTATATTTAGGGGTAAATTCCATTTTCAGAAAATCATCAACCATTTCTTAGGTTTATAATCATAACATCAGACTGCATCTAGAATAGTTAGCCCCCCCTAAAATAAATAACTATCACCTTAGAATAGGTTTAGTTAGGTCTTTAATAATATTCATTAAAAAAATTACCCTCTAAAATTTACCAATTTAAGGTAGATAGAACAATAGTGATAATGCATTGAAAAGACGTTAAAAAATGCTCCTAGTGACCTCATATTCATTACGCCTAAATATGATGGTATTTTAGCATTAAAAATAGGGAGTCAATTTGAATTATCAAATATGATCGTAACAAAATATCGATCAAAGGCATGCCTTGGATCACTTAAATTGATCGAAGGTATGACCATTCTTTAAATATAAATGTAATATTCTAAGGAGTAGATTTCATATCTTAACTGAGGTAACTTATGCGGATGGTTCAAAAATACTACATTTACTTCTTGCCAGTTGGGTTCACAAAATCTACTGGAAAACTCAATTTAGTGAGTACATGATAATTATTCAACGTTAGTACAATGTTGTCAAAGTATGATTCACATCAGATTCTTCTGTAGGAAATGGATATCTCTTCTACAAACACACCCAACAGTTCAAGAGTATGCTAACTCATAATAGAAATCACATATCAATGTTTGCAAACTTTATTTACAGAAGCAAGTACATATATCAACATCTTAGAGGCACTACATACCTCCTCTCTAAAAAGCATCATCGTCCCAATGATTTACTTAGTCTACATACATTTTTAAGAACATAGGCATAAATATAACTTATTCTTCCATAAAATTCTCAAACAACTAACAGATTACATAAATTTAAGTTTCTCAAGACTTATTATAGCATCAATTTGTTGTACCAGTACTTACAAAATAAATTTTTTTCCCCAGAAATGGATGAATTAAAAAATATTTTTGAAACTAAGTATTTAAATATCACATAAATCATAATCAATTCTATTCAAACAGATGAGGAAAAGTAATTTTCATGTCCTCAAAATTATCCCAGGTTGCACTTTCATATTGAACTAGTCCCACTAGAACTTGCATTGACTTATTTGACAATTTTACAAGTCCAACTAGTTATTTTCCATGACCCTTACGGGTTCAACCATGATTATTCTTGGGTCTTGGACCTGTATGCAATTCTAATTTAATACATGTGATAAATCTGAAACGTATTTCTTAAGTAAATAAATATGAAAAAAATCATGCATCCATGCCAATCTGGGAGGAAATGCTAAGAGGTAAGCTACAAGACATATCACTTTTACAATTTTTAAAGGTCCCACAAAATGAGGTGATAACTTGGATTCTTTTCCAAAATTAATTGAGCTCTTTTTAGGATTGACACATAAAAAGACTTTTATAACAATTTTAAATTTTCTATCAACCCAATTCGGGTCTACATAACTTTTCTTCTTATTATCAACTTCCTTTAATCGTTCTCAGATTAATTTTACTTTTTCCATTTCAGTAAGTATTTAAGGTCCAATTACCTCTCTTTCTTTGATACTATCCCAGCTAATAGGGGTTCTGCACTTTAATCCATATAATCCTTCGAAAGGTGCCATTTTTAGAGAGGAATTGTAAGTATTATTGTATGCAAATTCTACTAAAGGAAGGTATTCTTCCCATTTGTACTGTTGGTCCATATAGTAAATTCTCAACATATCCCCCATTACTTGATTTACTCTTTCAGTTTCCCCATCCATTTCTAGAAGATATGCAGAACTAAAATTTAGTTTCATTCCTAAATTTACATTCAGAATTTGCTAAAAATGTAATGTCATTCTTGGATTACTATCAAAAATAAACAACTCAAGTACACAATGCAATCTCAAAATTTCATGAATAGATATTTTTACAAGGACAAGTGAATCATCTTTTATATTATCAGTGATTAAATGAGATAATTTTGTTAATTTGTCAGCCACAACTAAAATAACCTAGTCCTTATTTTTAGACATAGACAACTCTTGAACAAAATCCATACTTATTACCTGCCATTTATACTGCGGTACACTATGAGAGTAAAGTAAACCATCTGAATGCATATGTTGAGACTTAACTAGCTGACATTCAAGGAAATGTGAAATACAATCAGTTATGTCCTTTTTCATCTGCTTCCAAAAATATTGTTGTTTTATATTAGCAAGCATTTTTGTAACTTTCAGATTTCTTGAGTAAGGTGAGTTATGACATTCAGTCATCAAATTCTTACTTAACTTATTTTTTAAGGATACATACATCCAATTTTCATACCTTAGGATTTTTTCATTATCAAAACTAAAACCTTTATATCTTGTATCATTAGGATCTATAGCTAGAGTTGTTTTTTCTTGTTGAAAATACGGATAAGACATCATCTATTTCTTTACTTCATATTTTAACTGAGTTCTAAAAGTTACAAGCATGGAATTATGTTTCCTATGTATTAGCACATCTACCAATCTATTTTCTTTACCTTAGATGTAACTTCTGTCAAAAACATACAAAGACAAAAAATCTAACCATCTTCATTGTCTACAATTTAAATTTGGCTATGTGAAAATATATTTTATCCAAAGGTGGTAAGATTTTATTTTAAAGGGTTTACCCAAGAGATAATTTTTTCATACTTGAAGTGCATGAAGTATAGTAGTAAGCTCTAGGTCATGGGGAGCATAATTCATCTCGTGTAACTTCAGTTTTCTGATTTAATATTCTATAACATGATCATTTGAAGTAATATATCCCCTAATACTTCTCTAGAAACATCTATAAGTACTGTAAATATTTCGTTTGGATCTATAAAACTCAAAATAGGCATTTTAGTTAACTATTGTTTTAGTGTTTGATGCAGTCTAGAATTTACCAAATAACACCCTAGTTGCATTAGCACATCACTCAGCCTTGACTGAGCACTCACCCAAAGCACGCAAAGGTACTAGGTCCCTCTTTAGGGTTGATGTAGCAGGATGTTATCATGATGAAGGAATAAATATATATATATTCATAATTAATCCATCATTCTGCAATGCATGCTACACTTAGATCTATGAAAGAACAAGCTTAAAAAGTAATCATGATTGAATTAATAACATGCACTACTCAACTACACATAGAATGACACTTAGATTCATCCAATATCTTCCATATATTAATAAATACAGACGTTCCTTATAGTATTATCAATCTATACCGATGCACATATGGAATTGATACAATAATTCAATCATATACATATATCTCTTTACCTCCATACGTCCATCACACATACATACACACACTCTATATATTCTCTGTTACACTCTCTTTTACTAGTACCTAACATCATATATATATATATATATGGTGGGGACTTTCCCTTCACCGCTTATCTATTCAAGAAATAGGCCACATGTTATTGATAGCCACACGCCATTTTTAGGCATAGCAACACATGCAAGTGTGCTATCTATAGACCTCTTGCAATTAATTGAAATGTCAATTCTATTCTTATCTCATCTCCATTGCAAAAAATCTTTGATCTTCTCCTTGAAAGATAGAAAAGGCATGTCTCACACGTCTCTACATCATTGGTGTGTTCCGCATGCCATCTTGTAAAAAAATGTCTCCATGCTCAAAATTAGCTAAGTCCTGAAAGCTGAACTTGCCTTCCACGTGCAGATCCTTCCTTTCCTTTGGCACCCTTGATCTTGGTATTCTCTCCCATGTGAACTCCTTGTTTGTTCTTTAACAAGTATTCTCTTATCAACATTACCCCACACTAATCTCATTTTCATCTCGACAATGGGTATATCTAAAAATTGAAGTAAATAATAGAATAATGGTAAGAATAAGAATGAAAGAATGTAGAAAAATAAAGAATTTTTATTAGAAAACCTCCTCTAAATTAGTTTTTAGTATCAACTCTAGATACTCCTCCTTTATTTTGGCCTCCAAAACATTCCATTCAATGAGTGCTTGTTCTGATTTTTTAGGGATGTCCATAGCAATAGATTCCTACTCATCCCTCACAATCTCTCCTTTTTCATTCTGTAGAATTAACACAATACTAGACATTGATGTAATATTTCCTTTTAAAAGATCCATCTTCTACGTAATTAGCTTCTCAAGATCTTCCAGCCAAGTCTTGTGTGGCTCTTGTGTTGCTGCCAGGGCCTCACGCTTCTGTTTAACCATTGATAATATTTCTGTGTGGCCCAATGTCTCATCCTTCATTACTTTCTAGACCTCATTGTTCTCTTCTAGGGTCATCATATTGATAAGCACCTGTAGAGTTGTGCATATTTTTAAAGTCTAGTCTACTTTCTTGAATACTTCCTGTAATGCTTGTAACAACCCTTCATAAGATGCAATCTTTCACATCACTGAGGATTTCTTGCATTCAGAATATTTCTCTAAGCTTCTTGGTGCTGGCATGCACAAAGGTTATTCTTCAAGTACCAAGTCCACTAGCTTTCCTACATAATGTATCCTTAAAGGAACTGTCTGTGGTACCTTAGCATCCAAGTGTGGCCTTGCTCTGATGAAATTGTCCTGAATATCCTCTGCGATGCTGATAAATACTTCATTTTTCTTCTGTGTGATGTCCCTCTCTTGTGTTATGTGTGCTATATATGCATCCTTTTTCTTCAGCACTTTGTGCAGCACTCTAATCATTATAACTTTTTCCATGTATCTTCTAGTCACCTCAGTAGAAACCTTCACCAATGTGTAGCTAGCTTGCTCATCTGACATGACAGTAGCCTTTTATGTCATGTGTCTAGCTTGGGGTGCCTTCTTCATTCACCTCGAAATGCATGACTCTTTACACACATCAAATTCAGGCTCATCCATGTGGGTGTGCATTGACAATGATAGCTTCTTTCGAGTGTGCATAGTTTCCATATCCTCATCCATTATCTCCCAGCCACATAAATCCTTCTATGCTATCATGCTCTGGAAGTGGGCACGGATAATTTTACATGCGTCCTCTGCATACCCCATGGCAGGTGGAATGTGCTCTCCACTTATTCTTCTAGACCGTTGCTTCTTAGGAACTTTAGCTTCCAAATTTGGGACTTATGTCTCCATGTCCTAAACATTCTCTACAGTTGTCTCCTCTGGTCTCTTCTCATCCTCTTCTCTTCCCTTTGATCCCTAACTCTATTCTTCTATGTTCTCTGGAAGTGTAGGATAATTAGGAGCACTTTCTTATGACTCTTCCATCTCCTCGTTGAACTTTAGCTTCCTCCTTTGCATGGTTTCCTCTTTTTATGGGGAGAGTCTGGGTGATCTACACACTGTGGTTGTAATAGCACCTTGGGTCCTAGTTATCCAAAACACCTCCTAAATCTGTGTTATCCTTGGACTACATTCAAGTCCTCATCATCCCCCTCTTGTGCTTGAGGTGGTGTAATGGTGTAATCAGATTGACCCTTATTTTTAGGATGTCTCCTACCTCTATGATCTAAACCACCACTATTTTTGTGCTCCTCCTCATCCTCCACTTCAATTGGCTCTATGGGATTAGGCACTGGGATGTTCTCCATTGTATATTTTCCCTTTGGTGGTGTTGGAAGTGTGAACTCACCTTCCACATAGTTGTTATTCTCTATCTTTGGCTTCAACTAGAGATACACCAATGTTTCCCACACATCTGCTACAACCAAACTTATTTGCTTAATATTCAAGACCTCTAAAATGATCTTTTCTGTATAAGCAGTTCTGCTGTGATACACATACTTCTTTCTCAACGTGTGGTAGTCAGAGTCTACCTTATCTACATTAAATACCAATTGGCTCATGTCTATAAATATGTGGACAGATGCTTAGAAATACCTTGCAGTGAATGCGTAAGGTAATTTACACAAAGGGCTCCAAATTCCATCTTTTATTAGGAAGCGTGTGATGCAAAAATGCTGATATATAGAAAACTTGACTTGTTTCGCTACCATTGCTGGTAGGTCCTTTGGGAAGCACCCCTCTTCTCCAAATGCTACACAGAGCCTGTCATACCATTCCTCTGCCCTTTACTTTACGTTGTCTATCATGGCCCCTTTACACAGATACTTGCTAAACCTTTCAGTTGGTGACTTGTTCTCCATGGGGTATTCCCTTACCTTTTCCTTTGGTCTGTCTAATACTCTAATCCCCATGAATACCAGTGATAGTAGAACAGATGCAAAGCTGATCTTCCCTCCTGTGCGCGCTTCTTCAACTATTTTCTCTACAATATAGCCTACAATGTTGTAGATTTCCCCTTGTTACATCTTATACAAAATGTGTAACTACATAGTATTTACCTGTGGCCTCCGCTCCTAATCATTCAACTTTGTAACAAGGTGTGCTACAGCTTGCACAACTTAGTAGTTCTTCAATTTGTCTATATTCATTCCACATAGACCATTCAGGTACCCCAAATCCTTTCTTGTCTTAAAAATCATGGCTTTATCTATAAGATCAATCTTTATGTCCTCTCTTGAGACCTTCAAACCTGTAACTAATGAGATAAGTGTAGATGATATTCTAACTTTGTGTCCTACAAAGTAGAAGAATTCCTCGTGTACCCTGCTCATGAGCCACTAATACAAGGGATCATACTTCCCAAAATATGGAAGCTCATATAATTGGTAGACCCCAATTCTCTTCAGAAGCTTCTCTCATGCATCATCATAAACTAGCATGTCATCCACCATATGCTTGTTTTTCCTAGCAGTGAGGAAGGAATCGAGCTCCTTCTTGTTCTCCACAGTCCTATGATTGTATTCACTTACTTTACTCTTCCTGATGTGTGAATCTCATTCTTGGCCAACGATGACTCCTTCTGGATTTTTCATTTCTAAAAAATTTCTTTCGAGTGCCTTCTCATCCTCCTCGATGACCACCTTATTCTTTCCTTTTACTACTACTACAAATGCCTTCTTAGCCATTATGGGTGTGATATAGGTGCTTTAAGTCAAAAGAAGATTGCTTCCCAAAAGTGACTCAGGATGGAAGTGAATGAAAGGATAGTATAACATGAGGCAAGAGGAGGCCATGATAACTACCAAGAGAAGGTATAGTGATGAGGTACTCAAACGTAAGGGCACGCGCTGAAGAGAAGTTTGTGACCAAAGGGTAGGAAGGTGCACTAGAAGGTTATAGCTGGGACGCGAAGATGTGCCATGTGGCATAAACGAATTTGGTCAATAAATTTAGATATTTGGTAGGTGAATGAGGAATAAATATATCAAAGTGTTGCTCAAAATCTAGTTAAAATCCTTAGCAGTTCCATTTTCCTAAGGATGGTAAGGTGTAGTTTTATGATGTGCAACCATAAACTCATCTAATAGGATCCTGATTGTCTCATTCAAAAAGTGTGTACCCCTATCACTTGTCAAGCTTAAGGGACATCCATATTTAGTAAGAACATTATCCCATAGAAACCTAGTTACTGTAGCTGATGTATAGTCCTTGATAGGCGCTTCTTTTGCCCACCGTGTGAGATAATCTGTGTAAGTAATGATATAGTGTGATCCAGTCCTATGCGTGGTTGGAAAAATAGGTCCTACAAAGTCAATGGCCCATTTCTCAAATGGTTCGGCACTAGGAATCAATATCAAAGGCATCTCATCTCTTTGGCCTAGTTTTCGTAGGTGCTGACAATGATCACATGCCTTACAATACTCTTTACATTCCTTTTACAATGTATCCCACCATAATCTAGTAAGTACGATCTTCCCGACAGTCTCATCACCTACATAATGGCCTCCTACAATACCACCATGAGCTTCTTCCATAATATCCTTACACTCATGCTCTAATACACAATGGTGTAATACTGCATCTCTACCTAACTTATAGAGGTCACTACTGATTAACATAAACGGTGATGCACGTATAGCAAGATCCTTCTTTTCTAATGCTTTCATTCCTACCAGTGCCATACCTGTTCCTAGATAGACACCAATGTCTTCTAATTCTGTGGGCACGCATTATAACCTATACAACAGTACATCTGACATGGTTTTTTTAATTGTCAGTGCTTCCTCTCCCGAGTTGATTCTAGATAAATGGTCTGGTCCAGAATTGCTTTTCCCTGGCTTCACCACAACTGTGAATTCAAACTCTTGAAATTAAATTACCCCTCTACATATGCACCCCTATAAGATAGGCTTATTTACCAAGTACTTCAATGTCATGGGATCTATATAAAACAAAAATGGTGTTGCTAACAAGTACTATTGAAACTTTTGCAGTGCATAGATCATGCACAAAGCTTCATTCTCTGTAGTTGTATAATTCAATTTAGCAGAAGTCAGCTTCCTAATAGCAAAACATATAGGATGATCTATAATACCTTCGCTAAGTTGAGCTAAGATAGTGTCAATGGCCATGCCAGAAGCATCCACATGCACATGAAATTATTTTTCCCATAAAGGAAATCACAGAATGGGCATGGTAGTAAGTTTGTCATTTAATATCTCAAACGTGCGTTGTTTCGGTTCTCCCCAACAAAATGTACCTCTCCCCTTTAGTAACTCTTCCAAGGCTGCAACAATTTTGGCATACCCTTTGATGAATTTTTTATAATATCTTGTAGGACCTAAAAATCCAAGCACTTCACTTTGATTGGTAGGTGCTTCCAGGCCCAAAATGACTACAACCTTCACTGAATCAACTAGCAAAAATTATTCCAAATGGTGTAGCAAATATACACTTCGTGATGTTCAAAGAGATACTCAACTATCTGCATGGTTGAAACACTAAGCATAGATTGTCACAATGATCCTTCACAAGCCCATATACTATCCAATCATCTAGGTAGACTTGTAACAAGTTTTGAATAAAATATTTGAATGCCTGAACAACTATGCGCGATAATACATCAAGCACATTTTTCAATCTGAAAGGCATCACAGTATAGGTAAAACTACCCCATTCAATAGTGTATGTTGTCTTTTATTGATCTTTCTGAGCAATCCTAACCTGATGATACCTAGAAAACCTATCTGTGAAGTAATATATTTTGCGCACTACAACTCCTAGTATTTCCTCAGTGAATGGCATAGGGAATGAATATGTGATACATGCAGCATTAAGATCCTTGTAGTACACTCCTATTCTAGTTCGTCTATCCTTATTGATATTGATCACCATTGGGCTAACCCATTCTGACTCATCAAGGGGCTTGATAATTCCATATTTCAACATTTTATCAATCTCTTCTTTTACCTTTTCACGTAAATTAGGATTCATTCTGTAAGGTCTCTTTCTAACTAGTTGTGCACCATCCTTAAGTTTTATCTTCATTTCCCCAAGTGATTTATGCACACCTTTAAGTTCATGATACACTCGAGGGAATAAGTCCTGAAAATCCATGAGTAACTCAATGATCTTTGCTACCTTTGAGTCTGACCAGTAGTCTCCAATTATGGCCTCCTTAAGCTCAGCCTCTGAGCCTCTATTCACCGTCTTTGTTTTCATGGGTTCGTGATAGGCACATGTATCCTTGTCTGCATTGTTAAAGACCTTTTGCACCCCTTGTGAATGTTTAATATCTAGGTTCTCAACTAAATCATTTTCTATGATGTAAACCATATTTCCCTTCTCTTTTCCAAGGCAAGTGCATTCAAGTAGTATGGAGTCCAGTTATTCTTCCTTTTCAAAACATGCTTTGAACTCTATCTCACCAAATAATTCTTGAATATGCTCTTTTGCTTTTACACTATTTCCCATAGATAAGAGCTTAACAAATTTTAATACCTCTTCTACAGGAGGTTTAGTCGAGAAGTATTCAAAAGTCTTGATCATTCCTACAATCAAATCTTGCTAGTTTTCAGTCTCTCTAAGTAGTTCTGTATATATAGGCACGTACGCATCCTTGCAGCGTAGAATACAGGAGATACATCTAGAGTGAAGGTTGTAATGCTTCTTATCCTATTGTCCAGAGTCTCTCACAATGATGAATATGATGCTAAACAGGTTGATCACCATGATAATTGTAGATTTCTGTAGGTGCATTGTTTCTTACAAACCTAGTAGACAAAGCGACTCCAATCTCTTCCCAGTTTAAAAGATTATCTTTGTGGAATACCCACCAGCACGCTGATGTCCCACGTAAGGTATATATTAATTTAGCTCTTATCTTAATTTGATCTATCCAGTGTGTTTCCATGGCCTTCAAAAATGTAGGAAGATCTTCTGCCCCTATATAACAAGGTACTATTCTACCTATCCATCAAACCGAATGAAATCCATTCCTACGCACAACTGTGCTTTTTACCTCGCGCCCTACCAATTCATATGTACCTTGATCCCAATTGTCACAAGTAATACTCGTAGTATAACTAATAGAATTAGAATCATCCCATTGTAGGATGCCTTCTTTTGATGGCTCATTGACCTCTGCGTCATGAATAGTGTGTACACAAACTCTGTTTAAGTCCTCCTCACATAGAGGCTCAACATATGGTGTAGACTTCCCATCTTTTAAAGGTATCAATACAATTTCCTCCTTGTTTTCAACATTGATATACCCCTTATTGACCCTCAAGTCAGCATTATTTGCATAACACCAAGGGCATTCAAGAAAGGATGGAAAATTATCTACTTCTGTAAGTGCTAATACCTCAAAATCCCCAGTGAACTTGGCGCCTTATATAGTTATAGATGCATCTTTCAAAACTCCTATGGGAGTGTCCTTAGTCTGGTTTGCCATAAATAACACATTAGATGATGGCTGCAATCGAGGCCTCCTCATTTATATCTGTACATCTAATGTAAGCACATTTACTTCTGCACCATTATAAATCAATATGTTCCTCTACAACCACCCATCTACAACAGCATTCAGAGTAATTTCTTTTTCATAGTCAAGGCTATAACGTGGAAGATTTGCATGTAGAATATGTCATCCAGTCTAAAGACTTGTGCGTGGAGTGTTCCATTTTAAATAACTTCCTAATAGTCGAATAATGTTCTCCTGGTACAAAACTTTGCACACTTCTCGCAGATCATCTATATCAGTTTGGACTATCTCTGATGCTTTCTTCTACTCCTTTAGGTACTATATTTTACCCTGATGATTCCTTAGCACTTCCATCGTATCCTGGTAAACTTCCTTTTGATGAGTAGGATCTAGGTACCTTGCATGTAAAACCTCCTCCTTGGTGATCGTAGCCTTCTAGTGTAATGCCTCTCTTGCACGTGCCGCTTCAGCACATGTAGTAATCTTCACTATCAATGCCTCAGGTCATTTTTCTATCTTGCGCATCCATTGATCTCCTACTATGTGATGTATTATAACCATCCCAATGCCTTTGTTTTCTTGTTTATACTACTTACTCAAATGCTCATATAAGTCCAAGCACTCTTCACAGGTATGGTTCTTTCTGCAGAAAGAACTTGTAATATTCTGATGACACTCACACCTATAGTGTTAATGAGATCTACACATATAACATGTTCCACAAGGGAAATCACCTCTTCCTCCACCACGGCCTCATCCTCCATATCCACCACCATATCCACGTCCCCTTCCACAATCTCCTTCAAAATGCCCTTCTCATAGTGCGTTTGATTATGATCCCAATTCTGGTGCTCATTTTTACCCTTAGAATTATCTATTATACTTATCCATCATACCCCAATGTCTATAGCATCCTGGATCTGACCAATCAACCGACAATCCTAAGTATCATGGGTTATGGACCTGTAAATCTTACAAAATCAAGATACATCCTTCCTTAACACGTGTTGTAACCAAGGATAGTGACTAGCATCATGATTCAAATAATAAATCCCACAATCTAATAGTAATGAGCATACAAATATGTGAGGGAAACTATCATTGGTGTGACCTTCCACTTCACAATCTGTACACCAAACTCCTGAGCACATTTCATGGGCTGAATTCACTAATAGCTTCTCTAACTGCTTTTCATAGCTGTAATTTTTTCCTCGAGGAATGGACTAACGCTAGTGTCAATTCTCCCAACTGCCTCAACATGAAAATCTACTTCCAGTGCTTCATGCCAATTAGTGTATGTCTTATGTGACACTACCCTCCAAAAAGGTGTAGTCAATCCTCCAACAAACCATTGTGCATTCTGGCTAGTGTGAATATCATAAGATAGCTTAGATAGAAGTTTCTTAAAATGAGCAGCATACCCACGTATACTATTAGTAGTTCCTTTCTTGATATCTTTGAGCACACTAATACTCTTTTGCTAAAACTCAAGGATATGGAACTCTTTTAAGAAAGCATCCTTTAATGCTGCCTAATCCATTCAAGTTTTATCACTGTCAAACTTCCTATACCAGTTGTGTGCATGCCCATGTAATGTAGTAGCAAATTGACTTGCCTTGTGCTCAGCAGATGTGATCCCTTTAGCACACAAAAAGATTTCACACATATGCCCATGCTCGCCAGCATCCTCTATGCCCTTATATTCTAGGAGATGAAGAGACATCTCCATATAGATATTATGTGGTTGTTGTAGACCTTGACCACCTGATCCAAAACCTCCTGTGTTCCCTCTACCTACAGAACCACTAGATCCAGCAGAACTAGAACCACCTATACCTTATGATCCTCCACCTATAGTGGGAATAGGACCTGTAGATGTACTTCCCTGTACTCCAATAGTAGTACAATACTGAACCCCTATAGTCTATGAGGTAGTTCCACTTCTAGAGGTGAATCCAATATTCTGTGGGCTCACATTCTGATGCACCTAAGAATGTTCCTCCAAATATCATTGAAGTCATCTTTCCTTCCATTGATGGACTTGATCCCTGAATTACTCCTACTCTCCTACTTCCCAAATTAGCTTTCTGGTTACCGTTATCTAAAATTCACCCCTCAAGGTAATTTTGATAATATGCATAAAATTCTTTAGTCAAGGCCCAAAATCATGTTTTGGGGGTCCCTTTGGTTTCTCTCTAACTTCCCCATCCAAGGAAAAAATGAAAAAAAATCCAAAAATGAAGTCGCAAGCTTGTTTTAATGCACTACAAGTCTGGAAGCTGCTGATCGTACAAAGGTTCGTCATACCAAGTGTGGAGCCAAAATACAAAAGAAATCAGTTAAATCAGCTTTCTATGTCCAAGATCACACAATTTCAATAGGAACACACAAGCCATAAATTTCAAAAAATGCCGAAGTCAAAGGGAAATCAGTGAAGTCAGAAATTTTTGCCCACATGGTCTGTGAGATAGTTGGGACAAAAGTACGCGCGGTACGTGCAAAGGCTAAAAGGCTACAAAAGGAACTAGAAATTGCGGAGGTCAATGGCCCTCATGGCCTAGTCAATAGGAGATGCATAAGGACAAGGGATCCTGAATCGGGTCATGCGGAATAATGTGTCTGGGACATCCGAGGGATGCAGACCCGATTTTGCTGAAATATCCGTAGTGAAGAGAAAAAGTCAATGTTTGACCTCCTAAACTTCAAACAGCCATAACTTTTGACTCTGAGTTCTGATTTTCATAAAATTGGACTTTCTATAATGATAATGATATCCTCTACATTAAAAATATATATTCATATCTAGTAAATTAATGCTCATTCCTGTCAAATGACAGAAAATGCCTGGCAGACCCAAAATAGCTGCTCGTACTCCAAAGGCCATAAATTTTGCATTTCTCAATGAAATCACATGAAATTGGTACCATTGGAATCATGTTTTTGAGCCCAACGCATAGAAGAATTAAATTATAGATTTGATGAGGGATCGATGAATATTTTCTTGAAAATGCAGACAAGTTTAGAATAGTGTTTTATTTGGTAGTTGGATGCATTCAATAAAGCATGGGCTGACATATTGCACTGCTGCAAGTCATAGGATAGTATGGGGAGCCTTTTGCAAGCAACAAAAAATAATTTCACTCCATTTAATACCTCTTAAAAGTGGTTAAAGGAAATATTTTGGGATTTCCATTTTCCCTCTCTCTCTCTCTCTCTTCTTATTTTTCTGTAAATTGGAGTGTTGGACTCATTATAAAAGGGGGATGTAGTTTTGTTGTAGCAAAGCTCTGTCAAAATTTATTTTTGAAGCCAATGTGCTGCAAGACCTTATAGTGGAATCCTTTCATTGTGATCTAGCCCATTATTTTTGCAAGAGATTAAATTGTGCATATTAATGAACCAATAAATATGAGTTCGTGGATGTATCTTCCCTTGTGTTTATTTTCCTTCTCTTTTCACCTCCAATCTCATTTCATATATATTGTGTCTAGTCATTCTCTTGCAAGGATCCATTATCATTATATATGTTTGAGATGTTGTTGTGAATGCATTTTGCTAAATTGTGGAGAACGATTATCACCCCTTCTACTGTGCACTTTTCTTCTGTATCTCACACATTGGAAGACTACCCTCACTCTCTCCTTCTCTGGTGTACCACCGATGTAGTGTAAACTGTCATTGTTATGCATTCTTTCTCCTTGGTCCCTTGGAAATTTAGATTAGGATAGTTATTTTTTCTTGCATTGGAGTAGATTTTGGTAGGTAGATTAGTAGCAAGAACCAGCTTTCTCTAGAGGTCTATCTTATGTAGAAAATCCCATAACTTAGACATAGTACCCATGTTATCAAATCACACCATGGTCTCAAGTATATGCACTTGTGTTAACATAAGGGTGTTGTGATTTGGTACTAACATTAACTTTTCATGCCAGATACAGGAAATCCAAGCACAAGGGCTAGATCACCAGGTGGATTAAGATGTGTACCTGCATTCTAGGTAGTATCTATTATGCACTTCTATGTGAGGCTAAGGGGGGATCTCTATCTTGCTTGCCAAGATGGTGGAGTTCCTAATGCTCTAGCTCCATGTCTTCTACGTGAGATGTAAATCCTTCAAAAGCCATCTCTCTCCTCAATACCATACTTTATGCAAAATAATGTTGCTTCTCTATCTCCCTCTCATGCACCTCATTAAACTTAATCAGATTCCTTATCTTCCCAGTCAATATAAGTTCTTTTTGTGCATCAAAACAGAGCATGAGGTCATCATTCAAATAAATATCATTAATAGGATCAATATATTTTGTTTTTATAATCTACAAGACTCATTTCCAATAACACAAAAACTTAGAAAATACATCTATGAGAGTAAACTGTCCATCAAAACAAAAATATGAATATCATTTTTCTAAAAATTTCATTAAAAATTTGTCTTTTTTTCATTCCATTGTTATTCTCTTCCTCTCCACGAGGAATACTCTCCTCCTCCTCTCCTTAGAGGATAAATAACTAGTTTCCTTAAAATTTTACACTTATTAATATGCTTCACACATGAAACCTAACTTCTTTTTGACTCTCAATGACTCTTTACATGCTCATTATCATACTAGGAGGTATTTTCTTTACATTAGTTTAGTCATTCATGACTCACACACACACACACACACGCACGCACGTACGCACGCATATGAGGCTTCATTCTTTACATGACTAGGCCCCCATATTAGAAAACATCATGACTTTTCCCAACTCACTATTTCCTTTCACACACATGTCTTTACAAATACAAATATAAAATTGGAGGGAAAGTTGTAATTTTGAACTAGTGACTCCTAGATTGTGTCCTGCCCCATCTTAGGATCTCTAAACAAACTTCCATTCTTATTAAAATCATGAATAATGAATAAAATAATATTTTTGATTCTTTATCCATGATGCTCCTGCATCATACTCCCAAGGGGGAGAAATTCCTTCATGTAATTTTTTTGCATAACCTGTCTTTAACTGAGTCTTCATTATATTATCTTGTCCTAGTATCCTTCCTTCACTCTTCATGTCCTTTCTCTCCCTAAGACCACCTGGGTCCCATATAGTGGTACTTTGGCTTGATATTCCCTTGACATGACTTTCTTTCTTCTTGGTTTTCACTTTCATTTTCATCACTCTTATTATTCCATCTTTGGAACATGCATTAATAATCACAAAAACTGAAAAAAAAAATATTTCCTTATATTTTATCACCCCCTTCACCTCTTCATATTTCATGTCCATCTTGCATTCATTAGTTTGCTTTCCATAGTCTTCATTTTCTTCATTACCTATTTTCACTCATTCATCCTCATATAACACTGCCTTTCTTTTTGTTTTAGACTGATTTGTGTCTTCTCTTCACATGTTTTCACTTTATTTATAGCATAATATAAGTTTCTTATCTCTTTTTTCACTTTCTCAATAATCTCATAGACAAAAAAATTGTATTCCTTACTAGTAATTGGTAGTGATTGGTCCATTTTCTTCTTGTTCTTATCTTCATTATTCATCTCATGATTCAATGATTCTAACTATCCACTTTTATTTTACTCTTCATACCTACATTCACACATTTTGACACATTATTAGAATTAAAATTTTGAGGTGTTTCTCCCCCTGAAATCCCTTCTATCCATGCCATTTTTATATCTTGTTCCTCTTGGAAGTTGTATTCTTCCTTCACTACATGAAATTTTCCATCATCTTGTTTATTTATCTCAAAAGAAGTTAAGAGGAACCAATCTGCATTATCTCTTTACTCACTTCTGTGTGTTGACTCCTTTTCAGCTTTATTTTTCTATGTTTTTATCATGTTTCCTCTTGCTTGAGAATTTACATTAGTTGCATTCTTTGTCTCTTACTTGTAAGATCCCTAATTAGCCACTTTTATTTATTTCTAATCACCAAATCATACATGGTTTCTTATTTTTGTTCTCTTTTCTTCAAAAGTATCATCAATTGCTTGACATATTTCTTAAGCCCTACATTCTCCTACTGCATCCACAACTCTCTTTTCTTCATCCTTTCCTCTTTTAATTTCCTCTCATTTTCTTCTTGTTATCTTTTCATGGGGCTTATAATATTGAATAACTTGATCATCAAATCCTTTGTATCCATATCTTCTATTTTATTCTTTTGACTCACTTTCTCTCTCTTCACAAGAAAGTTCTCTTCTTACCTCTCTCTCTCTCACCCTCCTTCATTTCACTTCTTCAATTAACCTATCAATGTATTCACATACTCACCTCTTCACTTGTTAGCCATGATCAAGAATCAAAATTCAGTCTTTCAATAAGAAATATGTAACAACCACAAGCCAAGCACACAAGACAATATAGTAAAATATAGAATATTTTTTTTTGACTTGTTCAAAGTATATAACGACACTACAGGTGGTCACAATGGCTACAAATAACTCTTTGAAAATCTTGACACAATGATCACCACATAGGAAACAATGAATCAAACAACACCCATATAGGAAAATTCACTTTACTCTTTGACAAGGCATAATAAAAATGTCCAACCACAATACACAGTCACGGTTAAGTAAACCCTATGGTGTAAACTCATTTAAGGTTATATATTTACTAAAAATGTATTTCAAGACCCAACTTCATGATCTAAAAGATTTATGTTTAATTAGAGAAATTATTCTCACAAGGGTTAACTTATATCTTTTATACTATTAAATAATTAGCTTCAGAACAAGTTTTCTAAATGATGATCATCTTAAAGACTGGAAAACCTAGCTTAATTTGTTTGATAAAAAAGGGACACCTTCCATCACTGATAAGGTTGCTTAATCATACCCAAGCTACTGAATCTTGATTCATACCTCCATTGTAAAAGGTGACAAACATAAGCTCTAACTGAAGTGGAGTGCCATTAAGGTTTAGAACTACAACCTCCTTGTGTAAGGATTAATAATTAACCACACTTAAGAAAAGATTACAATGTACTATGGAAAATTTTAGAGTGAGAAGTTCAAATTTATTTCATCATCATGATCTTATTAGTTATTAACTAGTCTTTTAATGAGACTTATGAGTTTAACTAGATTGGGTAAAATCTTCATTTAGCATTCTCTTGATTAATTTCATCAAAGGATACACTTGGGGTTCCCAAAATGGAAGCCTTAGACTTAATCTTTTCTTATTCAAACTCCCCTACTAGCTAAGATCTAACTATATCCCCAAAGCCAACAATGATAATACTCTTAAAATTAATTAACTTTTCACAACATTGAGGATAAGTTTAATCCATAGCTTAAGGTTAGCGAGGGGGAGATTCTCTGTACACCAGAAGATAACTCCCTTCCTTCCACTTAAATACTCTTGATTTTATCTTAAAAATCACAACTTCATTGTTATTTTATTTTTGATTAACTAAAAAAAAATATTGCGAACCCACTAAAATATACCTAGAATTGCACTAATGCCATGACCATGGAGGGTTATTATACAAGAAATTTTTATGACTCAAAAAAAGAATTTACCATTACTTATGGAGAAAACTATAGATGGGTATAACATTTCTATTCAACATGACACACAAACCAAAGGTGTCAAAATATTCAATTGAAATTTGACTGAGAATAAGAAAGTAACAAAATTGGTCAAGCCACGCTACACTATTTTCATGATTGTTATAATATGACAAAAAAAAAATCATAAAAAGGTGGTGATTGAATTTTATTCCTCATAATAATGTTTTTAATCTTTGTTACAAATGGTTAGACAAAAAATCATCATAAAAACATAAAACCAGATGCAAGAGGCATTCCAAACTCTTCTACAAGTACCAATCTAAGACTTATAGTACATTAAACATTTATACAAGGAACTTCATAAATCAAAATGATGCAACCTTTATCAATATTTCCTTTTATCTACTCACAAAATCAATCTGCACAAGTATTAACTTGAGCCAGTTCATGAGAACGGAGCATGATAAGGCTACACATTGAAAAAATGTGCTAACATTTAATAATATCATGAAAGGAATGTTCTATTTCAAGAAATGGATCAAAGCACAAACCACTAATCAAAATTATTCACATGAGATAAAAATTTTCACCAGCCAACAAGAAGGAAGCCAAATATTCCAATTAAGAACAATATCTCAACTAACCAAGGCAAGACCGTAGAATTTAAAAGTTAGAAACAAAAGGTCAAGAGTATTGGGATTTCAGTCATGTAATCTTGTAGACTACTTGATTTTAAATCTAATACTCAAACCATCCACCTAAAAAAAAGGTCTTTGAGAAGTAAAAACATATTAGTTATGGTCATAGGTGTGAAACAATAAAGGTTAATTAATCCTTCCATGAGGGAGGTTTCATTTGCCTAAAAGGTAGAGCAACCAAATGAGTGTAAGAAGGGAAAACCATCATGTGATTAAAGGATTTGAAAACTAAAATTCAATCCACTACTATATTCTCTCATCAAAAAGAGACTCCACAAGGTAATGATAAGAGGAGAATGGTAGCTAACAAAACCCAAAATGGGCATTACCAAACAGCTAAGTTCCTTGATATAAACAAGCACGTGATAGTGGAAACCTCCTAATTTTCAAGTCCACATAATTCAAGATTAGCATTACAACATCCTTCCAAGTTTCATAGCATTATGGGTTTGCAACCCTCCTTAAGAATAGTCTATAGTTTTAGTCTAAACAAGAAATATACCACCTCCTTTTTAAAAGATCTTTTATAAGTAATAATTGTTAACATAATCAAAACCACTCTTCAAATGCATTTAAATAAGTCACAAAAATCCATTATTCTAACAAGAAATCCCATCATAATCATCAACTAATCTAAATAATATAAAGGAAAAGTACCCCCAATGTCATTCATAATTTTAACATATTTCTGGCATAGGACATCAATATATTTAAATAAATATATTCCATTCTAACCTCATGACTATCCTCATAATGTCTCATCAAATTTTGTGAGTTAACAAGAGTTCTATTTCAATAATGACTACAGCCATGCCAAACACATTTTGAATCCAAAATACAACATAGAGGTTTGGTCATCAACTTATGAGTATTTATAATACGTTGACTATCGATTCACAGATTATCAATAACCTCTCAGCAAGGAATAATTAGACCAAGCTAAGGTAAGAGTAATTATAATAGGGCCAATGTTACAAATCTCCCCTTACAAAGACATCAATCCACTCTAATAGAGGAGACCACTTAATGAAGAGAAAAACTAAGTACCCGGTCGATCTAGTCATAGTGCCCAATAAGAAATATGACATCACATTCAAGATCAAAACCTTAGAAAAGTTCCATAATGAAAATATTAATTGATCATAGAGGCCAAAATATCATATTTGTTACATGATGTAAATTATAATGTACCTACAACCAGTCTAGAGATACAAGTAATACAAACATATGAAATGAAAACCTAAAAAGAACAAGCATAATGATAGATATTTCTAATCGATTTTGGGTTCAGATGATAGTAACTATCTCCAAGGTATAGATAATGGTTCATAAATATCCCCAATAAAAGTATCATAATAGAGATCTAGGGAAAAAATCCAAAACCCATGCCATGTAAAAAGGAAAATACCTCAGAGGAACACCAAAATAATGAGGTATGATTTTAGGGATAAAGCACTTGGGTTCCTAATTCCTATACTCCAAATTTATGTGTATAACTAGCAGCCAATATCTAGCAAATCACCACAAGAGGTGAAGATAACAAATAAGTAAATAATAATACATAGACAAGGTTTTGAGATCTCTATTTTCATCAGTAGAATACATACCTTCAAAATACCGTTGATGTATAAACACAACCCAGTAGAGTACCGAATTTCAACAATCATTTACAGATGGCATAAATTACTTCCAAAAGGAAGAAAATACAAGATTCCTTTTGATGAAAAATGGATTCTCTCAAAATTTCATTGTCACACATGAGTATAACTAATATATAACAATTTCAAAGAAGAAAATTAATATCTTTTAATACTATTTGAATTTATGTCTCATGGAGTCCAAGGTTTTACAAACATTCTAAGACACTATGCATTCGTAAATTCAAAATAAATTACTAGTTCGCCCTATGGGAAGATGAGTTCAAAAATGAAAAGAGATAAAAGACTGCTCAAAACTAATAAATGTAAAAGAGTAAGAAAAAAGGTAAAATCTCCCTTTTTGCAAGCTAGTCATTCAAAACCAGTGATTCAGAAGACGAAATAGAGGGAAAAATACTACACTCAAGGTGATTATAAACAAACAAAAAATCCCATTTCTAGATGTCATTTGTGGAAGGAGAATGATTCATTTCATGGAATTATAAAAAGGTAGCAAAACATTACGAGGGTTAGACTTAACATGCCTAATTGGAGATTCAACAATTTTCCTAGCCTGTAATTCTTCCCCAAAAGTAGATGTGGCTAGACAAGGCATTTCATCCTCATAAAAATGGGGCCAATCAGAGTAAAATAAGGAATGGATGCAGATTCTAGCCAAAGGGAGCACTAGAGCAGGTCAAAAATGGGGAATATCTACATGTATGCGGCCATCAAAGGAATTAGATGTTTCTTCCCCCAAAACGAAACCAATAAATCTTAAAAACCCAATAAATGCAACAGGTGGCCATCAGGGAGAAGTATTAGGTGGGGTGACTTCATTAAACCATTTAAAGCTTTAGAGGTGTTCATCCACCCTCCACTCACCCACAAGATTTCAGTAGAAGGAAAGTAAACTAGCACCCAACAATAGTTAATTCCATTTGGTGAAAGCCATGCAACAAGGGCCAGGTCACTGCTAAAGTGGTGAAGGGTGGTAGGTGAAAGGGTTAATTTGGGAATTAATTAATAGCCCCTTCAGAACTTGTGCCACACACAACTTCCCTCCACTTCCATACATTCACAATCATAAAACAAGGAAGAAAGGAACCCAATAATCCTATGCCAACAAAGAAGATTAAATTTCATACACATTGGCAAGTTAGAGGGAGAAAAAATCAAATTCTTCTTTAATTTAAACGATTAAAACAACACGCATATAGAACTAATCGACCAAGGGGGAGAAAACTAGAGGTTTATGTTTCAAAAGTGAACATGGGATGGCGACAAACCATTGCACCATGAAAAAGTAATCCCTTCTATATGTGGAATGAGGCTCAGTCTATGGGAGCGATCAAAATGATATAACAAAGTAAGATAGAGATAATCAATATTAATATCGATAACAATCGACAATAAAATAATAAAAAAATAATAATTTTCGATCGGAAAATAAATTAATAATACCATTATTATCATTCTTATTATTAGTTTTACAACTTAAAGATAACTATTATTCAAGCTCGATAATTCGAGAACACGATTTTTCTTTAATAGGAAAATTGTAAAGGACGTTGCGAGGGCCAGCAACTGGAAACATCGACAATGACACAAGTAGGCATGATGAAGTGGGAGGATGCTAATTATTCTCTGTGACAAGGTCGAAGCCAACTAATGATCAACGGAAGCACAAAAACATTCAATGCTTAACAACAAGGTCACCGTCAATAATATCATCGCTATGATATCGAAATGATGTTGACAAACTGTTAATTCATCATTCATTCAAGTCATTAAAAAGGAATAATCAACAACTTACTCAAACTCTGCCAGACGAGGTTCTTAAGAATCTTAAAAAGGTAAAAATTGCACATTTTGATCAATTTTTCTTCAAATCAAGTCATCAAACATCCTACCCTATCTCAAAACCCTATATAAATCCATTTGAAATTGTACCAAGAAGTCATAGTCAAGATAAATCAATCAACTTGTTCATACCAATTAATTGTCCTTTTAGTTCTCACTATATTCTCACCTAACATATACACTTGTATGATTTTGAGCCTCCTTGAACAAATTCAAATCATTAATCTTATTCCAACACCACTCATAACATAGAAAATTCATCACAAGAATGTTATAAATATTTCCAAAGTTCAACTCTATTACTAAGTCTATCAAAAACTTCCTTCTTCCTTCTTAAATAAAGGTGATTTCTCCTCTTGTGGAAATAATATTATAGCTATACCGATGAGGTTATAACACCTCAAATAATTTTGTTTCCATACACATAACATGCCTGTAAAATAACAAGACCTAATTCTTTCGGAAACTCCTTATGGATCCTAGTTTGTGTTTTTGTTCTCAAACCCTTACTTAAATCTACCTCTACTGACTATCATGCATATTTTCATCTCCCTGAGGTTTCAATGTATAAAGAGAAAATTTTAAAGCACCCAATTTTGAATTTATTCTTCCTCCAAATTTTGAAGCCCTAACTCAATATAAAAAGGTGAATTCCTTTGTAAATGTGTCTACTCATTTAGGTTTTTAACTTTACAAACAATTTTTTAGGGAGACTTTAAATTTTTTATCCAAATTCCACTATTAGATTTATGAGATTAATTATTAATTCCTTAACTTGGGGTGTCAAATTGCTATCTTCAAATTTTGAAATTAAAATTCATTGATGTAGTGCCCGCTTCCCTTCGACACCTTGTGATATTGATCCTGATACTACTGACTATATTATGGACATTGTTATAGTTTAATTTAGTATGATGTTAGATGTTAGATTATGGTTTATTGTGGAATTGTATGCATATATGGTGTATGATGATTATTAGAGACATTTTAGATATTGATGTTGATATATTGTTTGACATGGTTACATTATAGATGTTGTTTAGACTTGTGATATTTGGACATTTTGAGTAGACCTAGAAAATGAGAATTGAATTAAAATTAGTGATGATATAGTTGTGGATGAAATTTTAAGTGATACCACTGAATTGTCTTGATGTTTATTGTGATTCACATATATGTCGATGATCTTGAAATTATAGTTATATTCATTTGGATGTTCTAATATGGCCACAAGGCCAAGGGACGTATTTTTATTTTTCAGATTTAAAATATCTCAACAAACATTGGGGGATCGGAGACCAACCACTTTGGAATTCTAGATGAATTCAACAAGGTCACCATGGGAACTGTATTGTTTTTGTGTGTGTTTGATTGTGCTAGGGATTCTCATGGGGGTGATCACCTTCAAATGTGACCAAGGGGTTGTATGTATTTTTTTTATTTGGTCCCTTTGTTAATGTTTGCATGTGTTTATTTTGTGGTGCTTTGACCCCTTGGAGATTCAATTTGACTTGTGAGTTGTAGTTGAGGATGTGTGGTGTGGCATTCTACATATATCCACCTCATCCTCCTCTCTTCCCCCTTCTATATATTTGATTTCATTTTATTGTTTTGGGGTTACACTCTTTTGGTTGCTTCTCTTTTGCATACTTCTTTAGGGCAAATTCTTTTACTTTTTTTATCTCTTTCTTCCGGAGAAAATTTGTAGACTTTTTATAGGCCTATGTTTCATTGATCTTGGGCTGTTTTTCATTGGAAAACTTTCCATTTGGAACTTGGGACAAACTCCATTATGGAGAGGTGAGATCCTGGGTCTTGAAATGCTCTTATTTTATTTGTGCAATTGTTATTGTGGTGAATGTTTTGGCATGTGTGTGGATTGTTTGGGTAGATGGCCTAGGGATGGTTTAGGAGAAGACAATGGGGTATTTATGTGGGAGGAATAAGTATTTTGTGGAGGTATAAGTGTCGAGGGAGTTGGGGTTTAGGTTCAACCTTAAAAAAATAAATAGCTTGCATTTCTTTACTCGTTATGGGGTCCGATAAGAGGTTGGGGAGGCATAAGGGCATGTCAGGGATTTGAAATGATATATATATATATATATATTGGTAGTTTGTTCTCAAGTGGTGATACCCATTCCCCTTTGGGAGGCATAACCAGCATCCCCCATAGATTCTTACTCATTTTTCTTGCATGGTGAAGCCTGAGTTATGTTTGTTATTTTTTAATGTGGTTGTAAACTGCATTTTGTTTTGGATTGTATTTTGAAGGAGAAAGTTGTCTTGTGTTGTGGAAGCCTGTTGTTACCATGTGTTGAAAAACATTTCTAATTGCAATATGGTTGGGGCTTAGGGGCCAATGAAGAAGAATGACTTATCCTTCTCATTGGATGTCTTGGTTGGTTAGAGAGTTTTTACTTTCCCCTATTCTGTTGTGATCAAATTGGAGAATGATGGAAATTCACACTGTTATTTTGGAGCTGTGAAAGAACACATGGTTTGGTTGTCCTTTGTGAAACTTCTTTTTGTAACCCATTTTTCCCACTTCATGTGGATGACTTGTAATAGTATTGGTACTGGATAGTATTCTATTTTGGGAATTAAATTCTATTTGAATTTGAAAGGACATACCCCGTAATGTTATTCTGAGAAAGGAAAAGAAGATTTGTATTTTGTCTTTTGACATGGAATGGAAAAAGACAAGTTTGACAGTCCTTGTTGAGATTATTCTTATTGTAACCCTTACCCACTTGAAGTGGATAAAATGGTACATTATTGGTGATGGAAATATGTTTAGTATTGGCTATGAAAGTTTCAATTCAAATTATGAAAGATATATACTCTATTTTCTGGTTTTGAATAAATGTGGAAGAAATTGTATTATGTACATTGAAATTGAGGAGGAAGATAGAGTTCTGACAGTCCCAAGTAAAAAAAAAATTGTAACCCTTCCCACTTGAAGTGGATGATCTTGTATATTATTGTGTTGGAAAGACTACTCCGTTTTAGCTATGTCAGTTGTAATTGATTATGGAAGAATATATCTAGTATTCCGTTCTGTAAACAAAAAATAAAGTTATGCATTTGGTATGTTATATTTCAAAAACAAATGAGAAAGAAGTTGTAAGAGATTCCTTTGAATTAATAGAAGTTTTTTACCTTGTTCATATGATATTATTTGTATTGGAAATTTTTGCTTGATATACAGTAGGAAGTATCTGTTGTAAAAGTGAAAAGGAAGCATGTACGAAGAAATATTGCACTACTCTGTCTCATTTGAAATGTTTAATTTCATTTTTGCATTCTTATCTTTATCATTTGATTGAAGGAAACAAAAATATGTAAAACTAGCTTGGAATAAATTCAATGTTTTTATTGCATGACAAAAGAGATAGTATAATATTTGTTCTTGAAGTCTACAAACCTCATTTCTACTTCACTATATACTTCGGAAATTCTTTTTTTTCAAATGTTCAAAACAAACCTGCAAATTTATAAGAGATAAGTGAAATATTCACTTGGAATTAATGAGATCAGAATGATCCCCAAACTAAACTTAAACACTGAAGAATTTTTTAAACAACCTTTCAAATCAAGTAAAGGTGAAATTGTAAGTTTTCTGCTGTGTAAACATTGGTAATTTTTGAATGCAAACTAATCAAGCAAATTCTAACCTTGCAATATATCCTAAAACATTTCCAAGTAAAATCTTCCATGCCTGTTTGGCTTGTTGAGAAGGAATTATGAAAAATTAAAACAAATTTTATAAGTTGAACAACCCAGTTCACATTTTAGCTGACAGAAAGACATTTTTAAAAATCAACCCTTCAAACTTCATCAAAATTTAAATCTTAATCTTCTTAAAAAGTCATCATTTTCAAAAAACCAAGTTCCCTATTACAAGTTATGGCTTTCTGAAGTTTTTACTTCATTTTTCTTAAAAAATAATCTAATTGTCAAATTTAAATGAATAAAATATTCTTGGGTGGACCCGCCGACTAAAAATTTCTTGTTTTTTCTTTTTTACCAAAAAGTACAAAAGTCAATAAGTTTCCTGCCACTCTGCTAACCCGCAAGCCTTCTTTTTGTCTAAAAATGATATAAGTCCAAAAAAATTACTTGGCAATTTTTCCTCTGCGGCCTCGCCGCCCTGCATCCAATCCTTGATCGACACATGCTTCGTTAGGGTCTAGTGGATGCTTGAATCAATTTTAGCCGTTAGCGATTTCTAAAATAAATTTGGAAAAATTTGTAAGTTTCTTCTGTAGCCCCGCCAGCCTGCAACCAATCAGGTGTATCCACGTGGCTTCACGAGGTGTCGATGGAGGAACGGATCTTTTAAAGCCTTAACGCTTCAAAAAAAATTCAGATAAATTTCCAAAATATCCCCACCGGCCCACTAATCTACAGCTAATGGTTGGCTAACACATGCAATCTTCTCATGTCGGCAGAGGCGCGGGTGAATCTTACCCTTCTCGGCGATAAAATTAGTTTACCCCCAATACCCCGCTTTCTCCGCATTGGCTTAGGAGGTGCCATATGTCCCTAGCAGACTTGTGGACTTGTGGGCACACGGGTGCAAGGGTGGATTTTCACCCAAAGTGGGAAAATATGCTAATATTCTCACCTCGGCCTGCAGACCCACCCTTGGGGAAACGTTTCACCCCTAGTCCCGCCAACCTGATTCCTCGTCTAGGAAAAATTTCTCCCCGGAGCCCGCAGACCCACCCTTGGGGAAAATTTTCTCCCCTAGTCCTGCCGACCCAACTCCTCCTCCTGGAAACATTTCTTGCTGCGGCCCGTAGACCTGCCTCTAGGGAAATTTTTCTCCCCAAGGCTCGCTGGCCCGCTTTGGGAAAATTTTCCTCCCCAGGTTCGTCGACCCATAATTTTTGAAATACAGGGAGTTAGGAGGAATTCTTTATATCACTGGAAAGTTGAGAAAATTTCCTATCTAACGGGAATTTTTTTAGAACGTTTCAAGTGTGTTAATTTTGAGAAAAATTAGGTTAAATATCTTAATCCTGTTAGAGTGTGGGAGAGTGAAAAATTGCCCTCTTAAACCTAATGATTATTCTAACCCTAAGTTTTGACCCTTAAAATTTGATAATTGTTGTAATGGGAAAAATATGAGATAATATTTTTATTTGGCCTCTAAAACTTGCTTGTGACAACTGTTGTTTTGTAACCTAGTAGTAGACAATTTTATACAAAAAAATTATCCCATAATTATTTTGACTAATCCTAGGTTGTTCTTGAGTCTCTAGTGGGATGTTTTAGTGGGCGTTACACATGAAATCAGAGCGTGGGTTAAAAAGCTTGGACCCTTGGGAAAACTAGAAAACTTGGGACATGAACATTTAAACCTAGTACAATATTAACTTAGCACACTTTTTAAATATAGAGAAAAACTTGTGGGAAATTACATATTTAGTGGACATGGAAAACTAAATAAAACCTAGAATAGTGAACTAACTCTCACCTTGGTATGTCTAAAAGGCACGGACAAGACGAGGGGTATTTTCACATAGACCTAGACTTACCACCACTAGATCATGTTGTAGCAGCTATCCTACCAAAAATTTTATAAACAGTTTAGGATGTTAATGCCGCTCTATGCGGAGGGACCGTAGGAGAGAATTCAATCAGACATGATAGGGTAACATCCATAGAGGCTCATGGATCTCCTTAATATAGAAAGGAGCATAGAGGAGAGAACTCCCATAAGGAGTTAATCAGAGTAGAGTCACCGTAGAGGGGACAGGGAGGCCGAGTTTTAGGACACAGAGATAGGTCTCGGAGCCCTAGATAAAGATGTTTATGCAGAGAGGCCTAGGGGCTGCAAGACTACAGCGGTAAATCAAATCAAGGTGATGTTGAAGCTATGGCCAGCTCATTATTCTGGTTACATTGGTGGATTTTAGGAAGAGACCTGTTTGGTGAGCTTCAGTGGATGATTCAAGCTCTACCCTTGTTCTAGCTGCATGAAAGCTCATGTTGTGATCCATTTACTAAGGGATGGAGTAGGTGTTTGGTGGAGGATAGAGGAGCAGAAGCTCCATGTTGATTCTAAGATAGTTACCTGGGAGATTTTTAAGGAGGAGTTTAGGAGAAGATACTTATGTCATAGGTTCATACAACATAGGATTGATGAGTTTCAAGACCTCTGAAAGACATCTATTACAATGCCTGAGTATGAGAGTAGATTTATGGATCTACTCCAATATGTTGATTACATGGAGGATGAGAGGGTACATATCCACAAGTTCATCTAGGGCCTGAATCTGGACATTGGAGGTGCAGTTTCCATCCTTTGTCCACAGACATTGGCTAAGGCCATTGAGAAGGCCTATATAGCAGAGGAGACTTAGGGAAAGGCCCAGTAGGCTAGAGAAAAAGTCTAGAACTGTATAGAGTAGATGTAGGACAAGAGATTGAGGGGGTCATTACCTCCTCCATATGGTGGATAGTGTTCAATAGAGTCATCTTTCGGACCATAGGAAAAGCAACAGTAGTCTCGCCTACCATATAGACTTCCATGGAGATTTGATGCACAAAGGGGTTAGAGTATGGGGCCTCCGCCTAGAAGTCCCATTAGGACACATGGAGCACCTACATCTCAGTCAGTAGCAGCTCGCCAGCAGAGACCTCGCCAGTAGAGACCTCAACAATCTACAACCGGGTCATCAGGATCCACAACACACCCCTCTAGGGCACCAACTTGAGCTGTTACTCATGGAAGAGGATTGGGTGGTTGTTTTTGATGTGGTATTAATGGACACTTTTGGAGAGACTACCCACAGAACCTTAATAACAAGGGTAAGACAAAAATCTCAAAGCCTACTATTGGTGACATGGGATGTAGTCATAGGATGTACACAACAGTCAAAAACTGTTAGGTAGAGCATTAGAGTACAGTTATTGAGATTACAAGTAGAATTGGTGGTATTCCTACCTCCATTTTGTTTGATTCTGGTTCTTTTGATTCCTTTATTGCACCATCTTTAGTAGAGCGATGCAGGCTAGTGACAGTTAGGCTGGGTCATATTTTGGATGTTGAGATGGCTTCTGGAGACAATATCTCTCTAGAATCCTTAGTTAAGGAGTGTGTAGTGGATTTGGAACCTTTTAACACCACCTTGGATCTTCTATTCCTTCTATTGGGTGCTTATGGAGTCATCTTAGGCATGGAATGGTTATCTGCACACAGAGCTAGAGTGGATTTTTTCCACAAGATCATATCTTGTAAATATTATCTAGGAGATGAGGTAGTGATAGTGGGGGTTAGGAGACCTATTTCTATTCGCACCATCTCCGCTATATCACTTAGGTGGTGTGTGCGACAGGGTTGTTAGATGTTTGTTATCACAACTAGTGACCAATCATAGGATGGGTCTAGTGAATGATTGTTAGATAAACATCCCATTTTGAGAGATTTTTCCGATGTCTTTCTAGGAGAGCTACCGAGGTTACCGCCCCCATTGTTAGATAAATTTTCATATAGATCTAGTTTCGAGAGTATAGCCTATCTCACGAGCACCTTATTGGATGACTACCCCTAATCTTTGCGAGATCAAGTTGCAGCTTAAAGGCCTTCTAGATAAAGGCCTAATTCATCCTAGTGTATCCCCTTGGGGTGCACCAGTGATCTTTGTAAAGACTAAGGATGGATCCTTGTGGTTGTGTATTGATTACCACCAAATGAACAATGTAACGATCAAGAATCATATCCACTTCCGCGCATTGATGATTTTTTTGATCACATGAAGTGAGCCACAATTTTCTCTACGATAGAACTTAAGTCAAGCTACCATATACTGAGGATTTTAGAGGTGGATATTCATAAGACCGCCTTTCATATGAGATATGGCCTTTATGAGTTCACAGTGGTACCTTTTGGCTTGACCAACACCCCCATAGTGTTTATGAGTTTGATGAATGGGGTATTTACGACCTTCTTAGATCACTTCATGCTCATCTTCCTTGATGATATTTTGATTTACTCATGTACGCGAGAGGAGCATGAGGGGCACCTTCACCAGATTCTTCAGTGTCTTCACAAGCAGTAGCTTTACAGGAACTTGGAGAAGTGTGCATTCTTTCAGAAAGAGGTGTAATACTTGGGTCATATCATTTATGGGGAAGGTATTGCAGTCGATCCTTCCAATATTAGAGCTATTATGGATTGTCCAGCACCCACTACTATGAGTGAGGCACACAGCTTTATGGGATTAATAGGTTATTATAGGTGATTTCTTCATGACTTCTCTTAGATTGCACACTCCATCACTTCCCTTCAACAGAAAAGGAAGAATTTTTTTTTGTCAGACAGGTGCAAGTAGGCCTTCAGGACACTAAAGGAATGTCACGCTATAGCACCTATTCTTACAATTTCGGATCCATGGGGTAAGTTTTTCATATGCACGGATGCTTCTTTGGCAAGACTTGGAGGTGTATTGATACATAAGGGAAAAGTGAAGGCTTTTGAGTCTCACAAACTCAAATATTATGAGCCTAATTATCCAACTCATGATCTTGAGCTTGTGGTAGTTTTACATGCTTTGGTTTGATGGAGGCACTTTCTTCTTGATCAGAGATTCACACTCAGGACAGATCACTTGAGTCTTTATCACCTCTTCACGATGCCCAATCTCAACGCTCACCAATGGTGTTGGATGTAGTTACTTTGTGAGTATGATATGGAGATAGAGCATGTGAAAGGGAAGGAGAATGTGGTTACAAACACTCTTAGTAGACAGTGACATGTGGCTATGACCACCTCAGTGAGCATAGATTTGTAGAGCAGGATCCTATAGTAGCTTCCTCACGACAGCTTCTACATTACAACCAGAGCAAATATCGAGTCTCAGAAACCCCTTCAAGGGAATTTCTATAGTTTTTCTTTAGATGCAGATGGCCTTCTTAGGCATAGAGGTCAAATTTATGTTCCCAGAGATGGAGGCGTGAGGTAGGACATCTTGGCAGAGGCAGATCATGTACCCTATTCAGCCCATCCCGGGGTGAAGAAGATGCACGCCACCTTAAGACAATTGTTTATCTGGAGGGGAATTCATATATATGTGGCTCAGTTTGTGTCATGCTATTTAGAGTGCCAAAAAGTGAAGGCTGAGCATCAACATCCAGCTAGCCTTCTCTATCCTCATGCTATACTGGAATGGAAGTGGGACACCATTTCCATGGACTTCATTGCTAGGCTACCAATGTCGAGATACCACCACGACCCCATCATGGTCATGGTGGATAAATTGACAAAGGTGGCTCATTTTTCTTTGGTAAAGACCACTTATACAGCTAGTGCATTGGCACGAGTATATCTTGATGAGATTATTAGGCTGCATGAGATTTTGTAGAACATCATTTGTGACTGAAATCCTTTGTATACTTCCCATTTTTGGACCACCATTCAGTATGCCCTAAGGACGAGAATCAACTTCAGCATAGCATATCACCCTGAGATAGATGGCAAACTAAGCGAGTAAATTAGATCTTGGAGGACATTCCTAGGATGTATGTTATGGACCTGTAGTCCAGATGGAAGGAGTACTTGTACTTGGTGGAGTTTTCCTACAATAATAGTTTTCAGAGTTCTATAGGCATGGCTCCTTTTCAAGCCTTGTATGGAAGAGAGTGCAGGACACCTCTTAGCTGGGACAGGTTAGAGGACAGGGTTTCTCTTGGACTAGCTTTATTACAGGACATGGAGCAGTAGGTGGTTATGATCACACAAAGACTACAAGAGGCACAGGATAGGTAGAAGAAGTACGTAAACCAACATAGGACCGAGCATAGTTTTGATGTGGACATGAAGGGTTTTCTTCGTGTTAGGCCACACAATATCCCTATCTATTATGGAAAAGGCTCTAAGTTAGCTCCTAGATTCATGGGTCCTTTTGGGATATTGGAGCGTATCAACCCTTTTACCTACCATATAGCGTTTCCACCTAGCTTGTCTCACGTACATGATGTGTTTCATGTTTCAGCTCTTAGGAGATATGTTTTAGATCCTTCTCATGTGCTAGATTGGACATCATTGTAGGTGCAGGATCATGGGTAGGTGATGGTGGAGCCTGTTCACATTATAGATCACATGACTCTGGGCCTTCGAGGTAGAGAGATTGATCAAGTACAGGTGTAGTGTGACAGATATGATGAGATTGTAGCTACATGGGAGGATGGTACTTTGTTACAATTTCAGTTCCCACATCCATTCCAGTGACTTCGAGGAGGAAGTTGAGTCTAAGGGGAGGGGGATGTAGTGCTCACTTCCCTTCGACACCTTGTGATATTGATCCTGATACTGCTGACTGTATTATGGACATTGTTATAGTTTAATTTAGTATGATGTTAGATGTTACATCATGGTTTATTCTATACTTTGATTCATATATGGTGCATGATGATTATTAGAGACATTTTAGATATTGATGTTGATATATTGTTTGACATGGTTACATTATAGATGTTGTTCAGACTAGTGATATTTGGATATTTTGAGTAGACCTAAAAAATGAGAATTGAATTAAAATTGGCAATGATATAGTTGTGGATGAAATTGTAAGTGATACTTCTAAATTGTCTTGATGTTTGTTAGGATTCACATATATGTCGATGATCCTGAAAGTATATTTATATTCATTTGGATGTTCTAATATGCCCATGAGGCCAAGGGAGGTATTTGTATTTTTCAGGTTTAAAATATCACAAAAAGCATTGGGGGATTGGAGACCAACCACTTTGGAATTCGAGATGAATTCAACAAGGTCACCATGGCAACTGTATTGTTTGTGTGTGTTTGATTGTGCTAGGGATTCCCATGGGGGGGATCACCTTTAGATGCAACCAAGGGGTTGTATGTATTTTCTTTTATTTGGTCCCTTTTTTAATGTTTGCATGTGTTTATTTTGTGGTGCTTTGACCCCTTTTATTATTTATTATATGGTGTGTACTATTGTGAGTAATCTTGTTGTTAAGTTAATTAATTAAAATATGTCATAAGGAAGTAATTAATAGAGTTGTTGGCCTTTAATCAAAGTGTTGTAAAAATGTGTAAGTAATGTGTAAGGGGTATGTAAGTTGGTTTTGGAGTAAGAAACACTCCAAATTTCTTGGAAATTCGAGTTTTTCCTTGGAGTCTTATTTTGGAGGCTTGTGGGACAAGATAAACTTGTCCCATACCTCCTAAATTTGTTTACCAACCATACCTAATGTCGAAGAGTAAAATTTAGACTTTCATTATGCATTTTGTTAGTCAAGTTGAATGTTTTAATTATACTTATTGCTTGAAATTAATTTCATTTCTTTGGGGTATGGGCTTGATTTGAGTGTGTAAGTAAAACTGTCATATTATTCACCCACCTATTTATTATGTCTCGGAGATTGTAGTTGACTTGTGAGTTGGAGTTTAGGATGTGTGATGTGGCATCCTACATAGATCCAAATCATCCTCCTCTCTTCACCATTCTCTATATTTGATTTCATTTTATTTTTGGGGGTTACACTCTTTTGGTTTCTTCACTTTTACATACTTCTTTCGGGTGAATTCTTTTGTTGTTTTGAGCTCTTGCTTTTGGAGAAAGTTTGCAGAATTTTCATAGGCATGTGTTTCGTTGATCTTGGATTGTTTTCCATTAGAAATATTTCCGTTTGGAACATCGGAAAAACTCCATTATGGAGAGGTAAGAGATTTTCTCTTGAAATGCTATGCTTTTATTTGTGTAATTGTTATTGTGGTGAATTTTTTGGCATGTGTGTGGGTTGTTTGGGTAGATGGCCTAGGGATGGTGTAGGAGAAGACTATGGGGTATTTTTGTTAGAGGCATAAGTATTTTGGGGAGGTCTAACTGTGGAGGGAGTTGGGATTTTGGTTCCACCTTAAAAAAAAAATAGCTTGCATTTATTTACTCATTATGGGGTGCCATAAGAGGTTGGGGAGGCATAAGGAAATGTGAGGAATAAGGGGTTCTTAGGGGAGGAATAAGGGTATGTCAGGGATTTGAAATGATATATATATATATATATATATATTGGTGGTTTGGTCTTAGGTGGTGATACCCATTTCCCCTTTGGGAGGCATAAGCAACATCCCCCATAGTTTCTTTCTACTTTGGCTTGCATGGTGAAGCCTGAGTTTTGTTTTTTATGTTTTAATGTGGTTTTAAACTACATTCTGTTTTGGACTATATTTTAAATGAGAAATTTGTCTTGTGTTGTGGAAGTCCGTTGTCTCCATGTGTTGAAAAACATTTCTAATTGCAATATGGTTGGGGCTCAGGGGCCAATGAGGAAGGATGGGTTCTCCTTCTCATTGGATGTCTTGGCTAAGTGGAGAGCATTTCCTTTCCCCCTGTTCTATTGTGATCAAATTGGAAAATGATGAAAATTCATACTGCTGTTTTGGAGTTGTGAAAGAAGAAAGAGTTGGACTATCCTTTGTGAAACTTTGTTTCGTAAACCCTTTTTCCCACTTCAAGTGGATGACTGTAATAGTATTTGTATTGGACAGTATTTTTTTTGGTGATAAAATTCTATTTAAATGTAAAAGGACATACCTCATAATGTTATTCTGAGAAAGGAAAAGATGATTTGTATTATGTCTTTTGAAATGGAATGGAAAAAGATAAGGTTAACAGTCCTTGTTGAGATTATTCTTATTGTAACCCTTTCCCATTTGAAGTGGATAACCTGGTACATTAGTGGTGATGGAAATTTTTTTATTATTGGATATGAAAGTTGTAATTCAAATTGAGAAGGATTTATACTCTATTTTTTGGTTTTTTTTAAATGTGGAAGAAATTGTATTGTGTACATTGAAATTGAGGAGGAAGAAAGAGTTCTGATAGTCCCTTGTGAAATTTATTTTGTAACCCTTCCCACTTGGAGTGGATGATATTATATATTATTGTGTTGGAGAGACTACTCTATTTTAAATATGTAAGTTGTAATTGATTATGGAAGAATATATCTAGTATTTCGTTCTATGAACAGAAAAGACAGATATGCATTTGGTATGTTATATTTCGAAAACAAATGAGAAAGAATTTGTAAGAGATTCCTTTGAATTAATAGAAGCATTTTTCATTGTTCATATGATATTATTTCCATTGGAAATCTGTGTTTGATATATAGTAGGAATTATCTGTTGTAAAAGTGAAAAGGAAGCACGTATGAAGAAATATTGTACTAGTCTATCTCATTTGAAATGTTTAATTTTTTTTTTTGCATTCTTTTCTCTATCATTTGATTGAAGGAAAGAAAAATATTTAAAACTAGCTTGGAATAAATTCAAATTTATTATTGCATGAAAAAAGAGATAGTTTAATCTTTGTTCTTGAAGTGTATAAACCTCATTTCTACTTCACTATATACTTCACAAATTATTTTTTTATCAAATGTTCAAAAAAACCCTACCAATTTATAAGAGTTAAATGAAATATTCACTTGGACTTAATAAGATCAGAATGATCCCCAAACTAAACTAAAACACTGAATAAATTTTTAAAGAAACTTTCAAATCAAGTAAAGGCGAAATTGCAGGTTTTATGCTGTGCAAACATTTGTAATTTTTGAATGCAAACAAATCTAGAAAATTTTAACCTAGCAATCTATCCTAAAATTTTCCAAGTAAAATCCTCCATGCATGTTTGGCATGTTGAGAAGGAATTATGACAAATTCGAAAAAAAATTATAAGTTGAACAACTCAGTTCACATTTTAAGTGACATAAAGACGTTTTCTTTAAATCTACCCTTCAAAATTCATCAAAATTTAAATGTTAATCCTTCTGTGCAAAGAGGACTTTGAGATCTTTCCAAAAAGTCCTTGTTTGCAAAAAACTGAGTTCCCTATCAAAAGTTATGGCCTTCTGAAGTTTTTACTTTGTTTTGCTTCAAAAATAATCTAAAACTTCCTGCCGCTCCGCTAACCCGCAAGCCTTATTTTTGTCTCAAAATGATTTAAGTCCAAAAAAATTATTTAGAAATTTTTCCTCCGCAGCCCCACTGCCCCGCAGCTAATCCTTGATCGACACGTGGCTTCATTGTGCACCGACGGATGATTAGATCAATTTTAGCCCTTAGCGCTTTCTAAAATAAATTTGGAAAATTTGGTAATTTTGCTCCAAAGCCCCGCTGACCAGTAGCCAATTAGGTGTTTCCACGTGGCTTCACAAGGCATCGGCGGAGAAGTGGATCTTTTAAATCCTTAACGCTTCAGAAACATTTTGGGCAAAATTTACAAAATATCCCCGTCATCCTACCAATCTATAACCAATGGTTTGTTGACACGTGGCATCTTATCACATCGGCGGAGGCATGGGTGAATCTTACCTTTTTCACCCTTCTAGGTGATAAAATTCTTTTATGCCCACCACCCTGATTTCTCCATGTTGGCTTAGGAGGTGTCACATGTCCCTTGCAGACTTGCAAACTTGTGGGAGCGTCGATGAAAGGGTGGCTTTTCACCCCAAGCGGGAAAATATCCAAATATTCTCCCTACTGCCAGCAGACCTACCCCTGGGAAAAATGTTCTCCCCTAGTCCCACTGACCCGACTCCTCCTCTAAGAAAAATTTCTCCTCGCAACCCACAAACCCACCCCTAAGGAAAATTTTCTCTGTTAGGCTCGCTGGCTCGCCTTGGGAAAATTTTCCTCCCTAGGTCCGCCGACCCATAGCTTTTGAAATACAAGGAATTAGGAGGACTTATTTATATCACTAGAAAGGTGAGAAATTTTCCTATCTAACGGGAATGGTTTTAGAAGGTTTCAAGTGTGTTAATTTTGAGAAAATTTACGTTGAATCTCTTAAGCCTGTCAGAGGGTGGGAGAGTGAAAATTTTCCCTCTTAATCCTAATGATTATTCTAACCCTAATTTTTGACCATGTAAATTTAATAATTGTTGTAATGGGAAAACTATGAGCTAATATTTTTATTCAGCCTCTAAACCTTGTTTGTGGCAACTTTTTTTTGTAACCTAGTAGCAGACATTTTTATACAAAAAAAATTATCCCATAATTTTTCTGGCTAATCCTAGGTTGTTCTTGAGTCTCAAGTGGGTTGTTTTAGTGGGTGTTACAATTGATATGATATTCCAAATTTCAAACCCTAGCATTCATCCAATAAACCTTTTTTATGAGCCCCAGAAGGGTATTTTGACTATAATTTATTCTAGAGTTGGAAACAAATCCTAAAATTCTTTCCACAAGACGGTTTCCTTGTTCTCTAAAATATTTCCTAACTAGTAGCTTTTGAATTGGGTGTGAGAGCTCATTTCATGAAGAGATACCCTGGTAAAAACATTGGGAAAACTGAGTATCGACTCCATTAAAATAATAGTGAAGTTGTTAGGGTTTACACCCAAGCCAAATACCATTTTTTCTTCTTGTTATATATCTCTCCCAACCTTTCCCGAAATGAAACACCTTCCATAACCACTGATAACAAGGAATGAATTTAACTTAAGTAAAAACTATATAGTATAGTTTAGTTTGGGCATCAACTTAACATGCAACAAAAAGCATGACGGATGTTCCAACCTCAACCTTTCTAAAACATGCAATGGAACTCAAACCATGTGAATCATCTGTTAACATACCAAGAAATATTACAAAAAGGTCCTTCACAATCAGATTCCTTATCTTCCTAGTCAATATAAGTTTCTTTTGTGCATAAAAATAGAGCATAAGGGCATCATTCAAATAAAGATCATTAAAATGATGAATATGTTTTGTTTGTATAATCTACAAGACTCATTTCCAATCACATCAAAATTCATAAAATACATCTACGAGAGTAAAGTGTCCATCAAAATAGAGATATGAATATCATTTTACCAAAAATACTTGTCCTTTCTTCATTCCATTGTTATTCTCTTCCTCTCCACGAGGAATACTCCTCTCCTTGTAGGATAACTAACTAGTTTCATTCAAATTTTAAACTTCTTAATACACTTCACACACAAAACCTAGCTTATTCTTGACTCTCAATGACTCTTTACATGCTCATTATCATACTAGGAGGTATTTTCTTTACATTATTTTAGTCATTCATGACTTTGTCTCTCTCTCTCTCTCTCTCTCTCTCTCTCTCTCTCTCTCTCTCTCTCACACACACACTCTCTCTCTCTCTCTCTCTCACACACACACACACACACACACGTGTGTGTGTGTGTGTGTGTGTGTGTGTGTGTGTGTTGCTTCACACCTTACATGACTAGGCCCCCATACTAGAAAACAACATGACTCTTCCAAACTCACTCTTTTCTTTCACATACATGTCTTTACAAATTCAAATCTAGAAATGGAGGAAAACTTGCAATTTTGAACTAGTGATTCCTAGGCTATTGCATGCCCCATCTTCAGATTTCTGAACACACTAGAATTCTTATTACAATCATGAGAAATGGGAAAAATAATTTTTTTATGCTCTCTCCATCTGGGGATATTTAAATTTCTCCCAACAATTTTTCACTATTGACTTGCCCTTAAGAAGCCTAAAAAGATAATTTTGAGGGAAATAAGTTAATTAGAAGATTTTGGTTGATGAGAGCATATTTTTTAGATCTTATTGCTTGGTGTAGGCCTAAGAAACACGGTCTAGTGATTGCATTCTTACATTTCTAGGCTTTTAAACCAACAATCACATGTTTTAGCAAGGTTTTGAAAGGAAGTAAGTTGTTTTTACATGTTATTGACAAGTTTGAATAATTTCCTTGATTCTAACATTGAGGGATGGTTGTGTTTGATGATGCTTTGCATAATAAATTTTGGGTACTAATAGTTATGTACTTGAAACACTCTTTGTAGAAGAAAATGAATTGAATTGAAATCAAACTTAGAAGAAAGTAAATTTCAGGCAAGTAAATGTAACATATTCCAGTAATTATTTACAACATTGTCTTGGAATATTCGCAATCTCTATGAATCAAACTCACAAAAATATAATACATATATAGAAATTAGAATACAAAAAACAAGATTAATATATTTTATTCAAAGAACTTGAAATAAAAACAAACAATACATAGTAAAATATAATATAATGGATGATACAATCAATCTACTAATCCGAATGAGTGGGCCCTACCTAAACAAGACTAGATCAGGACTCCTTTCCTCCTTAAAACAAGTAATTTACTACAACTAGAATTATCTCATTGGAAATTATTTAATGGAATCATTAAAAAACTACCATACTCACATTTTCTAACCTATTATTTTACTCATGACTACTAAATATTGACTACTGACTCATGAGTCCTTTTCCAATCCAAACTATACTCTTTATATAGGTTATACAATTGTTTATTAAAATATTCCCTATAATCGAGTAGTTCCTAATGAATCATAAGGTTGTCCAAATATAATAAAATTTTAAGTTCTAATAATAAATTGTGGAAAAAAAGGAATGAGAGAATGTAATATTTATTTATCCATCCCTAGATTTTAGGAATTATTTAAGTTCGTTAATTTGTGTAAGGAACATTCAATTTCCAAAACCACCAACTCAAATTAAACAAATGTTAGAGGATCTGATGCTACATGAATTTCATCTAGTGGCTACAGGTTCTGTCTAGATGCTATAAGAACAATCTAGAAGATATGGGCTAGCTAACAAGTTGTAGAAGATATGGTATAAGATGCATCAAACATATTGAGTGTGTCTTCATTTGATTCCTACGAGTATCTCGAGTATGACATCATATTCATTCGTTAATAAATCACATAATAAAATTGTTAAATTACATTATTTTATTAAGAAATTACTATTTGTACCATAACCAAAGAATATATCCAACATGAATGGAAATGAGGATGAAATCATAATTTAGGATTATTTCAATATTCAAAGTGGAAAGACTTGTAGGATAATGATATATCATATGAGTGTTATTCATGGACTCATTGAATACCATGATGTATAATTACACCGAAGGCATGGCTAATGTGTACTTGATCCTGCACGAACACACTCTGCAGCTTTATGTGCTTGTCATCGTTGCCTCCTACCTAACCTGCCTTTAGGTGAGTGCGTACATGTTTTTGTTTGGTGATCTTCATGGCTACTTTTGGCTATAGGCTAATTTCCACCTATCAACCACCTCCTGCTTCTGTTCCCTGTCGGTGACATCCTCTGGTGTTGCGGTGGCTCTCCTGGTTAGGGTCTTTGTATATGGAATTTAATATTTTTTTTGTGATTCCGTTTGTGCCCTATGTTTTGCTGTCGACGTCCGCTGGCGCTCCTCCCTAGAAGTTTCGTCTGCAATGCCCGCACCAATTAAATATAGGTTTGTTTCGTCTCTCCATTTTTATCCACCTTGTCTGGTATAAAAATTGTTCAATACGGATCTGTAGTGCATGCAGAAAACCTTTTACAATCTACCTTCATTGTTTCTGGCCCTAGCGGTCCGCCCCTCCCGCTACAACCATCATACTTTGTTATAATTGGGGCATAAATTATAGGCTCTTTTTTTCCGAGGGATAGTGGCCATTGAAATGAAAATTACTAGGGCTTTGTTGGACATCAAAACACCGTGTGGTTCTTGCTTCCTGGAGCTTAACAAATCTTTGGTTTTCAAATGGGGCTTTCTCATCTGTAAGCCTGTAGAGATCTTGGTAAGATAAAATAAATATCAAGTACTCTCAGCTTCCTGTTTTGAAGGGATTTGTATTCCTTTAAGAAATCAGTTTATGGTGTGATATGCAATGCAATTGTGTTTATGGCACGGAAAAATATCTGGAACAACGATAATTTGGAAAGTAATTCATTAGTCGAGGCATTCATGGCCTCCTCCTCTTCGTCTTCCTCTGCCCCCAATTTAAGGATGGATCCGAATTTGACCCTAGAGACATTATAGCAGCACTTGCAAATTTTGGTCGAGACCGCCATCATCAGAATGTTGATAGATATTTAGGAATGGCAATGCCATTGAGCCTCTTATAGAATCTTAAGTTTACTAGGAACTGCCAACCGTCAAACAAGAATTGTGGCAATATTCATTTTTGAGGCATTTTGGCACCATCCTTAAACTTAATACCCTTACATGTTGAAGGAAGAAAGGCCAATTGGTGAAAACATTATATTGAATCTTTCCAATAATCAGAGCAAGAACAAATCCCATCCTTGAAATGGCAAACCAACTGTTATCTTTGACAACAATTTCTCACATAACAATTTTTGAAATAAGCTTTATGACAAAGTGACAATCAACACAAACATGACGAATCTTGATAATCTGCAGAGGTGGCCCAAGAGGTGTGATAATGAGTCCAAAGGAAAAGGATATCTTTTCACATACCCTGCAGCCTTCATCTGCACTTCAACCTGTCCAAAGCTACATAGAGCTCCTCTAGTTGTGGATGTGATTTGTCTCCAATAAGAAATCCATGTTTTATGTTCTTGACCTCAATCCAGCTACACCCAAGTTTCTTTTTTTATCCCTTTTATCGTTCATAACTGCTCTCACCCTTTCAACATCATCTCACCTGCCTGTTGCAGCATAAATGTTTGAAAGAAGAAAAAATACCCCATAGTGATGTGGTTCCGACTCCAATATCTTCTTTGTTGCGCGTTCACCAAGATGAAGGCTTCCACATCATCTAAGCATCCTGCCCTACTAATGAGGTCAACCAACATGCATAGTGTTATGGTCCTGGTACAATGCAATAATCTCAAAGCATTGAATTGAAATATTGTCATCCTTCATCAAAAACGCCAGAATGCCTACGTACAAAGAGTACACCGATAAAAGTAACTATATTTGGGTTCATTCCTGTGTGTAGAATTTCTTCAAATAATTCAACATCATCTTTGCTAAACCCATGTTGGGCGTAACCTGTAATCATTTCATTCCATGAAACTATATTTCTCCATGGAATTTTCTGAAACACATACCATGCATCATATACGCTACCACATTTTGCATACGACAGTTGGGCAACAACGGGACCATGATTTTTGTGTTTTGTGGAAAACAAATAGTCTTCAACTTGCCAAAATTAGGCTAACCTGTAGCCGCTTATATCAGGGCACCACCAGACTTGGAAACAATATTTTAGTACTTTCTTATACACGGTATTATAAGATCAATTCCTTTTTTGTTGTAAGATATTGAAAGATTTCCCATCAAAAGCAAGGCCTTTTGATTTTGGATCTAGGTATATTTGCAAAATTCAACGAATCCAGGTAAAAATACCCATATATTGGCATGTTTGTTTATATTATATGTTTTGGTGCTGATTCACTTGCCTGGTGATTAGATATGTTTTCACAAAGCTCCATTGAGATTTGAGTTGCTTCTGTTGTTATGCAATAGACACTTGAATTTCCTACCACAATTCCTCTTCCAAGCCTTCACCCAAAATGCATCTCTCCACTGATCATTGACAAAGGTCAATTCCCAAATCAAGTAATTTAATCCTTTATAGAAGTACACTGATTCATTTAGTTTGTTGTTTCAGGTTCATACTAGGGGACCAAAAAAGTTCATAATAGCAACATAACCTTGTTTCCTACCAGTGTTATTTCCTACCAATATGAACCAAATTCACCCAACAAAAATGTCTGTGCTGGTAGGGGAAACATTATTTGGAGGATAGGGATTTGTACTTGAAGATGCAATTGGCTTTTCTGTAAATGCGGATATTGACATACACACAGTTGTTGTTGCTTCCTTGCGCACTTCTCATTCCATCTTCTCACCTCAGAAACTTTTAGACATGCCAGACAATTGGAAAGCTCCACCTTTTCCAGAAGGTCCAGTGGATCTTTTCACTGGGATACTCTCTGCAGGCAACCACTTTGCAGAGCATATGGCTGTTAGAAAGAAATGGATGCAGTCTAAAAACCTCAGATCATCAAATATTGTGGCTCATTTCTTTTTTGCCTTGGTAAGTTTCAGTGGCAACTTTTTGCATGATAGTTGTGAGAAGATAAAATTAACTGAATCATACTTTTTAATACAATTAAAGAACTCAATGAAATTAACAGAAAATACTGTAATCAGGGTTTGAAATTTGTAATTAGGAAAAATTATCCCCTTAAAATGAGGAGCAGTACCAGTAACCAAGAGAAAATTGGGAATATCTAAAGTGTAACCATGCAGACAGTTAAAACTTGAAAAATAAGCTTCCAATTTTGGTCATTTTATATTGGTTAGAAAAATATTGTATAAAAATTATTCCTCTATGGAATGGATGGTTTTTGACTATGCAATTATCATAGAGACCAAAGGCTAATTTTCTTCTAATTTATTTTCACCATTACAGAATGCACGGAAAGAGATTACCATACAATTAAAGAAGGAAGCAAATTTCTATGATGATATTATAATTGTGCCATTCATGGATAACTATGAACTTGTGGTTTTGAATACTATCGCAATATGTGAATATGGGGTTAGTAATCTAACAATTTGCACTTTATTGTGTACTGCAAAGTGGTTCATATTGCCATGTCTGTTCAAAGATGTTGTTGTTCGTTTCCTTTTGCTTCAAGGTTGTTTATGATGAACGACTATTTTCCATCTCTTATTCCTTTATTTTTTTGTAAATTTTTGTAATTTAAATATTATATTGCCTCCAGGTTCATAATTTATCTGCCAAATACATTATGAAATGTAATGATGACAACTTTGAGAGAGTGGATTCTGTGCTAAAGGAAGTTAAAAAATTATCCCATGGACAAGATGTTTACATTGGCAATCTAAACTACTATCACAAGCCTCTTCGCATGGGGAAATACGCTGTCACATATGAGGTATAAACAAGTTTTTGAATAATAATTTTTCGTTTATAAAATGATTTCTAAATACCAAGGCATTGTGAAAGTAGTTTCTCCAAACTTTGCTTGAACAATTGAAGACTTATGTTTTACAGTTCTGAAGCTTAGAGAATATATAATTCTATTATTCTCCAATGTTGAGATTAGTGCGGTGTTGTTCAAGTCGCTATTGGTTGCTTTAAGTCCTTTTTTTAGTTCACTCATGAAGCCTAAGTTTTCATTGTAGAAAAGGACTAAATTTAACTTTTTTGTCAATATTGCTTGATTTCTTACACGAATGGCCAGAAGAAGACTACCCACCTTATGCAAATGGACCTGGATATATCATATCAAATAACATAGCAAATTCTATTGTATCTCAGCATAATAATAAGACATTGAGGGTAAACTTTGCATGAAAATTGCCTTAATCTATTTGTGGTATCCCTATGTTGTGTTTTAGTCTTAGTTACGTTTCTGTGCATTCTTCCTGGTCTGACCACAATTTTTTTCATGCAGTTGTTCTAGATGGAAGATGTAAGCATGGGGATGTGGGTAGAACAGTTTTATGCTTCAACTCCGGTTCAGTATTCACATGATTGGAAATTTTGCTAGTTTGGGTGTGTGGAGAATTATATCATTGCACATTACCAGTTTCCAAGACAGATGTTCTGCATGTGAGACAAACTTTCTAAAGGAAAGGCTCAGTGCTTTAATATGAGGTAGAAAGATTTTGTAGCTAGAAGATTGATGTTTGTCACATTATCTTAAAGGTGGCTTCATCTTCACTCGGGAACTGCTAACTGCTAACTGTTATTTCTTATGATGCATTTTTTGATTATTTTTGTGTCCTGAAGCTGCATTCAACAAATTAACATGTGAGTGGCAATATAGAAATACTACATCCCAGTTGACAAAATTGATATTTATTGATCAGATTGTGGCTTCAGGATACAACTAACTTTTGACCAGATGTTGTCTGTGTAGATAACTGGATATCATGACCTTTGTTTTCATTCTTCCCTTTCCAGGAGCTGGAACAGTATTATCACATTTATTATTGTCTTTTCCTTATTGTATATGGCACTTCCATTTACGCGTATCAATTAAACTTTAAGATTTGGAGAAGGGTAATAATACTTGTATGCCTTTATTGCAGAATTTTCTTGAAATTAGGGCAGAAATATTTATGAGTTTGAATATTAAAATTCTTTATTTAGATTTAAATTTTGTTTCTAAAGCATGGATGCTTATTTTGACAAGATGTCAAGATTTTAGATTTATGAGATGGGATTGAGTATAAATACAATTTGGTATGTATGTATCACAAATGGAACCATCCACACCCTATAAATAGTAAAATATGAAATTTTGAGATGAGATTAAAGGTGCTTAACTAAAGAAATGCTTGAATGGTCATAATAGATCAGTATTCAAATTACATAAGACGTGTTTGATCAAGTGATGGAAAAAATGAAAGATATAATTAAACTTCGGCATACAAAAATTACAGATGAGAAGTGGAGACAGGCTGGTGTTTTTTGGGTTACATTTATAATGCCATATGCAACCAGTATTGGCCAGTTACAAATAACTTGTTATTGGACAGTTACAACTTACAAAGAACTTGATATTGAACAGTTGCAACATACAAATAACTTGATGGGATCCAGGTTGCTCGAAGTATTTATACATTTTCAAGGATTTTTTCTACTTGATGCCAACTTTCTGGCATTAACATTACAACACATTGTCTTTTTCTTCAATTATCATATGCCTCTGTTGATTGTCTTGCTTACATAGGTGTTCCCTTCTTCTGCAATTTTCCTATTCTTCACCACTACTACCATATCTGCATCTTTAATTGTGGAAAGACGGTGTGCAGAAACAATAGTAGACATGTTTACCTTCAGACGGTCCACTATATCTTGAACTATATATGCACTCTGATTCAGTATCTAGGGCACTGGTAGCTTCATCCAAGAGAAGTATCCTGGAATCTTTTAGTATTGTTCTTGTGATTGTAATACGTTACTTTTGGCCCCTAGATAATTGTATCCATTGCTTGTAAAAAAGGTTGTGGATAATATTCGTGTAATTGAAAACAATTGGGATGATACCCTTTTTCCCCATTTACATGAAACAATTTCAAACTTGCATTTGCTTGACATTTCTTACGGGGACCATCAATCATTGCATTATGAAGTTCTTCGTTTATGGTGGAATCCTTTAAAAAAAGATTTTTAGAAATGGGTTTTTAGCTTCCTTAGCGTATCTTTTTACTAGCACATTTAAATGAACGATATATTTAGGCCTCTATCAGAGAAGAGAGCTATGATTCTCAAAACATGGTATTCGTACCTCACCCTGCAAATACATATTTCTACATTTAGTTGCAATATAAGAATAGATGTACATGTTGCCTTCTTGTCCCACTTTTATAATAGATTTTTCATTCTAAACTAAGAAACTTTACTTGCTTGACAACAAGCTGAACTGTTGCTGCCATCCATCCATCATCTATGACAAACTGACCATAAATTTCTCAGCACATTTTAGCTCTGGAAGAAAAAATCTCCAAATGGGAAGGGAAAACCACACTATTAACCCCCTTGTGGATATTATGCACTCCAGTAATAGCTCTAGCTCTTTCATACTCATCTTTAAATAACAATATATAGGTAGCCTCAATTTTAGGCTCGATAATACTAAAAGAAACAATAACCAGATCGTGCCAAGCCAAGAACACAGACGCTAATAAAACATCACGATCAATAAGATGAAAGTAATTCGCCAGAATAACTTTACATAAACCTTCGCAAACAAATGAGCAGTAATGTCATATATTATTATGGAACTCAAAGAAATAAAATGGGAATGGGCCTTGCTTATATAGGCAAGGAATAACAATCTAAGAACCAGTCAAGGTCGTAGATCAAGCCATAAATCATTGAAAGAACGAGTCAAGTCCATAGATTTATGAGAGAACTAGATAGCAAAGAACTCCATCCTAAATGTGTTAACGAATGAAGTGGATGTGTATCTCAATATGCTTGGTACACTGGTGCTCAACTAGGTTGCGATAAATGTGAATTGCACTTTGGTTGTCACACAAAATTACAGTCGGTGAATCCTGTGGGAATCCAAACTCTGTCAATAACAGGTGAAGCCAAATAATCTGCTGACTCAATGTAACTGTTGCCCTTTACTCTGCCTTTGAATATGAAAGTGCAATAGCCTGTTGCTTTTTGCATGCCCAAATAACTGGAAAAGAACCAAGATAGAAAAGATAGCCAGAATTGGAACACATGTCATCAATAGAACCTGCGCAATCTGAATCTGTATACCCAACCAATTGAGTATAGCCCCTAGTGTAGTGTAGACCAAAGTGGGAAGTGTCATGCAAATAGCACAAAATCCTTTTAGCAACCTGCCAGTGACTACTATGAGGAGAATGTGCAAACCGAGATAAAATCCCTACTACAAATGAAATATCAGGGCGAGTATGGGTCAAGTACATGAGACTCCCAACCAACTGCCTATACAATGTAGGATCACAAAGTGGTGTGGTACATGTGGATGTAAGAGTAACTCCATACTGAAAAGGAGATGGCCATGGTTTGCAATTAGCCATATCAAAGTGCTCCTAATTAAATAGCACTCCTCTAGCTGTTACAAATTTGGGATTTAAATTGTCAACTAGACATTCAACTGTCACAATTTCATTGTTTCAAACTCAATCTCACAACATTATATACACACAGTCGGTTGTAAGAGGGGCTACACACTCTCCTTACTCTTAATATTCCTCATGTAGGATCGTCTATATATTTTTGAAGGCACTTGACCTGTTTGAAAGAATCCCTCAAACATATGTAGTTTCATGGAATACGATGATTGTAGGCTTTGCACAAAACAGTGTTCATGATGATAGTTTAAGGATTTTCAAATAAATGCCTCCACCAAATGTTATCTCATGCCATGCTATGGGTGTAAGATATGGTTTTGTTGAAAACGCTTTGGAAGCATTTATGAAAATGCAAATTACACGCATAAAGCCAAACTCAACAACCTTTGCCAACATCCTCACAGCCTGTGCTAAAATGAGACATTTAGGATAGGGTATGGATATCCATCCAAGTATAATCAAAAATCTATTTTATTCAAATGTCATAGTTGTAAATGCCCTAATAGACACATATGTAAAATGTGGAAGCATATAAAAGGCACGTCAACTATTTGATAAAATGCCTCAAAGAGATGTGGTCTCATAGATAGTAGTAAAGGAGGATATGTACAAAATGGGTTTGTTAAAAAATTCTTGGAAACCTCTAATAAAATACGATTGTCAAATGTAAAACCAGTCTCCACAACCTTTTTCAACATCCTCCTAGCCTATAGAAAAATGTGAGCATTAACACAGCGTATGGACATCCATTGTATTAATGAAAAATAGAGGAATAAAAAAGATACCTGGCTGTAGTTGGATTGAAATCCCTAAAAAGGGTTTGTTTGGCATTAATGCAGTCAACTTTGGAAATGAAAGGTCTTAGATTTACTGTTAATGGAGAAGGTGAGCTTTGAATCTACTGTATTTTACTAAAGCATGATAAAAAAACCCTAACTTTATCAAGGGGAATATCCTTAACGACAACAGAAATTACATATCAGAAAATGGTGAATGTAAATTTTCTACCTAATTATCAACATGTATTTTATTCCTATATTATAGAACTCTTAATTATACACACGTATAAAACCAATAAGAATTATTTAGTTGGATTGTGCATCTACCAATTTCAACTATTTTAAAGTATTTAAAACCTTATCACCTTGACTATTTAGAGAATGAATTACATAATCATGTTTCATTTCACATATTCCACTTCCAATACAAAATTTATTGTTGCTCATTGAATTATAAGGCATGTGGAAACTAGTACAACCCCAATTTCATGACTGTCTAAAATGTAATGTAAGTTTTTATTGAACTTACCTTTAGTCTATAAGTTCCTGAAAACTAAATTAAAATATAATTATAAAGTTTAGAGATGTCTACATTCCTTTTACATAAAAAAAAATTGTGGACATCAGTAACTGGTTGGACAAATGATTGTCATAGTTGACTTCAATAGATAGTAAATCCACTTCTGCACACAATTTCCTATTAAGAAAATGTGTTAATAAATGTAATTTCATGCCTTATGTAAAAAGAGCTAACTGTATGCAAGTAAAGATAAAGGTTTATTTTTTTGTACCCCTAGAAGAACACAATAAAAACTGGAAACATATGCTCTAATATGATGTATGTAGAAATGTTCTTATTTGTAATGAAACCTTGTCTCTCTTCAATAAAAAAACACCCATTTAATCTATAACAAAGATATGTACTACTCAAACAAATACCAGTTTATTGAAGAACCCGTAGACCATTCACCCATTCAAATTTACGAAGTTATGCCTCTAATACATTGTTTATCCACCTCTTTGTAGGCACTACGAAGATGATGAACAGATTTGATGCTGTAGAGAACCGTATTCGAATTGACTGTACCCTTATACAAAAAATACTATTTGAATACGCACAAGAACACAATATGGACACCACACCTGTAGACAGTGATATAATCTATCCAACGCTAGGTACACATGAAAAATTAGAACAATAAAAAAGACACTGTAACAATCAACCATTTCTAGCGAAGATACCATTGAGATCCTTACGGAACAAAATTTACACATAATATAATAAACCCCACTCCCCTATAACGAGCAAGCACCAATGTAAGACACTTCCAGCATCCACATGTACATACCACAAACTGTACAACAAATACCAGAAAAGAAAAGAAGATAGCCAATAGTAAAATTCCCCATATTTCAACTTGCATTCGCCTAATGTACCAAATAAATATGTGCGTGCAAATAGGTGATTCAACATTTTAAAAAAAAAAATTACAACCATAAACCGTGAAACCTATTAATCTATTTCACAACCCTTCAGCTATTACATTTTATAGACTATAAATCAATTTTTTGATCCAATTCAAAACATATTTTTAATCATTTCTAAACTTTCCTATATCATTGCTTTTATTATTCATCACGAAAATGATGCACAACCACCAAAGAATAATAACTTAGTTTCAGGAATTTAATTTTACCGAAAAAAAACTTCAGCACAATATAAAAAACAACTTTTCGACGCATTTAAAGAACCGTTTCTAAGCTTCTAGAGCCTTGATACTAAGCTCTACCTTACTCAATGCGTTTCTAGAGAACCACGCTATCTAAAAACATAATATACTAAAAACAAAAAAAAATGTAGAAAAGTTAGCCATAACAAGATGGTTAGACTATTAATAGTTCTTCATCTCCTACAATATTGGAACTTACAAGTTTTTCTTGAATTTACAAGAAACCTCATATTCAAATTCTTATGCAAGTTATGCAGATGCAAATTTAATGGTGCACATCTTCAAAGTGTTTTCCTATGAATTTTTTAATTTACCTATATAGAACAACAAAATACACCAGCCTTATGTACAAATGAAACCTCCCCACCAAAACATACACACAAACCAAACAAAAAAAAATACCACCTTCTACACACTTACGGCATAATCTTGCTCCACAGGGATTGACCACCACTATATAATTTCAATTGGGACTATTATACGTCTACCACTATACATGAATATCCTAAGTTAACAGCAGAAGGGTTACATAAAGCAACCATTTTGAAGAAAATCATGTGTTGATGAGAATTATGTTCATTTTTTCAAATCTTTAAGATTAAAAATGTAACGTGCATAAGTAATCATTTCAACACATCGTAATGAGGTTCATAAACTAAATAATATCCCATAATATCCTAAACCATAAAAAATGCTAACAATTCAAACTAGGTCTAAGAACTTTGGTAACATAAGAAAGCTTAATTCAAAATAACCAAAAAGAGTAATAATAGGTGCATAACCATAGCTTGAACATTCACTTTTATATTTGGTCTTAAATTTGTGTGTCCTTTACAATTACGTATAACATTTTATTTTTCAAAGATATGGAAGATTTTGGAGCCCATTTTATTTTCCTACTAGTATATTTTCTTAAGCTTTTCACCTTAGTGTAACTAGATTGCTACAATTTATCACCATTCATTGTGAAATTTGTGAGGAAAGTAACAAAGATATTATCTATTGTGATATGGTAAAACTGTGAAATAAAAGCCTTTAAAATTGATATCGCTTGCATTTTTAAAATAAATTATTAATATATTCTAATATTTATTTCATTTTCATTTTGAATGATATTCCTCTCTGCCAATGGTTTTTTTAAAAGAAAAAGTATTATACATGTGATGAAGTTTTAATAAATAACCTTGTAAATAATTGAATACTTGTGGAAGGTGACTCGTAAAACCTAGCATTTAGAGATACTATAACTAACAATCCCACCGGAGTGGTGCAATGAAGATGTCGAAAGGGAGGGAGTTAAAGAAGTTAAAGTTGAAGCAAGGAAAGGGGAATAGTTATAGCGAGCTGTAGGATGATTACGAATGAGGTAGATGGAGGCAAAATGTAGGAAATGGGATGTCCTCTGAGGCATATATTATTTTTATACGGACCATAGATGTCACAAGGGGGTGTAATCAGTGGAAGGTGTATTTATGACATTGCTTGGATTTCCAAATTGTTTCCATGGACCTCGTCTCTTCTTTCTCTTTTGATATAAGCTACGAATATTTCAATGGAAAATGAGGTGAAGTGATATCACTCTTTCTCCATATACTCAATGCACATCTATCTCGTAAGATCATAGAACTCATCATCACCATAGCCGTAGTCTACAACCGCACAGAAAAACAAATTACCATTTCTAATCATGCTTCTAACTTTAAAATCTTGTGCATTCCTAATATCAATATCAAATTATACCCATAATCAACTTCGCCCAATTCCACACTACAAACCCCAATAATATTAGCATTTCAGTATGGTCAAATTCAAATGTTTCCTATAGTGGTCGTGTTGGTTTCAGAAATATTGGGTGTGTTTGCACAATCTTTATAGTTGTAACACTTAGTGAAACCCTTTTTGTCACGGAATTTTATTTGATAACATTATCAGAGGAATTGATACAGAAATCTGAGCGCAAATGTGTAAAGGATGACCTAGACAGATCACAATATTTCAGTGTAGAGGATGGCAGACCTCGTCGGAATTTCCATTTCGAGTGCTATATTTAGTGCATGTTCTGGGCACTTTATACACAACAGTAGGCATGAGTGTGAATCCTCTAATCCGAGGGCAGTGCAATGAATGGAAAGCTAGAAAAAAAGAAGTGTAACACACCAAAAATACCAACACAATGACAACACAGTGAAATACAGGATAATTTTTTTTTGACTGAACTTGCCTGACACATAACATGACGCAACAAGTCGTCACCAAGGATACAACTAACACTGTGAACAACCTGATACAAGGATGACCATAAAGGCAGCGGAAGGAAACGTTCACACCTATCAAGGACAATCTACTTTCTCTCTTTTGACAAACAAACATGGAGTCCAACCACAAAACACACTTACAGTTAGGCATCCACCCATGAGGAATTTCTTGTTAAATTTTCTGTGTTTAAAGAGTCTCTTAATTCTTAACTTACGTTCTTATATAAAATTTCATGTAACGATTCACACATTCTTTTCACAAGGAAGAACTTCTTTCTTTTCAACTATTTGACTAAATAAATTAAGGCCAAGCTTTCTAAACTAGGATCATCAATTTGATGTCCAAATCTTTCTTATTCATTTGATTTTAGAACATTTTCCATTTCTTACAAGGTTAATTAATCTTACTCAAGCCACTAACACATGTTCCACAACTCTATTGCACATGTGAAGGCATAAGCTCCGATTGAGTGAAAAAAAGTACCGCTTAGGGTTCATAACAAATAGCCTTCTTGTTTAAGATTAAATTTTGACCTTGCTTAAGAAATATCACCATGAATCAAGGCAAGGGTTAACAGAACAGGACAACAGAATTTAGCTTCAGGGTCACATTGTTTACTATCAGTCTTTATTGAGGTTAAGAGTTTTATCAAGATTGGTTAAATGTTCCATCTAGACTTTACTTCATTAAGTTTGACAAAGGAGAACATTTCAAACGATAGAGAGATATTTAAAGTTTAAATAATCAATTTCCCTCCTACTTATTAAATCTATCATCTTCTAAAATCTAACCATTGATTTCACCATGGAGATCATTTAAGGTTTCACCATAAAAGGATAATGTTTATTAGTTTAATTTTAATAAGGACTATCCAGCTCACTTCATAGTGCTTACAAACTCATTGCTACTAAGCCTTAGGAGGATTTACAACTCAACATTTTAACTCAAGAGCATATTTTACAGTACTCGTTTACGAAAACAAAACAAGGTTATATCAATTCATTCCAACATGATGCACAAATCAAAGGGACATACTATCTCTATTGAACCATGACTAGGGAGCAAGAGAGTAATAACATGGGACAAGCCCCACTACTATACTAAGGGTTAAAATTCACTAGAATATCCCATAACCAAGTGGTAGTCAAATTTCGTCATTCACATGATAACCAAACAAACCAAAGTTTCAACAGTTACAACAACAATACTCTACAATACATTACTAGGCACTGACCCTTCTTCTAAAATGTCCAAAGGCCCTTTCCAAATTTTATAACATAATACACATTCGTACAAAGGAACATTATAACCAATATTGATGCAATAATCTACAAGTCTTTCCATCATCTAACCATGTAAGCCATCTGCAACAATTAATAACCCGAGTCAGTTCGTGAGAACTGAGCAAGATAAGACTATACATAGCAACAATAAGCTACTAGCTAATAATACCATAAAAGGAAACATTCTAATTCAGGAAATGGATCAAAGTTCTAACCTCTAACAACCTTTTGAAACAAGATGTAATTTTAAACATATCAACTAAGAAGAAAACCATAAGTTTTAGTTATGAATATACCTCTAAAACTACAAAAGTTTGACAACCAAATCGCAAGACTATGAAATTTAAATGATTACACACAAGAGTTGAGAGTATTAGGATTTCAATCAATATAATCCCATAGATTACGTGATTGAAATCTAAAGTGTAACCCATCAATCCACACATTCTCAGGTGAAGTGAAGACAAAAGATAAAAAACCAGAACCCGACCTTAGCTGCCAAAAAGAATATAGTTTTGAATCATTCCGTTAGGGCATAGGCCTAATAGGCTAAAACGAAAACAACGAGGGTAAAAACAAAGTTCCATCATGTAATCAAAAAGGTTTAAAGGATGAAAAACTTATATTCAAACCCACAACCATTATATCTTAGGTAATAAGCGACTTCATAGCTAATAAGGATGAGTGGAAAAGACGGTAAGAATGTCTGGAATAGGTATTGCCTAACAGCTTACCTATTGAACATAACCAGGGCCGGAATAGCGACAAGCCTCATTAATACCCAAGTTGAGTAGGCAACCTAGCATTCTAAACACATCCTTGCAATTTTCATAATACCTTAGATTTATAATCCTCCCGTTTTAGAGGAACATAGCCATGAATCTAGACTTGGTTGAAATTTCGACATCAACTCACTTCCTAATATCATAAACGATGTATACAAGGAAAAGGTCTTCCAACTCTCCTTAATTTACATCTCATCACTAAGTTTATGGTAACCTATGCAGAGATTATACACATAATATACCATTGAAGATAGATATCCTCTAATAACGAACTTCTATAACGTGTAATCACAATTGTTACTTTCGACACATAAACAAACTATTCCATAACTTCTTTTCCCTTTTTGACAACAAAATATATTCACGACCTTCCATCACAATCATTCTAAATTTGCAATGAAAGGTCACTCATCAAGAAGGAAGTACAAAACATGTTTGACTAAATTAAGAAACTTCATGTTACCTTAAGCAGTTGATGAAAACCTTAACTTTTACGAACTGTGAAAGATATTACCTTACTCCATCAAGGCATTATGTCTAATACATGATTAAATCGATCACACAAGGAATCATCAAACATAATGTATCTTAACACCATAAAGGTCATTAATGTTATTGAGTTAGAAAATGATACACTCGAGGGATTAAAGGTTTATGGCATACCAATATTCAAAAATAAATCATGCTTTAATTCATTTAATTAGACACTTCTATCTTATGATGAAAACATTACATGAAATTATCTAAAGAGATGGATAGGAACTAATTCCATGCATTTTCCGCTGAGGTAGAAAGAGAGATTTTTAGCTAGCCTTAGGGGCTTGTACATTGTAAGCCTTCACATTTGACATTGGTGGTTGTCGAGTCTAAATTTACACCCTCCAGTAGTATTTTCTTAAAAATATTTCAATATTTTTAGTAGAACAATTTGAGCATATCCTACAATCCATTGTTGTCCCTGAAACTTTGTTTACGTTATTTATACAAATGGTTTGAATGCCTTGTCCATTCTTTCAAATTTTTCATGCATATCTGTCATGATAATTACAACTACAACATCTGACATAATTTCTCTATCCTTTTATGCTTTGATGGATGTCCATTCCATGTTCTAAAACTCCCATTTTTCACAGGCTAGCAGTACTCTGGAAAATGTAAATTGATTGAGTTGGAAACCTGTTTCATGCACACGGTGAAATAGTGGGACTGCCTCGTGAGGACACCCATACCTTTTGTACGCTGTAATAATCATATTCCATGAGTTACCTTCTCATTTTTCATTTTCTCAAACATTGCACGGGCATCCACCAAACTTCCACACTTGGCATACATGGAAATAAGGTTACTTATGAGTAGTGGATGTCAATGACACAATCACTCTGTGTGTTCAATGGTGATGTGAATGACACAATGCCTGCAAACAACTTGAGATGTTGTATACATGATATGGAAAATATTAGAATGCATGGAGATTCATTGTGGGGTATGGCATGGAGCAGGGGGTTTTGAAGGCGTTTCCGAGTGGGAAGATTTTAACAAACATAATTAAATGAACGTGTTGAGGTGGGGGGTCTGTTAGATACCAGAAATAATGTCTGCGTTGGAGGGTTAACTGAGAATGGCATGGGAGAGACAACATGCCCCATTAGTTGGGTGATACGGTGTCAACTGCCATGTTGGCAGTCTACACTGAACGTACGGGCAAAATAGGTTCAACGAAGTTTCAGTAGAGCGTGATTTGGATTTATCCATTCAACTACGGATGACCAATAAAGTACATTTTTGTTTCTTCACTTAGAAGTTGTTTTGCATTATGTATTTCGAGTTATAAATTGTCTACTTTTAAAATCGAGCTCCACGTTCATCCTCCTTTTTTTCTTTTTTCTTTTTTTTTTAAGACTATTCACCCGTTTAAAATAGAGTTTTTGTTGATAAAATATCTTAATTTGCGAGTGATCGTGAAAGTAAAAATTAAAGGTCAAATTGTTTCAAATGAATCTAGGCTCCAACAGACACCAAGTTAGAGATATTATGGGTGTATGACAAAAAGTTGTTGTTAATGGTTAATTGAAAGCACGTGGAGTGTGGAATTTTGCAATTACAAGATGAAGGCTTGCTTCAAAATGGTGCTCACTTGGTAGATATTCTCCTCCAATGGGTATGGATAAATCCATGTGTTGAAGTTTGGTGTTCTAAATGTTTTGATGGCCTGCTACAATATCATAAGAAAAACAAACGAAGTTAAAACTCTACTATATGAAATGTCACTATACTAGTTAAATATGGATTATTCATCTTTGATCTAAAAAATATCATATGTTGAAGTGCATTGTTCCTACTAGAGCTTCTGTTAGAGCCTTGGCATTTAATATGCAATTCTCCATTATCATCATGTATTTCAGTGTTAATTTTTTAAAAATCCATTACATTTAATGTAGTTTAATGAATATGAATATGGGCTAAACATGAGAATTTTTTAGAATTTATAGACCTCAAAACCTAGGCGAATAAGTTGCTAGTATTGGGAAATGATCTAGTTTATACTTTCTAATGTGTACACAATACCTTAGACTGGAAATTATATACCCATTAGCTTGGAATGGTGGGTGATATAAAAACGCTTGTAATTTCCACGTGTATTTATCCAATCTCCCAGCTCTGTGCTAAATACAAAAATGGTGTTTTTGAAACAACGTATAGAATCATGCATCAATAGTAGAAGTTATATTGCTTTCAAATCCCAAACCAAAACTTTCCTTATCGTGTAGTTTTTTGAACTCTAAAATCTTTGGTTGCACACTTAGTTTTACCCTCAGAGGGTTCTTCACACTTACTCGATACTATATAGTACACTGCATGACCTTCTACACTGACATTAGTCAATGTTCTCCTCTTTTCTTGAATGCACTTATTCCCATAGCTGAACAACATAGAGACTGATATCTATATGAAAATTATGAAAATCAAAAATGTAAAATAAACGTCATTTACAAGATAATATTAATTGTACACAAAAAAAAATCTTCACGGGGTGACCGTCAAGTCGAAACTAAATGACGACACACAAAATAGCCTACTCTTACATAAAGTATCCCACACAGAGGTAGGTGAATCAAATTCGCCCTGAAATAGAAAATGAAGTTGGCACGGTTTATGGAGACTGATGTCGTCATGTGGGGAATGAAAGCGTAGGCGGTGTTCTTATGGACACCACCAATGTTCCACACCAATGGTTGGTGTTTCCCATGGGCAATCGCTACTGTGGGAGGCACTAATTATTGGTTTATTATTGGTTCACTCATATGTAGATTCAGGCAAGTGGTTTATTATTGTAATTTAAGACAATTTGTATTCTTGCAGTTTCATAGGTATTTTCTAAAAATAACATGCATAACCATCCTAGTGGATTAAAAAATGTTGTGAACATTAGGCCATATTCAATAGCTAACTAGCCAATTGTGTGCACATGATTTACATGACATTATCGCTACTCAACGTATTTGAGATCATGGCCTTGTAAGAATTTGACGATGTCGGGCCTATCAAAGTTTAAAACTCCCACATCTTTTGAGGTGGGAAATGAAGGGTTAGTGCTCGCTTGGATGTGTAAAACCAATAGATTACTGAGGCACTTCCGACCACTTCCATTTTGATGTTGAGATGTGAAAATGGGGGTGAAATTGGAAGCCATCCTTTAAGCCTTTGCTTTGGTGAAATTAACACATGTATTGAAGCTAACCTCCATGGAAACATTATAAGTTAGGGTATCTACAAAATATTATAACATTAGCTATAAAAATGCTAGCATGAGGAATTGTTCCTTTGTTTTTAAACCACTTTTGTTCGGTATTCAAAGCCCATAGAGGGTGATTTAGGAGGAGTTGCGAGATTGGTATGTGTAATAATACCACATGTGTTTCCAAATTGGGGGTGACAATCACTAATCCAAACACTCGTCAAACAATTGAGTTGTTTTGATTTAGCACAAATGGTTGATGGTGTCTAACGTGATCTCAATTGTTTGTGACGTAAATATGGACAGTATATTGTATGACCTATTTTAACTCGGAACATCCACATTTGAATGCTCCACATCGTCCCATTAGCCACTGATCTCCCCTCAACGTAACATCTCCACCCTTGTACTTCTCCTCCCACAATCTCCTTCTCCATTGCCCCAATCCCTCTTGCAATGTTTAGCTTCATTGAGTTTGTGTTCTTCAGCACATCCCTTTCAATGTCTCGAGTGCTCTCATGCGATTACTAATTGTTGTCAATCAACTCATGGAAAATTTTCCGTTTAGACGGAAGGACAACAATCGGTGGGATTTGAGGGTTAAATTACTTTGTGAAGCCAGTGTGTTGCAGGCCCTTGTAGTGGACTCCTTGCATGGTGATCCAGGCCCTTATCTTGTAATAGATTGAACTATGCATATCATGAAGCAATAAAATACCAGTTTGTGGATGTATCTTCCCATGCTGTGTTTTCTTGCATTCTTCTTGCCCCTTTGATCTTTTTATAAGAATATTGTGTCTATTTATTATGTTCTTACAGGGATTCATTATCATTGTGTATGCTTGGAATATTGTTGTGAATGCATTTTGCTAGATTATGGTGAACTGTCATCACCTCTTCTAGTGTGCACTTTCCCTCTGTATTTCACACATTTGGAGACTACTCTCACACCCTCCTTTTCTGGTGTATCACCGCTTTAGTGTAGGCTTTCATTTTATACATTCTCTCTCCCTGATCCCTTGGAAATTTAGATTAGAATAGTTAGCTTATCCTGCATTAAAGTAGATTGTGGCAGGTAGTTTAGGAGCAAGAACCAGCTTTCTCTGGAGGTCTATCTCAAGTAGCAAGTCCCACAACTTGGAGATAGTACTCATGTTATCCAATCACACCGTGAGTTCAAGTATATCTCCTGGGGTGCTGTGATTTGGTGATAACACTAAGTTCACTAGACCTCAGCTATTCTCCAGGTAAGCCTATCAAGAAACACTATACATTCTACATATCACATCTAAAGAGTTACACTTGTCTCAAAACTACTTCCTTGAACACCTTGGACAAGTTTGTGGGTCCTAGCCAAACCTGTCCCACCTTCTATAGTCTTGTCACTTGCACTTTCAGTAGTTATATTTCCAAACGCATAACTTAGCTTAGTTGGCCTACATGGTACTTTTGGTCAGTTGAGCAAAACATTATTCAAATTGTCACCTATATAAACATATCTACCCTAAGATAGCAGGGGCATCTAGGGATTCTCTATTTCACGCACTTTGAGAAAGAAAAGAGGCAAAGCACCTAAGCATCCATTCCTTAGAGTGTCATTACAACAACAAGCTACTCAAATTTTGAATACATCTATATTGTTTCCCTAGATTAATCATGAGCCAAAACTAAAGTATCAAGTGTCAGGACCGCTTCACGAGTCTCATCATAGGGTTGATAGAACTATGTGCATCTTGGCCCCTCTTTGGAGTATTGGTATGTAGTGCAGTGCTCATCGCATCAGTAGGGGTGTGGTGAGGTCAAATCAACCCAATTCTGCTAACACCCTTTTCAAGTCATTGGCACAAGGGCTAGGTTTTCAGGTGAAGAAGAGAAATATCCAATCATAGCACAGTCATCACACAAGTTCACACACTCATAAATACCAACATATTCTGATAACACACAAATACAGGATAATTTTTTTTTGACTGAACTTCACAATCATGACGCAACAAGTCATCACGAAGGAACAACTAACACTGTGAACGACCTGATACAAGGATGACCACAAAGGCAGCACGGAAACGTTCACACCTATCAAGGACAATCTACTTTTCTTCTTCTTGACAGACAACATGGAAGTCCAACCACATGACACACTTACAGTTAGGGCATCCCATGAGGAATTTCTTGTTAAATTTTCTTGTTTACTAAAGTGTCTCTTAATTCTTAACTTACGTTCTTATAAAATTTCATGTAATGATTCACACAATTCTTTTCACAAGGGAGAACTTCTTTCTTTTCAACTGTTTGACTAAATAGCTTAAGGCCTAGCTTTCTAAACTAGGATCATCAATTTGATGTCCAAATCTTTCTTATTCATTTGATTTTAGAACATTTTCCATTTCTTACAAAGTTAATTAAACTTACTCAAGCCACTAACACATGTTCCACACCTCTATTGCACAGGTGAAGGCATAAGCTCCGATTGAGTGGAAAGTACCGCTTAGGGTTCATAACAATAGCCTTCTTGTTTAAGGATCAAATGTTGACCTTGCTTAAGAAATATCACCATGAATCAAGGCAAGGGTTAACAGAACAGGACAACAGAATTTAGCTTCAGGGTCACATTGTTTACTATCCGTCTTTTATTGAGGTTAAGAGTTTATCAAGATTGGTTAAATGTTCCATCTAGACTTTACTTAATTAAGTTTGACAAAGGAAAACATTCCAAACGATAGAGAGAGATTTAAGGTTTAATTAATCAATTTCCCTCCTACTTATTAAATCCTATCATCTTCTAAAATCTAACCATTGCTTTCACCATGAGATCATTTAAGGTTTCACCATAAAAGGATAATGGTTTATTAGCTTGGCTCAAATAAAAAATAATAATAAGTTATCATATTTCGTTACAAAAGATAGTTTCCTCTTGATTGTTCCAGGTCTCAAAGGTTATCAAGTAGATCACATCTACATAATATATTCATATATATAAATTTTTAGTTTAAATTTTATCAGGATTATCCAGCTCACTTTATAGTGCTTACAAACTCATTGCTACTAAGCCTTAGGAGGATTTACAACTCAACATTTTAACTCAAGAGCAAAGTTTAACAGTACTCGTTTGCGGAAACAAAACAAGGTTATATCAATTCATTCCAACATGATGCACAAATCAAAGGGACATACCATCTCTATTGAACCATGACTAGGGAGCAAGAGAGTAATAACATGGGACATGCCCCGCTACTATTCTAAGGATTAAAATTCACTAGAATATCCCATAACCAAGCGGTAATCAAATTTCATCTTTCACATGATAACCAAACAAGCCAAAGTTTCAACAGTTACAACAACAATACTCTACAATACATTTACTAGGCACTGACCCTTCTTCTAAAATGTCCAAAGGCCCTTTCCAAATTTTATAACATAATACACATTCGTACAAAGGAACATCATAACCAAGATTGATGCAATAATCTACAAGTCTTTCCATCATCTAACCACGTAAGCCATCTGCAACAATTAATAACCTGAGTCAGTTCGCGAGAACTGAGCAAGATAAGACTATACATAGCAACAATAAGCTACTAGCTAACAATACCATGAAAGGAAACATTCTATTTCAGGAAATGGATCAAAGTTCTAACCTCTAACAACCTTTTGAAACAAGATATAATTTTCAACATATCAACTAAGAAGAAATCCATAAGTTTTAGTTATGAAGAATACCTCGAAAACTACAAAAGTTTGACAACCAAATACGCAAGACTATGAAATTTAAATGATTAGACACAAGAGTTGAGAGTATTAGGATTTCAATTATGTGATCCCGTAGATTACGTGATTGAAATCTAAGGTGTAACCCATCAATCCACATTCTCAAGGTGAAGTCAAAAGATAAAAACCAGACCCGATCTTAGCTGCCAAAAAGAATATAGTTTTGGAATCGTTCCGTAGGGCCATAGGCCTAATAGGCTATAAATGAACAACGAGGGTAAAAAAAACAAAGTTCCATCATGTAATCAAAAAGGTTTAAAGGATGAAAATATTATATTCAAACCCACAACCATTATATCTTAGGTAATAAGTGACTTCATAGCTAATAAGGATGAGTGGAAAGGACGGTAAGAATGTCCGGAATAGGTATTGCCTAACAGCTTACCTACTGAACATAACCAGGGCCGGAATAGCGACAAGCCTCATTAATACCCAAGTTGAGTAGGCAATCTAGCATTCTAAACACATCCTTGCAATTTTCATAATACCTTAGATTTATAATCCTCCCGTTTTAGAGGAACATAGCCATGAATCTAGACTTGGTTGAAATTTTCCGACGTCAACTCACTTCCCAATATCATAAACGATGTATACAAGGAAAATGTCTCTCAACTCTCCTTAATTTACATCTCATCCCTAAGTCTATGGTAACCTATGCAGAGATTAAACACATAATATACCATTGAAGATAGATATCCTCCAATAACGAACTTCTATAACGATGTAATCACAATTATTACGTTCGACACATAAACAAACTATTCCATAACTTCTTTTCCCTTTTTGACAACAAAATATATTCACGACCTTCCATCACAATCATTCTAAATTTGCAATGAAAGGTCACTCATCAAGAAGGAAGTACAAAACAAGTTTGACTAAATTAAGGAACTTCATGTTACCTTAAGCAGTTGATGAAAACCTTAACTTTCACGAACCGTGAAAGATATTACCTTACTCCATCAAGGCATTATGTCTATACATGATTAAATCGATCACACAAGGAATCATCAACATACCATATCTTAACACCATAAAGGTCATTAATTTTATCAAATTTTACTCATAGAAAGAGTAGAATCAAAATGGGGTTCTATCAATAATTTATGCCCTTCTATCAACCCAGGACATATTTTCGGCCCAAAACTTCCTTCTTAACAAGCATATATATTGAACTTCTAATTTCCAAAAGCCCTAATAATTTGCACAATACACGAAGTGCATAATCACGCTTATCATAAAAATAATAATAATAATTTAACTGTATGTTTTCCTCTAGGGCAACAACATAACAGGAAACCAATACTAGTCAACGCTGCAATGTTCTAGGGGCGATTACATACCCAGGTTCACAAAAGAAACAGCGACATTTTTGCAGAAGGAAGTAACTTTAAAATTATATATATATATATATATATATATATATATATATATATATATATATATATTTCATATGATCAATCAAAGCATACACTGAGAACCTTTGTTTGTTTTATATATATAAATGGGTTGATCACGTCAACAAGAACAACCAACAGAGGCAAAATCCAGAAGTAACAAACTGTTAACCATGTACTGAACGCAAATCCACAAAATCACAGATTTAAACCAATTTCTAGAAAGAAAAAGTTTCATTTCAAGAGGTTATTAGATACTAGCATATTATGTATATGGTTAGTCTATCTTGCCTGTTTTAACGCATCCACCAGTCGTGAACATCCAGCAGGGACTGCTACAGCCACACGCCTTCCGCTTTATCCTCTGCTTCACTGGTCTTTTCTTGCAATATACCACACCAGGATTCCCTTTTGAAGGCACGACTAGAAGAATGCAATAGGTGGCTGTCCAAACACTAGATTGCTTCAATGCAGCTGCTTTGGGGGTGAGAGTCGAACTGCTTACCACTCAGTCTGAGAGCACTTGCGCTAGAACGCTAAACACCGACCATGGTTTGAAGCTCGGACACAAGACATAATGATTACATCGCTCCTGGCTCTGAAAGGCATCTACCGTATTGATAACCAAACCTTTTCCTTCATCAGATTTGGGGACAGGCATCAAACTCTCGGTGCAAACATTGCAGCTGTAGCTTGTAAGGCTGATAATTCCAACAGCACCCTTTATGCCTGTCCAACTTAGTGACTCGTTGAAGATGCTCATATAATTGCAAGGAAAATTGTGCTTCATGAATATTCTGATATGAAACAGATCCCTAAGAGATTCTCTTCCATGAGTTACAGCGATAAAACAAGTATGGGAATCAGCCATAAAAGAATCCTCACAATAATATTTCATCAGGTCTGCTGGTCTAACTCTCTCACTGTCAAATGGTGATTTTGGACGACAAACTAGTGCATGGGGCTTGACCAATTGTATATTAGCCTAACTTGGGCATCTCTAGCAGATAAAGTTGATCATTGCAGTCTATCCACCATGAACCCAAATTGACAGGCGACACAGAGTACAGTAGAAAACCTGCAATCGTTGGAAATATGCCAGCTTCGCTGATACTATAGGGTTTGATTCTACCATTTCCTATAATTTCAAGAAGCAACTGGATTGAGACCTCTGAGCATTTTGAAATGCTGCCCAAAATCCATTAGTTGCTGGCTGGTCCCCAATTGCAAGAATGACAGCAGGAGCCTTACAGCTAACAACCAAGGAGGCTTTCACAGTAACTATTAGCTAAAAGGCTTCCTTTTGGGGGAAAAGCTTCATTTAATAACCACCATCACACTCCACCCATGGGCACCAGGATGACTGGCTCCTGACATAACTTAACTAAAATCCATAACTAGAAACAAAGTTCAGAGTAATTCACGGTTTTAGTCATTGCAAAACTTGCCCGAATCAAGGATAGCGAATTGATACCGAACAGAAAAGAACCTGAGAACAGATCCATGGAGCGCTAGAATCACAAAACCTGGACAGAAGATCGATTTCCATCTCTACCATGCAAAGGAAAGAAGACAGCTCAACTAAAACTTTATCTCATTTTTCTGCTACAGCTGCAAGATCTTGCAACAACTGAAGGGGCATGACTGTGTCGCATGCAACAGAACATCAGGTTCATTGCACCAACGGTTCCTCAAGGCTTGATCCCTTCCATAGTTAGATTCGCACTGGACAGAAGCATGACTCTCTGGGCCACTGATTTTCTGAGACAGTTTACCTGTCGACCCTGTAGCTGCTGCATACAGCCAAGATTTTGCACAACTCACGGCACTTTCCTAGGAGAACATTTCAGTTCTGCGCTCCACTGAGAACTGCCTGTCACAACACGATTTTGAGGATCTAAACCCTCTCACTCCACTGACACCAGGGTGACAAACCTTCATTTCACCATCAACGAATCCACTGTCCAGAACACGCTGAAGCAATTCATCTGTTTCAGCATTTGATGGAGTGCAAAACAAGCATTCGTGGTTTTGGGGCAGAAGAGGTAGACCACGTGACAGGAGATGGTAAGTCAACATTTTAATAAATGGGCATGTGCGGCCACCAACCAGGAGGAAAGGCGCTTCAACCACTGCCAGGAAATGACAGTAGGTGCGGCTACCATATTCCACAAACGGTCCAAGGAATAAAACTTATTTTTGGAGCCTTCCACGTTTGGGGACAGGTGACCTGCCGCAGCACAATGTCTAGGGGGGCATTACATTCTCCTCCCCTTAAGAAAGCATCGTCCTCGATGCGACATTACACAGAGGAAAGGAAATGGTACGCAACAAGGGATAGATAAAGAAGAAAACACACCCTATGGTTTAAAATTTTAGTTGATTAAAGCACGGTCACAAGGTAGCCTTAGGAATATTTGGTAGAATTTTTAACTTTCAATGTTCTGTGAAGATTGGCAGTTCCCTCTTGTTTGTTATTTTCATTAGTCTCTTTCCATTAGCATTATTCTTAGTTTAATTGCTTTTAAAATTTCATCATTGAAGAGTTTTGGTTTATTCCTTATTGTGGGTGCCCAACAAGAACTGCTAACACAACTCCCTATCGGTTCACAAGACACTACAGATTCACAAGCACAAAAGTATATACTTCAAGATTGTATTACACCACAAAAGGTTACTTAAATACGGAATAGAATAGGCACACTCCACATAACATAGTACTTGACACACATCAACGACTGACATACCAAATACTTAACCAAAAGAGTACTACAATCCACTAGACATTTCCTCAATTTGCATCAATGAAAAACTCACATAACACCAAACAAATGCCACAGGTACATAGTGTCCACAAGGGGATCAATGACATGTCCACAACATCACAACACATATCCATCTGACATGAGTAACACATACATCAAAAGACCACTACCAAACATCACAATAACTCAACATATATCCTGAAACATCAACCATACAGACAAATATCATAAGCCTCCCTCAAACTCTTATGCCTCCCTCAAGTCTCTTATGCCTCCCTCAAACTCTTATGCCTCCCTCAAGTCCTCAAGTCTCTTATGCCTCCCTCAAGTCTCTTATGCCTCCCTCAAACTCTTATGCCTCCCTCAAGTCTCTTATGCCTCCCTCAAACTCTTATGACTCCCTCAAACTCTTATGCCTCCCTCAAGGATGCCGGTTGTCCCTATGGTCCAAGACACATAGAGTTCGAACACTCCTAACCCAAGTGACATAATAACGCGTGGTTCAACAACCCGCTAGTTATATGTACCCCTTGGGGCGTACCCCCATACAACGAAGCGGGTCCATAGGTCCAACCAATCCATGGTGCATCCCATGACCCTATTCCACACATCACGACATTAGAACCAGCACAACAATCCAATCAAAGTGCCAAGTGGCAAAGTACAAGCCTTGGGCAAGGCGGTAAGAATTCCAAATTTAAAAGAAGACCCCAAATCAAGCTAAAATAAATGGCCAAATAGCCAAAGTTAGTATCAAAATCCCCATGTTAGTGCCACAAACCAAGGAAATGCCCAAATTGTAAAGCATTGCAATCAAGAAAAGATGCTGGTCCTTGCAAAATAAAGTAAAAGCTCAATTTACGAATAAAATCAACTTATAATAATGTCACATTACGATAACTGTGTGGCCTTATCTAGCCACCAAAGGGGTACTCAACGAGTTGCTAGCACTCGGAACATCGAGCCTCAGCTCGTAAAATACATATCAATAATACAACTGTCATCACCTCCATCTGAATCATCCCGCCACCCTTCGACAAGGCTAAACATAGTCATAGATACACTAAGGTTGCATACATACAACCACATAGGGAGAGAGGAAAGAATCACATGTTATCTACTAAACCGAGTTTTAGCTCGAGTTATTGACCCATGGTACACCATTCCTCACTCTCAACATACACTTCTACCGATTTCCCTCAGGATCGGTTAGCGTAAGGTTCACAACATAACATACAACAACATCACTAACATAATGGTGGCACACACATAACTACCATAACGTCTCACGTATGGTATGTATACAGGGTAGATCACAATCATACATCCACAGGGCGTAATACATCACTTTACCACATTCTGCACCCAAAGTGCAATCACCATACGATAGGGTTCATACACTCACCGTATGACCCCAAATCACAACATGAAGCATTACATATTTGCACAGTCATACATACGATGAACATAGTACATCACAACATAACATCCATTGCAACATAGCAAGGTGGTACACACATTTCTTCAGAACATGGTAAAAACATCATGATACAACTCGTTTCTTTTAACATCAACTAGTCATACAACACATTGATACACCCACATATCACAATATGCCACAATGCTCCAACACTACGTCATCCACATTATAATTCTTTTCACACATCACAAACAGTAATTCACACGTGAACTCTTCCTAGAATCCACAAGAAGGAGAGAGAATACTCCCATCCCAACATATCAACATGATCACAAACACGCACAAGGTGACATACCCATAATGTGCGTTCACAATATCACAATTACGACAATAATCACATCACGTTTAAAGCACATTACTCTTCCAATATCTACCACCATCATGCAACATCATCATCATCATGCAGTATCATCATGTAACACCACCACCACCATGTAACATCATCATATAACACCAATCCGGCCCATAGGTTCGAGAGCATGAACCTACGCTCTGATACCAAAATGTAACGACCCAAAAATACCAACACAAGGACAACACAGTGAAATACAGGATAACTTTTTTTTTTGACTTGCTTTGACACAACACGACACAACATGTCGTCACAAGGTTACAACCAACACTAGGAACCACTTGTTACGGGGGAGACCACAAGGTCAGCACGGAAACGTTCACACCTATCAAGGACAATGTACTCTTCTTTTGACAAGACAACATGGAAGTCCAATCCACATGACACACTCACAGCTAGGGCATCCCATGAGGAATTTCTTGTTAAATTTTCTTGTTTACTAAAGTGTCTCTTAATTCTTAACTTACGTTCTTATAAAATTTCATGTAATGATTCACACAATTCTTTTCACAAGGAAGAACTTCTTTATTTTCAACTGTTGACTAAATAGCTTAAGGCCAAGCTTTCTAAACTAGGATCATCAATTTGATGTCCAAATCTTTCTTATTCATTTGATTTTAGAACATTTTCCATTTCTTACAAGGTTAATTAATCTTACTCAAGCCACTAACACATGTTCCACAACTCTATTGCACAGGTGAAGGCATAAGCTCCGATTGAGTGAAAAGTACCGCTTAGGGTTCATAACAATAGCCTTCTTGTTTAAGGATTAAATTTTGACCTTGCTTAAGAAATATCACCATGAATCAAGGCATGGGTTAACAGAACAGGACAACAGAATTTAGCTTCAGGGTCACATTGTTTACTATCAGTCTTTTATTGAGGTTAAGAGTTTATCAAGATTGGTTAAATGTTCCATCTAGACTTTACTTAATTAAGTTTGACAAAGGAGAACATTTCAAACGATAAAGAGATATTTAATGTTTTATTAATCACTTTCCCTCCTACTTATTAAATCCTATCATCTTCTAAAATCTAACCATTGATTTCACCATGAGATCATTTAAGGTTTCACCATAAAAGGATAATGTTTATTAGCTTGGCTCGAATAAAAAATAATAATAATAAGTTATCATATTTCGTTACAAAAGATAGTTTCCTCTTGATTGTTCCAGGTCTCAAAGGTTATCTAGTAGATCACATCTACATTAATATATTCATATATATAAATTTTAGTTTAACTTTTATCAGGATTATCCAGCTCACTTTATAGTGCTTACAAACTCATTGCTACTAAGCCTTAGGAGGATTTACAACTCAACATTTTAACTCAAGAGCAAAGTTTAACAGTACTCGTTTGCGGAAACAAAACAAGGTTATATCAATTCATTCCAACATGATGCACAAATCAAAGGGACATACCATCTCTATTGAACCATGACTAGGGAGCAAGAGAGTAATAACATGGGACATGCCCCGCTACTATACTAAGGGTTAAAATTCACTAGAATATCCCATAACCAAGCGGTAATCAAATTTCATCTTTCACATGATAACCAAACAAACCAAAGTTTCAACAGTTACAACAACAATACTCTACAATACATTTACTAGGCACTGACCCTTCTTCTAAAATGTCCAAAGGCCCTTTCCAAATTTTATAACATAATACACATTCGTACAAAGGAACATCATAACCAAGATTGATGCAATAATCTACAAGTCTTTCCATCATCTAACCACGTAAGCCATCTGCAACAATTAATAACCTGAGTCAGTTCGCGAGAACTGAGCAAGATAAGACTATACATAGCAACAATAAGCTACTAGCTAACAATACCATGAAAGGAAACATTCTATTTCAGGAAATGGATCAAAGTTCTAACCTCTAACAACCTTTTGAAACAAGATGTAATTTTCAACATATCAACTAAGAAGAAAACCATAAGTTTTAGTTATGAAAATACCTCTAAAACTACAAAAGTTTGACAACCAAATACGCAAGACTATGAAATTTAAATGATTAGACACAAGAGTTGAGAGTATTAGGATTTCAATCATATAATCCCGTAGATTACGTGATTGAAATCTAAAGTGTAACCCATCAATCCACATTCTCAAGGTGAAGTCAAAAGATAAAAACCAGACCCGATCTTAGCTGCCAAAAAGAATATAGTTTTGGAATCGTTCCGTAGGGCCATAGGCCTAATAGGCTATAAACGAACAACAAGGGTAAAAACAAAGTTCCATCATGTAATCGAAAAGGTTTAAAGGATGAAAATCTTATATTCAAACCCACAACCATTATATCTTAGGTAATAAGTGACTTCATAGCTAATAAGGATGAGTGGAAAGGACGGTAAGAATGTCTGGAATAGGTATTGCCTAACAGCTTACCTACTGAACATAACCAGGGCCGGAATAGCGACAAGCCTCATTAATACCCAAGTTGAATAGGCAATCTAGTACTCTAAACACATCCTTGCAATTTTCATAATACCTTAGATTTATAACCCTCCCGTTCTAGAGGAACATAACCATGAATCTAGACTTGGTTGAAATTTTCCGACGTCAACTCACTTCCTAATATCATAAACGATGTATACAAGGAAAAGGTCTCTCAACTCTCCTTAATTTACATCTCATCACTAAGTTTATGGTAACCTATGCAGAGATTAAACACATAACATACCATTGAAGATAGATATCCTCCAATAACGAACTCTATAACGATGTAATCACAATTATTACGTTCGACACATAAACAAACTATTCCATAACTTCTTTTCCCTTTTTGACAACAAAATATATTCACGACCTTCCATCACAATCATTCTAAATTTGCAATGAAAGGTCACTCATCAAGAAGGAAGTACAAACAAGTTTGACTAAATTAAGGAACTTCATGTTACCTTAAGCAGTTGATGAAAACCTTAACTTTCACGAACCATGAAAGATATTACCTTACTCCATCAAGGCATTATGTCGATACATGATTAAATCGATCACACAAGGAATCATCAACATACCATATCTTAACACCATAAAGGTCATTAATTTTATCAAATTTTACTCATCGAAAGAGTAGAATCAAAATGGGGTTCTATCAATAATTTATGCCCTTCTATCAACCCAGGACATATTTTCGGCCCAAAACTTCCTTCTTAACAAGCATATATATTGAACTTCTAATTTCCAAAAGCCCTAATAATTTGCACAATACACGAAGTGCATAATCACGCTTATCATAAAAATAATAATAATAATTTAACTGTATGTTTTCCTCTAGGGCAACAACATAACAGGAAACCAATACTAGTCAACGCTGCAATGTTCTAGGGGCGATTACATACCCAGGTTCACAAAAGAAACAACGACATTTTTGCAGAAGGAAGTAACTTTAAAATTATATATACATATATATATATTTCCATGTGATCAATCAAAGCATACACTGAGAACCTTTGTTTGTTTTATATATATATAAATGGGTTGATCACGTCAACAAGAACAACCAACAGAGGCAAATCCAGAAGTAACAAACTGTTAACCATGTACTAAACGCAAATCCACAAAATCACAGATTTAAACCAATTTCTAGAAAGAAAAAGTTTCATTTCAAGAGGTTATTAGATACTAGCATATTATGTATATGGTTAGTCTATCTTGCCTGTTTTAACGCATCCACCAGTCATGAACATCCAGCAGGGACTGCTACAGCCACACGCCTTCCGCTTTGTCCTCTGCTTCACTGGTCTTTTCTTGCAATATACCACACCAGGATTCCCTTTTGAAGGCACGACTAGAAGGATGCAATAGGTGGCTGTCCAAACACTAGATTGCTTCAATGCAGCTGCTTTGGGGGGGGTACAGGCAATGACCACTGTCACACATCTGCCTATAGCATCAGCTGTCTCGGCATAAGCTGGATTTTCCTCTTGCAATGCCTGTCTCTCTGAATCATGTATCAGTAACCAAATTTATCCTTCATTCCAAAACGAGCTAAGATGCTGCAGGCCCTAAAGTACTCAGCACATAAGCTAGCTTCTAAGGCTTGCCAGTAAAGATGTGTGCATCGGGTTGCACAAATACCATGTCATTAGGGTAAACAAGCTGCCTATAACAGATAAAGCAATCCCCAACATTCCAGTCCAACTTGAGCCAAACCCCTCAGAATTGATAACTCTATCTCGATGGGGCAGCCATTGGTTCACTATATCTCATATTGGCCTGCAGTCTGCCTTGAACCCAAGTGAAATGTGAAACGAAACACTAGCATGGGGCAAACCCATTTGTATATTAGCACAAAATGTAGCAGTAAAGTGTGATCATTGCAAAAACCCAAATTGACACTCGACACAGAGTTGTAAATGAATCTGCAATTGAAATATGCCAGAAGCTATACTTCTTTCCATTGCTATTCTAATTTCTATTTCAGCTACGGATTTCAAAGGGATGAGATCTATCGTTTTGAAACTGACCCAAAATCTAGATTGAGGTTTGAAATTGCAAAATAATGACAGCAGGAGCCTCAACTAAAACACAAGGCTTTCACAGTCTATTAGATAAAAGGCTTGCTCAGAAATTGGTACAGAACCAAAATGCGTTTAATCCACATTTCACATCACACTCCCCGATCCATCACCAGGATGACTGAAGCTCCTGACACGGACAACACAACTAAAATCCATCCAAAAAAAACAAAGTTTTGAGTATATTCACGGTTTTAGTCATTCAATCTCCATTCCAGGATCCCAATCAAAAACTGGACAGATGCATCCCCATACTGCAACCAAAAAGAATGAGAACAGATCTGAGCAGGCTACCCAATCAACCCACTTCCAAGATTTCCATGACCTACCAGTGCAAACAGTAGTGAAGACAGCACTAGAAACTTAGCAGTGAAACATCACTCTCAGCCTTCATTGCAAAACTCCCCACCTCAAGGTTTGATCACAGCTTCTTCCATGTTAGAATCGCCACCTGTAGACAGAAGACTTCCCAAAATGAAAAGGCAAGACAGCTCAACCAAAACTTTATCTCATTCTTCAACTACAGCTACAAGATTTTGCACAACTGATCACGACTAGTCGCGTGCAACCAGAACACCAGGATCAACACCAATGGTTCCCCATTCTAAACGGCAATTTCCTAGACCTGTCCACTGGAAGCTTCGTTGCAAAAAAACGATTTTGAGAATCCACTGACCCACGCAACACCAGGGTGACAGACCTTCATTTCACCATGAGAATCCACTGTCCAGAACACGCTGTAGAAATTCATCTGTTGCAACATCTGATGGAGTGCAAAACAAGCATTCGTGGTTTTGGGGCAGAAGAGGCAGACCACGTGACAGGAGATGGTAAGTCAATGTTTTAATAAATGGGCAGGTGCGGCCACCAACCAGGAGGAAAGGCGCTTCAACCACTGCCAGCTACCATAGAAAATTTTTATTTTAACTTATTTTTGGAGCCCCACGCTTTGGGGACAGGACTGTAAATAATATGGGTTTACTTTTAGAACTACCTGCAAAGTACATTGGTTCAAAGTTTTATACACCACTTCCTTTCTCCATTGAACGATTCACAAAATAGTCAACTTTCAATAATATCTCTATTGCACCACTTAGAAGCAATTTCTAGTACTACTATCTAGAAACCTAACAAACATGAAATAGGTATTCCATTCTTTACTTCAAAACATTCCATAAGATTTATTCTATTATTACTTTATTGTTGCTCTTCAATCGAAACAAGTAGAAAATTTTATTGTGATCAAAGCCAAAGAAATATTGAAATTGATTGGTTTTTGTTGTTGTTTTTAAAAGTGCATTCATGATATTTAAGATATACAACTATATTACATTTTGTAACTCTTCTTTTGTCTTGTTTTAGAATTAATTATGTCAATCTCTCAGTACATACAAACTTCTAAATAAAATGTTGGCGAAGATGATTCTGATGAAAGAACAACCGAACTAATACATACTTAACAAACAATTTTATATTTGATTACATTAGAACCTAAGGTTCATTGTAAGCTTTACAAAATTATCTGTCAGTTACATCCAAACTGATTAAACACATGCTTTATTGGCCAGTGGGTGGACCAAAACTTATAGCATTCATTGAACAAATGGTCTTTGAGGATTGATTAACACCATCCAAGTACTGACCCACCTTGATTCTCGCAGAAATATGAATAGGTGTAAGGCAGGGGTCTCCTTCCAGAATTTGTGAAACTTTCAGGGCCATATAACCAAAGGTCCGTGACACGGTAATTGTTTGGGGATTTTGAGTGTGCTGATGCAAATGGGCGGGGTCAAAATTTCCCAACGTAGGATTAGATTTTGAGACTTAAGGTCTCTGTAATGCCCACTTCCCTACGACACTTAGTTGATTATCATTTTGAATTATACAGACTTTAGATACGGACATGACTTATACTTATGTTGATTAGCATGATGTTTTGTGACTAGATGCATTTGGATTAGGATTGGATTTTGTTTTCGTATGATCTACACTGACTCATGGACAGACTATTGGATACCGATATTATTTTTATATGGATATATTGCATGTGTTCTAACATTGGATTTCTTCGCCATGATGAGTAGACTGTAGTTGTTGAATTTACATTACTGCAATTTTGGATAATGATGAAATGCATAATTAAGTTGTGATTTAGACCTAGAAATAATGATTGATTTGATTACGTATAGATGTTAATAAATTTCATGCATATGACTATTTTGGACATTTTAACATGGCCGCAAGGCCGAGGGAGGTATTCTGTATTTTGCAAGAAACACAGCATGATCACAACCTAAAGGGGGATTGGGAACCAAACACAACAGGATGTCGGGTGGTTACAGCATTTGGTCGTCAAGGCAACTAGTGAATTGTTTTGTGTTACCCTTGTTCTTTTATGTGTTAAGAAAATTTCCATGAGGGGGAAATTTTCTAATGTGACCAAAGGGGTAAGAATTTTATTACTTGTTTTAACTTGCTTTAGTAGGTGATTTATTTTGTGATGTCCTTTTGTTAAATTACTTTTGTTAAGTATGTTTAGATTAATTTAACACCTTGTTTTAAATTTTAAGTCTTGGAGGGAAGTCTAGTGGATGTATTAAATTTTATGGTTGGCTCCTTGAGCCTTGTGTTTCCTCATGTATTGAATGCTTGGTTTTGAGTGTTGACCATTCCAAATCCCTTGAATCTCGAATTTGAGATTGAGGGCAATTTTGGGGGACTTGTGGGACAAGTTAAACTTGTCCCACACTTCCCAAAACCCCTTACCAACCATATCTATGGGTTGGGAATCCAAAAAGGGGATTATTTATTGTTTTGGGAAGGGAAATATGACTTTGGAGTGCTCTTTTCTTCATTTTGCATTTATTTGTGCCTTAGGACACATGGGGAAGGGATGGATGTGGAAGTGAGTTGTCATTCAACCCAACCACCCATTTATGGTGTTTTGGAATTTGAGTTGACTTTGGGAGGTGGTTTGAGGATGTGTGATGTGGCATCCTACATGGAGCCACATCACCCTCACTCTTCCTCTTGTCTATTTATGGAAAATTCCTCTCTTGTTGAGGGGGTTGGAGTTTTGTTTTTTTGTTTTAGTGGAAGAGTTCTCTTTTGTTATTTTTGGGAGAGAGAAGAATTGGGAGATAGAGAAAAAAAAAGGGAGTGCTTGGACTTGCATGCTTGGATTGATTTGGGAAGGATCTTGGACAAATTTCTTGGTTTAGGCTTCTCCAATGGAGAGGTAGGATACCCTCTCCTTTGTTTTGCTTTCATATTATTGTTGCTTCTATGCTAAAATTGTGAAAAATGCATGTTTACTTTGGTGTATTGTGAAAATGGATAGAATGCTTATTGTGCAGTATAGGAGAGGTCTATGGGAATACTCATGAGGGAGGCATAAGAGTAGATTAGGATATTGTGGAGGGAGTTTGAGAGGGATGCCCATCTTGGGTAAGAATGTTTACATTCTTACCTTGTCTTTGAGGGAGCCATAAGAGGAGGGAGGCATAAGAGTATAAGAGGAAAAAGGGGTACTTGAGGGAGGCATAAGAGTCATAGGGGATTGAGTTTTATTGTGGAGGGTTTTGGATGGGCATCTCATCTCAATTGGGAGGCATAAGGAAAAACATTCCCATAGTTCCTTCTCTTGTTGGCTTGGATGCAAGCATTGTTGTGCAAAGTATTGTGTTATTTGTGTTTCCTTGTTGTTTCCTCTTTCATTTTGAATGTTGTGAAGAAATTGTATTGTGGAAGCAAGTATTGTTGCCTTGAGTTGGAGACCACCCTTCATTTTGTTGTGTTTGGGGCTTGGGGGTCAATGGAGGAGATTGCTTCTCTTCTTCATTGAGTTTTGGTTGGGAGGAGAGTGTTGCCTCTCCCCCTATCTTGGTTGTGATTTGAAACACTTGGAACATGGAGCATGGATGAGAACAGTTTGGAGCACAAGAACCTTATTGTTGACAATGTTAAAACCACCATGTATTTACCATCTTGAGTGGAGGAAGTATGTAATATCACATTGTATTTTAGCTTACATTGTTACAAATTTGCTTCCACATGAAGAAGAAAGTGTTGTAACAAATGTTGAATGAAAGTTATTTTTTGATAGTATTTCTTACTCAATAATAATTCATTGTAATATAGATGTTGAATTCTTGTGGAATGTTGGAAAGCAATTACAAAAGATTATGCATCTTAGATCTCCTTCTTACTTGATTTAAAAAGAGGTCTAATTCAAAGTGGAATGTAGTGTCAATTCCCCTTGTTGTACTATTGTTAGTAAGGACTTAAGCTTTAAATAGCCTCCAATATAACCATGGAAATCATTAAGGCTCTGAGCTCCTATTATGCTTCTTCATGTTATGAAATCATTTTACAATATATTTGTATATTGTAAAAGGAGATCAAACCCACTTCGCTACTTCATGCAAAGGATCCCTATTGCAATATGAAGAAAGAAGTTTTAAGAGAGAAATTGTAAGCTTAGTTAGTGCCTTTCCTACTTCTCATCTATTTGGATGTATCTAATAGGGCTTCATTATATTTGATATCTAAGTATTTCCAAAGATAATGAACTTTCAATTGTTATCCGGTTATAACAATATTAATGTACTATTACCTTATTTGCTTAAATTTATATTAAGAAGGATCATAAAACAAGCTATCACTAATCTAAAATGCTAATAGATCTACATCCAATTAAAAGTTCCAATGAGTATTCACTAATATATAGCTTACGTAGAACACATTTTCATAATAAATCAAGAATTAATAGCAACATTACGCCTCTCCATATTCTGATAGCCACACTGGATACACCATTAAAAATATTACCAAGATAAAGTTGTTAGAGCTTATATATGATAAAGTATATACCATACGCTAATTACATGGAGATAGCCGTTGGATGTTTCAACAGACTTGGTACCAAAACAACGCTAGCTGCGAGTGTTATAGTGCACATAGCACAGAGGAATACATACTGCAAAATCAAAACACCTTAGATCCGGAGCTTGGAGTTTGAAATCTATCCATATCTACATCATCTTCATACACAGACCCACTTTATGAGATCCTCCTATTTATCTATTCGAACTCGTATACATTATCTAGATAAGTTATTCACACTGACAGGAATCAGTGTGAGTTCAATTTTCCATCGAGGAATCCCCGGGTTGCATCCTCGAGCTGATCCCTCCCTGTCTGATTTGCAACAGAGCGATATCGCCATCCATACTAGCAGCTTCATTCTTACCAGGATAAAGAAATACCATGCCATCAAACTTGTTATTACATCCATTTGCGACTCACACAGGCATACCCCATCCAGAATCAGACTGGTACATCATCGATTATTCTGTTATGAGAACCACGATTTACCTCTTGAGGATGCTTTCGATCTCCACTCAGTACCTTCACTGCTCCCCTAGTCGATTTGAACTTCTTTCCTGTGTGCGCCTTTCTCTGTCCCTCTATCCATTTGTTTTTGAAATATATATCTTGCTTGATGTGAAGGCAGAACTCCGGTGAAAAGAAGGTGCATTCGATGCTGAACAGTTGGCAGTGATAGTGTGCGGACAGGTCGCTGTCTGGAAGCGCTCTTTGAAAAAAAGCTTTGGCCACTTTTCTGTTTCTCAGACCCTCGCACTTCTGATAAAATACCAGACAAGAGGACCGTTTCAAAACTGTAGTCGGAAATGTAATACTGAACAGATAGGACAGAGGTTAGTTGGCGCAACCTGGCATCTCTCCGCTCGCTGTAACTCCATCTACCATGTCCATGGAAGTCACGCGGCCAAGGGATAGCTCAACAACCATTGAGATGCCTGTGGCATCTCCATTGCCCTGTCAATCTGATGTCTTTTTTTTTTTTTATAAAATAATAATATCAAGTGAGTTTGGAATCCCGAATTGTGAGCCGATGCATTCATCACTGTACCATATGAGGAGGACATAGTCGGACAATCTAAAACTATAGAATGATGGAAATCGACCTGGATTCTTGCACGCAAGTGGAAGGGGACTAGATGTTAATGTTAGTTCGCTTTTCGGGCCAGATGCAGGCAGAGCCAAACACGGCCTACTCAGATTTTCTCTCCAACCTAAACGTTTATCTATGTCTCCACGTAACAATAATGCAGATGCTGCGGCCCGCATGAACCGTTGAAAACGTTCAATGCCCTGAGTTAGGTAATGCAGTCTAATTATCATCTTAAATGCCACGCGGCTGTGGATGTATAGACCTGAGCTTGAGTTATTTTGGGAAGTAAATTAATTTGAAAGAGATTTACAAGCGGTCAAGGAGAGTTGTTTACCAAATGTCCATTCGCAAGGTAGCACTTAGCTAGCCCTTTGCCATAATAGGGTATGCAGTGGTAGTATGAACAAATTCTATGCCCAAAACCCTTAGTATTTAGTGATAGTTTGACAATTCCTGTACTCTGACAAGTCTTAATTTCAAAATGGTGAAATAGCCAATAGTATTAGGTAGTTGGGACGTTGTGATACTGGGCCACGTAGGTAAATCCTTGGTATGGCTACATAATAGAATTATTCAAATAATTATTACTCTGACGATATGGATTAAGGCAATGATATATGGTCTAAACATATGACTCCACTTATTTTTATGCGATCGACATAAGTGAGATTATGCCTGCCAAGGTCATACTATATCGTAATGTGCAGACTCTAGTTACTGTTTGCATGTGTACCATGGTATGGACCTTGTATATATACCCCTATATTATAATCGTCACAACTTAACGATACTCCATATGCGCTATGATCAAGATCTGGATAGTAAACATGTTACCTTTAAAATATATATACCGATCATATATATATTCTTGAGTGGTCAGTGATATAGGCTTTTCGTAACTAAATTCATCATACCCATGTGAAGATTGCTTGAAAACATGGGTACTTTTACGATCAGCACCATGACATTATGACAAAGTTAACTCGAAAGACGACCCTCCTTTGGGTTACAATTGGTGAATACGTCGAATGTAGACTATGAATTTTTCATCATCCGTTCCCGAAGCATTAACGGGACTAATTTAGTTCGAGCCTGTATGCGGGCACACCCATCATTATAAAAATAAAAAAAATTTAGTCGCATTCTCGGGTTGTATGTTTGGTTGATGGCGCGTTATCGTCGTCGTCACAGCGTGAAGCGTGGCGTCATCGCCTCTTTGTGGCGTTACATTTTTGGTATTAGAGCCAGGGGTTTGAAGCTGGGACCCTTGGGGCACATGCACTGAAAACGTGAGTATAGGAACACTTCCAACTTAGTACAGAACATGACACTTTTAAAATATAAAACCATAATGATTGATAATTATAGTGAGCAACAAATTTTGAAAACTAGCACAAGACCTAGAACGATGAACTAACTCTTGCACCTTGATCTATGCAGGAGGTGCGTGGATTGGGCAAGGGGTCTCTTCACATAGACCTAGACATACCACCGCCAGAGCAGGCCGTAGCAGCCCTTCTGCCTCAGATTTTTGCAGACACTCCAGGATGTCAATGCCGCTATATGCGGAGAGCCCTTGGGAGGACGACTTGCTAGACATAGTTTGGAGCCATCAGTTGATGCCCAGGGCATCCCCTCGACACATCGAGGAGCATAGAGCAGAGAATTTCAGTGCAGAGTCGACTAGGGTAGGGTCACCACAGAGAGGACATGGGGACAGGATCTCAGGACATAGGGACAGGTCTCAGAGCCCTAGACAGAGGGAGGAGCATACAGAGAGATCTAGGATTCATCATACTTTGGATGCAGATCATATCAGGGAGATCTTGAAGATGTGACCCTCTCACTATTTATCATAGCCAGATCATCAGGATCTATATCTCAGTCATCTAGATTACCAACTGGAGCTGCTTCCCACTGGAGAGGACCAGGCAGCTGTTATGGTTGCAGAGTTGTTGGACACATTTGGAGAGATTGCCCACATAACCCTACCAAGGGTAAGACACAGAGCTCAGAGCCTACTGTTGGAGATATGGCACGAAGTCATCGGATCTACGCAGCGGTTGAGAACCGCCAGGCTGAGCACCAGAGTACTGTGATTGAGACGACAGGTAGTCTTGGTGGTATTTCCACCTCTATATTATTTGACTCTGGTTCTTCTGATTCTTTTATTGCACCATCTTTAGTAGAGCATTTTAGGCTGGTGGTAGTTAGGAAGGGCCATAGTTGGGACGTTGAGATGGCTTCTAGAGCCAAGATTTCTGTAGACTTCTTAGTCAAGGAGTGTGTAGTGGATTTGGGAACCTTCACCACTACTTCTGATCTTCGGATCCTTCCATTAGGATCTTATGGCATCATTTTAGGCATGGATTGGTTGTCCGCCCACAGAGCTAGAGTGGATTGCTATCATAATACTATTTCTTGCATAGATGATCTTGGAGTAGAGTTAGTGATATCAGGGGTTAAGAGACCCGTTTCTATTCGCACCATCTCCGCTATGCAGCTTAAGCGGTGTGTGCGACGGGGTTGCCAGTTGTATGCTGTTACAGTTAGTGACAGATCAGAGGATGAGTCAGGGGGACCTTCCCTCGATGATCATCCCATATTATCAGAGTTCACCGATGTGTTCCCAGGGGAGCTACCAGGATTACCTCCCCCACGTGAGATCGACTTCCATATAGATCTAGTTCCAGGCGCAGAGCCTATCTCACGAGCACCCTATCGGATGACTACACCTGAGTTATGTGAGCTCAAGTTGCAGCTTGAGGGCCTTCTGGAGAAAGGCCTAATCCGTCCTAGTGTATCCCCTTGGGGTGCACCAGTTATCTTCGTAAAGAAGAATGATGGATCTCTTTGGTTGTGTATTGATTACCGTCAGCTGAATAAAGTAACGATCAAGAATCGTTACCCCCTTCCACGCATTGATGATTTGTTTGACCAGATGAAGGGGGCTACCAGTTTTCTCTAAGATAGATCTTAAGTCAGGATACCATCAGCTCAGGATTGCGGAGATAGATATTCACAAGACAGCTTTCCGCACGAGATATGGCCACTACGAGTTCACAGTGGTACCTTTCGGTTTGACGAATGCCCCCGCAGTGTTTATGAGTTTGATGAATGGGGTATTCAGGACCTTCCTTGATCGCTTCGTGCTCATCTTCCTTGATGACATTCTGATTTACTCACGCACACGTGAGGAGCACGAGGAGCACCTTCGCCAAGTTCTTCAGTGTCTTCGCGAGCAGCGCCTTTACGAGAACTTGGAGAAGTGTGCGTTCTTTCAGACCTGAGGTGCAGTATTTGGGCCATGTTATTTCAGGGGAAGGTATCGCAGTCGATCCTTCCAAGATTCGAGCCATCATGGATTGGCCAGCACCCACTAGTGTGACCGAGGTGCGTAGTTTCATGGGTCTAGCAGGGTACTACAGGAGGTTTGTTCAGGACTTTTCTCCGGATTGCGCACCCTATCACTTCCCTTCAGCGGAAAGGGAAGAAGTTTTTATGGACAGATAGATGTGAGCAGGCCTTCAGTACACTGAAGGAATGCCTTACGAGAGCACCTATCCTTGCAGTGCCAGATCCTCATGGAGAGTTTTTCGTATGCACAGATGCTTCCTTGGCAGGACTTGGAGGAGTGTTAATGCAGGAGGGTAGAGTAGTTGCCTTTGAGTCTCGCAAACTCAAAGATTATGAGCTCAATTATCCGACCCATGACCTTGAGCTTGCAGCAGTAGTACATGCCTTAGTGCGGTGGAGACATTTTCTTCTTGGCCGGAGATTTACACTCAGGACTGATCACTTGAGTCTTCGCCACCTCTTCACGCAGCCCAATCTCAACGCTCGTCAGCGACGTTGGATGGAGCTACTCTGTGAGTATGACATGGAGATAGAGCATGTGAAAGGGAAGGAGAATGTGGTTACAGATGCCTTGAGTAGACGGAGACATGTGGCTATGGCCACCTCAGTGGGCACGGATTTGCGGAGTAGGATCTTGCAGCAGCTTCCTCAGGATAGCTTTCTACCTTACAGCCAGAGCAGAGATTGAGTCTTAGAGACCCCTTGAGGGGAGATTTGATGGATTTTCTTTAGAGGCAGATGGTCTTCTCAGACACAGAGGTTCGAATTTATGTTCCTAGAGATGGAGGCTTGAGGCATGATATTTTGACAGAGGCTCATCGTGCACCTTATTCAGCCCATCCCGGGGTGAAGAAGATGCACGCCACCTTGAGACAGTTGTACTTTTGGAGAGGACTTCGGAGAGACATAGCTTCTTTTGTATCCCGTTGTTTAGAGTGCCAGAGGGTGAAGGCCGAGCATCAGCATCCAGCCGGCCTCCTCTATCCTCACGCCATACCGGAGTGGAAGTGGGACACCATCTCTATGGATTTCATTGTTGGGTTGCCGATGTCAAGATACCACCACGACGCCATCATGGTCACGGTGGATAAATTGACGAAGGTATCTCACTTTTCTCCAGTGAAGAATACCTATACGGCTAGTGCAGTAGCATGAGTATACCTTGATGAGATTGTCAGATTACATGGGATTCTGCGGAAGATCATTTGCGACCACGACCCTTTGTACACTTCCCATTTCTGGACCACCATGCAGTATGCCCTCGGGACGAGGATTAATTTCAGCACAACTTATCACCCTGAGACAGATGGACAGACAGAGAGGGTGAATCAGATTTTGGAGGATATGCTCAGGATGTACGTGATGGATCATCAGTCGAGATGGGAGGAGTATCTGTATTTGGTGGAGTTTGCCTATAATAATAGTTTTCAGAGTTCTATAGGCATGGCTCCTTTTCAGGCATTATATGGTAGAGAGTGTAGGACACCTCTCAGTTGGGACAGGATTGAGGACAGGGTTTCCCTTGGGCCAGCATTATTACAGGACATGGAGCAGCAGGTTACCTTGATCAGACAGAGATTGCAGGAGGCACAGGATAGACAGAAGAAGTATGCAGACCAACATAGGACAGATCGCAGTTTTGAGGTAGGCACGAAGGTGTTTCTTCGTGTCAGACCGCATAAGAGCCCTATCCGTTATGGAAAAGGTTCTAAGCTTGCTCCTAGATTTGTGGGTCCCTTTGAGATCTTGGAGCGCCTTGGTCCCTTAGCCTATCGTCTAGCACTGCCACCTAGCTTATCGCGCGTCCATGATGTATTTCACGTTTCTGTGCTTAGGAGATATGTTTCTGATCCTTCTCATGTGCTAGATTGGACTGCATTGCAGGTGCAGGATCAGGGGCAGGTGATGGTGGAGCCCGTGCGCATTTTAGATCGCAGGACCCTGGGCCTTCGCGGCAGAGAGATTGATCAGGTTTGGGTCCAATGGGACAGGTACGATGAGACTGCTGCTACTTGGGAGGATGCTACATCATTGCGAGCTCAGTTTCCACACTTATTTCAGTGACTTCCAGGAGGAAGTCTAGTCTAAGGGGAGGGGGATGTAATGCCCACTTCCCTACGACACTTAGTTGATTATCATTTTGAGATTATGCAGACTTTAGATACGGACATGACTTATACTTATGTTGATTAGCATGATGTTTTGTGACTAGATGCATTTGGATTAGGATTGGATTTTGTTTTAGTATGATCTACACTGACTCATGGATAGACTATTAGATACCGATATTATTTTTATATGGATATATTACATGTGTTCTAACATTGGATTTCTTCGCCATGATGAGTAGACTGTAGTTGTTGAATTTACATTACTGTAATTTTGGATAATGATGAAATGCATATTTAGGTTGTGATTTAGACCTAGAAATAAGGATTGATTTGATTACATATAGATGTTAATAAATTCCATGCATATGACTATTTTGGACATTTTAACATGGCCGCAAGGCCGAGGGAGGTATTCTGTATTTTGCAGGAAACACAGCATGATCACAACCTAAAGGGGGATTGGGAATTAAACACAACAGGATATCGGGTCGTTACAACATTTGGTCGTCAAGGCAACTAGTAAATTGTATTGTGTTACCTTTATTCTTGTATGTGTTAAGAAAATTTCCATGAGGGGGAAATTTTCTAATGTGACCAAGGGGGTAAGAATTTTATTTACTTGTTTTAACTTGTTTTAGTAGATGATTTCTTTTGTAATGTCTTTTTGTTAAATTACTTTGCTAAGTGTGGTTAGATTAATGTAATGTCTTGTTTAATTTTTTTAAGTGTTGGAGGGAAGCCAAATGATTGTAATTAATTTTGATGGTTGGCTCCTTGAGCCTTATGTGTCCTCTTGTATTGAATGCTTGATTTTGAGTGTTGACCACTCCATGTTCTTTGAATCTCGAATTTGAGATTGAGGGCAACTTTAGGGGACTTGTGGGACAACACTTCCCAAAACCCCTTACCAACCATATCTATGTGTTGGGAATCCAAAAAGGGGATTAATTATTGTTTTGGGAAGGGAAATGTGACTTTGGAGTGCACTTTTCTTCATTTTACATTTATTTGTGTCTTAGGACACATGGGGAAGGAATGGATGAGGAAATGAGTTGTCATTCAACCCAACCACCCATTTATGGTGTTTTGGGATTTGAGTTAACTTTGGGAGGTGGTTTGAGGATGTGTGATGTGGCATCCTATATGGAGCCACATCACCCTCACTCTTCCTCTTGTCTTTTTATAGAAATTTCCTCTCTTGTTGAGGGGGTTGTTGGAGTTTTGTTTTTGTGTTTTGGTGGAAGAGTTCTCTTTTGTTATTTTTGGGGAGAGAAAAGAATTGGGAGAAAGAGAAAAAGAGAGTGCTTGGACTTGCATGCTTGGATTGATTTGGGAAGGAGCTTGGACAAATTTCTTGGTTTAGGCTTCTCCAATGGAGAGGTAGGAAACCCTCTCCTTTGTTTTGCTTTCATCTTATTGTTGCTTCTATGCTAAAATTGTGAAAAATGCATGTTTACTTTGGTGTATTGTGAAAAATGGATAGAATGCTTATTGTGTAGTATAGGAGAGGTCTATGGGAATACTCATGAGGGAGGCATAAGAGTAGATTAGGATATTGTGGAGGGAGTTTGAGAGGGATGCCCATCTTGGGTAAGAATGTTTACATTCTTACCTTGTCTTTGAGGGAGCCATAAGAGGAGGGAGGCATAAGAGTATGGGAGGAAAAAGGGGTACTTGAGGGAGGCATAAGAGTCATAGGGGCTTGCGTTTTATTGTGGAGGGTTTTGGATGGGCATCTCATCTCAATTAGGAGGCATAAGGAAAAAATTCCCATAGTTCCTTCTCTTGTTGGCTTGGATGAAAGCCTTGTTGTGCAAATGTTTGGTGCTATTTGTGTGTCTCTTTGTTTTCTTTTATTTTACTTTGAATGTTGTGAAAAAATTGTATTGTGGAAGCAAGTATTGTTGCCTTGAGTTGGAGACCACCCTTCATTGTGTTGTGTTTGGGGCTTGGGGGTCAATGGAGGAGATTGCTTCTCTTCTCCATTGAGTTTTGGTTGGGAGGAGAGTGTAGCCTCTCCCCCTATCTTGGTTGTGATTTGAAACTACTTGGAACTTGGAGCATGAATGAGAACAGCACCTTGGAGCTTGTGAAGACTCCTTCCTTGTTGACAATGTTATATGTATTGTTTTGTTGTAAACCACCTTGTAGTGTGGAAAGAAGGTTGTAACATTGCCTTGTTTTCTCTAGCTTCCATTATTGTAAATATGTTTTCCACGGGAAGTAGGACATGTTGTGATCTATATTTGAAGGAAAAGTTTACATGGTTAAAATGTTGGCAGATCTTGTTCTAGAACTTCAATGAAAATATTGATGGACTCTTACGTGTAATGTTGGAAAGTATATTTACAAAAATATATATACACACTAGATCTCCATTTAGTTGCAACAAAAAAAAGGGGGTGTAATTGATAAGTGATACTATGTAGTGTATATCTTCTTCTTGTAATATTGACTGGAAAGGAGTTGAGTTTAATTGAATAGCCTCCAATATAACCAATGAGAGTAGATTCAGGCTCAAACTCCTATCATGTTCTCTCTTCATTTAAGAATTTCATTGTGAATCCTATTGTGCAAATCGTAAAAAGGGAAATGAAATCGACTTGATACTTTGTGCAACCCATGCTATGTCTATTGCAATTGTGTGGAAGGAGATTTTAATGCAAAATTCTAAGCTTAATAAGTTTCATAACCTACATTTCACCTAATAAGGGAACTAATATCTTCAAATATTATCCTTGATATCAAACAATATGCCAAAGACTAATGAGATTTACTAATATCAAGATTATCACTAATAACAATGAGCTATTATTGATCTTCCCTTATTTATATTAATAAAAAAAAACATGCTAACACTAAACTTACATGCTAGTGAATCTACATCCAATTAAGAAATGCCAATGAAATGCATACGTCTGCATACGTAGAAGGTGTTCCTTTTCAAAAAATGTAAAGCAACTGTGCTCCATCTATATATTCTGTGTAGACAACTGGACCTGCCCCATGGCCCGTAACATTCTCTTCGTCCCTCAGATCGATGTTAGAGCTAACACATGATCTTGAAGGTGAAACCATACAAAAATTGGATGGATGAAAGTCAACACTGAATAGTTTCGCAATCTAGATAAAGGGACATGGTCGCTGTCTTCTCTTACAAAAAACATAAAATTAGATCCTGAGCTAGCCGAATCAAAACTGTGCTGGTATACTCTTTACATCTGGAGTATGCATACCATATCTACATAATAAAAATAACTAAATCCAGTGCTACAGGTTTCTCTGTCTAACCATTCGCTGTAATGAGTTTATAAGCAAATTATTGACTCTGACAGCATAGTATCAGGTCAATCGCTTATCCACGGTGCTCTAGGAGTATTCTGCATGTGTTTCGAGAAGTCACCTCCATTGTCTGAGTCGCCCACACATTGATATCTAGGCAGTCCATACGTACCAGCTTGAATATTTTAATATGATAACAGACTATACCATGCTATGAAACTTGCTATTCCATCCATTTGTGACTCGCACAGGCTTTCTCTGTCTCTTAATCAAAGTTCTGATAAAAAACAATTCTTGTGAAGGAGGACTCACGTATTTGAGGATGCATGTTCGAGTGCTGAATAGATGACAAGCATAGTTGAACAGGCCGTTGTCTTGTTGGAATCACCTTTCACGGGCCTCCTTAGCTACTTGCCTTTATATATATGTCTTGCTTGCAGTGCCAGGAGAACTCCGCAGTGATCCTGCGCCCAATACCGAGCTTATAACAATGAAAATGTAGCAGCCTTCTATTTTTTTTGCTGCGCAAGCCAGGGCCTAAGGACCACACGTTTTTCACAGACCCTTTAGACTTCTCAAGTTGCTTGAAGATACTCCGGATCCAGCCAAAAATCAAAAGAATAAAAATAAAGAAAGGATTCCAGAACTTTAGTGGATCGTCCTGGCATCTCTCCGCTCTATTTAACGTCCATCTACCATACTCCATGGAACAATCATGCGGTCTTTTTCATGCTTCTGATAATCTCACAAGTGAAACGCCTGGGGAGATCCTGTAACATGTAGCTTTAGTTATCTGTCTCATCTCTTTCTCACAGCGAATCCTGTGACACCGAAAGGCCAGTCAGAACAGACCAACAGGACTGAGATTTGCGAATGCGCCGGAATGGAATGATGGAATCGACCTGGAGCGGCATGCATGGTATTGATAGCTCTTCGGGTACCTCCTTTCTCCATCCCGAAATACTGGTTCATGCCAACCATGCTACTCAGGAGTTTCTCTCCAACATCAAACGTTTATTATGTCCTCCACGCCAACGGTAATGCAGATGTTGCGGCTCCAGCATCAACCGTATGAGATGTGTCAATCCAAGGTTCTACACTGTTCGGTGGGAACATGATCTTGACCTGCGACGCCGTTGCACTCACCTGCTACACTGAGTTGAGTTATCTTCATAACCAACTACCACAATGATTTTTTTCACGACTCAGGGTCAGACACAAAATTTACCAAATGTCCAGCCGCATTGTGTAGGGTGTTAAACTAGCCCTTAGCCACTAGGAAAATAAATGCATATTATATAACAAATTCTGTGTGCAAAACCCTTAGCTGTGGGATAAGCCTGTACGCACAGACAGCGAGTTGTTCTTTTATGGCAGGTGGTTATTAAAACCACCCAACCCCATTATGTGTCTACCCACCTTTCTTTTTGACATTCTTCTCCACGTGGAAAATCTTAATGTTATGGCCACTTACCTATTAAAACGTATCCTTGGCCTCGTGGACGTGAAGCGTGATCGTAGGTCTCACCATGACTCCACTTTTTTTAATGGGCTCGACATCAGTGAGTTTTTGCCTAACGATCATACTTGCTCATGGCAGAAAGTGGTTGTTTACGCACACCATGTTATGACCTTGCTTGTATCCCTTTTGTTTGTTCGCATCTTAACATTCCCGTATAGGCGCTATGATCAAGATATGGATATTTAACATGATACCATTTAAAATAAAAACCCGACCTTCTAATTAACCTTGATGGCCAATTTATAGGCATATAAACTAAACTCTCGGAGCCATGTGGAAAACAACTCGAAACATGGTTTCGTTTAAATTGCAAAATGAATAATGATTAAGTTAATAAAATGCCTTTTGGGTTACAATTATGATACCTCAAGTGTAAAGTATAAAATCTTTGATGTCTGTCAAGGGCAGGTACAAATACTTAAAAAAAATAAAAAAAATTGTCGCGTTCTCGGGTTGGTTGCTTATGGCGCGTTATCGTCGTCGGCGCAGCGGAAGCGTGGCATCGTCTTTTTTGCGGCGTTTCAGTCTCTGTGGACACCATTTGATCCCATCCATTACAATATTTGGGATGAGAATACAAAAAGGGTGGGAAATAGATACTTGCATGTTCCATACTCATTTTTCACATATGTCCTCTTTTCTCTTCATTTTGTTTGATTTTTATTGGTGTTCACAAATTATTTTGAGTAAATTATTTTCTGCAAATAGATCCTTGTTAGGATGAGACTATGAGAAGCTTCCTTGATTTGACATTCCTAGATCTCTGTAACCAAATCAAGAAATTCCAATATTCATCTTTTTCAGGGGGTTGGAATAGATTGATTGGGATCAAGAAATGGGAAGAAAAAATCAATATTGTGAAGAATAAGAAGAATAATAACAAATGCATACATGGGAGAAATTATCTATTTCCAACCCTCCCCCTTAATTTCAACCTTCAAAATTTTATTATTCTACAACTGAGTGTGTACTTCAAGATATAACATATTCCTCATAACAAACTCTCAAAAAAATTATCGAATACTTAAAAACTTCATTCCACAAAGCCTGCGTAAAAATATCAGTAAATCGATCTTCGGATCAAGCTCTAGGTGCTTGATTGAAACCACAGAGCTCTTTTCTCAACCTGTATACCTTTTGTTCATTACTTTCAATCTCATAACCTTCTCGATGATTCACATAAACTTCATTTTCAAGAAAACCATTGAAGAATGTTGATTTTACATCCATCTTATAGACCACTGTGTGATACCAATTTGTAGAAATTGGGCACAATATAGAATTTTGAACAACAAAAATAAAATAAAGAATTGCAAATAAATAAAGTATTTCAAACTCGAATCAAAACTTCTGTGTATTTATATTTTCTTATCTGTCAGAGTTTCAACTCAATACAATTTGTGTATATGTCTTCTTCTATGTCAGAGCTACACCTCAATAAAATTTTTGTATGTGTCTTCTTCCATGTTAGAGCTTCAGCTCAATACAATCTATGTGTCTTCTACCATGTCAAAGGTATGACTCAATAAAATATCTATGCGTGTGTATCTTCTTCCATGTCAGAGCTATGACTCAATACAGTCTGTGTGTGTCTTCTTCAATGTAAGAGTTATGGCTCAATACAATCTGCATGTATCTTCTTCCATGTCAAAGCTCCGGCAAAAATAAAATCTCTGTGTAAAACATTTATAATTGCCTTGTTTATATTGAGGTCTTTTCATCTAACAATATAACATCTTAATAATAAAATCATCAACTAAAAATAAGGCATACTTTTGTACATGAATAAAAAGTTTTTTGATTTATTTTCTTTTACTAAAATTAGGATCACCTATTTAAAACTAAACTATGCATAGAAAAACAACTTTCCTTTTGTTTTTCCTAAAAATAAGAAATGCATACATGGGATAAATTATCTATTTCCAACACTCTCCCTTAATTTCAACCTTCAAACTTTTATTATTCTGCAACCAAGTATGTACTTCAATATCTGACATACTCATGAAAAACTCCGAATAAATTTATCAAATACTCAAAAACTTTATTTCCCAAACCCATCATAAAAAAATCAATAAATCGATCTTCAGATCAAGCTCTAGGTGCTTCCTTGAAAGCATAAAGCGCTTTTCTCAACCTATATACCTTTCCTTCATTACTTTCAATCTCATAACCTTCTGGGTTATTCACATAAACTTAATTTTCAAGAAAACCATTCAAGAATGTTGATTTTATATCCATCTGATAAACCACGCTTTGATACCAATTTGTAGAAATTAGGCACAATATCCAAATTGAACAACATAAACAAAATAAAGAATTGGAAATAAATAAAGTATTTTAAACTCAAATAAGAACTTTTGTGCATATATATTTTCTTATATGTCAGAGTTTCAGCTCAATACAATATATGTATATGTCTTCTTCTTTGTCAGAGCTATGGCTAAATAAAATCTTTGTATGTGTCTTCTTCCATGTTAGAGCTTCGGCTCAATACAATCTTAGTGTGTATTTTTCCATGTTAGAGCTACAACTCAATACAGTTTGTGTGTGTCTTCTTCATTGTAAGAGCTACGGCTCAATACAATATATGTGTATCTTCTTCCATGTCAGAGCTATGGTTCAATAAAATCTCTCTGTGTAAAATACTTATAATTGTCTCCTTTATATTGAGGGCTTTCATCTAACAATAAAACATCTTAGTAATAAAACTATCAGCTAAACATAACACATACTTTTGTGCATGAATACAAAGCTTTTTGATTTATTTGTTTTTTCTAAAATTAGGAACACCTATTTAAAACTAAACCACGCATTAAAAAACAACTTTATTGTTGTTTTTCCTAAAAATAACAAATACATACATGGAAGAAATGATTTATTTCCAACACTCGAGAAATTCCAATATTCATCTTTTACGGGGGGTTGGAATAGAATGATGGGGTTCAAGAAATGTGAATAATAATAAATATTCGTAGGGCCTGCCGTTGAAGAGAAGTGGAGTTTCGCTGATTATTTCTGTCTCGTGATAAAGGATTAGGACAAGGTTGATTGGAGATGGGTTAATAGCGTACAGACGACTGCATTCATCGACGGTGGAGAACAGGTCGGCTGTAGGCACTTTTGAGACCAGAGTTAGAATAATTCCCTTTTGACATGCCAGAAAACACGGTTTTCTATTCACGAATAACCGCACTTTCACCCATGTGAATCAAATCAAACATCAAATTATATATGTCAGTGCCTCTGACTAATCCTTTAGGGTTATGATATCATATCTTTCGAAGGAAAATCTCTAGAAAATAAATGTTAGACAACACCTCATTGTTCTCAGTACAATTCCTAAAAATAAAGTGGGTTCCCATTCCCATTGTGATTTCTTTATTGTCGCGTTGGAGAGCACTAAGGAAAGGGATAAAATCTGGCAGAAGCATATCTTGATTTGGGATCAGCATATGAAACTTTGGGTTGTGACATTTAATCCCCTCAAGAGAATCCTGTAATTACAGACTCGTTATGATTCGGCTGCCGCATCTTCCATTTCAATTGTGGAGTAAGACCAGATTCAAGGCTATCGGTAATGCGCTGGGAAACTAAATCCTAACAGATCTCTCCACAGTGTCATCATCTCATACAACTTTTGCCTGCATCCTCGTTTGTATTGGTATTTCCGCATAACGTTTTGTTCAAATAGAACTCGAAGTGATGGACCGATCTTGGGCTCAAAACCTAGATTATAAGGGTGTCCCATTGCGTTGCCGCGGATGTTTTGAAGTTGAGAACTTGAGATCGAACTGTGGCCTTTCTAAAAGAAAAAGGGCTTCATCTTGGTGGAAGGACTTTATTCCTGAGCTTCTCGTAGTAAAACGAGATTTACGAGGTAAAGACATTTCCGGGACTGAGGCTTTAGATCATGCTGAAAAGGATCTTGGTTAGGCTCTTATAAATTTGGAATGCTGAGAATTAAAGGAACATGAGGAATCTAAGAACAACGTTAAAGAAACCCCGAAGAAGTGTGGAGTACATATATGCCGACTTTTGGTAGAAGGATCACAGCTCCTGAGGCTTCATGGGTTATACATTTTTTTAGAACAAAGGGTTAGGCTGAGAGAAGGATGGCTACCTCATTGGCTCTAAGATTTTTTTTTAATGTGAGCTGTAACATTACATCTTTAATTTTCTTTGGGGCCTTTCAAATCTCAATTTATTTATCTAATCAAAATAAAATTGTATTTCTATAAACTAGTACTTATTACATTCTTACGGTGCTGGAGACGTCGATAGGAAAATTAAAGATTGCGAACTAAATTTATAAATTAAGGAAGAGTAAATGGAAAGGAAAATGATGGGTAGGTTGATATAAAGATAAGGAAAATAAGATATAACGGGAAATGACAATAATGAAATAAAAACACTAGCCGTTGGAAAAAAAAATACAAAATAGTAGAAGTATATAGTAATCACAATGGATGAGTGAAATGAGACAGTAAATGGGAGGAATCATCTTTATTTTTCTTCATTAGAACATACGCATACGCCTACATTTTTTCTCCAAAACTATAAAGAGAAAAGAAATGATATGCAAAGGTAATAGAGGGAACAAACAATGTACATGGTATTAAAATTAACACATTGTCAATTTATATTGCCAATGACAATTGTTATTTTCTATAATGTTAATGTTTGTGATTTGTGGATTTTCACATTTCATGTCATATAAACGTAATTTATCTGCAATTTCCACAGGAAACATGTAAGATGGGTATATGATATATGATACATTGACATTTTGTAACGACCCAAAAAAAAAAAATCACACGAACAACACAGTGAAATACAGGATAACTTTTTTTTTTTGACTTGCTTGACACATAACATGATGCAACATTGTCGTCACCAAGGATACAACTAACACTGTGAACAACTTGATACAAGGATGGCCATAAAGGCAGCACGGAAACGTTCACGCCTATCAAGGACAATTTAATTTTCTTTTTGACAAGACAACATAGAAGTCCAATCACAGAACACACTTACAGTTAGGGCCATCCACAATGAGATATTCTTGAGAGTTATTTATTTTTAAAGGACATCTTACAATTCTTAGCTTACGTTTTCAAGGAGGCTCAAGATATGATTCATACAATTCATCTTACCAAGTTAAATTTATTCTTTTGACACAGAGTAATTATCTTTAAATCTTCTCTATTATGACCTTTATTTGCTTAATTCATTTATCAAGAAAAAGGAGTATTTAAATTCCACAAGGCCATCTGCTCACCACTAACGCTGCTAAGATTCATTCTTGCCCACAAGACAACATGGTTTTAAGTTCAACACACCTAAGAGAAGTGATACAAGGTGCCTTGGAAAAGGGTTAGAGGGAGAAGGTCGAGATGAAACATCTTTAGGACCTCATTAGTTATTGCCAGTATTTAATTGAAGCTAGGGCTCTTAACCAGAATTATCAACAACTTTACTTAGGTTTTGCTAAAAGTATTAATAAGGAGTAAAAATTTACTTTCCAAATGGCGGTGAGAAAGATGGTGAGGTCTCCAATTTGTTTTCTCTGGCTTATTAAATCTTATCATCTTCAAACAATTAATAGTTCATTTCACCTTAGGGTCATTTTACAAATTTTACCATAAAAGGCATAATGTTCACTAGAGGAGCTAGGGTTATCATGTTATAAAGTTTACTTGCAATGATAGTCTTGCCCTTGTTTACTTAGAGAATTTCTTGCTCTCAAGTTGGTGACCCCTACGTTACTTTATTTGAATGCAACTTTTAATTTAACTTCCAGAAGTATTAAACAATCCCATGTTAGTTTACTTATGACACTTTATTACTAAGTCATATCAAGGTTTAACTCAAAATTTATTCTCAAGGAAAGGTTGTAGCAACACTCATTTACAAGAACCAAATGAGATTACATCAATTCTTAAAATACAGATACTCCAACAAAGTCGCTCAACAACAATAACCAAATTTTCTTATAATTTCAATGATGGTCAAACAATACAAGGTTTCCAAAGTTTAGATGACAAAGTCCACAATACTTTATACTAAGACATTAATCCTCTTTTAAACTTTCCACTAGACGTTAACAAAAGTTGAACAACATAAAAAGGTTTCGAGCAAAGGAACTTCTCAACTGAGGTTGATGACAAAAGTCTACAATTCTATCCCTCATCTACATGCAAAATCCATCTGCAGCAAATTTTCTACAAGAGTCAGTTCACGAGAACTAAGCAAGATAAGGCTACACAAAACCACCATAACTATTATCTAAAAATACCACAAAAAGGAAGCACTTTATTACAACAATTGGTTCAAACCTCTAAACACTATCAACACATCAAGTTATAATAAAGTCTTTATCATGCCAATCAAAGAAGGAGAAGACCTTGTACTTCAGTTAGGAGCAAAAGCAACGAAAGTAACAATTGTATGAGAATGACCCTTGGCCCTATAAGGAGAGATAAACAATCTAGCAAAGAACAGAATTCCCATCAAGTAAGTAAATAACAATAATTACAAGATTGAGATTTGATATATATACACCAACCATCTAGAAAATTTATCAAAAGTACCCTGCGCATAGACTAAAATAATATATTTCTAAAAGAACAAGAGTTGATCGGCCCAAGAAAGGGGAACCACGGGTTTCAAAAATTAACACAAAAAGCCATGTATAATTGAGTTTCAAACCGAAAATCAAGTAGAGTATACACACAACATAAGTTTCGAAGCGAAGGCAAGGTATACTAGTTTTGACCATTAACTACAAGATTTTCCAATCATCCAAGAAGGATCAAAGTCTTACAGGCTAGTAGCAAGCATGTGAGAGAAGAAGGGGGTTCCGTCACACAAGAGTATACAATAATGTCATCAACAAATTTTATAACACTAAGGATTTGCAAACCTCCACTACAATACTAATGTTTGGTTAATTTAAAATAAATTACCCATATCCCAAAACAACCATATTTTATGGCAACCCTTGGTAACACAATCAACCGTCGCACAAATAGATACAAACATAATTTCTAAGTGACCTTATCAAAACAAAAGCTTCCGCTATGAATTCATAAGATTATCAAATGAAAGCTAAGTTTTTCCTGAAGGTTAATCATATTTAAGGAAATCTCCATCACAAACTATTATGGTAATTACGTGCATAAAAACTGACCAATATTAATTAATAGTGTTAACATTACAAGGGAGAAAATAATGCAAGTTAGGAAAGATAGAAGAGCACCATCAGAAATAATTCTGAGAGGGGGATTAGACCAAACTATTCTAGTGTCAACGAGGTATTGGATTCACAGAATGAAACCTCCAGGTTAGTTGATCTGAAAAGCTAGTTATGATTCAAGTTGATAAGGATGGTCAAGATACTTCTTGAGGATGGCCTTAAAAGCCTAGAAACAAGATGAAAGATAGTATAAGAGTCTAAACACGTGAGACGGCAAAACACATTGCACACAAACCTTTTCATTCTACCAGTTTTAATACCAAAACTCTAAGCTGGCTAGCCCACGCATTGCTCACACAATCCTACAACCTTTCTTTCTTGATGCCAAAAGGTTATCAAAGGTAATTGCGAAGTGGCAAACAAAAAATGTCAAACGACAACTTGGGTGCTAGGGAGGAGCTTCATAGTTATCGTAACTTACTTCCATAATATCGAAAATACTAGTTGATCAACATAATGACTTGCAACTCAATCGCAGAGAAGAATTAATACCTAAACAACCAGATGAATGTCTATCATTCGAGTAAGAGAAACATAACGTTCAGAGGAGAAGGCACACGCATCCTTTCAACCCACATACTGACAACGATAAAATAAAAAACAAGAAGAAACAAGCCGAAAGGGGAAATCTCCCATCATGACATCCAACTGACAAAGCAATGCAAGGAAAAGTGGTTCGATTTCACAATACTTTTAAATAAAATAATAGTAGAAAGATGTAGAAATATCTTGCCTATTTCTCCAGCTTCAACAGGTTGTACAGACTCCAAATGGGTTAGCATAAGAACTATAGGTACTGGAATCCGGGTGCACCAGTTCTAAGCGGTCCACATTCACGATCTGCGAGACCATGCAATTGAAGAGGATTTTTGTCAAACAGTTCACGAGCATTGTTGTAATTGAAGTGATTCCATGCACTTGTGCTCAACTATTGCTTTCCTTGAGCTTTTACTTCTTGTGGGATTCGACAACCAACCCACATACCCTAAGCGTGCTACCACAAACACAAGTGATCTACACAAGGCTGGAGGAGTTATTTTCAGAGAAGAACCTATCGCAGTGCCGAATTTGCATTTTGTTGTTGGTTCTTGCCAGACCACTGGACAAAATCCATAAGCGCATCCCGTAAGAGATGCACAATTTCAATGTCAGCTAATTTTGACTCTTTGTGGAATTGTTTCACAGTTTCAATCACTTCATCAATATTAGTATTTTCAGTAATAAGAGTCATTAACACAGCTTTCACTTCCTTCAACTTCACATCAAATATTTTCTTTTCATTCTATTCAACAAGAGCTACAAGCCCCTCCTTAATGAAATGCTCTGCAAAAGCCTCAAAAGTACGCTTCTGCACTAGAAACAACTCGAGGAACCACTTTGCCTCTCTCACAAAAATTTACGTTGCAACAATCTTGGGCAAACCTGGTGTAGTGTGGCAGAGGAATACTTTTACTTTCCCGTTCACTTGGCACAAGTTCCAAATCTGACAAATATCCTGCTACCTTCATCTCACAAGACATTTTCTCCAACATTGCATAGATCTCCCGTGCCTGTGGGTGTGATCTGTCACCTAGGACTGGCTCTCAAAAACCACTTCCCTTCATATTGCTTAAAATCCCCATCAACCATAGAAAAGTGTAATTCTTTCCCATTTTCCAAATGGGTAAGTTCCTGTAGGTCCAATACAACTTGAGCTTCGATATGCCAATACATGTTGCGTTGCATTCCTCTCTACCTCACTCGTATTCTCCCTTGTTTATTACTTTGTATTATCTCACTCAAAACTAGGTTTGGAATGAATTCCGCCAATCTTTCATAGTCAGTGAGCACCTCGCACACACTCTGTTCATCCGCCTCTATCACCACCTCTGCGCTCACCCACCTCTCTCTCTCCAAGATATAACCTCCACTTTACACTTCACTTTGCCACCTTCCTCTTCCTCTTCATTCTTCTTCTCAACTGGAACTGGAACTAGTGATTTATTTCCTTTATGATTCTTCTTGTTCGAAACAACATTGGAGTGAAGGAGCGGGCACCTGAAATGGTAAATGCCAGAGCCAGAGCCCTTGCGGAGACGTGTAGGTGGGGAAGTAGATTTGTGTGCAAAGTGCAAGCACATCAGTGTCGCACAACAACAAGAACAACTACTATAACAAGATAGCATACTAGTGCGTGTACCAGGAAGACTAATACCAACATATAGTAGCTTCATTATTCTTGAATCTCTTACGCCTTGATTCTATAGAGGGAGAAATGCTAATTATCAAACCAAATCTTTTGGGAGCATAGAATGCAGAATGAGGAGTTGCAAGAGAGGGTTAAAGAATAAAAGGGCAGGTAGGCTTTAGGCTGAGACACTCTCATCCATGAGTTACATCGTAAAACAAGTAAGAAAACAATAGAGAATCTCAGCAATAATCTTCTCCATATCTCTTGGTAACTCTCTCACTACCACAGTCGATTTTGATAACCATATCATGAAGGAGAATCCCGAATTGAGGATGGATTTGATACAGAACAAATAACAACAAAGTTGGACAACCTGCTTATTGGAGGCACTCACGAAGGCTTCTACTATACTGCAACGTGCCTGTTGCTTGTCTATTTACTGTGCAGGCCGTGCTGAGCATCCCCGACCAGAATACACCCCGCAGCACCCAATGTAAGTTGAGGTAACACACCTAATCCCCCAGTCTAAAGCGGCCATCAAAAGGAACAAGCACGCGACGTGCACAAACAAGGAAGGAAAAACTCGCAGCATTCTCCTCACGCGGCCAGAGACAGGAACAATCACTGCGTTCAAAAGGAAACAAGAACAAAACACTCCAAACACGCCTGCTTCCCTGGCATCAAGCTGCATGTAGCCGTCAAGTCAAACCATGCACCTTGCCCAACCATACGCATTGAATGACAGGAGATCAAATGGAGATCAAGGTGAAGAAAATCGGGACCTCCACCGACTCCCGTCTCCCTCACGCAAGGGACAGAACAAAATGCTGTGGTCAAAAGTCTGCAGGTCGGGTGGTTGGGAGGAGGCCAAGGTGGTAGAAACGGGATTTGATGCCCAACGTGGCATTACAATAAGAGACATGTTCTGTCATATATTTGTAGTGGAGCTTGTGTGCAATTGTTATCTTCTACGTGCAAATTGGAGAAGGGTCGTGTGTGGCTCAATTAGCATGCATGTTTGTAATAATCTTCACTATATTAGAGATTCAAACAAAATACATTTAATGTATTGTTTCAAGCTAAGGATATAAAAGCGTGTATTAGAAGAATCTAAGTGCATTACACATTTCATATTGCGACATTGTATTATATGAATTAAATACCATAAATATTAGTAATTTAGGGTTTTTCTCCTAGATTTAGAAAAAATGGATTGATTTTTCAAGTTAGAACATTCACAAACCCGACCTCCATCCATAAATTAAAATAAACATTATTGTTTTTATTTGTATAATGAACAATTTTTGCCAATAAATAGACATCATCATGTTTAATGTTTGTATTATGTCTTGTACATTATGAACTACATTACTATGTACAAGTAGTACGTTTATTGACCATAACATTTCTTAATTTTTAACATTAACTTGTCTATAAATGTATTGAGCAATTCAAATAAGATATATCCTCCTAACAAAATAATGCATTGGTTCAAGACATGAGGACCTCCAAGATCATAAAATTTTTGCACAACATTTCTAATATTAAAGAAGAGGTTTTGGAAATCAACATAGGATGGATAAAAAATGTTATTGGCATATGATTGTCTAAAAGGTGATATATTTGGTACTATTGAATCAGAAGATATTACAAAATATATGGGTGTTCCTTTGAGGAGGCATTATGTTATATTCTCTTGTAACATGAAAATACCTTAGATCATTTGTGTAAAAAATATTCACCTAGGTAGCATTGTATCAGATAAAAACACCACCTCAAATAGTGAATTTAAATGAACGGGGATGTTGGAAATGGAAAAAAATTATAATGTAATAAACCTATAAAGTATTATACACCAAAATAAACTACCATGTTATGCCAATTCACTTTTAATGCAAATTGTCTTTTCTAAAGAAATGTGTGAAATTTCATGGGTGTTGATAGTTTCTACATTATCTTTGGTCAACAACTTCCATATGGAGCAATAAATAATAGGTGTCTAATTCGATAAATTTCAATATGTTATGAAGCAAATTCTTTTATATTGTGTTACACTATAGAATGACTTATGGTGTGAGAAAATTTCAAAAAACCTAAAAAAGAGACTTATATATTCTCGTTCATTTAATACTAATTCGAGCGATTTCATTTACACATTAATTAGACTAATATTTTTTAAATATTTGTGTGTGTGATTGTTTAAGTCACCTATATATGACAACCATTATTACTCATTAACATAATGATATGTTTTCAAAAAAAAAAATTAATAGTCATAAGTCAAGAAGGGCCACTTAGCAAACAAAATTTACAAACATTTTTCTAATAGGGAGAAAGAACAATCTCTATTGCATATAGTGTTAAAAACATCGAAAATGATGTCAGATTTTAGTCGATTCATGAATGATTTTTTTCTTGAAGGGAATTTTGATGCAAGCACAACACAATAATAGTTCTGCAAATGTTGGGAAAATGTGACACAATTAGCATCACATTTGTGTCTCGATATTTTTTAAGCATGCAGCCCAAAATTTCCTATTTAATCCCAAATGATTTTCATTTTTACTACACCTATCATTTTCACTCTTGTGAAGATAGAGAAGAAGCTCGAATATCTATTTTTCATCCCTTTAAAGGATGATTATGGTTTTTATAATATAATAATATAATGAATGATATAGGAGCTAAAGGGGGTTATCCCGAAGAATTAACTTCCAACAGTAACCATTCAATATCAAAACAACACATTAATACTTACAAAAAATGTACATGATGCAATATAAATTAACAAATACATCGGATTGATTGCACTTAGTTGATTACAAGATATTGTGGAAAAATCTATAAAATTTGAATGATGAAACAAAGGTATCTTAATGTGAGAGTGATTCACAAGTAAAAGTGTATCTTATAACTTCTATTGGGAACACAATCATATAGTAGAGGGAAGGAACATTTGTACACTATTGGCCTCTTTACAAATAGTTTTTCAGCTGCTCATAACTAAGACTCATAACTTTCTCAATCTTTCACTTGTTTGAGTCCCTTTATCAATATTTTTCAGTCACAATAAAAAATTCTTTGAATGTTATAATAAATCTAATAAAACCTTACGATAGATAATAAGTCCTACATACTAGGATTAGTTGGGTTGTGGGAAACCCCGTGTAATGCCACCATTGGCACTAATTAAAATATTCCTCTAACTACATGTTGTTCTCTACATAGCATGTGATATCTAGCTATAGTACAATCATATTTGATATACTTTCTTTGATAATCCTTGACTTGACTTTCTCTATTAGAAATTTGAAAGACAAAACATGTGTATCTAAACCTGATAGTTCTTTGCAACTAAAAATGTAACTTGAAACTTCTCCTGGGCACATGATCGTGTAGTAGGCGGAAGGAATGTTTGGACATTATTGACCTCTTTATATATATTTTTTACCTGCTCATAACTATGACTAGTAGATTGCTCAAATTTTCACTTTTATGAATTTCTTCTTTGATCTTTTTCCTTCCCATTATGATAGTCTTTGAAAGCTCTAATAAATCTGTAAAACCCTTACCATAGGTAAGAAGTCCTAGAAAGCAACATTAGTTTGACTGTGGGAACCCCCATGTCTATATACCTAATTTTTCACTTTTCAAATTTCATACGTATTACTAAATATTTTCTTTGTGTGGCTAATGCATATATTTCTTAAGCGAGTGCCTTAATGGGCTTGCAAGGAATGGAGAATTGTTATTCATGTAACCATTATTCATTAGAGAAAGTAATCTAAGAGACTGTCGTTATTTGATCTTGGCATTAGTTTTCCTTGGACTATGTCTCCTTATTTTCCTAGGCTTCATACACATTACATTCAAAGTTTCTTGCTTACATCTCATAAGTCTACATCTTTTTCATCCATATTGAAGATCTATGATGCATATCTTTCAGTTTTCTTGACACATTACCTCTTTTTCAGGATCTATGAATGACATCATTGCCCATGGGTGATGGTTTGAGTGTTGTATTTCTCTTGGCCGACACCATCGTCCATAGGCAACGATGTCCTATATATACCATCACATCACTTGAAACTCATAAGAAAAGGAAGCCAAAATCATTTCAAACTGTCATTAGCTCTACTATTTTATACCATATTTACATTTTCTCACCTAGTTGTTGATCTAACTTGCGTCTTGCTTGGATTGGATTGGATATTGTTCTTCTTGGATGGTTTCTTACACTATTAGGTCACATATAGTGGGTTTAGGATTGGAATTGTGTTCACCTTCCACCCCTAATAATGAATCTCTCTCTCCATGTTATTGCTTTGGAGAGATAGATTCATTATTGACCACCCTACAGTTGCAAGTTGTGTTCTCTAACCATCTCTTTTCATTTGTATAGGTAAGTTCGTTTCCTTATTTAATGTGTTATGTTAGCTTATTATTTGATATGTTTGGATGCTTGTTAGCATAGTACTCTTATCCATTATCAGATATTTAGCTCTCAATATTTTCACTTTTGTCTTATTATGCATGTTTATTGTTGATGCATACCTCTCCACACCCAAGAATCAATATCTTAGTAGGGTTTCTTCCTTTACCTTGATCACGGGCCATGGAAACCATTGGTTGACCTAGTGTTGGGATTACTACCCTCTAGATATGCAACCATAGCACTCACTCTATCCCCTTTAAGTCTAACCCCTTGTATGCTGATACATGTGTGTATCATACTCATTTCCTATATACTCTTTTAGAATGGATGATTTTGGATTACATTATTTTTAGACACATTAATTTTCCTACATATGTCTCTTGGTGAAGCTGATATCAACCCTATATATCTTTTGATCGAGAGCACCTCGTTGAAAGAATCCTTCTTTAAATATTAACTTCATCTAAATACCTAGAAATTCATAAATACCCTAAAACCGATCTTCATAGACATAGTCGCCCATGGGAAGGCCTGTTTGTTTCTATTTTCTCATATATAAATGCCTTTGGCACCTATGCATACTTTTTTGCATGGCTGATTCTTTTTATTCTCTCAGATATGCTTCTAGACGCCTTCGGTCCATGTGTACATTTAGTTATACTATTTATTATTTCTGTAGCCTTCATTTTTGGATCTTCTGTCAGCTAAATAATGACTTCATCATGGAGTATTTTGGCATGTGTTCCTCTGACTCTATTGTGAAATTTTTTCCAGAGACATATTATCCTTACTTTGAGGTTTCTTTTTGTATGAATTGTTGTGTCAGAGGTGTGCCTAGAATGAAGCTTTCTACCCATCACAATGGCCCACATGACGATGAGGAAGAAAAAATACAGAATGATGATAATTTTGATCATCCTCTTGAGATTCAAAAATTTCTATCTCAGTTTACTCAATACAAGGAGAGTAAGAAGAAAATCTTGGAAAACACGTTTTTTAATTTATCTCCGAACAAATTGACCATATGGATGCAAAGGGGATAGCCATAGAAATAGGTTCATCTATCCATGTTTACCTTAAAATAAATCTCCTCAAAATAAGAACTTTCCTCCTCCAGATGTCATCGACCCCTATGGAAAATATCTTACAAGGTTCATTGCGTCTAGATCTGCATATTTTTTCGTAAACACCATCAGTCCATATCCAAATAAAAATTACAGGGACAATAGCGTACAAACTGAGAAAATTCAATTTTAGAAGTGTCTCTAAATACCACTGCTCATTCTAGTGGATCTATTTTTTAGGAAGCCCACGACTCTTAGACTACTACACAGTCCAGTCATGATGAGGAAGATCCTCTCGATGTACTTGCCCAAATTCCTAGTCCAATTTCCTTCTTGAAAATTATGCATATATCACATCACCTTCGCGAGTTTCTCATGAATAAGATATGTGACTTGAACATCTCTTTTCCTCTCTCTTTGGGGAAGAGTCCAACATTATATGGCTCGCAATAAAGTATTCACATGTAATTTGAGGAACTCGACAAAAATATTAATATAACCATTGTTTTACCATCACTTTTGTGATCTCGGATGAGCTATTACTTTACGTAGACGATCCACCACTATTGATTTTAGTTCAAATCGTCCATACTTTTCTTTAACATGCTCTCATTGATAATGGATCTGGAACACGTGTGTGTATCGATAACCTAAAATATACATGAAATAATTTCCAAGGATATGATCACCAACAGATACCTTTGATGGGGTGTATTTGGTCACCTATCACTGTTCCGCTAGGATTGTCCACATCAAGGTCATCATATTTAATTTTATCGTATCTTATAACATTCTCCTAGGATGGTCTTGGAATAATTTTATGCACGCTATTGCTTCTTTTACATGCCAATGTGTGAAGTTTTATCACCAAGGAGCTATTTATAATATTAAGGGGAAACAATTCCATAGAATTATGATATTCTTTAGTCGAAGAGGACATACAATACCCCCACACATTATGAAGTATCAAAAATCTTCTATTAGGAATAACAATGCTTTAACTACTCTATAGATACTCTTCATGGAAATTTTATTCATTCTAAGTTGGTCAGGCGCACACCTCCCAATCTCTTATGGTTGGATGACAATGAGCCCCAATCAAGTCACACACTGAGTCAATACTTCCAACCTTCTTGAACCCATCATATATCACTTGCATCCTTCATTATGTGCTCACAACAAGGAGCCTTCAATTCTTGTAGTTATCTCACAATCACTTCAATCCCACAGGAGCGTATGGTTCAAGACCATAGTCAACTCCTACATGGTGGATGGTTAAAAATCATATTACAATGTTTGTTATTCCTTAAACAATCCCCATCTATCTTGGTATGTCCATATTTACGATTGGGAAGTCTTGTACTTCCAAGAAACCCCACACAGCAAAATTACTCATGACTTGAATATGATCTTCATATCATAAGAACCTCTATATATAATTTACGAATTCTCTCCACCAATTCTTGAACCACATATTTCTCCACAGATTTCTTGAGTCACACTAACACATACCAACATCAACATAGCTAAACCATTTTTGATAGGGGATTGGGTTTCAAATTATGACTATGAAGACAAGGATATCATTGTTGTTGATCCTATTAATTATGTCTCGATGATTGGGAGACATACTACTCCATCAACACCATCGTCATCCATCACATTAGTTCCCTCATTATATATGAATTTGATTACCTAGATCTAAAAAATATATACAGAGAACACAAAACACATGAGACAGAAACCAAATATGATAAATAACTCAGATGTAATTTTATTCAATAATCAGTGTTCCCTTATACAATAGCTTGAACCTAATATGTAGAGTCAAAGCTTATCAAAGACAACTCACACACAATCCCACTTATCGCTCTAAGAGACTTATTCTGTAATGCCCACTTCCCTACTACACTTAGTTGATTATCATTTTGAGTTATGCAGACTTTGGATATGGACATGACTTATACTTATGTTGAATTAGCATGATGTTTGGTGACTAGATGCATTTGGATTATGATTGGATTTTGTTTTCAGTATGATCTACACTGACTCATGGACAGACTATTGGATACCGATATTATTTTATATGGATATATTGCATGTGTTCTAACATTGGATTTCTTCGCCATGATGAGTAGAATGTAGTTGTTGAATTTACATTACTATAATTTTGGATAATGATGAAATGCATAATTAAGTTGTGATTTAGACCTAGAAATAATGATTGATTGAATTACGTATAGATGTTAATAAATTTCATGCATATGGTTATTTTGGATATTTTGACATGGCCGCAAGGCCGAAGGAGGTATTTTGTATTTTGCAGGAAACACAACATGATCACAACCTAAAGGGGGATTGGGAACCAAACACAACAGAATGTCGGGTGGTTACAACATTTGGTCATCAAGGCAACTTGTGAATTGTATTGTGTTACCTTTGTTCTTTTATGTGTTAAGAAAAATTTCCATGAGGGGGAAATTTTCTAATGTGACCAAGGGGGTAAGAATTTTATTACTTATTTTAACTTACTTTAGTAGGTGATTTTATTTGTGATATCTTTTAAAAAAATATATTTTGCTAAGTATGGTTAAAATTAATTTAACACCTTGTTTTAAATTTTAAGTTTTGGAGGGAAGTCTAGTGGATGTAATTAATTTTGATGGTTGGTTTCTTGAGCCTTGTGTTTCCTCATGTTTTGAATGCTTGGTTTTGAGTGTTGACCACTCCAAATCCTTTGAATCTCGAATTTGAGATTTAGGACAATTTTGGGGGACATGTGGGACAAGTTGAACTTGTCCCACGCTTCCCAAAACCCCTTACCAACCATATCTATGGGTTGAGAATCCAAAAAGGGGATTATTTATTGTTTTGGGAAGGGAAATATGACTTTGGAGTGCACTTTTCTTCCTTTTGCATTTATTTGTGCCTTGAGACACATGGGAAGGGATGCATGTAGAAAAGAGATGTCATTCAACCCAACCACCCATTTATGGTGTTTTGGGATTTGAGTTGACTAAAGGGAGGTGGTCTTGAGGATGTGTGATGTGGCATCCTACAAGGAGCCACATCACCCTCACTCTTCCCTTTTGTCTATTTATGGAAACTTCCTCTCTTGTTGAGGGGGTTGGAGGTTTTTGTTGAGGAGTTCTTTGCTTTTATTTTTGGGAGAGGAAAGAATTGGGAGAAGGAAAAAAAGAAGGAGCTTGGACTTGCATGCTTGGATTTTTTTGGAGGGAGCTTGGACAAAGCTTCTTTGTTTAGGCTTCTCCAATGGAGAGGTAGGAAACCTTCTCTCTTTTTGCATTCATATTGTTGTTGCTTCTATGGTAAATTTGTGGATAATGTATGTTTACTTTTGTGTATTGTGAAAAATGGATAGAATGCTTATTGTGTAGTATAGGAGAGGTCTATGGGAATACTCATGAGGGAGGCATAAGAGTAGAATAGGGTATTGTGGAGGGAGTTTGAGAGGGATGCCCATCTTGGGTAAGAATGTTCACATTCTTACCTTGTCCTTGAGGGAGCCATAAGAGGAGGGAGGCATAAGAGTATGGGAGGAAAAAGGGGTACTTGAGGGAGGCATAAGAGTCATAGGGGCTTGAGTTTTATTGTGGAGGGTTTGGATGGGCATCTCATCTCAATTGGGAGGTATAAGGAAAACTTTCCAATAGTTCCTTCTCTTGTTGGCTTGGATGAAAGCCTTGTTGTGCAAAGTATTGTGTTATTTGTGTTTCCTTTTTATTTCCTCTTTTTACCTTGAATGTTGTGAAGAAAATTGTATTGTGGAAGCAAGTGTTGTTACCTTGAGTTGGAGACCACCCTTCATTGTGTTGTGTTTGGGGCTCGGGGGTCAATAGAGGAGATTGCTTCTCTTCTCCATTGAGTTTTGGTTGGGAGGAGAGTGTTGCCTCTCCCCCTATCTTGGTTGTGATTTGAAGTACTTGGAACTTGGAGCATGGATGAAGAACACCTTGGAGCTTGGGAAGACTTCTTCCTTTTTCCTTTGCATGTATTATTTGGTTGTAAAATTTGTATGTGAAAGAAAGTTGTATCATCTTGTTTTCATTTCAAAAAAAAAAGGGACATTGTAATCTATATTTGCCCAAAAGTTCACATGGTTGAAATGTTGATAGATCTTGTTTAAAACTTAATAAAAATATTGTTGGACTCTTATGTTGAATGTTAGGATATTTACAAAAAAAATACATACATACTAGATCTCATTTTGTTGCAAAAAAAGGGGTATTGAAAAGTGAGAATATTAGTATCTATCTTCTTCTTGTAGTATGGATGGATAGAGTTAAGTTTTATTGAATTTCCATTGTGCCAATAAAGTGAATCATGTTCTAGATCTATTATGTTTACCTTCTTTTAGGTATCCATTGTAAAATTTTGACAAGTATAGAAGGAAACGAATGTTTAAATACTACTCCTATTAAATCAATGCTAAAATTTTGAAGTCATTATCAAGTCTTATTACGATCAACATATTATCAATCTTTCCTTTATATTGATAGGAGCATATTAAGATAAAAATTCACCAAGTAAGATGAAACTGAACCGTCGCTGTTGGTACAGGCGTATATTCTGTTTTGTTGCATTTTTCTTTGTTTTGTTTAGCAGTTAGCTTCACAAATATCAAGCTGCATGGCAGGCCTCGCAACTGCCCAAACAAATGTAAAGTTAGTCTCAAAATCAAGACCAGTCAATCACCCTTAAATCGTGCCTAAGAGAATAACTGCTAATATAAAAAGAAAAAAAAAAGATGATACGTTTCAGTAGATATGCCTGATAGACAACTTGATACACAAAGCGCTGACTGTCACAGCGAATATTTAAATTGTTGCAATGCTTAAAAAGATTTTGAACGTTTTTTTTTACAGATTAGGACACTGCTAGTGGTCTTAGCTTCACAAATATCAAGCTGCATGGCAGGCCTCGCAACTTCCCAAACAAATGTGAAGTTAGTCTCAAAATAAAGACCAGTCTGTAATGCCCCGTATATATAAAGATTTTTTATTTTTTTTAAAAAACAAAAAAAACAAACAGAAAAAAAAAAAAACTAAATTTAAACTAATCCTTGATTCCTTTCTCCCCCATTTATCTAGCCTAGGCTTTGGATGTGTTGAGGGATGGAGATGTGGACTCCTATGGATATTGTTTGTTCGCTGTTTAGTTGAGAGTGGGTTGAAGTGATGGCCACCTGCCATCTCTCCTTTATTG